>CM053792.1:516115380-517315380 GCA_028749045.1 Cupressus sempervirens
GCATGAAAATGTAAATGTGTGCAACATGTGAAGAGACAAAGATCATATTGGAATATATCATAAAAAACATACCAACAAGGCTAAAGTACTCTACTCGTCCTCATGATCCCCTTGCATCTTTGTGATGTCATGTAGTGTTAGAATGTTTGAATTGAAAAATGTAGATGAAAAGCTTTATTTGAAAATGACTGAAGGAGATCTAGTCCTTTGCTTCCAACTTACAATTTCTCTATGTTAGATTGGGATGTTTATTCATGGTTACACCTTGCTTCCATTAATTCCAAATGAGGCCATTGACACCCTTTTATAGTGAATTTTTAAGATTACCCCCATGAAAGATGACTGTAGTAAGCAAGAAACTCTTAAAATTTTGAATTAGGATTGGGGTTCAAAATTCCCAACCCTTGGAGTATAGGTTGACCTAGTAAACCTTTATTGGTATAGATTGACCATGATAACCTATACCCTAATAGGATAGAATCTCGAGGAAATATTCTAGGAAAAATAGGTCTACAAAAGGTCTAATCGTAATGTACATTAGGGACAAAGGAATCAAGACCAAAATCATGAAATAAGACCTAGAAAGAGGAGAATGTATAAAAATTAATTGTACCTTAGTCCTTGTATGACAGAAAAGTGGCAAATATGAGGAGGATGTGTTAGGTCCTGTAGTGCCTCTCCCATTTTATTTCTATAAGTCATCTCGATGGATGCAACCTTGTTGATCTCTCCTTAAGAAGGGATCATGATTGGGACCATGAGTGGTCTATGCCCTTGAGGTGATTGGATTTATGTTACTATATCAGTTACTTTGATTATACTTATGGTTGATTTATGAGATTATGATGTGTTATATGGTTCACTAAGGGTTGTGCTAGTGGTTACTAGGATTGATGTGGTATCATGATGTTGTTCTATGATTACCCTAAGATGTGTGCAGATATTGCACTATGTATTATTACCCTGCTACACTGGACTAGATTCTTGTAGCAATGGTTAGTCATGTTTTTTACTATGTTCACTTATGTAATTTAAGTTCATTTTCATATTATCTAAACAACCATTATTAAATGCTTAAATAATTAAAACTAAATTATCCATGTTTGATTCTTTGGTTATGTGCTACAAATATTGAACTTGTTATATTTTGATCTAAGAGATACTTGTACTCATGTTGTTATTTTAGCACTTGAGATGACCTAAGGGTCGGATGTTACACTTTGATTTCAATATCATAGATATTAGACTACTATGTTATTCAATTAATCATATTTTCATGATGATGCTATTTTGAGATGATAGTATGTTTTATGATGATATCCAATTATCTGATATTTGGACATGTCTCTAATTGTGTTATGTGATAGATTTGATGCTATGGTTATTTACTTCATTCTTGCTTCATTATGCTATATGCAAGTGTGAGTGATGTAAATAGATTATTTCATTATAATTGAATAAATGGTTAAATCAGGTGATTTAATGCATTTGTTGCTTCAGCTAAGTTATTATATGTAATTACACTTGATCATGTATTTTAGTGTACAGGATTTATATACCTGGCAATGGCACATGGAGTTAGTGATTCAACCATTCATATTTTACCAATGTCATCCCTATATGGTCTATGTATCTTATTTAAATGTTAAATTAAACATTCTGATAATTTGATAAATCTGAACTCATTTGCATTATGTGACTAGACCTCTGAATGTGTCTTTGCATCTAGATGTTTTCATTTTTGCGAAGGTTGTTAAGGAAATTATATGATTTCTAGGTTTTCGAGATTTATTTTAATTTATTTTTATTTCTTAGTAGCTTTGCCATAGATGAATTCCAATTACTTGGAATAGCCTATTTTCGTTTGGGTCAATTTAGGATTTAACTATTTCTCCTAATTATTTTCCCTAATCCATTATTCACTCGAAAAGTGAATAAGTATCCAAAAAGGAATTTAATTTCTCACTTCTCCCTTTTGAATTAGAAAGTTTGAGAGTAAAACTCAAAATCCTCTTCATGAGGATTTACTATTCTATTTTTTATGGGAGCTATGGGTGTGGAATCATCACGAGATTGGTCTCATTTGATCCAACTTGGGGAGACCTTGGATTGTAGTGATTTTTAGCTACTTCTGCGAGATTTTTATTTTATGGTTTAGAAAACCATTTTTCCCTTTTGGCTGTGAGGTAGGGATCTCCCATTTTATTTTTTCGGCTCCATTTCTACTTCTATTTTTGTTAGCCATTTGTTAGGAGGTTGAGAACTAGTGTTCCCCTCCATTTATGTATGCTAGCTCTACCTAGTTGGGTGGGTCTGAGCATTTCCCTATTTTTTGGGATGAGGGTTTGGGGTTTTTCAGTGTTATGCTAGTCATTTTTGCATATAGATTCCAAGCCCAAATTTTATTGGATTTTTGAGGCTTTTGTACCCTAAGATCAAATGGGTTTTTATTTCAAAGTTTTCCAATTTTTTAGGTTTTTTACCTCATTATGTGTGCTACCCTATTTTCTTAGGTTTTCTTAGCATGATGTTGGTCATGGACCTAGATCATCCATTTGGATGTTAGTTAGACCATTGCCACACTTTTATGTTAGTTAGTTAGACATCCTAAGCTTTTTTTCTATTGAGTGATATTTTGCTGGTATTCTCATCCAATCCTTATGTTATGATCTTCTTGATGGTGGTATCCCACATAATATGTACGTGTACATTGTTGGGTGACTTGGGAGGCTTGATCTCCCATTTTTAATTTGGTGGAGTTATGATTATTTGGGGTTGGGTTGGGAATATGCATGGCTATGGGCACTCATTGTTAGATGAGCATGGGTAGGGGTAGGGTAGCACATAGAGGGTCTTCTATCTTGCAACCTGGTGACTATTCCCCATGGGTTGACAAAGGAAGTTTTATTAAGTGATAACTAAATAAAAATGTTGGGTGGTGATAAATTTAAGATAATTAAAAAGTTGGGATTGTGCACCTTCCATTGGGAAGAGTTGTAGCCCAAAGTGTGCACCTTCTATGGGGGAGTGCAGCTGCCATCACTAGATTGGGCTTTCAATTCCAAGTGACTCTCCATGATGTCAACCCCTACATAGTAACCCATTGAGTGTTTGACTAGGACCTGTAGTAATTATATTGTCTCATGTTCTTGGTTTCAGTCATCATTACTATTTGGTGTGAGTGTCAGCTATGGACATTTTCTTTATGTGTGTTTTTGGGTGGATCATTATATCCATTATCATGGAGGGAGTGGACCTATGGGTTTCATGTGGTTGGGAGGCATAGCTACCTATATCACTATTGGGGACTAGTGTATAGGGATGGTCTATTGTCCTAGTGCGATTGTTGTTGGATGTTTTCAATTGGTACTTCGAGTTCTGGAGTATGCTTTCTTGTGATTTATGCTTTCATTGGATTTTTAGGATATCATGTTTTAGTGATGCTAGTTTATTTGACACATTCTTATATTATGATATTTAGGATATGATTAGATGACATGAACTTCTTGGTAGGAATATCTATTGTTTATTTGTTTAGCATGTTAGATTTCCTGTTATTATAATGTTTAGCATATGATTAAATGATAGGATTTTCTTAGTTAGGGTATCTATTTCTTATTGGTTTATTATGTTAGAATTCAAATTCTTATGATCTTATTACACTTTAGCAGTGATGTCCTCATAAGACAACTCTAACTATCTAGTTAGCAGTTTGGGATGTTACGTATAGGAGATGGCTAGGACCTTCGAGATCTCATGATGCTATTATGGTTGCAAGGAACTGTGCACTTAGTTTGTTATTTTAGTGAATTATGATGTTGCTTTATGCCCTTTTCATTCACTTCTATGTTTAGATGGTTAGTTTCAATTTTCATCTTTCAGTGGTTGTGATTCGAGTGTCTATGCCTCAATTATGGATCTAGTACTCCCCAATATGGAGGAATAATCTCTTCTAGATTTTTAACTTTTGATTTTCTAGTGTCTTGTTATGGTTCCTCATGTGAGATTATACTTCCTAGCATGAGATTGTGGAAGTTTTGTGTAGGGCCTAACATTTCCTCACATGGCCCTTGACACTTTCTCACACAAACCTTAACACTAATGTAGTACTTTTGACTATTGGTCCTAGCATTTCCTCAGGTGAGATGGTGTTTCCTCGCATGGCTTGGTGTATTTTCCCATGCAAAGTGGTACTTCCTCATACGAAACTATTAGTTTTTATTTTCTCAAGAGAAAGGGGATATCTCCATTATTTTTCAAAGAGAAAAATTTAGACTTTTGAGTAACCCTTTAGGAATGCTAGTGATTCTATGCTTCGATAGATCAGAGATTTTGGGATTTTTGTTGTCTTGAGCTTTCCTTGTTTGTTTGATCATGTTAGTTAGGTAGTGGCATTTGGAGATTTTTTGGTTAGGGGATTGTTGGTTAAGTCTTTTGCTATGAGCTTTGTGATCCCTATATGATGTTGTCATGTGCATTCATACTTGTAAAAAAAATATCTTGGCTTGTATTGAATCCTTGTTCCAAGGATCTCTGGGCAGGACATTACAAGGTCTAACCTTAATTTTTCCTAGAAGAGACAAAGAGAAATAAAAGGTGTGTGTTCCAGGTCCAAGAGCACAATGAAAATACATGAAAGAAAAGGTCATTAATTGAAGTGCTTCAAATTTAAGATGGTACTTGTTGGAAGATTGGAGAGATTGGTTTGATGATGATATGTTACATTCATGACTAAGTTTGTCATTGATGCCAACATAACATGTTTGATGTCTTCTATGGTATCTAATAGAAGAACATCGAAATGATTAAGTTGGTATGGATGGCTAGTTGAGTATGATAACCACCCAAGATTATGGGAGATACTTTTGAGTATTTGGTATATGTAGTTAACGTCAAAATTAGAAAGATGTGTATTCTAAGATAGAGTTTGCAGAGGCATGTTTTGGTAAACTTGTTATATCTCTTAACAAATTTGATATCTTGTAGATTGAGGTTGAGGACATGAATATGACATGTTGAGGATGACGTGGCTAAGCTCACTCATCATAGTATTGTCTGTACAAAAAGTTATTCAAGTTGTAAGACAAAAGATTAAGGTTATCACTAAATCTAATGTGTTCTTAAAGTGGTCCTATAATAATTAATTGAGAAGGACTAACAGCTGACTCAAGGAATTATTTTATGGACTTGGTATGAAGGAAGGAAATTTTCCTTTATCATGGTATTGAAGATGTGAACTGTGAATATTTCAAAAGCAGCAAAATTTACAGAATGCAAAGTTGAGCAGAGCAGTGTGGAAGTGAAGGAAACTTCATTGTTGAGGTTTTTTTGAGTGTTTCAAGGTTTGTAACCTAGTCTACAAGGTCTAATGGTGATTGGTCTAGTTGAAAAAATAAAGGAAAGGACAAAAGAAAGAAGAAGATACTAGTAAATTACTTGTTTAAGTAGTGAGCTCTACTTGTAGTTGAAATTGCATGTTTGGCTAGTGGGCTCTTCTTGCATACATTATACCACAACTCCTAATAGGGTTGGAATCTTCTAATAGGTATTCAAATTCTCCTAATAGGGACTCATTGTATTAAATTTTGTAATAGACTCCTAACAGGGTCCATCTTCTAACAAGGAATATTTATATTAGTACATCATCTTGTGGGCATCATTCCCACGAGGGTTTTCCCTTTGCTCAAGGGTTTCCCTAGTCAACATATCTGGTGTAATTATCTATGTGCATCTTTGTATGATTTTTGTTTACTTTGGTTGAATGGTTAAGTTTTTTTAATGAAGATAAATGTTTTAATTGTTGGATAATTGATTCACCCCCCAACCACAATTATCTTGGCAAACTATTGTTTCTAACAATTGGTATCAGAGCACTAGGTCTGTGAAGAAAAAGTTTAATAGCTTTAGGAGATCTATGGTGAACATATTTAGAGAAGATAGTCCTACATCTAACAGAAGAAATTTGACACCCGAGTTATGGAAATTCTTGGTGAATTATCAAATTTGTGTAAAGAGCAGAGTATTGAGTTTACAGATCTAGAATCCTTCTATTGTATTCAAGGGAACCGTAGCACAAGAAAAGATAGATCTAGAATAGAAGATGACATAAAGATAAAGGAAGGTATTGATCTACTTACAAAGAGGGAACTTGAAGGTATGAAAATTTTTGTTTGTTGGACATCTAAAGAGTTTGGTCATTTTTCAAGTAAATGTCCTAAGAGATTGAGAAAAGCTAGGAAGAATCTACTTTCTGATAAAGTTGAGGAATTTAGAGAAAGTATGGAAATATCCTTGAAAGAATGTGTTAATAAGTCTAGATTGGTTAATGAAGAGCATGTATCAGAAGAAACAAACCTAGTGACTATTATGGAAAGTGCAAATGTGAGAATTGATGAGAAGTTTAGAATACAAGAGAGAATAGTTGATTACAATTCAGATAATGATGTTGTTACTAAGCCGAGGAATGATGAGGTATTTCTTAAGACTAATGATGATGTACAAAATAAAGGAGAGAAAAGGAAGGAAAAAAGCTTGGAACCTTCAATAGAGCCAAGAGATGAGATAGAAACTTCTACTTCAGGAAAGAACATGATAAATAATCACCCATCCAAATAGATCATCAGAAGCAAAGACAAAGGTGTGATGAAAAGAAGTAGAATGAATGAAGAACTATACTTGATATTTCAAGTTGAGCCTAACAATGCAAATGAAGCATGTAAAGATGATTATTGAAAGCAAGCTATGAAAGAGGAATTGGATTAGATAGAAAAGAATGAGACATGGGAATTGGTCCCTAGACCAGCAGACAGGAATGTGATAGGAACTAAATGGGTATTCAGGAACAAGATGAATGAGAAAGGAGAAATTGTAAGAAACAAAGCAAGATTGGTGTGTGAAGGTTACTCACAACAAGAAGGAATATATTATGAGAAGACTTATGCTCCAATGGCTAGAATAGAAGTAGTAAGAATACTCTTAGCCTATGTAGCACAAAAGAAATTCAAATTATATCAGATGGATGTCAAGTCAACATTTTTGAATGGAGAACTTGAAGAAGAGGTATACATTGAGTAGCCTGAAGGATGTCCTTTGATAGATGACAAGGACATAGTATGTAGATTAAAGAAAGCATCATATGGATTGAAGCAAGCACCTAGAACCTAGTATGCAAGGTTGGACAAGCATTTGACAAAGCTTGGATATAGCAAAGGAATGGTAGATAGTAATCTATATTGGAAAGAAACTGATGATGGTTTGATGATTTTGGTAATATTTGTTGATGATACTATATTTGGAGGAAATGATGAAGAATGTAAGAATTTTGCAGAAGAGATGAAGAAAGAATTTGAAATGAGTATGATAGGAGAGATGAAATATTTCCTAAGATTGTAGATTATATAGAATAAAGAATGAATCTTTATTTCTTAGACTAAGTACTTGAAGGATTTGTTAAAAATATTTGGGTTGGAAAAATGTAAACCTATTTAAACACCTATGGTAACTGGACACAAGTTATCTACTAAAGATGAGACACCTATTGTTGAGTAGAAGAAGTATAGATCTATGATTGGAGGTTTGCAATATTTGACTCACATAAGGATGAATATAGAAAATATAGTTGGAATTTTTGCAAGATTCTAGGATGATCCTAGAGAAACACACTATGTAGCAGTAAAAAGGATATTTAGATATCTAAAGGGAACATCTGAGTTTGGATTATGGTATGATAGATCTAATGATTTTAGTCTAAGTGCTTATACTCATGCAAATTGGATAGGTAGTATGGATGACATAAAGAGCACTAGTGGAGGAGCTTTCTTTCTTGAAGGAAGATTGGTTTCTTGGTTAAGAAAAAAGTAGGATTGTACATCTCAAAGTACAACAGACTCATAGTATGTTGCAACAGAAAATAATTACAATCAAGTTATTTGGATGAAGTGGATGTTGAATGATATAAGGATAGAAATCAGTGAACTTATTTTTATACATTGTGACAACACAAGCATAGTAAATATGTCTAAGAATATAGTATTGCACTCGAGGACTAAGCACATTTCTATTAAGTATCATACGTTGAGAAAAAAAGTTGCAAACACAAAAATTAGATTGGAGTATGTGAACACTAAAGAGAAGATTGCAAATATATTTACTAAGCCTCTTACCAAAGAGACTTTTGAGTATTTGTGAGGTATGCTTGGGGTTATGCCCCTTCCTACATCATAGTAGAGGATGCAAGAGTGCATTAGTCTAGGGTAACAGAGCACCATAGTTTGTCTGGACTAGATGCTAATACTTCTTGTATGGGGGAGTATTTGGATGGATAGAGTCATTTAGGACTCTTGTTGATATATTTTTGAATAGTTTCTTTTGACACTCGAGCTGAGTAAGTATCAGTTTTTGTAGAGTTTGATGCAGAGATGTTGGTTATAGAAACCTTTAATATTAATGTTAGTGGGGGAGAAGTTTGGTATGAAAAACCTAATTCTAAATGGGAGAAGTATTGCATGACAAAGAGAAGAAGTTTGGGATGAATTTTTAATGACAGTTTGGTATAGAGTACATTAAGGTATATCAATGGGGGAGTATGATTGATAAAGAGCATTTGAAGACTGACAGTCTTTTGTTGGTATTCTTGGAACTAGATGTTTTTCATCTATGTTGCCATCAATGCTAGAGGGGAGACTTTTGGAAGACCTAAGAGATTGGTTTGATGATGATATGTTACATTCATGACTGAGGTTGTCATTGATGTCAACTTAGCATGTTTGATTTCTTCTATGGTATTTGATAGAAGAATAACAGAAAGATTAAGTTGGTATAGATAGCTAGTTGAGCATGATAACCACCCAAGGCTATGGGAGATACTTTTGAGTATCTATTATATGCAGTTAATGTTGGAAGTAGAAAGGATAAGTCTAGAAGAAGTTATGTAAGTTTTGGTGATGTCTATTTTGAGATAGAGTTTATAAAGGCATGTTTCGCTAAACTTGTTATATCTCTTAGCAAAGTTGATATCTTGAGGATTGAGGTTGAGGACATGAAGATGACATATTGAGTATGATGTGGCTAAGCTCACTCATCATAATATTATATGTACAAAAATTTATTCAAGTTGCAAGGCAAAAGATTAAGGTTATCACTAAATGTAACATGTTTTTAAAGTGGTCCTATAATAAATAATTGAGAAGGACTAATAATCAACTCAAGGAACTATTTTATGGACTTGATATAAAAGGAGGACATTTTCATTATCATGGTATTGAAGATGCGAATTGTGAATGTTTGGAAAGCAAGAGAGAGTGTAGAATACAAAGTTGAGCATAGCAATATAGAAGTGAAGGAAACTTCATTGCCAAGGCTTTTTAGAGTGATATGAGGTTTGGTATTTGGATCTAAGGTTTATGACCTAGTCTACAAGGCCTGAAAATGATTGGTCTAGTTGACTAGATAGAGGAAAGGACAAAGGAAAGAAGAAGATACTAGTAAATTACTTGTTTGAGCAGTGAGCTCTTCTTGTAGTTAAAATTGTATGTTTGGGCAGTGGGCTCTTCTTGCATACATTATACTAGAACTCCTAACAGGGATTCAAAGTCTCCTAATGGAGGCTCATTGTACTAAATGTTGTAATAGACTCCAAATAGGGTCCATCCTCTAACAAATAATACTTATATTATTACATCATCTTGTGGGCATCATTCCCACCGGGGTTTTCCCTCTAATCAAGGGTTTCCCTAGTCAACATATCTAGTGTAATTGTCTATGTGCATATTTGTAGGGTCTTTATTTACTTTGGTTGAATGGTTAAGTTTGTTCAATGAAGATAAATAACCACACCCCCCCCCCCACCAGTTATCTTGGTGGACTATTGTTTCTAATAGTACCATCCTTAGTTTAATCTTAATAATTTCTTTTATTTATCTTATATATCTATATATATAGTTTAGGATTTTCTTTTCTAATTATGGTTTTCTCTCAATTTTCCCTTATCTTTAGCTTGTTTATTTCATGGTGTATATTCTTATTAAATGTTCTAGAAATATTTTCCCTCTCTTTGTCACTATTACATATGTGTATAGACATCCTTTACTACCCTTTATCCTCGACTTATCTCTATAATGCTTACTTTTATTTTTCAATCTTTAATGAGGTTCTTTGGTTTCCATAGAAGATGCTCTAGCTAAAATGGAGTATCTAATGCCCAATTTCTCTTAGGAAAATGATTTCCAAAAAGCTTTTATCTATAACTTTGTAGCTTGTGTTTTGGAAATTTCTTTTTTTTTTAGAAGAATATATTAGTTGCACTTAATGAATAGTATTTAGTGAAATCCATACATTATGCTAAAATTAATGATAATAATCACTTATCATGTTAGTCTTCATGTATTAGAAGTGGAAGGAAAAAATATGTAAATTGATTATTAAATTATTTTTCAATATATTGCTCTAACCAATTCAAAAGATAACAAACTTTGGTTTATTTAGTATCTAATTTCTATAGAAAGAAGTTAGAAGCTCATTTTTTATTATATATTTCCTCTTTGATTCAAACAAAAATGCTTTTAAATTAAAACTGCATTACTCTATTTCATTAGTATAATAAAATGAGAGTTGAGATAATGATAAATACTGATCAATTTCTTATAAAATTGAGGAGTTGAAGTTATGTCTTTCTAAAAATATAAAAAACAATATATTAAAATCTATGGATTTGTGGAAATTTTGATATATTGAGGTTACGAGATAATTTCCCTTGAAAGATTTAGGTGGAATTCATGGGAAATGTTTATTCTTTCAAGGAACTATAATCGAAAAGCAAGTACTTGAGGAAAAGTTTCTTATACACTACAATTATAATTAAATTTGTAGTTAATTTTTTTAAAAGTTTATTTATTATGACATATACTAATGAAGATATTTTCACAAATTTTTTGAATTCATTGTAGATTAAAGCACCAAATTAGAGGGCACGAAGATAAAGAAAAAAAAGATTAAAATTATATAGTATTTCTTTAATTTCAATGTCACAAAAGGAATTCCTTTTGAAACCCTTAATAGCAAAGGGATTTGTAAAATATCATATTTGAAACTTGTCATTCCATTAGAGAGAATCTTCTGTATACCTTCTTAAAATTCCCCAATAAAGTTGGGGTCCATTTAAATTTAAGGTATACAAAGGGTTTTGTTCCCCGTTCATTTTCCCCAATGCTTGCACTTTGAATGGGGTAAAAATGTAAACATATAAAAATATTTAAATCAATAAAAATATGTGGCAACACATTTTATCAAGCAAAATAAATATCATGATCAAGATCAATAGTCTCATATAAATCATCAAAATCACTGGAATGCATATATAATAATTAGTATCATGAACATCATCAAGCATATCTAATTTGTCAAGATTTTTCTCAATCCAAGATAAATAGTATTATCATGTTTTTTAATCTTTTACTTTTTCAAGTGCACTTCCTCCATAGTCTTAGTCATGGGATGGTCAAAGAGAAGTGAAGTAGGAGCACATTATCTAGTTTGATGCTTGTGATGTTGATCATGAGAATATCACTTATGTTTAGTCTTGTTAGATATTTTAGGTGGGTTCGGATCAATCGCCATCAAGTCTTATACTCCTTGTGAAGAAAGAACTAAAGGAACCACACTAGGTTGAGAGATAGAAAAAAGGAGGATGTGTAATAGGATGTGGAGAAGTTGATAAGGGAGGAATATGTGGTATAAAAAGAAGGCCACAACTAGGATCAAGCTTGGGTTAGCTAAGTTTGATAATATTATTAACTTTGAGAGCTTGATATTATTAGAAGAGATAATCAGATGAGCTAGACAAGATTGACGTAAAGAAGACCAAAAGAAATCAAGGTCAACACAGTCTTAGGATCGAGAAGGATGACAAATAATATGGTTAATAGTCTTGATCTCATCGTTATAGGAAGATGTAAGATATTTTAAATAGGGGAAGCTACAAATTGCATGGAAGAGTGCTAAGGAATACCAAGATTAACTTGAAATTGGTTGGAAGTAGGAATGATAATGACTATAATATCCATAATTTATGCACAAAATTATATAGGAAGAATTATACAACTAGGTGAATGATAAAAGAAGTCATTGAAAGTTTGAATATAAATAAAAAATGTATCATAGAAGTAATTTTGCACTTCTTTGTTACAAATATGCTCTTTGGTTATGATATTCACTATGGAAGAAGGGTCAACAAGGGTATCATGAGAAGGATTACTAGAAACCATAATATAATGTAAAGAGGGCCATTAGGTGCTCCAATTGTCACAACATCATTGTGGGTAATGAAAAATTGAGGTTGAGGTTGATGTTTAGGTTCAAATTAGATATGCTTAATATGGATAGTGATATAATTAGACTCTTTAACTTTATCTTCATAAGTGATATGTGTAGTAGAAGAAGGATGTTGTATAGTGGTATTATTGAAATGAGATGGAAAATGATTAGTATACATTTGAAAATTTTAATTAGGAGGTGCAATAGATTTATCCCATAATAAATATTAGCATCGACAAATATAACTTTAGTATCAATAAAATATTTGTTAATGTTTTTCAAAGAATGACACTTTTAGTATCATGATTGGGCTTCCAATGATATTTGTGAAAGGATTTAGAATTGAAAGATATGGAAAGAGGTTTATTTGGATCAATTAGTTTGATAGGAGAATGCCTAATTTTTTTAATATTTATTGACTTTATCATCACACTATATAAAGATTTAGATAATGGAGTAAAATAATGATCAAATCTAATGATAGTGTATGAAGAAGTCATAACTTTGGATGTGGTTTGTTAAATATTTAAATCAATTTGGTGGAGAGTGAACTAACTTATGTTGGCAGAAAATACTATACTGATTTAGGTATTTATTCAACTTCTCTTTTGGAATTCTAATATATATATTACTGATAAAACTAATAAAACTATATGTTTGAGGACTATGATTCACATAGGCTTGTATTGATGTGTCTTAGCAGTCATCAAATGGTATTCAATATCATGGGTAACATGCCCACATAGGGGCATGGCCCTACATCAACATCTTTTCTTATCATTGTCAATCATAATATAATGATGGCCAATACTTAAACCATTTGATTCTTAACAAAACCTCGATACTAATAATAATTTCAATAATATACTTTTGATATAATATATGTAAATATATAGATATATGTTCATGATTATTATATGTGTGTGCATATTATATTAGGCTTTCATATATTTGATTTTTATCAATAGACACACACACACACACACACACACACACACACACACATATTAACATATATTACATATGAAATTTACTTCAATTCATTGTGAGGCTAAATTTCTCAACACTCCCTCTTTAGCAAAGAGGAAATTGAAGCAATTTCTATAACTTCAATATAAGTTTAAACACCACTTTAAGTGTGGTCTATGATAGTAACTATATCATGGTGTTTGGCAAGATCTAACCCAACAAACCATATCAAATTGATTTTCATGGTGTCCAAAAAAATTTGGCACAAAGAACCATAATGAGTTGGTTGTCATGGTGTCTGGCAAAATCTAGCCCAAAGAACCATGATAACACTTGCTCCTAAACATCCAACACATTTTGGTGCTACAAGTTAATATAGTGTATCTAGAGGATAGATCAACTATTGATAAGGTTGTCACCTTATAATAGTGACCTCACACATATGAAAGATCATCACCTTTCATAGCACACAAATGCAAAAATAAAATTTTCAATTATTCATGAATATATTAAATTACAAATGTATTTACAAACTTGTCATGCCAAGTATACCTTTAAAGTACTCTATTTTCAACCTTGCAAGAGGCTTGGTGAAAATGCCACCATTTTGCTCATCAATGCTGATATAAATCAGTTTGATAACATTTCTATCAACCATGTCTCTTATGTAATAATATGGAGTCTCGATATGGTTTAATCAATTGTGGAAGATAGAATTAGTAGAAAGTTTGATGTAGGTTTGGTTATCACAATGAATCACTATGGAACTTAGTTTCTTTCTAAAAAGTCCAAATAATAGTAATTTGTTATAAATATGCTCTTCGGTTATGATATTCACCATGGAAGAAGAGTCAACAAGGGTATCATGAGAAGGATTACTTGCAACCATATCATAATGTAAAGAGGGCCATTAGGTGCTTCAATTGTCACAACATGAATATGGGTAATGAAAAATTAAGGTTAAGGTTGATGTTTAGGTTCGAATTGGATATGCTTAATATGGATAGCAATATATTGGACTCTTCAAATTTATCTTCATAAGTGATATGTGTACTAGAAGAAGGATGTTGTACAGTGGTATTATTGAAATGAGATGGAAAAGGATTAGTATAAATTTGAAAAAAAAAAATTAGGAGGTGCAATAGATTTATCCCATAATAAATATTAGCATCAACAAATATAACTTTAGTATCAATAAAATATTTGTTAATGTTTTTCAAAGAATGACACTTTTAGTATCATGACCGGGATTACGATGATATTTGTGAAAGGATTTAGACTCAAAAGATATGGAAAGAGGCTTATTTGGATCAATTAGTTTGATAGGAGGATGCCTATTTTTTTGTATCATTTATTGACTTTATCATCACACTATACAAAGATTTAGATAATAGAGTAAAATAATGATCAGGTCTAAAAATAGTGTACAAAGAAGTCATACCTTGGCATGTGGTTTGTTAAATATTTAAATTGATTTGGTGGAGATTGAACTACCTTATGTTGGCAAAAATATTGTAATGATTTGAGTATTTATTCAACTTCTCTTTTAAAATTCTAATATATATTGTTGAAAATAGGGGGGGGGGGGGTGAATCAATTACTACAAAAATATTTTAACAGATCCTTTAAATGTTTGACAAAACTAGTTGCTATTGTCACTCAATAAACATACTGAAAATGTTGTAGCTCAGTAAATGCAGAGTGTGATTTTATTTTAACTGATCTTAAACATTCACAATGATTAACTTACAAGCATAAAAGAAATAACATGAGCACATGAGACACCAAGATTTAACGTGGAAACCCAATATGAGAAAAATCACCAACGTAACTAGTTACTATTTTCACTCTTCTGAAGTGAGCCCTATTAGGAGCCAACCTAGTTAAAGGTTACAAAACACACTATTAGGTGTGACTTTATTAGAGGATTTAATCACCCCATTAGGAGTGGCCTTGCAAGAGGTCTTAAAACAATTCAATAGAACTGTCACCTTGTTAGAGGATTTACAATTGGTTGTTAAACCAACTCTATTAAGAGATTTTGGATCACTACTACAATGGTAAGAAAGTAACAATGAAATGACTTGATTGAGATATAACTGAATTGTTTATTATATATCTCTATTCTACTTCATAATAGATCCTTCCTGATCAAGTATTACTTTGCTACTCCACAAGGATATATGACCATCCTTTAAGTTCCCTCACACTTTCCTTCTCAATCAATCAATACACTTGCATACTCACACTCTAAAATCTCAACTTGACCTTATATTTATATTGTTCAAATTATCAAGTTCGCTCAATACAAATTATAATGACCAATAATCATCACCATAGTCGGGTAGAAAATAATACTTGAAATAATTAAACTTCATATCCAAATCAACAAAATCCTTTGATAGCCAACCCAACTTGGTAAACACTGCTCTTGATAGAATTCCTATGTTAACCAATAGAAGCTTGGTTAACACTGCAAACTTGAAAAATCCTTTTGAAACTGAGTGAACTTAGTTAATACTAACTTTGTCCAACTTTCCTTTGTTAACCATGAGAACTCAGTTAACATTGCTTTCTGCTAGAATTCCTTTCGATGCCTGAGTGAGCTTGGTAGACACTATCTTCACAAACTAATCTCCAAGAATGCTCGGTAGACAATAAAAATTGTTTTGCTAACCAAGTGAGCTCGATAAGCACAAACTGACAATTGATATGACATTTTTCTAACATCAAAGACAACACACAATTAGACAATTGTATCCAACAATCTCCCTCTTTGGCATTGATGGCAACACAACATGTCATAGCACAATGAAATTTGAAAAAAAGACTTTCTATGATAGAAAGTTTCTCCCTCTTAAATTTTATACCACAAGCTTCTCTTTTATGCAGTGATCTCCCTCTATGAAGGAATTACATAACTTCTTCTCAAAACAAATTTTAGAAAGATATGACAATAAACTCTCCCTCTTTGACAACACATGCCAAAGACAACACATACCAAACAAGTATCAATGTACCTTGAGTACTAATTCATATGCAATGTTCTCTTGACTATTTTGCATCAACTAATAGATCTTCAACTAGGTTCCTATTGATGCATCACTAGAACTTTATTTAGTGAGCTTCAAATAGGGGAATGACCCCTAACTTACCTCTTAGATACAAGAATGCATCCTTAGGTAATGGCTTGGTAAATATGTCTTCAATTTTTTCTTTTGTATAGACATATTCTAATTTGATTTCTTTGTCTTGAACCAATTCTCTGACAAAATGATATTTTATAGCAATATTCTTGGTTTTGGAATTCATCATTGGATTCTTTGATATGCTAATTGCACTTGTATTATCACAAAAAATGACAACTGGTTCTCTAATCTCAATCTTCATGCCTTCCAACAACTATTTAAACCAAACAATAGTAGAACAATTCACTACTACTACAACATATTATGCTTCTGTTATAGATTGGGATGTGTAGTTTTGCTTTTTACGTGTCCAAGATACCAACCTTTTACCAAGAAAGAATGCTCCACCACTTGTGCTTTTTCTGTCATCAATATTTCCTACCCAATCAGCATTAGTAAACACTTTTAGGTCTAGATTTCCTCCAAGTTTATACCATAAGCCATAGTCTTCAGTACCTTTCAAATATCTCAAGATTCTTTTGATTGCCATCATATGATTTTCTCTAGGTTTTGCCAAGAATCTTGCCACTATACCAATTGCTAAAGAAATATTAGGCCTTGTATGAACTACATACTATAATTTTCCAATCATTGTTCTATATAAGGTCTGATCTACCTCTTTTGAATCATCATCTTTGGTAAGCTTTAATCTAGTACATATGGGGGTTCCAACTGGTTTGAATCTTCCATACCAAACTTCTTGAGTATTTCCTTGATATACTTAGACTGAGTGATGTAGATACCATTCCTGCTCTATTGTATCTAAAATCCAACAAAGAACTTAATCTCACCAAACATAGGCATTTCAAAATCTTTGTTCATTTGTTTTGAAAATTCTTTGCATAGATCATCATTCCCTATAAATAAAGTATCATCCACAAATATTTCTGCCAATACATTCTTGTTATCTGGTCCTTCCTTGATGTAGAAGCTACTATTATCATTAGTTCTCTAGAAACCAATCTATATAAGGTAGTTATGTAATCTTTCATACCATGCTCTAGGAGCTTGTTTCAGACCATACAATACTTTGTGTAATTTGCAAACCATGTCCCTTTTTTTCTAGATCAACAAAACCTTCTGGTTGTTCAATGTAGACTTCTTCATCAAGAATACCATTGAGAAATGTAGATTTAACATCTATCTAGTATAATTTAAATCTTTCATGTGCTACATATACAAGTAAAGTCTTGACATCTTCCAATCTTGTAATGGGAGCAAAAGTTTCACCATAATCAATGTCTTCTTCTTGAGAGTAGCTTTTACATACCAATCTAGATTTGTTTCTTGATACCTTACCATCTTCATTCAACTTATTCCTGAATACCCATTTTGTGCCAATCACATTCTTATCTTTAGGCCTAGGAACAAGGGTCCAAATTTTTTTCTTCTCTATTTTCTCTATTTCTTCATTCATAGCCTCAATCCAACTTTCATTTTCCAATACATCTTTAACATTTCTAGGTTCAAATTTAGCAAGTAAACATGTACCTTTTAGCTTACTTCTTGTCATAGTACCTTTTGATTTATCTCTAATAATCTAATCTAGTGCATGATGCCTTCTAACATACTTGGCCAATATAGGTTCTTTTCCTTTTGAATGAATTTCATTGCCTTCCTCTTGAACTTCAACTTCTAGCACTGTTTGCTCAGATTTGATAGGCATTGGCTCGATAGCTTCAGAATGTGACTTGGGTTCTTGTGACTCAATTTAAACTTCTTGAAACTTGGTGACTGAGGAAGACTCAAGAGTAGAGGTCTCCTTATTGAAAAATGTTTCTAGCAATGTATCAAGCTTGATGTAAACAAATCTCCTATAATCTTCTAGTTCCTTTTTGCTTTCTTCTTCAATCCTTTTTACAAACTCATCAATTCTCACATGTGCACTTTCTATGATTTTATGAGTAGACAAATTCAAACATCTATATGCCTTACTTCTCCAAGAATATTCTAAGAATATACCTTCATCACATTTTACATCAAATTTTCCTTTTCTAGATTCTTTCAAGATATAACATTTACTTGCAAACACTTTCAAGTAATTTACATTGGGTTTGGAGCCATACTATAATTCATATGGAGTTTTACATGAGTTTTTCTTCAATTGTACTCAATTTAAGGTATGAATTGTAGTGTTGATGGCTTCCTTCCAATATTTGATAGCAACATTCTTCTCAATCATTAGAGTGCTTGCACAATCCATGATGGATCTATTTCTCCTTTCAGCTATTTCATTCTGCTCGAGAATTCTAGGGGCTAATACCTACTTTTTGATTTCTCTTTCAATGCAAAAGTTGTTGAATTCATTGGAGATGAATTCACCACCTCTATCTGATCTGAAGAATTTTAGTCTTTTCCCTATTTCCTTCTCTATTCTTGCCAAATACCATTTGAATTTCTCAAATGCTTCTAACTTTTCTCTTAAATACATAACAATCATCATTCTAGAGTAGTGATCAACAAAAAGAATAAAGAAAATTTCTCCACTATAGCTTTCTATTCCAATAAGTCCACACAAATTAGTATGCACAATTTTCAAGATATCTTCAAATTGATAGTTTTTTCTTTTAAAACTAGTCTTTCCCATTTTGCCAATTTGATAGTTCTTGCATAGTCCAACATCTGGTTTCTTCAAACTAGGAATGCCTCTTACTTTCCTGAATTTTCTTATTTTCACCATGTTATCAAAATTTACATGACATAATCTTATGTGCCATAACCAAATTTCTTTAACTTAAGTAATAAAACATGAGCAATCACCAAGATCAAGATAAAATAGGTTACCTTTGGTTTGTTTGCCTGATCCAATTAGTTTTCCTTTGTCATCCAATAGTCTTGCCTTGCCTTGCATAAATTCCACCTTGAATCCAATGTTGATTAGCTATACCACACTCAACAGATTATGCTTCAGTCCTTCAACCCAATAGGCATTGTCACATAGAAGTTCTTTGGTTAATGAGATTCATCCTCTCCCTTTTATGGAACAAGGTTCATTGTTTCCAAACCTTACACTATCACCATCATAGTCTTCAAAGTGTTCAAACATTTTTTTATCACTAGTCATATGATGTCAACATCCACTATCTATGATCCATGTGTCATTCTTATTGACATGAGAGATAAGTGCCATCTTATCTCCTTCATCATCAAATTTTTCTTTTACAACAATGTATACTACTTCATCTTCACTATTATCAAAATCTTTAGCCATAAAACAAGTCTTCTTACCTTTATCCTTGAATGATTTGTGATTTTTGAAATCCTTCTTGCCATTGCACTTGTGACTTTTCCTCTCATCTTTGCTTTCTTTGTTTAGGAACCTAGTAGCAATATGACCAATTTCTTCACATGAAAAACAAATTAGAGAAACTTTACCTTTGTATTTTCCTCTACCTCTAGAATATTTCCTTACAAGTAAAGCTTCAACAACTTCAAGATCACTATCAGAACTTTCTTCTAATTCTTCTTCACTTTTTTACTAAATGTCCTTTATTTTATTTTCTTTCTCCTTAAGTGAAAGCTTAGCCTCAAATGTAGATTCAATATTGTTGGAAGTTGGAACATAATTATCAAAGTTGTCTAGCTCAAAAGTTGTTAATCTTCCTACTAAGGTATCCAAAGTTATCTTATGATTTGTTTCACACCTCCTTTCTTGAATAGCAGATGCTTTAATTGCATAGATAGGAAGCAATGTTCTAAGAACTTTACTTACAAATTTTTTTTTCTTGATATCTCCTCTAGAAGCTCTAATTGCACTGACATTGGCTTTGATTCTTTCCACATATTTGGCAATATTTTCATCTTCTCTCATTCTCATCTGATCAAACTGTCCCCTAAGGCTTTTTTCTTTAGCTCTCTTCACATTGTTGTCACCACCATAGATGTCCTTTAGCTTATTCCACATTTCAAAAGCTGTTTTGCAATCCTTAATATCATCAAATTCCTCATAGTTAAGGGTAGATGCAATATCTATCATCATGGTGTTATAGTTCTTTTTCTCAGCAATATCTCCAATAGATAATGTACTAGTAGGAGTTGTATATTCTTCATCAAGATATTTCAATCTTGAATCACAAATGGAAGCCAAATGAAGTTTTATGAGTCTCTACCATGTTGAAAAGTTGTCTCTATTAAGCTTTGGAATTTCTCTTTTGTAAGACATCCTGATCTTTAGCTTAGGTCCTTAAAACCTTTCCTGCAAGCACCAAAAGCTCTAATACCAATTGTTGGAAATATAGATGAAGTAACTGAGAGGGGGGAGTGTGAAGTAGTTACTACAAGAATATTTTAGTAGATCCTTTAGATGTCTGACAAAACTAATTATTGCTATCTCTTAGTAAACATACTAAAAATGTTGTAACATGGTAAATGCAGAGTGTGATTTTCTTTTAACTAATTTGAAACATTCATAGTGATTAACTTACAAGCATAAAAGAAATAACATGAACACATCAGATACTAGGATTTAACATGGAAATCCAATATGGGAAATATCACCAATGTAACTAGTTATTATTTTCACTCTTCTGAAATGAGCCCTGTTAGGAGCCAGCCTAGTTAAAGGTTACAAAACACACTATTAGGTGTGACCTTGTTAGAGGATTTAATCACCCTGTTAGGAGTGGCCTTGCAAGAGGTCTTAAAATAATTCAATGGAACTATCACCTTGTTAGAGGATTTACAACTAGCTATTAAACCAACTTTGTTAAGAGATTTTAGATCATTGCTACAATGGTAAGAAAGTAATAATGAAATGACTTGATTGAGATGCAACTAAATTGTTTATTATAGATCTTTGTTCTACTTCATACTAGATCCTTCCTAATCAAATATTACTTTGTTTCTCTACACGGATATCTAATCATCCTTCAAGTTTGCTCATACTTTCCTTCTTAATCAATCAATACACTTGCATACTCGCAGTCTATAATCTCAACTTGACCTTATATTTATACCGTTTAGATTGTCAAGTTGGCTCAATAAAAATTATAATGAGCAATAATCATCACCATAATTGACTAGAAAATAATACTTGAAATAATTAAACTTCATATCCAAATCAACAAAATCCTTTGATAGCCAACGTAGCTTGGTAAACACTGCTCCTGAGATGATTCCTTGTGTTAACCAATAGAATCTTGATTAACACTGTAAACTTGAAAAATCCTTTGGCAACTGAGTGGACTTGGTTAATACTAACTCTATCCAACTTTCCTTTGTTAACCATGAGAACTCAATTAACACTACTTCCTACCAGAATTCCTTTTGATGCTCGAGTGAGCTCGGTAGACACTGTCTTTGTAGAGTAATCTTTAGGAATGCTCAGTAGACAAGAAAAAATTTCTTGTTGACTAAGTGAGCTCAATAAGCATAGACTGATGACTGATATGACATTTGTGTAACATCAAAGACAACACACAATTAGACAATTGTATCCAACATATATTACTAATAAAATTGATTGAGATATATGAATTATATATATGTACTAAATATATATATCATTGATCAAATATAAAATGAATGGAAAAATAAATATGTTTGAGGACTGTTATTCACATTGGCCTGTATTGATGTGTCTTAGCAGTCATCAAATGGTATTTAATATCATGGATAACTTGCCCACATTGGGGCATGACCCTAGGTCAACACTTTTTCTTATCACTATCGATCATAATATAATGATGGTTGATACTTAAACCATTTAATTCTTAACAAAACTGATACTGATAATAATTTTAATAATATACTTTTGATATAATATATGTAAATATATAGATATATGTCGATGATGATTATATGTGTGTGCATATTATATTAGGCTTTCATGTATTTGATTTCCATCAACACACACACACACACACACACACACACACACACACACACACACACACACACACACACACTACATATGAAATTTGCTTCAATTTAGTATGAGGATAAATTTCTCAATAGTTGCCACTTGATCATCTATTGTGTTGGAATATTTTTTGATCTACATGTAGTTATTAGGCTTATGAAACTTATTAGGATTGGATGCAACATCACTCTTACCAATTCCAATAAGAGTCATTGAGGTCTTTCTCTCAAACCGACTAAGGTGTAGTTAATATTGATGAAGCACTAAATATAATTGTGAAAATAAATAAAACTCAATAAGGAGAATCTTATCTCTAATGTCCTTTTAAAAATTAGAAATAAAAATGTGTTGTGTATCAACATCAGACACGTGATAAGAAATTTGAGTATGCCAATGTTTCAATTTACCAATAAAGTCACTTGATTTTTCCTTTACTACATGTTTACAATGCACTAAATCACTCAAAGAAACTTGAAGACCAATATTGTTTTAAAATTATGAAATGAAAGTATTAATACATATTTTGAAAGGAACAATACCATTAAAATTTTTTTCCTTGAAAGGTCCTAGTGAAAAACTTAGTTATGAACCTATAGTTATGAGAAAAATCACTACACAAGGTTTGATAGGTTTTAACATGATTTGAAAGATCACCCATACCACTATAGGTCTCAAGTTATAGGTTTTAAAATGAGTTATAGGATTATACTTTGCATTATTTTACACTCTTTAACTTATGTTGAATGGATCTCATTTTAGAGAGATGCATATTCAGGATTCAATTGTGTGCCATATTTTTGCATCAATGTTTTGAATCACACGTAGTGATCCATCATTAGGATGAAAGAGATTTCCCAACTTTCCTATGAACTGTATGATGGCCCTTGCTCCATGCTTTAATATTTAATAGAAAGGAAATAAAGATTGTAAAAAATTTAATATTTTTACAAGGAAACCTTCACAATGGGATCTCCAAAAGTTAATGACATGTAAAGCAATAAAAATATCAAATAGAGATCCAACAATGTATAGAGGTCATGAGAAAATTTCATATCATTGTATTTTTGTAGTATCGGACATGGGAAGATGTTTATATTATATAGATCACAACCAAAACAAAGATTACAAGGAAAAAATGTCCACAATTTAAAGAAAAAGCCATCATCATTGTTATGAGAGTTTTAGCAATGGAGAGCCAAAACAATTTAAAACCTTATCATTTTTTTACATGAAATCCATATCGAGTCAACAAAAACCCATCATAGAGGAATGATATAAACAATAAGGCAAGGAGTTTTTCTTTAGATTTTCTACATAATAGAGGAGTAGAATAAAATATTTGATAAAAAACCCTTGGCCCTTTTTTACAAAATGGGTCACAATAGAGCCATCTTTTTCTAGCATGGAATAACCAACAAAATTATTAAGAATGTAAATAGAAGATGTTTTATTAGAAAACCTTCATTATAAATGGAGATCATAGCTCACAAATAGAAGGGAAAGACACAAAATTATAGAAATGCCATGAAATGTCAATGATATTCACAATATCAAGTCTCAAGGGCACGATTATGAAAAAAAGTCATCATTTCATTATGAAAATCTATACATGGATTTACCTTCAATAATGGGTGTAATATAGTGTTGGAAATATGCTCATGAGCCAATAAGTTTCCGCAATTTTCTTGAATCTCCACCAAAACCTATACACCTTCAAGATGACCATGACCTTAGGAAATTCATGAAAGAAATAAAAATGAAAGATAGGGTATGGTACCCTAAATTACCTTAAACTTAGACTTCAAATTTATGAATTTGAGTTAAGGATTAGAGGGTCTTTTGTAAGTCGTTAGAGGTTTAAAGAAAAAGGGGAAGATTATTGATAAAAAATTATAAATAAAATTTATCATTATTAAATAGTAATTCAAATAACTATTTAATAAAGATAAGTTAAATATAAAAATTTATATTACTTGATTTTATATTTATTATTTATTAAATAGATTAATTTACTATTTAATTATTATAATAAATGTGATATAAAGAAAATAATGTAATACAATATCTCCAATTAGGGAACAAATCTCTTGCATGATTATAATATTGTAAATAATAGTAATTAGGTGCTAAAATATTAAGGACTTATTTTGTTAATTAATTTTCTTTAAATGCAATAATTTTTTGGAGAGGATTGCATAGGGAATATTTTTCCTTGCATGTTTTAGTGGAGATTTTTAGTCTTTCATGACCAAATCAGACTTAGAGGGTAGTACTTCCATATTAGTTTGCAGACACATGGAGTTCCATTTACATGCTAGGAGGCTATTTTTCTTTTCACATGCATGCACATATGCCAAAGAGGGTTTTATTTTTCCATCAAATTCAATTCATTTGTAGAGTGGATTTTTTTTTATTTTGGAGCAATTTTGGTTAGTTTGAAGCCTATTTTGGGTAGTAGATTAGTTAAGAGAAGCTTCAAATCAGTTAGCTGATAATTATTAATAGTTGACTTCCTGGTATTGATGGATTTATTTTTGAATACTGATTTTATCAATTTGTCATGTCTTTTGAGTCTTTTTAAAGGCAATTATGGGCAGTTGTGCATGGGTTTGAGATGTCGCTTCAGTATCTGGCAAGGTCTAGGGGAGTTTTAAGGTGGTCAAGTGCATGTTACTAGAAGTTTGACCCTTCTTCTCTCTATTTTTCATTATACATCCAACCCTTTTAGGTATCGAGGCCTATTTATCATACCTTTCAACACATTATTGGGGGTTTTGACCTTTTGTTCATAATTCTGCACCTCAAAAACTGTGAGACATTGTTTGGACATACAGATTGTAGTAGATTTCCTAATTATTCATAGAAAAGATTATTTACTTCTTCATTGTTCTTCCATGTTCAACATTTATTCATGAAATATTTGATTAAGTATTGTATTTTAGATCTTTATTCAATCAATTTCCTTATAAAATTGCATACATATTTGATATCCCATAGCACAAATTTGTGATTGTGTTTTACATTTTGATTCTGAATCTAAGAAAACACAAGTGTTTTTCTCTTCTAATATTAGGATATGTCATGCCCAAAATATCGAGGCAAAAACACATGGAATTTTTTTAAAGGTTAAATAAAACCATGTTTAACACATACTAATTTGAATAAATTACAAAAAGTTTAAATGGAATACAAGTGAGTTTAGTTAGTGATTACAGAGTCAACATCTAGGTTTAAAGTGTAACATCATAAATTTGAGCCAAGAATTATGATTTCATAGTTCCTAAAATTGAATTAATATGTTTGACTAAGACACATAAGACACATTAGGTTTGTTATGGTTCCATGTTTTATTTCTTTAAGTCGGTTCCATTCCTTGGGTTAACTAAATAAACATCTCTTAGGAAGTGATCTAGTACTTTAATATTTGATCTTTTTTAGATTCATACTTTAATATAACTAATTAAATCACTACTAGTCATTATTTAATTATCTTCAACATTTATGTTATCTCTATGACATCTTCAATTTCACTATCGGGTCAACTACCTTACACCCCTTCATTTTCATTTGATTCCTAAGATCTTAGTCCTTCAATTTCTTAACGACATAATAAAATATTATAAAATATTAAATAAAGCAATATACTAAAAGTATTGACCTAATTAACATAATAGACCTTCCTTGAAAAAAAGGTCTTAACTAATAATCTAACATGAGAAAATAATCTAGCATCAAAAAAGATCCTATAAAACTTTATCTATAATAACCTTTTTTATTCTATCATACCAATTTAATACTAACATTTAACACTCTAGATTTAATATAATTAGATATTTAAAATGAGACCAACAATTTTTATTATCTCCTATTTTTAACACAAAACTCAATACAAAACTTATAAAACATAATTTATAATCTAACACTAACTACAAACTAACTAATTAATTTAATACTAACATCCTAATTAAATCCTAACATCAAATCCTACACATAACTTTATTAAACTAACTAAACTTACTTAACTACTAATTAAATCTACTAACCTAAACTAACTAACTCTTATCCTAACTTCCTAACTACCATCTAAACCTATCTAACTAGCGACCCTTACACCCTACCCGATCTCCCACTTGTTGGTCACTCTATCCAAGACAAAATGGGCACTCCCCATGCATCAACACTCCTCCCAAGGTGTGCAAAAAATGCTGCAAGGGCTGCACAAGGTAAGTACATGGGGATTGGGAGGGAATAAGGATATTGTAAAGGGGTTGATTTTATTGTTTAAAACATCTCTTTTACCACCTAAACCCATGTGGCCCACTTGCCACCACTTCTCCCCACCTCACACATGCACTTCCCAAGTGGGAATAATGTTTCCCTATGAAGATGGTGTGCTACCTAACACTAGCCAAGGAGTACATTGGGAAGAAAGTGCAGGAGGTGGAATGACTTGAGGTAAGTTGAAGGGTGGTTTTGTTTAAAAAGATAAATTTGCATTTAATAAAAACTTAGTTCAATGTTGAATTGCACCCCCCATTCTAAATTCCTCTTGCATTATACATCCCTTGGGAATGAGGTGGAGGTGAAATCATCCAAATCTAAACACATGGTAGGAGGGAAAAGTTATGTATTAAAGTTTTATAGGTGAGGGTTGGGAGAGAGGTAAGTGTGGGATAACATAGGTTTTTTTTTTGGTTTTTTTAATAATTATATTTTTCTTATTTAATAAGGTGTCCAAGAAGAATTTATAAAGAAATCTTACAAGAATATTCTCTATTAATAGAAGAGAATTAAAACTTTTCCATACATAATCTAGAGAGCATTTTGGCTCCCATAACTGAAATTTTAAAATTTCTCCCCCCTTCATAGCACTAGGTTTCCTATTAAAAATTTCTATAGTGACATAATGTATTAATGTTTGATCATTTTATGAAGTGGATTGTAGGAATAGTTTTGAAGTTAAATTTTGCATCTAAATTAGGAGTAATTTTAAATATTTTATAATGATGAAATATAAGGCAACATTCACTTGAATTAACAAAATTAATACAAATTGAGTTTCCAATATGCAAGGAAGATAAATATATCTAATTTGAACATTGATTTCATTACATTAATTATAAGGAGGAATCATATATCTATCAATTTATTAACTCATATATCCATAATATATAATAATAACATTTGAAGGCAATGAATTAAAATGAAGAATTCATAGAGAAATTTAGAGATGTTGAAAACAATTAGTTAAATTTTGTATAGTCTTTGATGTTACACAAAGTGTCATATCATTGCTAGTCAGTGCATGTCGAGCTCACTCAGGCATTGAAGCAAGTTTCATGTGTCTTCCAAGCATTCCAAAGTTTTCCAAATTCAAAAGACAATGTCTACCAAGTTCCCTCGGGTGACAAAGGAAAGTTTGCAGAAGTTAAGTGTTAACCAAGCTCACTCAGTTAATGAAAGAATCTTGTGAATATGCAATGTTAATTGAGTTCACTGGGTTAACATAGGAAAATCATTTTTGAGTTAATGTCTACTAAGTAGGGTTAGCTAATGAAGGATTTTCTTGTTTTGGATTATTGAGTTCAATTGATTTATTTGTTGGTTCTAGCTAACTGAAGAGATGAATATTAATTATTCTAAGTTGTATTCAAACCAACTTGACAATGTGTAAGATATAAATATAGGGTCAAGTTGAGGATTAAATGTGTGGAACATAACATTAAATCTGAAGATGCTCAAAGGAAGCGAATTAGAAGGATAAGTAGAATATCCTTGTTGATTTACAAAGATACATTTGATTAGAAAGGATCATGTGAACAAGCTAGAATTGAAATTTTTAATTAACAATTTAGTTGCATCAAAAATTAGGTCCTCTCATTGTTACTCTCTAACAATTTTAGCAATGAACTAAATCTCTTTAAAAAGTTGGCTTAACAGCTATTTGCAAATCCTTTAACAACATGGTATTTCTAGATTGAAGTGTCTAAAGACCTCTAACAAGGCCACTCCTAATAGGGTGATTAAATCCTCTAATAGGGTCACACCTAATAGTGTGTTTTTAAACCTTTAATAGGGTTGGCTCCTAACAAAGCTCACTTCATAAGAGTGAAAAATAGTAACTAGTTGCAATTGATGTTTTCTCCCAAATTGGATTTCCACATTAAATCTTGGTGTCACTTATGTTAATGCTATTTATTTTATGTATATGAAACTAAGTTAAATAATTATAATCACAAAAAAAATCTTTAAGATTGCAATTTCCAAGTTGTGGTTACTATTTCAATGTTTACTAAGTTACAACATTTTCCAGTGTAAAATGAGTGCATGTGTGTTTGTCGAGTTACAGTAGAATATAGTTTAGTTAGAGTTTATATTTTTATTGACATCTAAGGGATCTAGAATTTATTTTAGTGGTAGCTGATTCACCCCTCCCCTCTTATTTAATCCTCTTATATTTTGAACAATTGTTATTAGAGCTTCTTGGTTCTTGTAGAAAATGTTTGAAGGACCTAAGCTAAAGATCAAGTTGTCTTATAGAAGGGAGATCCCAAAGTTGAATGGAGATAACTTCAAGGTATGGTAGGAACTCATGAGGCTACACTTGGCAACCATAAGAGATTTAAGGCTAAATTATCTAGACACCAAATACACAACACCTATTGGAACTATAACTATTGAAGATATTGCAGAAAAGAAGAGTCATAATATCATGATGATTGATATTACCTCATCTCTCAACTATTTTGAATTTGATCATGTCAAAGATTGTGGAATTTCTTATGAAATGTGGATAAATTTGAAAGCCATCTATGGAGGAGATGATAATGTAAGAAGAACTAAAGATAAAAGTCTCAGAGGATAATTTGATCAAATAAAGATGAGAGAAAATGAGAACATTACAAAATATAGTAAATGAATCAAAGCTTCAGGAGGAAAGATTGAAGATGAAACAATGGTAAGTAAATTTTTCAAAACACTTCTTCCTATATATGCAATTAGAGTATCAAAAATTCAAGAAATGAGATGCAATCCAAAGAATGACATAAAATTGGATGCATTAGTTGGAAGATTGACAACATTTGAGCTAGATAACTATGATAATTATGTTCCTAGTTATAGCAATCTTGAGTCTGCATTTGAAGCCAAGTTCTCACTCAAGAAGAAAGCTAAGAGGTCAAAAACCAAATAATTTGAAATTGAAGAGGAAGATAGTTCTAATAATGATCTTAAAACTATTGAGGCATTTCTTGCAAGAAGATATCCCAAAGGAAAAGGAAATATTCCTTTAATCTATTTCTCTTGTGAAGAAGTTGAACACATTGTTGCAAGATGTCCAAAAAAAGAAGACAAAGATGAAAAGAAGCACAATAATTACAAAGGAAAGAACAATTTCAAAAACTACAAAGACTGCAAGGACAAAGGTAAGAAATCTTTTTTTATGGCTACAAATTTAGATAGTAATGAAGATGATGAAATGGTATAAATTGCTATAAAAGATGAATCTGATGATGAAGGAGATAAAATTGCACTTATTTCTCATGTTAGCAAAAATGATACATGGATTATTGCTAGTGGTTGCTCACATCATATGATTGGTGACAAAACAAAGTTTGAACGTATGGAACATTATGATAGTAGAAGTAAGGGAAAAATTTGTATCTAGCTAACCAATGAACTTAGATGTGATGGTTCTTATTGGGTTGAAGGACTAAATCATAATCTACTAAGTGTGACATAGTTGAATAACATTGGATTAAAGGTAGAATTCATGAATGGGAAGGCCAAGCAATTGGATGGAAAAGAAAATTTGGTTGGGTCTAGATAAAAAACAAAAAGTAATCTATTCTACATAGATCTCAATGAAAGTTCATATTTTATTGCTCAAGTAGAAGAAAGTGTGTTATGGAATATAAGGTTATGCCATGTGAACTTTGATAAGCTAATCAAGATAAGGAAGAAGAAAAGAGTAAGAGGTATTCCTATCCTAAGGAAACCTGATATGGGCCTATGTGAAAATTATCTAATTGATAAGATGGGAAATACAAGTTTCAAAAGCAAGGATTATCATTATGAAGAAATCTTGGAGCTAGTTCATACAGACTTGTGTGGACATATTGGTATCAAGAGTTATAGTGGAGATAAGTACTTTATTATTTTTGTTGATGATTATTTTAGAATGGTGACTGTAATGTATCTAAAAGAAAAGTTTGAAGCATTTCAAAAATTTAAGTGGTATTTGGAAAGAGTAGAAAAATAAACTGGAACGAAGCTAAAGTGTCTGATATCAAACAGAGGTGGTGAATTAATCTCTCAATGAGTTTTGCATTGAAAGAGGAGTTAAGAGACAAGTATCAATCCCTAGTACACTACAATATAATGATATAACTCAAAGAAGGAATAGATCCATCATGAATTGTACAACAACCTTAATGATAGAAAAGAGTATAGCAATCAATTACTAGAAGGAAGCAATTAGTACTACAATACATACCTTGAACAGAGTACAGTTGAAGAAAGACTCAAATCAAACTTCTTATGAACTATGGTATGGCTACAAACCTAATGTAATTTACTTGAAAGTATTTGGTAGAAAATGTTATATCTTGAAGGAATCTAGGAAAGGTAAATTTGATGTCAAAGGTGATGAAGGCATATTCCTAAGATACTCCTATAGAAGCAAAGCATACAAATATTTGAATTTGTCAACTCATAAGATCATAGAAAGTGCACATGTAAGAATTGATGAGTGTTAGTGTGGTTTTTTATTTTGCTAGGTTTTTGCTACACTTTTAATAATCTCGCTTAGGTTAATAAAGAATGTCTTATTAGGTGAATGGTTGTGAGGTGTCACCTTCCTACATGTGAGCATCCATTAGCTATCTTGGGAAGATACTTTGCTATCTTTAGTCTGATAGATGGTTGCTCCTCATTGGTTGGTGTTGCCACCTCCTCCCTCTTCCTGGCCTATATAAGCATGCTACCTAGCTTGTATTTGCATCTCTTGTTTTTGCATCCTCTGAATGCTATTTTGCTTCTAGCATTTGCATTACTCTCTTGGGGACTAACTCTATGATGCTATTTTGATTTTGTATCATTTACATTCATAGTTTAGATATTTATTCTTTGCACTAGTTTTCTGGGTTATTAATCTTATCAGATTCTAACATGGTATCAGAGCTTTTCTATGTGCAAGAGTAGATTTTAGATTCCTTATTTGAGAGATTCGGGGGAGGCTAATAAACTTTATTGTAGTTTTTTGAAAAATTAAGTATGCTCTTCTCTTGCATCCTTGGATGATCCTAAGAATAAAAAAAGTTTTGACAAAAATGATTTTTCTCTGGGGTTTCAATCTCAAATCTGACAACCAACTTGCATATTTGGAGTTTTTAATCAGTATTGCAGGTTCCAACATGCCATTGATGGACTTAGGAAGCTGATCCAGCATTTGCATGTCATATTTTGGTTGTTGGGGTCATTTTTTGATTTCTGGAGCCGTTTTTTCTGTTAAAGGCGTCTAATTTACACTACAGCAACATTTTTTATACATCAAAAAGAAAAACGCTTTCTGGGTTTTGTTCGCAGCCCTGAAAAACTATCTGGGTATCTTTTAGATTTTGCATGCAATTTGTATATTTTGCAAAATTGAGCATGAAAGGCTACAGCCATACCCCTCTCCATTGGCAGTCACAGATTTGAATGCAGTTTTCAAATGTCTCGTTCTTGCTCATACGGACTCCAATTTTGATGATTCTTGTTATGAACTTAGCTATTTTTTTGTGCTCTATCCACTAGTGGAGTTGTTTTTTGATTTTCATGCATGAATTCTTCAAAAATTACAAATTCTCAACTGTGATTGTGCACAGTTCTCATTTTGGAAACTTTGAAAGATCATTGTGCACAGTGGTGCTATTTGTTTCCTTGATTATTGTGCCCAAGTTTTAGTTTTAGCATATGCTCTTCTTGAGGGTTTGTAATGCATTGAAATCAAGACCACTATGTATTTCTTTCTAGTGGTAATTGTAAATGCACTAAAATAAAGTGCCAAATCATATTTCTTTGGGGGGGGGGGGGGGGGGGGGGGGGGGGGGGTTCTTTGATTGAGTAAAGGGGGGGGAGAGGGGGGGGAGAGGGGGGGGCATTGTCGTGGCTGGGTTCTCTTCTTTTTAGCATTTCTTTGCATTTCTTCATCATGGATCAAACAAATATGCCCATCCTAACTCCATACAATTACTTTGAGTGGAAATCATGCATGAAAATTCACTTAAGGAAAGCTGGATTAAATAGGATAACTATGGGACTTGAAATTGAACTTGCTAAAGATGAAGACAAGCCTAAGTGGTTTAACAAATGTGATGAGGCATATGGAACATTATGTTTGTCTGTTTCTCCTGACTTTCTATTTCACATTGAGTCTTTGGATACACCAAATGAAGTATGGACAAAGCTAGAAACACTATTTGGCACACAAGATTCAATGAGGGGTCATATGTTGAAAAATGAATTAATTAGTTTGAGTCCAGGCAATTTCAACACAATCCAAGATTTATTCACTAAATTGAAACCACTAAGGCTGTAGTTAAAACAATGTGGAATTGAAAAGATAGATGAACAACTAATTCTCAGTATTCTCTCTAAGCTAAGTTCAGAATATTCTGTGTTTGTCTCTACCTTCTATGCTACTAAGAGTGCACTTGGTACTAAATTCACCATGCCATCTCTAGATGATTTTGCTGTCAATCTCACTCGAGGACAGGACAAGCTAATCCAGATGGGCACTCTTAAGTCCTCTAAGTCACATGCCTTAGTAACCAACCAAGGCACAAAAGAACAGAAAGGACAAAGTAGTAACAACAATAGTAAGGATGAGAAATAAAATAATAATGAGGAAAAGAAGGATCAGTTACCAATTGCTTCAAAAGCAACTATTGCTACCTCATCCTCTAAGGGCGATAAGCCTAAGAAAGAAAAGGTTAAATGTGCCTATTGTAAAAGACCCAGTCATGATGAACATAAATGTTTGAAGAGACAAATTGATCACTTGACATACATTCTTGAGAAGAATAATATTAGCGTTCCTAAGTCTATCAAAAAAAGTTCTAATGAAGAGTCTAACAAGGCAAAACAAAACAACAAGGGGAAAGGAAAGGGCAAGGCTCTTGTTGCAATTGCTTCCTCACCATCCACTTGGGTTCTTGATTCGGGTGCTTCGCACCACATGGCTTCATCTAAGGAAGAACTTGCATCCTTGGAGCCATGTACTATGCCTTCTATTTTGATGGGTGATGACACTCCTATTAAGGTGTGTGGGAGAGGGTCTGTTGATGTGGTGGATGGCACATTCCATGATGTTCTTTGTGTACCCTCATTATCAACTAATCTCCTATCAATATACCAAATCACTCACACAGGTTTAGGCAAGCGGGTTGAGTTCACTCCTGATTTAGTGGAGATACGTGAGTTGTATAGTGATTCTGTAGTTACAGTTGAGAGAGCAAATCATCAATCATGGCTCTGTTTGTTTTCTCACGTTATTCCTGATCCTCCTTCATCTATTTTTCTCACTCACTCTAATGATGTGAGTAAATTATGGCATGAGTGGTTTGGCCATCTTAACTTCCGCTATTTGCATCAGCTCAACCAGCAGAGCATGGTCACAGGGTTGCCTTCAGTTCAATTCTCGGGAGGTGTTTGCCAAGGTTGCATTCTTGGTAAGCATCCTAAGGAAAAGTTTGACAAAAGTAAGCATGGAGAGCTTCACAAATACTAGAGTTAGTTCATAGTGATCTGGCTGGTTCGTTTCAACATCCTTCTTTCAACAGGGCCCGATATGTCCTCACATTCATTGATGACCTTTCTCGATATACATGGGTGTACTTTCTCAAATAGAAGTCAGAGGTATTTGATCATTTTCAAGACTTCAAAAATTTTGTAGAAAAGCAATCTGGGAAAGCCATCAAGGTTTTGTGTACAGACAATGGTGGTGAGTATGTCAACCATCGGTTTGAAAGATTTTGCACTTCAGAGGGGATTGATTTATAGCATTCAGTTCCATACAATCCTCAGCAAAATGTTGTTGCAGAATGGAAGAATAGATCCTTGAAGAAAATGGAAAATTGTATGATTCACTCTAGATCTCTTGCACCACAGTATTGGGCAGAAGCCATTAATTGTGCTTGTTATATCCAGAACCGTGTTCCTCACCGAGCCTTGAAGGGAGTTACTCCTTTTGAAGCTTGGAGCGATCAAAAACCATTAGTTAAGCACTTTTGAGTTTTTGGCTCCCCTGCATGGGCCCACATTCCTATAGAGAAATGTAAGGCCTTGGATCCGCAAAGTAGACCTTGCATATTTATAGGTTATCCTAATGGTTTGAAGGGTTATCGGTTGCTCCACCCTACTACACATGAGTTATTCATTGAGAGGAGTGTTCAGTTTGAGGAGGGATCTTCAAGCTCACTTTCTATCACTTCTCCAACTCCTTCTACCTTGACATTAGAGTCACTTGGAATACATGACAGATCTTCTAATGAGTCAGATTCACTTGAACAGTCTTCTACCTCTACTTTTGATGCAGAAAGTGATTCAAAGAACTCACCTCCTTCCTCTCCTAGTCATCATTCAGAGGTTAATGATTCCCCTCCAGATTCTCCATCTTCTTGTCCACTTTGGGCTAGACAGACCTTGCAGTCTGTAGGTGATTGGGTTGGGGATCCATCAAACACCATGCGAACTCGTTCACAATTCCAAGATGCTCCACATGTCTTCATTGCTACTGCCTCAGATCCACAGTCCTTTCATGAGGCTTCTAGTATTTCTGAGTGGGATAAAGCTATGCAAGAAGAATATAGTTCCTTGATGAGGAACCACACTTGGGATCTTGTCCCTCTTCCTAAAGGAAGAAAACTTGTTCGATGTAAGTGGATCTATTGAACAAAATTTGCAGCAGATGGGTCAGTTGACAAACACAAGGCTCGCTTGGTCGCGAAAGGATTCTCCTAGGTTTTTGGGATTGACTACTCTGAGACTTTTGCACCAGTTGCCCAAATGAATTCCATTCGAATTGTTCTTGCCATTGCTACAGCTAATCATTGGGAAGTACATCAGATGTATGTGAATAGTGCTTTTCTTCATGGTGACCTTCATGAGGAGATCTACATGGAACAGCCATAGGGCTTCCTTCAGGATTCTTCACTTGTGTGTCATCTTTGAAAGTCTCTCTATGGACTCAAATAGGCTCCTTGAGCCTGGTATGCCAAGATGGACTCCTTCCTTCTATCAGTTGGGTTCACTCGGTGCCATTCTGATCCTAATGTCTGCATTTTGCAACAGGGTGATTCACTTCTATTTTTGGTTTTGTATGTTGATGACTTGTTGATCACAGGAAGTTCTTCAACCACCATTAAGGCTGTCAAAGTGGCCCTTCAGGATAGTTTTTTGATGACTGACTTGGGCTTGTTGCATTACTTTCTCAGGATTGAGATCCTTCAATCTCCTTCTGGGATCACCATCACACAATCCAAGTATGCTCTAGATTTACTCTCGAGGTTTCATATGGCTAACTGTAAGCCTGCTCTAACTCCCTTCCTTTCTGGAGTCAAACTTGAGGCTCAATGTTCTTCTCCACTTGTTGATGGCACTTTGTACCGCCAAATTGTTGGTAGTCTCATTTATCTGACTCATACAAGACCTGACATCTCCTATGGTATAGGAATTGTCTCTCAATTCATGTAGGAGCCCCATGAGTTACACTAAAAACTAGCCAAGCGGATCCTTTACTACATTCAGGGTTCTCATAGTTATGGGATTCACTACGCAACAAGTATTGAGCTTGATTTGGTGGGCTACATAGATTTAGATAGGGCAGGTGATTCTGAGGATCGCAAGTCTACTTCAGGGTATAGCTTCTCACTTGGGTCAGGTCCTGTTTGTTGGTCAAGCAAAAAGCAGTCTGCTATTGCTCTGTCTTCTACTGAGGCTGAGTATCGGGGGTTGTAAATGCCGCCACTGAGGCCATTTGGCTTCAATTTCTTCTCACTAAGTTTGGTATCCAGATCAGACAGCCATCAATCATATTTTGTGACAACCAGAGTGTCATTCATATCTCACGAAATCCAGTTCATCATCAGCGGACCAAACACATAGAGGTCCACATGCACTACATCTGGGAGCTCATCCATGGTCATGTCATTGACCTTCGCTATTGTCTGACTTTCAAGCAAGTTGCTGATATCTTCACCAAACCCTTCACTGAGAGCAAGTTCCTTCATTTGGGAGCTTTGTTGGGGGTGCAGGATGCTTCATCTTTTGGGGGGGCCTCTTCCTCTCACTCGGAGTCTTGACATTTTTGTGTTGGGGGGTCTCTTTTCTCTCTTTTGAGAAATCTTATGTACATGGGTACCTCATTAGGCTTGACTTGCCGGGACCCATTTCTACATCCACCTAAGCTTCGCTTATGGGGGGGTGTTAGTGTAGTTTTTTATTTTGCTAAGTTTTTGCTACACTTTTAATAATCTCGCTTAGGTTAATAAAGAATGTCTTATTAGGTGAATGGTTGTGAGGTGTCACCTTCCTACATGTGAGCATCCATTAGCTATCTTGGGAAGATACTTTGCTATCTTTAGTCTGATAGATGGTTGCTCCTCATTGGTTGGTGTTGCCACCTCCTCCCTCTTCCTAGCCTATATAAGCATGTTGCCTTGCTTGTATTTGCATCTCTTGTTTTTGCATCCTCTTAATGCTATTTTGCTTCCAGCATTTGCATTACTCTCTTAGAGACTAACTCTATGATGCTATTTTAATTTTGTATCATTTGCATTCATAGTTTAGATATTTATTCTTTGCACTAGTTTTTTGGGTTATTAATCTTATCAGATTCTAACAATGAGTTTGTAGAAAAGACTAAAGAAGAAAGCAACAAAGAACCTAAGGATTACAGAAGGTTTGTCTACTATGAACTTGATACATTGCTAAATCAAATTGGAAGTTAGTAGACTTCACCTCTCGAGTCCCAAAAATTTCTAAAAGCTACCAAGTTGCAACCAGTGCAACCTAAGTCATAGTCTGAAGCACCTGAGTCATAGATAGAAGCTACTAAGTTATTGCCAAAACAAACCAAGTCTAGTCGACCCAAGTCACAGATAGTGGGACCCGAGCTTGATATAGAAAATCATAGCAAGGTTAGTGGAAAAAATTCTAAATCCAAAGTACCTATGCTATAAGATAAGTCAAAAGGTGCCATGTACTTGATTAGATATTCGAGACAAGTTAGATGGAATAGTAACAAGAAACAAATTAGAAGGTACATGTTTGCTTGTTGAATTTGAACCTAGATCAGTGAAAGATTCTTTGGATAATGAAAGTTGGATTGAAGCTATGAATGAATAAATAGAACAAATAGAGAGGAATGAGACTTGGACTCTTGTTCCTAGACCTAAGGATAAAAAAGTAATTAGCACAAAATGGATTTTTCATAAATAAGTTGAATGAAGATGGAGAAGTTTCCAGTAACAAAGCAAAATTAGTATGCAAAGGTTATTATGAAGAAGAAGGTATTAACTATGGTGAAACTTTTGCTCTTGTTGCTAGATTAGAAGGTATTAGAACTTTACTTTCTTATGTTTCACATAAAGGATTTATAATTTATCAAATGGATGTAAAATCTACATTCTTGAATGGAATTATTGAAGAGGAAGTTTACATAGAACAACTTGAAGGTTTTGTGGATTCTAGAAAAATGATATGGTCTATAAATTATACAAAGCATTATATGGTCTTAAAAAAGCTCCCAAAGCTTGGTATGAAAGACTTCATAACTACTTGATAAAGATTGGTTTTCAAAGAACAAACGATAACAGTAGCCTGTACATCAAAGAAGGACAAGACAAGAAATTTGTGTTGGCTAAAATATTTGTGGATGACACTTTATTTACAAGAAATGATGATTTATGCAAGGCATTTTCAGAAGAGATCAATAGAGAATTTGAGATGTCCATGTTTGGAGAGATAAATTTCTTTGTTGAATTGTAGATTTAGTTGAAGAAAGATGGTATCTACATTACTCAATCCAAATATATCAAGGAGATACTAAAGAAGTTTGGAATGGAAGATTCAAGACCAATTGGAATACCTATGTCTACTAGACATAAGATTTCAAAAAATGATGATCCCAAGGAGGTAGATTAGACCACATACAGATCAGTGATTGAAAAATTGCAATATGCAGTGCACACAAAGCCTAATATTGCATTAGCTGTTGGTATGGTGACAATATTCTCAGCAAATCCTAAAGAAAATCACATGATGGAGATCAAGAGAATCATGAGGTATTTAAAGGGTACTAAAGACTATGATTATGGTACAAAAAAGGAGGCAATTTGGATTTGAAAGCATTCACAAATGCTTATCAGGCAAGAAGTGTTGATGATAGAAAGAGCACCAATGGTGAAGCATTATTTCTTGGTAAAAGACTAGTTTCTTGGAAAAGTAAGAAGCAAAGTTATATTTCTCAGTCCATAGAAGAGGTAAAATATGTGGCAGCAACAGTTAATTGTTCCAATGTTGTTTGGGTCAAGCAACTATTGGCAGGTATGAAGATAGAAATCAAGGATCCAATGGTCATATTCTATGATAACACTAGTGCAATTAATATATCAAAGAATCCTATGATGCATACCAAAACCAAGCACATTTCTATAAAATATCATTTTTTTAGAGAATTGGTACAAGATAAAGAGGTAAGATTGGACTATGTGAGTACTAAAGAACAAATTGTAGACATATTCACTAAGCCATTACCTAAGGATGTATTTTTTATCTAAGAGGTAAGTTAGGGGTCATTCCCCTATCTGAAGCTCATAAATGAATTTTAATGATGCATCAACTAGAGCATGTTGAAGAATAATCAATTGATACAGTATTGAAAAGGACACATTGCATATGAATTAGTATATAAGGTACACTGATATTATATGAATATTGTCTTTGGCATAAGATGTCAAAGAGGGAGATTTTTTTGGCATTTCTCACCAAAATTTTATTTTTCACAAAAATTATATTACTTCCAAAGATGTCAAATAGGGGTACTTGGTCTGATATCAAAGAAGGAAAGTTTTCTATCAGAAGAAGATGTTGAAGATAGGTTTTGTTGATAGAGGGAATTCACACTAATAGAGGGAGTTCTCATAGATGAGAATTAGAATGAAACTAAGGTTATGTTGCTACTTTATTCTTGCTCTAAAATTTCATTGTATTATGACATGTTGTGTTTTCACAAATGCCAAAGAGGGAGAATGTTGAAAGCAATTGGTTAAATTGTGTATTTTCTTTGATGTTACACAAAATGTCATATCATTGTCAATCAGTGCATCATAAACTCACTCAAGAATTGAAGATGGTTTTTTGTATCTATCAAGAATTCCAAAGTTTTCCAAGTTCAGAAGATAGTGTCTATCGACTTCACCTAGGCGACAAAGAAAAGTTTGCAGAAGTTGAATATTAACCAAGCTCACTTGGTTAATGAAGGAAATGTTGGATGGAACTAGTGTTAACAAAGCTCACTCAATTACCAAAGGAACTTTGTGAATATGTAGTGTTAATTGAGTTCACTTGGTTAACATAGGAAAATCATTTCTGAGTTAGCATCTACTGAGCAAGGTCAGCTAACAAAGGATTTTCTTGTTTTGGAATATCGAGTTCAATTGATTTGTTGGTTGGTTCTAGCTAATTGAGGAGATGAATATTAAGTATTCTAAGTTTTATTCAAGTCAACTTGACAATGTTTAAGATATAAATATAAGGTCAAGTTAAGGATTGAATGTGTGGAAAATAACACAAGATTTGAAGATACTTAGAGGAAGCAGATTAGAAGGATAAATAGAATATCCTTGTTGAGCTGCAAAGATACATTTGATCAGAAAGGATCAATTATACAAGCCAAAATTGAGATCTATAATCAACAATTTAGTTGCATCAAAAATTAGGTCATCTCATTGTTACTCTCTAATCATTGTAGTAGTGATCTAAATCTCTTAATAGAGTTGGCTTAACAACTATTTGTAAATCCTCTAACAAGGTGGCATTTCTAGATTGAAGTGTCTAAAGACCTCTTACAAGGCCACTCCTAATAGGGTGATTAAATCCTCTAACAAGGTCACACCTAATAGTGTGTTTTGTAACCTTTAATAGGGTTGGCTCCTAATAAGGCTCACTTTAGAAGAGTGAAAAATAGTAACTAGTTGCAATTGGTGGGTTTTTCCCAAATTGGGTTTCCACGTTAAAACTTAGTGTCACTTGTTTTCATGCTATTTCTTTTATATGTATGCAAATAAGTTAAATAAGGCTAATCACAAAAAATATCTTAAGATTTGCATTTGCCAAGTTACTATGTCTATTTTATTGTGTACTGAGTTACAACATTTGCTAGTGTAAAACAAGTGCATGTTTGTTTTCTAAGTTATAGTAGAATACAGTTTAGTCAGAGTTTATATTTGTATTTAACATCTAAGGGATCTGAGATTGATTGATTCACCCATCTCCTCCTAGTTACTCATTTTATATTTGCAACAAGAGAGTCATTAACTCAAACTTTTTTAAAACATTCTAATTGAAACTAAGGCATGCTTTAAAATTTAAGAACACTTGATCACATAACTTGCTAATTCCATGCAATGACTAAAAGTTTGATTTATCAATATCGAAAGTTATAACATTTAACTCATCCCTTTCATATTTATTTTCAATATGAATACACAATATAACAAGGGGTATTACAATAAAGTGAATTATTGGGGAAAACAAGATTCTAAGATGGGAGGATAACCTAGAAAGCAAGAACCGAGAAATTGTAGGGAATGGAAGGCCAATGCTTCTATGTGGGAGATTTTTCAAAAAGGAAAAGTGACACATTACATTGAGAGACTCCATAGGTATAAACCTCACATCACAAAGGCCTTTTTTAAAAATTGGTTTGAAGAAAGGGTCACTTTGTATGGGGTCATTGTAAACTTGTCTAAAGAGTTTATTTCAGAGATTGTAGGGCTTCCTATGGTAGGGATTAAATTCAATAAAGAGAATAGTATTTTGAATGTAACTTTTGAGAAATTCCTAAAGATGGAAGCTGAAGAGAAAAATTTGGAGAAAAATGAAGACTTCTATGACCTAAAATAAATTAAGGTCATCTGGAGTTATGCGTTGTCATGTATCCATGATTACTTCATACTTGATAGTAGGGCTAAGAGAGTCCATAAATTTCAATTTATTTTCCTAAATCATTTTAGGCATAAAGATAGGATTTCCCTTCTATTTTATTTGAAATATTGTCTACTTCAAAGCATCTATGCTCATAGGAAGAAAAAATCTCACCCTATGCTTCATGACGGTTTAATTTTACTCATAGAAAACTTATGTAAAAGTAAAGATATTAAGTTGTCTCTAGTTTTAGAGAAGAGGAAAGGGTTTGGTATTGATTCTCAGTCTAAGAGAATTAAGGTTGAAAAAGATGAGGGTACTAGTGAGACTAAGAAGGTTATCAAACAAGAAAGGAAAAATATTAATGTGGAGGAGATCACAGAATCTGAAGATTCTAACAATGATGATTAGACAAAAATGGGGAACTTAGTTTCAATTTGGAATGTTATTCTGAGAGTAAAGGGGTGTCAACTGGTAAAATAATATGAAGGGTATCAAGGATAGAATCATTGATTCTGATGTTGGTTCAGATGCCCTCGGGGAGGATGAAGAGAAATAGAGTAGTCACCCTACCAACCCTACGAGGAATGATAGTGAGGAGAAAATGAAGGAGGAAACAAGTAAGGATATAGAAGATAAAGACCTTGTTGCTAAAGATAATAGCCTAGGTAAAGAGGAAAAGGAGGAGAGGATGGAGAAGCATGATATCAATTTTGATACCCATATCAATACTGCTACTACTACCATTGACTTTGAGATTAGGGTTGTTGGTGATGGTAGGGAAGATTCTTATGAGGAAAAACTATCCTGTCTTTACATTACTAAGCTTAAAGTGGACGCTTCCCTCCAGTGTGATTCCTGGCTTTACAATGAAATAGTGGTTCTCAAGAAGAAAATGGAGGTTATCTAGAAAGAATTGGACTATAAATGAACTATGAGAGCTTAGATGGAAGTACAAATTGGTAACATCCTTGGAAAGCTCAAAGAATATGAGTAGGAGCTCAATTACCTTATTAAGGAAAGTGGTCAAAGAATGGAACAGGTCCAATCTAGTTTGTGTGCTATAGTGGTTAGTCTAGTAAGAAGAGTAATGAGGAGATAAATGTCTTTGAGTAATATGGAGTTGGGGAGTCCAAGTGGTCCTAGTAAGAGAACCAGACAAAGGACAAGGAAAAAGGCTACTAAGGCTCTTGAGGCTCCTATTTTAGCTTTGGTGGACATTATCCAAAGTATTGTAGAAGTAGGTAAAGATGTGGCGAATATCATCAAAGATTTGTTGTAGTTGTTGGTTTTGGAGTGAGTTTGTTGGGTGCTAGTCTGGGTGGTTTTTCTAGTTTTTTGCTTTCTATTTTCTAGCTTGTTTAGAACTTTAGGTTCCAAGTCCTTATAAAATTTGGTCATTTTTAATGGTTTAAACTTCTAATTTCAAGTTCCTGTAAAACCTATTTTCTTTTCTTAAAACTTTAGATTTCAAGTCCTTGTCAAACTTGGTAGTGCTTAATGTTTATCTTTAGTTTTTTGTAAAGTGTTTTGAGTCCCTTCAAAACTTACTTTACCGTAATCTAAAACATGACACAAAGAAACACCAAGAAGACTTTGAATCCAATTTTGCTCCATTTCAAGGTACTATCCAAGCAATCTGCAAATACATAAAGAAGAATCATGGAGAGCTCACATCCCAACCAAGGCCTCGATATGAAGCCACACCTTGAGCTAGGAGAACAAGTAATCAACCAAGTAACATTCAAAAAAAATCATAATGACACACTCAACGTATAGTTCCCATCCAAGGTTTGCACAATAGGTTTCATAATGAACCTATGACTAGGAAGAAGGTGGATTCTTCCAAGTAGGAGATGTCAATCACGAACAAAAATCAAATGCCTCTTCCAAGGCTACCAAATCACAATAAATTTCCATTTATTTCTCTCCTTATCTCCCCAAAATAAAATCAGTTTGTATTGACAAATAAGGACCCATAACACCTTACTTTCTCTCTCTTTACAACATAGGAGAGACTCTACACTGACACAAAGTCTAAATAAAACCCTTCTCTCTTACATGGCCACTTCTACCATATTTGAGGGTGAGTAATGCCAACACACCCTTCATAGTTTTCCCAAAAAAAGCCAAAAGGAAAATATGAAAGGAAAGAAAATATAAAACCTACAAATACTCATTCCTCACATGTTACAACACAAACACACAATACACACATGCAAGCAATGAACAATGAATGAAGAACATGGAAATAGAGAATCCTACCTTCAAAAAGGTTATGTAAATGGAGTTTTAGTGTAAAATTTACTAAACTCATGAAGATGGTCCATTTTTACACAAAGGGAAAATTGGGATATTTTAGAGGTCATAAATTCTATTAGGAAGTTCTAGAAGAGTGGAAAAGGTCCCCAACCCATATACATACCACTTGGGAATTTGAATAACATTAGATTTGGCCTCTAGGATAAATTTATGACCTATATAAGTGGCTTGAATGATTTGATATCCAAAAACCCTAAGGATGAACCCTTTCCACTAAACCCTAATTAGGGTAATTAACTTGGATTACTAACTTAATCAATCTTCATGTAACAATTTATATTGCCAATCCTAATTAACATGGTAATACACCTACACATATTATGAGTGTCAAGTGACACCATAAGATTCATTGTTACATAACATTTGATGCCTTACAAAATATAGAATGATACACACGTTAAGATTATGACACAAATAAAATACTTGAGAATGAGGTTCAAATCACTTTATTGGATTCAACCTTAATCTTATAATTTTCACTTAAGATCAATAATAGATTCTCCAATAAATTCCATAGTTAATTATCTTGCACACCAATTCAAATATCAGTAGTTAAATAACGTTGCACTCATATATTTAAACAAACTTGCATAATCACATTAATCAGAACATGAAACTTTCATTTAAATAACGTTTTTCTCATTTTTGTACACCTATTTAATCATCAAAAATTGCATAATTAAAGTATTTAACATATTTATAATTCTGAATCATTTAATGAATTACATCATCATAATGCATGTCTACACATAAACATCAAATAACCCATTTAAGCATTTTTAAACTAAAACATCACACGACATAAAATAATATAAATAATGTCTAGTCCATCAAATAATGTCTCAAACATATCAAGTCATAACATGTCAAAATAAAATGTATCTAATGTGTTATGATGGATTGGGGTGAGGCCTCACATCCTCCCCCCCTAGGCATGGAGCTTTTCATAGAGTTTTTTGTAGGGTTGTTCGATTAAATTGTGAATTTGCAATTTTATTTAATGGATAAAATTTTGAAGTTCTAGTTACATGTCTATGAATTTATCGATGCATCACCACATTAGGTTTAGTTTCTATTTTATAGGCATATCCTTCTATCCTTTTTCTCATCCTAATTTAATCTTAGGTGATTGATAAGGGGAAGTTTACTCTTCACCCATAGATTCAGTCTTGTCACAAGTTGACCCACAACCTAAGAGTATTTTCATGTTTCAACATGATAGCTTGACACCTCATCATGCTATAGGCATAATCCCAATTGGCAATAGTTTTTGGCACACACAATGGGACACAAAAAAACTCATAGTTCATTCTAAGATGATATGCATTTTTTATTTTTTTTGGTGTGAATAATAAGTATACAACCTTTTCACAAGGTGATTTTAAGTACTTGGTGACTCTATTGTTATTGGTTTTGTAGATTTAGTACTTTCAATAGATCTAGATTTTCAATTTCTTAGCAAGAACCAAGGAATTTTACCTTTTGTTGCATCCAGTCAAGGTAGTCCATGAATATTCATCATCATCATGACATATCAAAAGTAACCTTAAGAAATTGCTTTATTTCACAGGTCAAGATCAAGTTTCAACATATAGCACATCAAAGATTTGGCTTCATTATGCAGGATTCATCAAGTTACTGACCAAGATGTCACATTAAAGATATTGGCAACATCATTAAAAGGTAAAGCTCTTGAGTGGTTTTTGAGGTTTAGTTGTCAATTTAATATCTACATGGGATGAGTTAGGGGACCAATTGAATCATTATTTTGAGGATAGATCTAATCCCTTGTCATTAGTTGAGCATTTGACTAATAGTAAGCGACATGACCATGAGTTAATATTAGATTTCAATCATCAATTTAAAAGGGCATGAAGTCAAATTCCAATTTCTATATGACCATAAAATGCCTTCTTATTTTATCTTAAGGTTCTTGATAGTGACATTCCAATGATGATTTAGTCAATGAGAGGAAAAAGTTTAACAATATCATTTTATATAGCCATAACAACAAAAAATAGCTTGATACAAGTTGGCAAGATTTTGCCAAGGCTCATAATTCCTTATATTGCAAAAATCAAACCAAGTATGGAGATTGATACACATATTACAACTGATATTCCAACACTTACAACCCCATTACAAGAGCTCTGAGACCAGAATCAAAAACTAAAATAGAATAATTAAGCAATGTTGAGGACCTTTTAGACTTATGGAAGAAAGATCACAAATTTGGAAAGGCAATAGAGTCGAGGTGATGTGCCTAATCAAGTTTCTTATCAACAAATTATTCCTTATTTCCAAGGTGGTAATTAGAATAAAAACAAAGGTTTTAATCAATTTTTTTTGCCTAAATTCAATTACATGACACATGAGGTACAACAACAAGATAGGGAAATCCTAATCAACTATTTAATCTTATGGATACATCCAACACATGCAACTACATGATGCATGAAGAAGGTTTTTTTGTTCCTAATTTAGTAAAAGAATACATGCAACAACTTTAGAACTTGGAGAGTTGTTATATTATCCTTGACAATAGATTGGAAATTTCAATGCAGAATATGAATAAACAACACAAGAGAAAAAAAACTACTTCTTGCAAAGTGGGTTCCTAAAGTCAATATTCTAAGTTTTTTTCAAGGTGGGCTTTTAAAGCTATCTTATGATGAAATTTCAAATTCTATATGTTCAACATTTTTTGGAAAAAAATTCCTTGAGAAACTACATCCATATCATAGAATTATTAAAATTAAAATAATTCAACAATTAGTATCTTTTAGTCTAGAAAAGCCTCAAATGTTGAAACATAATTTTATTTCTCAAGAGCAAGTGCATAAAAGTGAAGCATGTAAGGAAAACCTAGTTATTTCACCAACATATCTACATGAATTAAAGGTTCAAAATCATAGAAAAAATTAATTTCTAGAGTTTACAAAGGTTATTATTGAGATAGTATGAATGCTAAAGAAATTCAAGGTAATACAATAGATAAATTGCTAGCAGTTCTAGAGGTTTCTCGCAATGATCTAGTATAACATTTTGATGATGCTAGTGGTTCTTCTATCTATTTTTATGATCTACTTAGATATATTGAGCATGAGAGTGAATTTTTATGTTTAGTGAACTTCCATATTATATTCATGAATTCCAAGAAAATATGCAGGGATTTTGTCAAATGTAGAAGAAAGGTATTGTTGCTACAATTTTAACAAAATAAGATGTTACTGTTCAAAGTCTGATAGAAGATATGGAAAATCCAAATCAAGAACAACTTCCTATTGACCAAGGTATAGATCCACATGAACTATCAATTTTTCAAAATTCTAATAATGTTGATGCTAGAAAACATGAAAAGACTATTGAAGATTATGAGAAATATTTTGAACGCATAATTAATGAGTTTTGTTTGCACCTCATTAATTATTTGTTACTCTATCATATTAAATTGAATGCACTCCAATTTAATGAAGTCTTAGCACCCATTTAATGTGAGATCATCAATCTCCTTGCACCTTTCCTTTTTTCTTCCCTTTTTTGTCTTTTCTCCTAGGTGGAATTAGGGTAAAACCTAATAGATCATCTTTAAAGATCCTATTTTCATGGTGTTAATATTGAGGTAGGATTTATCCTCCTAGTCCTCCATGTCCTTCATCTATCTAGTAGGAATATATTCACTGCATTGTAATGGCTATATCTTGGACTTTGTGCCTAATTTTTGGGATCTGAGACTTATTTTAGGATACCAAAGAGATCCCATAGGTTATGGTCCCTAGTTTTTGGAGGTGCAGTGCACCCATAATTTTCCAATAATGGTTATAGTATACCCCTGATTGGGTCCTATTTTTGGGTCCTTTATTTGGGTCCCATGTCTAGATACCTTTGAGGTTTTAATTCCTAGGCAAGTCGAGTTGATAGAGTTAGTCAATTCCACACTCTATATAAACCCTTCCATTGCTCCATTTCTCATCTATCTCATATCATATCGCTAAAATCATTCACTAGCACTCAAGCACTTGCATTGAAGTCTTCAAGTATTCTTCTATTGGAAATCAAGGATTTAAGCATTGAAGAAATTGAAGGATTTTATCCTCAACATCTTATTCAATCCATTAAATATCCTTTGTTACATATTCTACATTCATTTAGTTTTTTCTTCTTGATTCAAATCAATTGGTGAAGTAAGCACATTGCATTTGATTCAAGAGATCTGGCTATTGTAAGGTTGTAGTTATCGAATTGATGAATAGGTTGTAGATCTAAGTACCCTTTTCAACTTTCTTGAGGATTCCAAAATTAGAATCAATGTTGCACACATTCTATTAGGGCTACTTGAGCTACCCTTAATCACACAATTCACTCATGATCATCCAATTCACCCTTGACATAACACCAAATTTTTTCTAGCTTTTGTCTATTGTGTATTTTCAAGTCCAAATCTGATGATTTCTATTCATTCTTATCAGCACAACAAGCATAAATACACATTTTAAACATGTTTTCTCTATGTTCTTTGCTCTTTTGACATATTTACTTATATCTAGGTCAAGCTTCTTATATCATCTAGGGTTTTCAAGGACTTAGATAACTTTCCCCTATTCTTCCTAGACCTATTTTGCATTGCTGCTCCTTAATTGTTTGGTTAACACTAATCTCTATAGACCTAGTTCTTTAGAATTGGGATTGAAAGGACTCATCTCCTTATCTTTCCTCCCTATGTTATGTTATATATGTGTGGTTATGTGATGAACTTAGGTTCCATATCCTTGGTTCACATTTTCAACACTACATTAATTAGTGAACCCGACTTAAAACATTTCCACTTCTAATTTGGTGTTAGATTTCTTATTCAAAGTTAGAACTTTGAATTCTTTTCTATTATCTTGTGATATATATTTTCATATTGTACATTAAATTGGATTTTAGTTCATATGATAAGGTTATATTTCTTTGTGTCATCTTGCCTTTTTTGGTGTATGAGCTTTACTACTTTCAGTCCTATTTATAACATCCTTGTTAAGAGAATTCATAGAGTTGTGGCTCTCTTTGATCTAAATTCCTCTTCTCCTTTTCTTGGAAACCTTACTGACCCTATTGGTTCAAAAAATTTGGTTGAAATCCAGACAAGCCTTACTTTCTCAATGTTGGGAATCTCAAAACAATCTTGGCCAACTTCAGAGATTGAAACTCAATATTTCAAGCTTGACACTTCAGGCTCTATGTACCTATGTAGGTGTACCTCTATCTTAGTCCTTTAGGATAGGTTGAGATTTTCTATTGTAAAATTTATGTTTGATACTCTTGAGTTGGCAAGTACTTTCTCAAGCAGAAATCAAAATTATAAGAATAATGATTTTGGAATGCTTTAAGATGATGATTGATAATATGGATGAGAAAGGATGAACGATATATAGATGATTGAGGTAAAGAACTACAATAGCATGAAAATACAAATTTAAATGAATCAATAAAGACCAATCCCTAGATCCAATCGGGTGAATCGAGTCAACACTCCAAGAACTTATCATCAAACTCTTGTGGAGACAGTTGGCCATAACATTAACTATTTGACAGAGAAATTTTTAGTACATGAAACCCTAGTCTAAATGATTTAACCCCAACTAAAGGAGATCAATTAGATAGATACCATAGCATAGTATGATAATATCTGATAATCAAAATTTTTATGAAGTTCAATCTATCAAACAATAGTTCTAGATCCAAGAGGATAATATAGCATGAAAGCTTCAAAAACCAATTTCCCAATTTTAGATAGGAAACTGCATTATTTTATTGATTAAAAAGGTACAATTGAGTTTTGTTTAAGTTGCATTACCTAATCGAACTACCATAATCATCTAGCTAGTGTCCATAATTTGTAATATTTATTTCTATGTAAGTATATCCCTATTGTGAATGATCCTAGTATCCTTTATAGAAAATCAAAGGATGTGTACAAGCTTCAAATCATCACAACACTTCCTAACTAAAACCTAAATGCATTGAACAAATTTTATTACAATATACAGTTTAACATTAATATAATTGATATGTAACCCTTGCTATATTTTTGCTAACTTATTTGAAAGGTCACATCCTTTGGTTTTAAGAAAATGATTAAGTCTTTAATATTAGATATGTAAAACTTCTCTAGTCATCATTTACTTCATAAAATATTTATGTGCTTTGATCTCCTAACAAACAAGTCTTGCACATAAAATAACATAGTACGTTATTTATAAATTTAAAAATAAATCAAAACCTTACCTCATATTTATGTTTGTTTGGAATCATTAGTAACCTTCTCCTACACATAAACATTTTCTTCAAAACATTTTAGATTTGATAATTCATTCCAAGTACACTAATATTGATTTAGTATATTTATTTAGGGCAATCATAAACTATTTTATCATTAAGCCTTTTGTATCACATTAAAATATTTGAGAATTTGAGTTAACATCATTTGAAAATGAATATAAAGAGATATACTTTAAATATTTTCCCCTTTCTATAAAATAAATAAAATTTAAACTCGAAGGCACTTTGAAAATGTCATTTTTATTTTAATATTTCCCTTTGAAAAACATATCTTCTATCATAAAGATTAAGGTTATAAATATTTCAGGGCATTCTATATTTTAAATATCTCATCATATAAATATAAAGAATAATGATGTTAAAATTGTACACTTAGTTTGTGCACTTATCTAAATCCTTTTATCCTAGTTATTTTGTGGACTAAAACACTCAAATGTCAGCTCAGAGCTCCCTAGTCATGGAGTGAAAGGGGCATGAAATAAGCATGAAAGAATCTCTCAAATGAGCCTTAGAGATGCATCCATTGCTAGTAAACCATGAAATGGGAGATTCTTGAGACAAGAGAAAGAATGTAAGTGTTGAAAGAACTCTCAAAATGCAATGCAAGGAATGGAGTTAGACTAAGATTAAATGCAAGAATGAAACTACACTTAGCAAGATGAGCATATTACAACCATTTTAATTAAACTAACTGATCTAAGCTATTGTAATAGAAAGATAAAATAATTGCAATTGAATCTAAGCTACTATGAGGATGATGATGAGAGAATGACACAAGAAGTAAGAAGTTATCCACAAAAGCTTTTAAGGAAACTTGTCAAGAAACCTGTAGCATAACAATACCAAAAAATGGGATCCTTTGAAAATGAGTGAGCTCTTTCTTTTAAAGGTAGATAGACAGTTGTTATCAAGATCAAGGAATGGATAATCAAGATTGAGGGTTAACTTTTAGCATGATCCATGTTTAAGAGCAAGTCAACCAATGAAAAGGAGTTGACTTTTCATGTGAGACAAAAGCCTTTTCTTTAAATTTGTAAATAGAAAAATGACTTTATGTGTGCACATTGAGTGGATTAGAAGAATGGGGTATTTTATTTAATGCAAAGGGGGACATGTTCTTTTAATAAAATATGGACTTAGGGTAATATAGTCAAACTATAGGTTAAAATCATATTAATTGATTTTTAGCAATTTGACCTAGGTAAATGATTGAATAATTTAGCTAAAATGTTGAGAAGGGGGCTAATAGTCTAGATGACCATTTTTAGGTGATTACATTTCCCTCTCTTTGACTAATTTTTTTTAATCTAGGAAAACATCACATCAAAGAATGAAGAAGCCAAGTAGGCCACAATAGATAAAGAGATCTTATTTGGAAGAATGAGAATGCAGAATTAGGTACCAAGTCCTGAATGTACAATCTGATAGCAATATAACTGAACACAAGAAAAGTATTAACACTACAAAAATTAGATAAATCAAGAGAAAATAAAAGGATCAAGCACATGCTTCTAAGAAGTAGATAGCTATAACAAGTAAGAAATGGTAGAATATTCCTGCCCCCTCAAGATCAAAATCAAAATGAGATAAAGGGGATGTATAAATGAGAAAGATATGATCAAATAGAGATAGAACAAGGTTCATGATGATAGATATTTTATTAAACCAAAGAGTGACCATCAAGACGTGATAGAATGCCCCAATTTGACTAGAGTCAACCAAGAAATATATAATATGAAAATTAGGTCAAATCAAGTAGAAAGATGATTTAGAAGAGAAATATTTTAGTTGAAATGGATATAGATGTATAAATGATGAAGACATGGAGGAATGAAGATGCCCCAGCAAAGATTAGACCTCAAAAGGTTAGCTAATTGCATATAAAAAGATAGAATTTTGAAATGAATTTTTGACCATCAAAAAGAACTTGAATTTCAATTTCAACCCCAAAAATGGATCCAAGATGTTGAAATCAGGTAGGGGTAAATTATTTTGCAGAAATCTAATGAGTTCAAAATTAAGTCAACAAGTGGTCAAAAAGGGTCCAAAAGGGTAGATATATGTGATGATGGGATTAAACCTTTTGATGATAGGAAAAGAAAAGAAAGAAGATGATGAATGAAATATCAAAGAAGATGAAGACATGATCAAGAAGAATCAAGAAGATGGATGGAGTTAGTTGACATGTCCATGAAAGATGAAGAGAGAGATCTCTCCTTATGCAAAATGCAAGACTAAGCTAGAATGATCTTACAATACAAACTAGTATGCAAAATTGTTTACTTGCAAGGGATGCAAAACATTTAGACTTTAATTTCACCATTGAGAATTATTAGAGACATTAATTTCACCATTGAGCATTATTAGAGACATCAGAAGATCATAAAATCATTGCTAGTATAACTATGAGGATATGAGTATGATCAATGTCAAATAGAAATGTGGGAATCCAACCTAAGCATCAAAGACATATAATTCAAGATGAGTAATGTATTTAGATTCCCTAAGTTTAGTATAGAAAGATTACACTTGTATCAAGGCATAAGTCTCAGGATAACCCATGAGTGCATTCTTGCAAAAATAGACAAGGATGATACATTGTAGGTCCAAAGTGTCAAGTAGGACAAGCATGAATTCTCTAAACACTTTAGGCTAAAAAAGTATACCCACAATTAGAAAGAGAGTAAAACATGCCCCATGCCCCTAGTCTTCTAGTCCAAGACATCCTTGAAAGACTATGTGGGAGGGAACACTCAACAAAGAAATTGTTATAGACAACACACAAAGAAGATAAAGTTCATCATAATGCATCAAGTTTAATGTTTAAGTGTGTGTGTGTAATTCACATGGCCATTTCTTCAAGACTTAAATATAATAGTGAGAAATATCATAGCATCCTAGATAATAAGTATTTGAAAAGTGTTGAGAAACACTTGATTGTTGACATTAAGGTCAATTTGTCTATTAGTGACTCAACACTTAGTCAAATGGTTACATTTCTACTGAGCCTATGAGTCAATTTGTAGTATTAACCAAGTGATTCAATTGTTCTTGAGCCCTGTAGTTAGAATATAATGTCTATCGAGCACCTGAGTCAATTTGTAGTATTTCCCAAGCTACACAGTGTTTACCAAGCTTCATAAATAATGTATAGTACAAACTAAGCATAGTAGAGGCTACCAAGCTATTTAGTAGAAGTGAAGAAGATAATAGTGTTAACTAAGCTATGGTTGTTAACCAAGTTATATTATGTCTACTGAGCTCACAATGTTAACAATGTGAATCTAGTGTTGACAGAGTAATGCAATGTCAACTGAGTGATTTAGCAACTATCAAGTTTTCTTAATATTCACTAAGTCACACAGTGTTGATTGAGTTTGAGCTACTTGGAAGTGATTAGTATGGACCAAGATTCAAGTTCAATTGAGTGCCAAATTTTCCCAAGCGTTCATAGTGTTTTTTGTGTCTTAGAACATCACTGAGTTTGTCTTCAAAACTCAAATTATAATAGTTGGGCCAACTTTGTGAATTTTGATGAAATTGGTATTATAGCCAACTTTGGTAAGTTATGATTTGGATTGATATATATGTAATGCATTATATCATATCCAAATATATATATGTGAGGATATATGATGAACAGAAGTGCAAATTAGAGAGGGCTACAAGCAGTATAAGGGACAATTAAGATTTATCTATCACAATCAGGTGATCATTACAATACAAGGAATCTCAACCAAAAAATTAGAGTTTTAGATCAGAGATTAGCCACTAGTTCATCCTAACAGGTGCATTAGTCAAATCATTTATCAGGATAGACTTAACAGTCTTTGCTAAATCTCCTAACCGAGTGCATACTTCACTGTATGTTTGTAAATCCTTTAACAAGGTGGACCTCATAGTCCTTATTGCTCCTAACAAGGAAAATCACTAGAAGTGGCCAATTGTAAGCCTTAATAGGTTAACTTTATACTGCAATGCTAAAGCTTGTGCTACAGCTTGTGGGTATCATCCCCACCTTAGTTTTACTTTCTATTTGGAAGGTTTTTGGGTCACCATATCTTGTGTCAAAGTGATATGAATGTTTATTTTATTTCATTTTTTCATGCATGCATTTAGATCATAATATTATATGAAGGATTAATTGGTGAAGTAAGAAAATTTTTATTCATTCCTAATTCACCCCCACCCCTCTCAGTAACCTTTCTTGCCTTATATTTCCAACAATTGGTATTAGAGCCCTCAAGTTCTCACATCAAAAGTTTAACAACTTAAGAAAAGATCAAAGGCAATGGAGGTATACAGGCTAGATAAGGCTATTGATAGTGAAAATTTGGATCTTTAAGTAGCTATTGCACAATCGAAGAAAGAAAAGGAGAAACTCTCTTAGTCATTAAAAAGAAGGAAAGATCTTGCAATACAAATGAATGACAATCTCTACACTGAAGAAATAATTAATGACATATATCCAAAAAGAGATTTAGATGAAGCTAATGAAGCAATCAAAGACCTATTAGAAAATAATTCCAATCTTCAAGAAGTTAGAAAGCTAAAAAGAGAACAAGAAAACCATTTAGTGAGATTATGTGAAGTCGTGGAAGAAAAAGACAAAGCCAAAGAAGAGATAGAAGAAAAGAACAATGAAATTCAAAAAATATCCCTTCAACAAGAAGGCTTCATTGATCAACTCACTAATGCAAATGAAGAGCTTAAGAATCTAAGATCAAAGAATGAAAGATTACAGAATGATCTCAACATTGAAAAGAAAACCTATGAAAGAATGATGAAATCTCAGGAAAGCATGAATCAATTGAATGAACAAAGTTAGCATAGGCACAAAGGTAAAGCTAGAATAGGATACATAGAAGAGGGTGAATCATCTCAGCAAAGAGTTGAAAAGAATAAAAGGACCATTTTCAATCATTGTGGCAAGATAGGTCATACATCAAACAAATGTTGGAGTAATGGTAAAGAAAAAGTCAATGAAAAGTGTTATAGTTGCAATAAGCATGGACATAGAGAAAATGAATGTAAAGAGAAACCTAAGTTTGAAGGTAAATGTCACAATTGTAAGAAATAAGGAAACAAATATTCAAAGTACCAAGTAGTGGAACCCAATAGAACAAATTGTGAAACCAATATCTAGATGGGATTATAGCACATGGTGTAGATGTCACTATTGTGGTGAATTTGGGCACATTGGAGAAAACTATGTGAAACATCATATGAGGAAAAGAGATACTACAAAATGATATTTTGTTTGTATAGAACTTGGACATCTTGCCAAGAATTGTATGAGCATGGGTTGAATTGAATATGAAAAAAATCCAAAGCTGACTATATTAGAAGAAAAATGAAGCAGCAATGGGTACCAAAATCTCTAGATAATGCAAACCAATATCATGAAGTGAATGACACCCAAGTCAATGAGTTGGGTAGCTCAATCATTTCAACTTAGTTCCTTATGGAGATCTAAAACTATGATTTAGAAGAACCAATCTAACATCAATTCCAGCCAACAAGAAGAAAGATCCAAATCAACATTCAAGATGCAAAAGGATCAATCACTAAGCATGATGAAAAGTAAGAGACCTTACCAAGCAAGATCAGGTTGTAAGACCTTAGCGAGCAAGGTTGGGTTGCATATTGTTTCTAGTTATGAAAATAGAGTTGGTAGTTCCTATTGAGTGTTGGTGAATCTACTGAGTATAGATGTCTCCTAAGCATTAAAGAATAAGTCAAGTAGAGGATAGCCTGTTATTGAATAAGTATGAAGTATGAAGAATTAATGACAACTGAATAGAGGAAATTCATTAAAAGGAAGAAATTGAAGGAATTATTTCACCACAAATTTCTAGAGCTATTTGTGCACAGTGATTTCATAGCCCTATAGCAATTTGAGTATTTTTTGTTAAAGAATTCTCAAAGTTTTTAGAAACCCTACCAATTATGGAATCTTCAAGAAGAAAAGTGAAGAAAGGGTCTGAAATGTTGATTTGTGGAGTCAACTACAAGGCACCTAATTTCAAGTTTAGTCTAGCAATTGCAGAGGAGCTTGACCTAGCTAGTGCACAGTCTCAAATACTACCTAAGGTATTACTCATGCATGACATTCATTCCTCTTACCACTATTCTATTTAGGAACTTAGAACCATAGAGATGAATGAAGCATACAATAAATTGTGTGTGGATGGTGCATTGAAACTTGAACATCAACATTTGGAAACCAAGGGTTTGACGCATAATTCACAAATGTTAAGAGACTTTTAGGTCAAATGGATTATATTTATTTTAAGCCATGTACATAATGGGTAGTTATGGTTGGACCAACCCATTCAAATTCTAAATAAAATTATTCACAAAATCACTGGGCTTCCAATGCTAAACAAAGCTAAGACAATGAAAACCCTAGGTTGGGTCGAATTAGCTAAGTGGACTCCTAGTGAGTGGGATAGAGGAGGAATGAAGCTTAATGGAGTAACAAACATGGATCTGAAGTTTTTCATACATGTAATTACACACAAGTTTTACAATTCTATTTGATTAAACAATGTTTCATGTGAAGTTTTCAATCTTGCATACAAGGTTGTGAAGAATAACCTATTGTTCAACCTTGCCAAGTTGTTGTTGAATTAGTTCAACAAGAAAATGGAGAGAATTAGAGAATCAAAGAATAGTCCATGTAAGTTTGGATCTCTTTTGACATGTTTATTCTTCTTTTTTCATAAATTTTTCCCTTCCAAAAGTAGAATAGTATGTAGAAAGGATGTTCCTATTTTATATCAAATCAATGAGTATATAGCAAAAATGGGTGAAAATTTTGATAGCATCATGGATAACTATTTTGAATCATTAAAGAAAAAATCTAGAATAGATTTAGGATCCCTAAGAAACTTGTAGAAGATTAAAAGGATGATATGTTTTATGGTGGATTCTTTAAAAGTATATATTTAGATAGTCAGACCTAGAGTGGCATGGGTTAACCCTCTAGAGTATGAGGTTAACATTGATAACACTAAAGATATCATAGAGGCTCTACTGAATGAACCTATGGATCCTAAAGCCACATACTTTAGGAATATATGATGAGTCAAAGCCAAGAATTGAGCTTGAGATCAAGCTACCTCAAGCAGTGAATAAAGGAAGGAAAAGAGTAGAAAAGATACTAAAAAGCACAAAGCAAGAAAGTTCTACCCTAATGCTTACCAAATGAAAAGGTGATGATATAGAAGATGATGATAAAGAGAATGAATAAGAAGAAGCAAAATTTGAGGAAGAAGAGCCTCTCAGGAACAAAGGTAAGGTTATCATAACTAGACCTACCAAGTCCTCTCCTATTGTACTCACAAGAAGGGTAGCCAAGTCTAGGAAGAAGTTGAAGTTAGATGAAGATGAAGCTAAGAAAATTGTCTTCAAAAGAGATGCACTTACACTTCAAGAAATTTTGAAAAGAATGGAAGAAGGATCTAGCATGGAAAATTTCAAATCTTTTAACTATGAGACTAGTAATGCAGAAGAGGCAAAGCAGATTGAGGATACACTTATAACAAAATTGGGCAAATAGAAGTACTCACTGGATGACCTTGCACAAAAAATTCCTAATGGAATTCTACGGGTAATCAAACCTAGATGGTAAAGTGTAACAAAGACTATCAAGGACATCTTTGAACAAACTCTGAGGCAGCTCATGTTGAATCTTAGTGAGAAGGAAGTGAAGGAATCCTTGAAGAAAAATGAAGAGAAGTTCATTTTTAAATTAAACACATGTATGATATTGCTAAAAGACATTGAATATGTGGTGAATACAACTACTACTAAGTCAAAAAAACATCTATAAGATGCACCAACCCAATGACTTTGTTATACATGTTGATGACAAGGATGGTGAAGATGAGGAACAAGATGTAGAAATAAAAGATGATGAATTAGATCATGTCAATCTAGATGATGAGGAGGAACAATAGGAAGCTACTAGAGGAATCCTTCCAGAGATTCAAAGCATTGAGGACACTGATGTAGAGAAAATTGCAGTAGTAGTCATGGCCTCATTTCCTCACTCTCTAAGAAAAACCTTAGCACAATCTGGCTTAGAGATAGCTTCTATCAAGTTGGTTGTGGATACCACTGCTATATTAAACACCTAGAAAACCTCTAAATCTATTTAGCAGAATGTCACATTGACTAAAGTGCCCAACACTTCATCTATTGAGTAACAAGGTCCTCCATCATTAGGCTTGACTGAGCAACAACAAGGTATTCCTATTATTAGTATCATTTCAAAAAAAAATTCTAGTCCATCAATTTCTACAGTTATTTCTATTCCAAGTATATCCATAGCTAGTATAATGATAGTTGAGAACCAGTTTCAACTGAGTACTGAAGTCCTAGAGAAGAGAAAGCAAATTGATTCCACCATTCTAAAGGAAAAGGGAAAAGAAGAGAAAGCTATTGATTTGGATGAGAATATAGTTATTCCAAATTGGGATATCTCTACCCTTACCCTTGATCAAATGGATACCATGGGTGAACTGTTGAAGAAAAAAGCTAAGAAATGAAATCTTAGAGAAGAAAAGAAGAAAGAAAATCAAGTTTTTGAAGACATATAGAGCATATTTATTGATGGTCTAAGTATTGAGGTTGATGGTAAACAACCCATTTTGGATCAGTTAGCAAAAATTGTTCACAAATACAATGAAAACTTGAATGGATAGGATAAACTGCTACAAAGAGATGAAAGAAAATTTGAGAACTGAGTTTTAGAATAGGTTACATAAAGAATTGTAATAGATCAAGTAGAGTTAGCTTCTATTCTTGGTTCACTAGAAACATCTATTAATAATGTTGTTTCATCATTTTTCAAGTGACACATCTATCTTTACAAACGATATCAAGGAGAAATTGTCCAAGATAGATGAAGCATTGAAGGCAAGTGCACACCAACTGTCACTTGACCTAGAACATAGTTCTGCACATACATAAAGATTAAATATTTGACAAATGTGTAGGCATAATTATTGAAGGAAGAAGCTAGGATTAGGGCAACACTTGCAAACATCCAAGGCATGATTCTTCCAAACATGGATGCATTGCAAAAACACATTGCACATGCAAAGACACTCATCCATGATAACAACTTCTCCATAGTTGATCACATGATGGAATTATTAGTAGAAGTTTAGATTACATTGTATGGAAGTAAGGTGCTACATGAGAATTGGGACGAGAAAATGGTACTTATTCTAAAGGTACATTTTGGATTCTTGTTAAATTTTGGTATTAACATATAGATATTATACAACTTTGGCATTTATGTCAAAATGGGGGAGTAGTAACAACATAAAGAGGAAAAAGATATTGTAAAGAAGAAGAAATATACTATACTCCATTTGTATGTATATAGGAAAGATATATGTATGGGGGAGTAGTCATGAATATACTTGTACAAATAAGAAAAAAAATATCTTTACAAAATAAATTTTGAAAAATAATAAAAATAAAGTATGTTACCAAGCTATAGCTTCATAAAGTCAAACCAAGTTGAAAACACAGAATGATGGCAAAAGAAGTTTTTGACTTATAGTTTTGAAGTTCAGATTTTTGGTTTGATAAGTTTTTTTTTCACTAATACCAAAGGGGGAGATTGTTGACATTAAGGTCAATTTTTCTATCAATGACTCAATACTTAGTCAAATGGTTGCATTGCTACCAAACTCTACAATTGTTACTAAGCCTATCAATCAGTTTGTAGTATTAACCGAGTGATTTAGTTGTTCTTGAGCCAAGAAGTCAGAATACAATGTCTATCAAGCACCTGAGTCAATTTTCAATGTTTGTCAAGCTACATTGTGTTTACCAAGCTTCATAAATAATGTATAGTGCAAACTAAGCATAACAGAGGCTACCGAGCTATTCAATGGAAGTGAAGAAGATCATAGTGTTAATCGAGCTATGGTATGTTAACCAAGTTATACTATTTCTACCTATCTCATAGTGTTAACAATGTGAATCTAGTGTTGACTGAGTAATGCAGTGTCAATTGAGTGATTCAATAACTACCAAGTTTTCTTAGTATTAACCAAGTCACATAGTGTTGACTAATTTTGAGCTACTTGGAAGTGATTAGTGTGGATTAAGCTTCAAGTTCAACCAAGTGTCAAAGCTTTTCAAGCATTGATAGTGTTTGCCATGTATCAAAACATCATCGACTTTGTCTTCATAACCCAAGTTATAGCAGTTGGGCTGACTTTGTGAATTATAACAAAATTGGTATTGTAGCCAACTCTAGTAAGTTATAATTTGGATTGGTATGTATGTAATTCATTATATCATATATATATATATATATGATGAGAAGAACTATGAATTAGAAAAGGCTACAAGCAGTATAAGGGATAGTAGAGATTTATTTATCACAGTCATGTGATCATTACAATACAAGGAATCTCAAGCAAAAAATTAGAGTTGCAGATCAGAGACCAGCCACTGGTTCATCCTAACAGGTACATCAGTCAAATTCTTTAACAAGGTAGACTTGACAATCTCTGCTAATTCTCCTAACTAAGTGCATACTTCACTACATGTTTGTAAATCCTTTAACAAGGTGGAACTCACAATCCTTATGCTCCTAACAGGGTAGATCACCAAAAGTGATCAATTGTAATCCTTAATAGGATAACTTTATATTGTAGTACTAAAGCTTGTGAGTATCATCCCCACCCCAGTTTTACTTTCTATTTGGAAGGTTTTTGGGTCATTGTATCTTGTGTCAAAGTCTTATGAATGTTTATTTGCTTTCATTCTTTCATGCATGTAATTAGATCAAAGTATTATATGAAGGATTAATTGGTGAAGTAAGATAAAGTTTTATTGGTTCCTGATTCACCCCTCCCCTCTCAGTAACCTTTCCTTCTATGTATTTCCAAAAAATTGATGTCAAGGGGGAAGTTTTGAGAAACATTGTTTTGTAAGATTTTATCAAAGAAACCCTAATGCACAAGAAGACCTTGATAAGTGAAATAGTTGTGCCCTCGAGACAAGGACAAAGAGATAATTCCAAGATAGGAATGTATTATAGAGTGAACGATTGAGACAGATAGACATAGTTGTGAGGGTCTCAAGTAGTGCCTATTTCCATGTTTTCACCACTTGGCAAAAATTATTTTAGGACTTATTTCAAAAAAATTTGTATTTTTTCATTTTTTTGATTTTTTTGACGATACATCAAAGTGCCTATTTCTAGGTTTTCACTAAGATGATCATTATTTTAGGACATTTTCTTATTTTTAAGGATTTTTTTAGGATTAATAGATATATATAGATAGTTGAGTTGTGAGCCTTAAGCATAGAATTTCTTAAGATGTAGAATGTTGATAGACTCAACAAATTGTTCCCCTTTGGAAGTAGAAAGTTGATATGCACTAGATCCGAATGCTACTATGACAATGTAAGCACCCAATTAGTTAGGCTTGAATTTCCCTTTTTGCTCCCTATTTTGCTAATTTTTGGGGTTTTCTTGAAGCACAAGCTCACCCACTTTGAACTCATGATGATGAACCTTTTTGTTGTAGGTCATAGACATTCATTTTTTATAAGCCCTCATGTGATCAAAAGTATCCTTGCAATGCTCATCAAGGGTTTCTAGCTTATGTATTCTCATAGCTCTATGGTCTTCATCAATTATCAACCCATATAGGGAGACTCATAGTGAGGGAATATTGGCTTCTAAAGGTAAGACAACGTCAAAACCATAGACTAATTAAAAAGGTGTACCCATAGTGCTAAATTGATCTACAGGTCCCAATCTCTACCTAATTTGTGAACTGTTATGTGTAGGATTTTGAGCAATATATTATTAGAAGCACTAACTTGGTCATCCCCTTGAAGATAGTATATTGAGGACTAGTATTGTTTGATATTGAATTTTTCACAGATTTTTTTAAGGTCCTTATTTTTGAATTTTCCTCCATTATCAATAACAATGTAGGATGGGATGTCATAGTGGCAAATAATATGGTTGAGAAGAAATAAGGAAACATGCTTGCATGTAGCAGGAAACAAAGGTATAACTTCAACCCATTTTGTAAAGTATTCAGTCACTATAATGATGAATTTGTGACCACTGGATGAGCTCAAGTGAATCTTTCCCACCAAATCAAACGTCTACTTTTGAAAAGGCCAATATGTAAAAGAAGGTATAAGCTCATGTCCAAGAGCATGAATCAAGTTACCATGTAGCTCACATGTCTTACAAGATTTAGCATATCAAACATCATCAACCTACATGGTTGGCCAATAGTAGCATGCCCTAAGTAGTTTTTGAGCAAGTGCAAGGCCATTAGAGTGTGCCCTGCAAATTCCATCATGAACTTTGACCAATGCCTTTTCAAAATCTTTGAGTTCTAGAAACCTAAGAAGCATTCTGTCTAAAATCTTCCAATACAAGTCACCAGAGACCAGGGTGTAGTGTGAGGCATTGTGAAGGAGTTGGAATTTTTGGTTTCATGTGAGATTTTCAAAATGGTCTAATCATGCAGGTAGGAGAAAATAGTGGAGTAAGGTGAGGAGTCACGACCAACAATAGTGTAGATCACATGATTGTTATAGGAGTCATATGTGGGGTGATGTAATTCTTCCACCAAGAACTCAAAACATGATTCATGTTCTTGTAACTGAAGAATTGATGCTAGAGTGGCCATAGCATCTGTAGTCTTATTTTCTACTCTAGCAATTTGTTGAAATATCACAAATGTGAAGTAGTTCCATAGAGGATCAATCAATTTCTTGTAGGGTATCAGCTTGTCATCTTTAGTCTGATAATAATGATTAACATGGTTAATAACAAGATGGGGGTCTCCATAGATGTGCATCTCTATGATCCTCCATTCTAAAGCTATTTTAATCTCTTTTGTTAAAGCCTCATACTCTACTATATGGTTAGTGTAGATGAATAAGAGTTTGTAAGACTTAGGATTGTGTAACCATGAGATGTGATAAATAGAATTCCTACACTAGCCCCATTCTAGGAGAGAGAACCCTTAAAGAACATCTTCTAGGTTCTTTTAGTAGCATACATGACATAAGCATTAGTAAATTTAATTTACATAGGAGCGGTATCTTATAATGGAAAATAAATAAGCTAGTCAACTATGGTTTTCCCCTTGATAGCTTTGTGTTCGACATACTGAATGTCAAATTCAGAGAGAATCATCATCCATTTATCTAGATGTTTGGTAAGCACAACTTTATTCAACAGATATTTGAGGGGATCAATTTTTGCAATGAGATGCACTATGTGGACCAACATATAGTGTCTAATATTTTGGGAGGAAAATACCACTACAAGGCAAGCCTTCTCAATGGTTTTTTAGTTCATCTCATAAGCCACCAATGTGTGACCGATGTAGTAAATAGCACACTATTTTCTAGTCTCATCACTTTGTGCTAATAGTGTTCCTAGGGAAGAATCTATAGCTAAGATATATAGTATCAAAGGTTTTCTAGGTAATGGTGGCATTAATACTAGAGGTTTGCCTAGATACCCTTTAATTTGATCTAAGCTTTATTGGCAATCTTCATTCTAGATACATGTGGAGCCTTTGTGTAAGCTCTTATTGAAGGATTGAGATTTATCAGCCAATTGAGATATGAACCTCCAAATTGATTGGAGATGTCCCTAAAGACTTCTTAATTGATTGATATTTTTAGGAGGAGGGATTTCCATGATGGCTTGCACCTTTTTGGGATAAACTTCAATGCCTTTTGTAGATATGATATAGCGTAACAATTTGCCTAATGTAACACTAAAGGAACACTTTTTGGGATTTAACCTAAGCTAAAATTGTTCCATGTAGTCTAGAATCAAACTAAGGTCATCAATATGTGTATCTCTTTTTTTAGATTTGGCCAATGTGTCATCAACATAGTCTTCCATATTTTTGTGCATCATATTGTGGAATATGGTGGTAATGGCTGATTGATAGGTAGCTCTTGCATTCTTTAAGCCAATGGGTATGACATTCTAACAAAAGGTACCCCATGCATATGTAAAGGTTGTTTTCTCTTGACCCCTAGGAGTGATTTTGATTTTATTGTAACTAGAGAATCCATCCATTAAAGAGTGTATTTCATAACCTCTGGTCATGTCCACTATCGTGTCTATGTTATGCAATGAAAAATAATCCTTAGGGCATGCTTTGTTTAAGTCTCTAAAATTGGTCACTCGAATGGACTTATTGTGTTTGGACATAGGAATAATGTTGGAGATCCACTCTAGATAATCAATAGCTCTAATGAATTTTTCATTCAAAAGCTTTTCTTGTTTTTCCTTAACCAAGAGAGCCATATGTAGATGCATATTCCTCAAATTTTTCTTGAAAAGTTTGACACCAAGAGAGATAGACAAATGATGCATGATTATATTAGTGTCAATGCCAAGTATATCTAAATAGGTCCACATGAGGTTGATCTTTGTGTCTTGGAAAAACTAAGTGAAGTTCTCCTTTTCTTTCACTAATAGAAATTGAGCGACATGAATGATTTTGAGAGATTCTTTTGTACCCAAGTTAATAGGTTGCATGGGTTCGATGAGAACCAAAGATCTATCCTAAAAAATAGCTTGGTAGACTACAAGGTACTCATCTTCAGATTCCTCAAAGAGGTTTTTAACTTTAGATACATCTTTAATTTTACTTTTTTGGGGTTTAGATACTGTCACAAAGTGATTTTTACCATCTAATCGTTTAGTTTTTATTTTTCTTTTGATTTTATGACAAGGGTACTTGATATTTGTTTCTATCATGTTAATTGCTAGTTTGTTGGTGGAAGATATCACAACTTCAATGGAATTGAGGTAGCAAGCAGTCTCGTAATCATTCTAAAAAGATGGTACTTCTGGTCTTTGGTGTTGAGCAGACCAATCTATGAGATTGGGGTGGATTAATGAGAGTGACATGGAGGCTCCAAGGTTGTTGATATGGAAGCAGTCATCTCTAGTGACATGAGAGGTTGAGCCTATAGTGAAAGTTCCAAAGGAATCCAAATCAGGAATAAACTTAGAGGGACCAGTGTGATCCACTAGAGTAGATTACAAACCAAAGTCATTAGACCCTAGACTAGACTCGTCAACTACATTTGGTTGAGCAGAATAGGCATCGATGACATCCACTCCTAATTCACAAGATGAATCTGTGAGACTTTCTCATTCATATTTGACAAAACCTATACTCTAATTTCTAGCAATTAAGCAAGAAATGTTCTTTCTTATCCTTCCTCTGTTTAGATCTTCATGATCAGATTCATCTAATTTTTGTTGTCTAGAGGTGGAATCCTCAACGTCATTAGAGGTAACCATATGTTCTTCTCACCAAATTAAGGAAGTGGGATGCATGACATCTTCATTATGTGGAGTAGTAGCAACAAAAGGTGGTTCATTGTCCTCTAATTCACTAAACATGGGCACCCTTCTATCAAACCTTGGTAATTCATCTTCGAGGCCAAAGCCTAGGCCAATAGTATCTCTAGTTTTATGACCCTCAGTATAACTTAAGGGTTCTATGAGAGCTTTGTTATCACTAGTTAAGGACCCTTGGCCCTGATAAGCCATGTTTTTAAGAAATTTGTAGCCTTTTCCATAGTGCTTGGGAGAAATAGGAGTAGTAATTGTAACCTTTGTGAAGTCTTCCTCCTCCCTATAGATCCAATCTCTTATAGGTTTCTCCTCTTTTTCTTCTTCTAAGGGAATAGAGGATTGAATAAAAAACCAAAAATGGTCATAGCAAAAGTTGAGGGCTTCATTTTTTTAGAAGGTTTTCCATAAGATTTAGGAGAAACTAGCAAGGCAAAAATAGAGTCTAGAGTGTATTCACCCATACCAAGGCTCATCATTTTTAATTTTTGTTCACACTCTTTTAAGGATGGTTTGAGCTCATGAGAAGAGAGATTGTAAGGGACTAGTACTTCAATAGCAGGTAGTGTGTTGATAGACATTGAATTGTCCCCTAGAATAACTATTGTGGTACCATTGAAGGGAAACTTTATACATTGATGGTACATAGATGATACAGCTTGCATGTCATTAATACAAGGTCTTCCAACTAGAAACAAATTATATACAAGTGGGATGTATAAAACTTGGAAGATCGTATCCTTTTCAACAAGACCAACATGGATTGGTAGCACAATAAGACCTTTAGAAGGTCATTCAATGTCATCATAGGCTTTTATGGTGACCTTTTTCCTAGGGTAGATAGAAAATTTAGACATGCCTAGCTATTGAATAATATTGAAAGAGATGATGTTTGACCCTACACCATTGTCTATCAAGACTTGGAAAATTTGAGTATAGAAAGCTTGGACTTCTATGTGTAGGGCTAGATTATGGAGATGACTAAGTGACTTGTCATTTTCTTTGGAAAATGTGAGATAATGTGGTCAAGAGATATGGTTTTCCATAGATTGGAATCTCTAGGTGTCAATATCTATGGGGACATTGGTTTTGCATAAAGCTTTCTCAAGAATTTCCTTGTACAAAGGAGATAGTTCTAGCAACTCAAATATTGGTATTTGCATCAGGGTTCTTTGCAACAGACTGATAAGGTCATAGTTGGATATAGATGGGGTAATTTCTTGTTTAGATGATGAGGCATTCTCAAGATCATTTTCAACTTTAAGGAAATTTAGATTTCCCCCTAGTGACAACACTAAGTGTCTCACCATGCAAGGAGGAAGGTTACACCACTAAGAACTACCTTAGGTTGAGTGTCCCTATGATGTTGTTGATAATTGCACATTTTTAGGACTACCTTAGGTATTTCATCATTCATATCATAATTGGGTTCTTGTAAAATTTAGGACCTATCATGCAATGATATTCAATAGGTTCTAACATGTTTATGACATTGTCAGTGTCAGTATAGGTGTAGTTAATTTTTGCATTGTGGTTCTTCTTGTTAGCCTTGGATGATTCCCCTTTTTCATACTTAGGTAGTGGTTGTTTGAAGGTTTTGTAATCAAATTTTTTGAATAAGCCATCTGTTACAAATTTACATGCATCGATGAGGTCTTGGATAACATCTTTGAGTTAAAAATAATATTCAATATTGTCCCCTTTGCTCCTATAATAATTGCAAAAATGATCTTCCCTCTAGCAAGTGGGTTTGATGGGTGGGTCATAGGGGTAGGATTTTTTTGAGTATGAAAAGTTTATTTTCTAGCAAGATCTTCAAGACCACTTCATAAGATTCTACCATAGGTGTGTAAATATGTTTTGGCTGAGAATTGTTTTGTTTTATCAAATATTTGAAACTTTTGAGTTTCTTATTTTTTTGCATCATAAATGGCATTAGAAAGGTTAAAGGTTGACTCCTTGGTCTTAGAAGTGTCCACTACTCCATCACTAACAACATAGTTATTCTTGTTCCAAGGATTATTTTTTTTGTCATTGTCATTCCCATTACCAATTTTGTCTTTATTCAAGACAATGTTAGCTTTTCTAATAGCAACATCCTCAATATGATATGTTCTTTCAACCATGGCATTGAAGGATGTCGACAATTATTTTCCAAGATCACAATAGAGCTCAGGTACAAGTTTATTGACGAAAATGTCAATATTTTTGGTCTTAGGAAACTATCAAGGGTACTTGGAGTGTAAAGATCTCCATCATTGGAGGTACATTTCAAAGGGTTAACCTTGTTTATGTTTAATGTTGTAAAAATATAGCATAGTAACAAGATGTTGAATGTTATAGGAATACTATTGGATAAAGCATTGTGTGAGGTCATCAAATGTTTTGAGAGGAGGTGATAGTTTCATGAACCATCCATGGCTTGGCCCCTCAAGCTCCTATGAAACAACCCCATGAGGTAAGTGTCTTCATCCATGAAGTCCATACTAATAGCATAGAAGTTCCTTACATGGTTGTGAGGATCACCATTTCCATCATATTTATCGTATTTGGGAACCTCTTTATCTATTTGAAATGAGACCATGTAAAGAATCTTATTGAAAGGATGAGCACATATTGATTTAGCAAAGGAGGTATTAGGTTTCTCATTGGAAAGTTGTAGTTGTGCGAATTTATTTTTGATTTACTGCATTTCCTCTCTCAAGATCTCAACTTTAGTAGGTTATTATTTTTGTATTATTCTTTGCACATTAAAATCCTGAGGGAGTTTACATCCCTTAGTTTTCATATATTGAAAGTATTGGTCCCTATTTTTTTCCAAGGCTTTGAGCATTAGCCTTTGTGTGACCTCATCTTTTTGAAATCTCATAAGGTCTTCACTAGTGATTTTGTCATTGGTCTCACTTTCATGATGTGATTGTGAGCATGTAGGTGGTGAAGGACATGCTCCTACATTTACTCTAGGACCTATAGGAGGTGTATTGCTTCTATAATTTCCACCAAGAGGGATTTTATCAAAGGGGTTGCTATGGTATCCATGCCTATTTTCATCATTACATGCATAAGCATCTAATTCAACTTGATGATAGGCTCTTTCTCTAGTGGCCATGCGTATGGCTTCTTTGAGTCTTTCATTTTATCACACTTCTTCTTCTAAACTGATTTTCCTCTCCTTGAGATGCATGGCGAGTAATAAACTATCTTCACCCCTAAGTGTATCAAAGAGTGTATTGAATAGATTCTCAAAGCTATAAAGTGGGTTACTCCAAAGTATTAGCTTCTTGTTATTTATCAGAGATAGGATCCTCTGCACAAGGTTGTCCATGAGAGTGCCTAGTAGGAGTTTCCAATAGTTCAAAGGTGAAAGAAGGACGAATACCTGTACCGAATTGGAACCTAGCCATGACTAGCATGTAAGGGTATGTCTTTTTTTAATAGGATGAGAAAAGCATTTCAGATTTGAAGTTTATAGGGTCAAGAATGATCACTTGTCAAAGATATAAATTAGTAAATGGCTTTTCAAGAGTGCTCAATAATTTACAACACCAATGACTTGAGTCAAGAGAGCAAGAAAGAAGCTTGATAGTAAGTAGCTAGCATAGAAAGGTAACTAGATTTGACAAGTGGCCATTAGTGACATTTTTAGCTTACATCTAATAAACAAAACCCATATTTTCAACTTAGGATAGTACCTAACATGAATATTTTTTACCACACTCAAGTAGGATGAAGTGAAAATACCCATAAATAAGCTAAGACACAAATTTGACTCTATTTTACAAGCAGCAGAAATTGGATGATACTTCTAAGAAAACCAGGTGATATTAGGACAACATAATGTATCATACGATATACTTCACAATAGTTGGGTGATACTTTTGTTCTAGACAATAATTTCCCTAAAGGAGTGTGATAGACTTCACTACTATTAGGCAAAAAACTTTACACTATGCAGGTGATAATTTTTTGGTACAAAATATTGTATGATATTCCTCAAAAGGTTATGCAATAAAGGGCCTATGAACTATGAAAAGGGTAGTTTTGAGCTTTAAAAAAACTAATGTTTAAGGTTGATTGTCAAATTTTTTTTAGACCAGAAGGTCATGCAGACAATATAGGACCTTATTTTTTATTAGAGAATAGCATGGTTTGCAAATAGTAAGGGTGATTCACATATCTCAAACAATTGGACAAGGGTCAAAGCAACCTTGCCAACATGTAATTGTGATATTAAAAAAAATTCCTACTAATGCTAATGAGATATTTAATTTGCAATAATGTTTACATGGGTTGAGCACATTCAAAAAAATATGCCAAGCAAAATCTACCTAAGAGTCATGGTTCATTACTCAACAACTTGGCCCACACTAAGTGCACCAAGTGGTTGCCCACAACATATATTAGCTTGTTCATGGAGATGCCACTAACATAACCAAGAGGACACAAATGTTGAATTTAAAATCTTGGGGTGATCTAGGTAATCCACTACGATCAACCCTTGCACCAAGATGTTGAGTGGAAATATAAGGTAGTTTCTAACATAGAGTGTTTAAATCAGGCTTTTGTTTGTAGTACCCCTCTTGCACCCAATTATAGGACACCTTTCCTTGTGGCAAGTAATAGACCTTGTGGTCATACGAGTACCTTAAGAATTCTTGCTTAGCATTTTTCTCATAGTCCCAATCCCACAAGTACTCACACTAAGCAAAGACAAGCATTGCATCTACCAAGGGTTTGTGTTCTTGATAGCCTTGAGTTTATAGTGGGTTGGAATAGATAGGTTCACTTGTTCCCACTTGGGTCATTCCTCTTGATTTCTCAAGAGTAGGCCCTCTAAAGGATTCTAGACTAAAATAGATTGGATCCACTCTTGGGGGTCGAGATTTTTGATTCACTGCAAGGGTGAAGAGCATACTCTCCTATTCGAAGTGTTTCCTCCAAATACATCAAACAAGTTCAATTAACCCTCTTGCTTTTGAAATCAAAAGGTGGGTCAAAATTTTGTATTCACCACAAGGATGAAGAGTATACTTTCCTACCACCATGAGACCACAATCACAAGTCTTATGTGTCTATGAAAGATTAACAATTAGTGATATTGCCACACATAAAATAAGGGAAATACAAGCATTTATTTCTTTTTATGCTTTTAGGCTACCTGCAAACAACCATTGGTAGTCTTTTTTCATTTGAAGCTTTGACATGCATTCTTTTAAGGAAATTTCAGAGTGTGTAGAGCAATCCTAAAAGCGCAAACATTAGTCCAACAAATGTTAGTCCCAAAAACAAGGTGAAAACCTTCAATAAGCCTCTATCAGGATAGTAATGAATCTAAAAAACCTAAAAAGAAGATTTCTAAAGAACAAAAACTAATTAGAGAATATGAACAACAACAAGTTTCAGGCTGCGATAATTTTCTACTGATAGAATATCGTACGATAATTTTTAGTATAGTGGTACAATACTTTTTCTTTGTAAAATACTTTGCACTACACCTAAGTGATAGATTCATGTACACTGGTACGATAGAACTTTGTATGGGTTCTCAATACTTTTATTGGAAAATTATTGCATGGCAGTACTGAGAACTATTGTACGATACCAAGAAAGTAGCACATGATAATCATGACAACTAAAAATAAAAGATAGAATCAACAAGAAAAAATGAAGATTAAGAGGCAAAACTAGAACATTCTACCCCACAATGGGCACCAAAAATGTACACTTAGTTTGTACTCTTCTCTAAACCCTTCTATTCTAGTTATTCCATTTATTGGAATGCTTGAATGTTTTCTTAGAGAACCCTAGTCATGGAGTACAAGGGGCATGAAATAAGCATGGAAGGAGCTCTGAAATGTACCCTAGAGATGAAGCCCTTGCTAATAAACCATGAAATGGGAGATTCTTGAGACAAGAGAAAGAATGAAAGTGTCCAAAGAAATCTCAAAATGCAATGCAAGAAATGAAGCTAGACTAAGATGAAATGCTAGAATGCAACTACACTAAACAAGATGAGCATATTACAACCATTTTAATTAGACAAGGTGATCTAAACTTTTGTAAAAGAAAGATAAACTACTTGAAAATGAATCTAGGCTACTATGAGCATAATGATGAGAGATGAGATAAGAAGTAAGAAGTTCTCCACAAAATCTCTTAAGGAAACCTATCAAGAAACCTACAGCATAACAATACTAAAAAATAGGATCCTTTGAGAAGGAGAGAGCTCATTCTTTTAAAGGTAGACAAATAACTGAGATAAAGATCAAGGAATGGATAATCCAGGGTGAGGGTTAGCTTTTAGCATGATCCATGTGTAAGATCAAGTCAACCAATAAACATGAGTTGACTTTTTATGTGAGGCAAAAGCCTTTTCTTTTCATTTGTAAATAGAAAAAGGACTTTTTGTGTGCACATTGAGTGGGTTAGAAGAACGGGGTCTTTTATTTAATTAAAAAGGGGACATGTTCTTTTAATCAAATATGGACTTAAGATAATACAGTCAAACTATAGGTTAAAATCAAATTAATTATTTTTTAGCAATTTGGCCTAAGTAAATGATTAAGTAATTTAGCCAAAATGCTAAGAAGGGGGCTAATAGTCTAGATGACCATTTTTAGGTGATTACAAAATAATATCAAAATTAGAAAAATATTCAACTTTATCTTACATTTTTGCCTCTTTGAGAGGTCAAAATACTTACCTCTACGAAACATCACTTTTTGAAATTTTGGAAGCCTCCCAGCATATGCTTCCCCATTTAGCAAAAATGATCTTAGACTTGCAAAATTGAGATATTTCTCTATGTCTCAACCCACTCCAAGGTGACCATGAGAAATGGAGATTTTTCAATTTCTCTACCCACTCTAGGGTGAATTTGAGATTTCACGTTTTCTCTATTTTGCCATTTCTCAACCCACTCTATGATGACTGAGATTTTGTAATTTGTCTATTTCACCATTTCTCAACCTACTCCAAGGTGACCATGTGAAATGGAGATTTTGAGATTTTGCAATTTCTCAATGCCCTTTGGCCTTGTTCAAAGAAATATAGAATTTTGAGGAATAGAGATATTTTTCCACCATGATTTTGTGTGCAAATGAGATATATTATTGCTGCTATGACAATGTTGCACTCTATTTACTGGATCCAAGTTTTATCATATAGTAACTCTCAGCACTTGCAAAACCATTTTTGAATTACAAATATTGCTTGGCCATATTTAATTTTTTCTCAGCATTTTGGAGCTTGCTGACATCTCAAAAATGCATTAAAGTGCCATAAAATTGCCCTCCAGTTATGAAAAAGACTTGGGAATCATTTTGGATGTAGAAATGATCATTTTCTACTAAAAAATGGTCTCAAATATGAGGTTGAAACATAAAAACATGATTCCATTTTTAAACAATAATGTACTTAAATAATTATTTGCTTCTAGTTATATCCTTGTTGTTTTATTGATTTGTATCATATGTTGAATAATTTAGATGTCATGGTAAAGGTAAGTCATGTACAATAATTTGTTCATGCTCGATTCCTCAATTTCACTAGTGCCTCAAAGTTTTTCATTTTGCTGAGAAAAGTTTGCACATTGAGTCCATCAAATATCATACATATTAGAATATTGTTGATTGATTTTGATATTTATCATATTTGCGTAAAAATCATAAAGTTTGACCAAATGATGCAATCATGGATAATTATATTTGTAATGTACGCAATTCATAGATTTTATTCTATTACAATAGTAATTGGACTTTGCATTTCAAATACACTTTCCATTAAAGAGATATATTAAGGATATTAAAAGTATATCACTTTTAATTCCATTTCTTTTAATCCTTATAGCCTGACCAATACATATTTATCAAAAAGAGAACTTAATACATTTTTTTAAGTTCTTATCTATACTCATATATTAACTTTCTTTCTCTTAATAATAGGTCAATATCTTTTAAAATATATTTGCACAGAATGAATATTTTGCATAGATTCCTACTTTGATACATATGAAATATTAAAGAAACCATTCAAAAAATGTTATGAAAATCTATATGAGTTACTTAATTATAATTATGAAAATGATATGGTATGATCTTGAAAATCCATTTAAATAGTCAAATTAGTATAAACAAAGAAATTAGGGCAACATGCATACCTGTGATGATTTTGCATCTTCAAATTTTTACATGCCTAGATATTGTTCATTCGGTGTTTGAGACAAGGAAGCATACTCAATCCAGATTTTATGGGGAAATTTATCTCCTAGTCATGGAATGAAACCTCTAAATTTTCTAAAATTTAGATTTCCAATAGAGCCTATGGTTTCTTATGATCCTAATCCTTCTCTAGAGCATGACTCTTCTCACTTATTTCATGATGAGGATGAGGCTTTAAGGTTTCCTCTTGAACAAGTTGATAAACTTGCTATTGAGATTGATAAAATACATGATTGGCTTCTTCAAGAAAATCACAATACTAAGACTATTGCTATTTTTTATGCTCTTAATAAAGTGATTTGTAATGATGAATATGGTGTTAATTTTTTGTGTGGTCTTACTCACCTTTTCCATACTCATGTTAAGCCTTTGACTCAAGTTGCTTTTGAAGTAGGAATGGCTCTGCCTATTTCTACTCTTGAAACTATCTTTCTTGTTTCTACACCTATCTCTAGAATTTCTACTTATGTTGCTCCTATTGTGACTACTTCTATTCAGACATCTAATCCTCATATTAGTCTTCTCATTCCTCCTTTTCCTATGATTATTATGCCTTCTTCATTTCCCACTTCATAGCCTTCATATAATAGTTTTCCTTTCACTTATCTTAATCCTCCTATTGTGGTTTCTAGTGTTTCAACTATAATTTCTTCTATGCTAGTTGATTTGTACACCCTTCCTAGTGTGTCAAATGTGTCTGTGCCACCTATTTTTTTCTAATAATTCCACTATCCTCAGCCTTTCTCAAAATATGTAGTCTTTATAACAACTTTCTTCCTTTACTTAATCTAAGTTTATTGTTATTACATGTGATATGGGTAGTCCTTTGAATATTTCCATTATCCATACCATTGCTCCTCAAAAATCTAATTTGCCTCACCTCTACACTTATAAAGGTAAAGGTGATCTTGTGACACATCTTAATACTTTCCAAGTTCTATGTAGTGACAATGCTCATGACTATAGGGTTTTAGCTAAGTTTTTTTTCTCTCACCTTCTATGACAAAGATTTGCAATGGTATTGCTCTTAGCCACCTTATTTTATTGATTCATTTCATAAACTTGATAATGCCTTTATACAAAAATTTCATAATAATATTGGTCCTTCTATTTCTTTGACTAATTTGATGCATTTTAAACAAGGTCTAAAGGAGAAAGTGATTGATTTTATTGGTATATTTAAGCATTTACATGCTCATATTTTTTTATCATGTGCTTGATATTGATATTCAACATATGTTTATTATGAATTTATAAAAATACATAAAAGATAAGATTTTTCTAACTGAGTTTACTTATTTTTCACAAATTTTTGTAGTGCTTCATATAATCAATTACAAGTGAGTTAGTTTGAGAGCACTAATCTAATATCTCCTCTACCTATTGATAAGAGTGATGCCACACTTAATCATAACAAGTTTTAGAAACCTAACAACTATGTCAAGATTAAAAAAGCCATAAATATAGTAGATGATCAAGTAGTTGATTCATCTCAACATGTTGTTACTTGTTCCTCTATTTTTTTTTGGATGAATCGTAAAAAAATTCCTCTTTCTAAGTCTTTACATTATCTTATGGGTAGGTTTTTTAGTGATAATATGATTACACTTCCTCCTATTAAACCACTTATTCCTTCTAGTACATTGATTCCACACTTTAATCCTAAAGTCTTTTGTCAATATCGTCCCCATCCTAGACATGATGCTAAGGGCATGTTATTCTTTGAAACATAAGATTTAGGATTTGATTGATTCTAATGTCTTAACTTTTGGTATTCATGATACTAGAAATAAATACGTGGCACCTCCTACCAAAATCTTCAAATCTATACCAATTCTTTACCTCAACTTACTACTAATACTATTGTTCAACATCCTCATCCTTCTTCTCCTCCTAAAGTGAATATTTCTTATGGTACCTTAAGGTGAGAGAATGGTAATATTGTTAATGTTGTGGAACATATACTTCAATATGAACCTCCATCTAAAAAATCCATCCCCTCTACATATAATGATCAGCCTAAACCTAAACTAATCATAATGAGCTCTTGTTATCCCATTCACTGATTTTGATAAGTTCAAGGATCTTGATGGTCCTCTTTACATTTTTACCTAGATTGCTAAATATCCTTCTTATGGGTGTCTATTTTATCCTACTTCCGTGGTTAATAATATTATTGAGAAAAATTTATATACTAAACAAAAACATCATAATTTCAATAACTCAACCGATACTTGGATTCAAACTTGTAATGGTTTCTTGTATCTTCCTCAAGGTTCCACTTCTTTTCCTATTGATCTCTATGGTAAAGTGGTGAATAGTACCTTTATTGTCATTCCTACTTCTAATCGTTTCCAATTGAATCTTGGTTTACCTTGGTTGACTATCATACAAGTCATTACTTCCCCTATTCATCACTACATGAAATTCCCTTATATTGGTGAGATTAGGATGATTAATCATAGTATTTATCATCTTTATAGACCTTGGAATTGTGCTACTCTTCATTATTTTGGCCTTATATTCCTACTACACCTCCTACTTGTCTAGATTATATTTTTTTCATTATCAAGATCATAAATATCAAAATATTGCCAATTTAAGTATACCTAAAGATATTTCTCATGGTCTTTTACCTACAACTTCTAAGCCTATCATTATTCTACTTCTAATGGTCAACCACCTCTTTCACCTACTAATCATCCTAGTGTGGTTCTTCCACTAGAATGGTTCCTTCTTCTAGTGTAGATCTTTCTCCTGGTGTGGTCCTCTTCATAGTGTGCTTCCTCCTTCTACCTTTCAACCTCTTATTGTTCCTCCTCTTGTTTCATAAAAAGGTAAGTAACCAATGGTTGTTGATCCTCCTTTTTCTCAAAAAAACCTCAAATAAAGCTTAGTGTAATTGACATGCTTGTGAATTTCAAAAGAACCACCAGACTTATATTAAAGCTCATATAAATGCTTCTCGTCAACTCATGTCTTTCGAGGAAGTTAATCATACTAATGCTATGGATATTTCTATTTTGGATTATATTTATATTAACTTTGATGAAGAAGATACTTTAGATGATGATGACCATGATATTATTGATCTTGATGTTGATTTACCTAGCATTCTATGTATCTTACACTTACATCTACTCCTAATCATTGTGACTCTCTAAAAGTTCCTTATTTAGATTTATTTATTATTACTAACATGTTAGATAAAACTCCTCTTACAAGCTATCCACCTTCTTGTATTACTACTGACCGAGATAGGTGAGGAGGAAAACATGCTTGAAGTGAGTGCTCTAGAATAGTATCATTTTGTGTGTTTTCTTGTTGATATATGTACTCCCCCTATATTTTGTTTGCTTAATGTTTATTTAGATTTCTTTAGATGACCCTTTTTGCTTTGTTGGGATAAGGTGATAAAGGAATTGAAAATGTTGTATCATTCATCTATTTGTATTTTATCTCTTCTATCTATTGTTATATGTTGTTTTATACATGTTCTATTGTTTTTACTTGTATCCTTGTGTTGTCTTCTTGGATTTTCAACATGGTAGAACCAATTATTTTTGGTCTCTGTAGTGGTGGTCCAAAAAGACTCCCCTTTGTAACTGTTATGTGTCTTTCATCCATTGTGTTGTAGTTCTACTTCCTTTGGGGGATGATGATATTTCATACCTGATATTTACATGTTATCATATGATCATATCAACCCCGAAGTTAGTAGATCTCTTTTGTGATGTTACATTTTATATACTTATTTCCATTAATTTTTCTTCTCTTGGGGGCATCTCATAGCAAAAACATCTCTCAATGATTATACATATACTCCATCAAAGCTATTACTCCTATTAAAGTGTCACCAATAACTTTAATGTGGGGGTATTTTTTTTTCATGTTTGTATTCTAGTCATGGGGTAGTGAATATGGATTTTGAGTATAGCTTGGGGCACTTTAGCTCTAAATGCTTAGTATGCTTCCTAAGTTATCCTCAAATCTATGTATTACTATTTCATTCCCTTTTTTCAATGCACACATTTTATGAATCCCTTTATGGATTATGCACAATCCTAAAGAATGGATTCTCCAAGAAGACATTTAATATAGGAAGTGGGCATCCTTGAAATTGGGCATGTCTTTCTATTAATGCACGTATGCTAAATCTCATCTATGGGTAATGCATAACAAATTTCTAAGTCTCATACATGGGTAATGCAATCTTATTAGATCTTTCCATGGTGATACAAAGAATTTTGACATATGGGTGGGTCTTCTGATGGATTGGCTATTAGGTTACCACTGTGTTAGACTATTTTAATACCATTTTTTACAAAAACTCTTTCAGTGATTCATAGTAGGGTAGTGTTGACTAATGGAGATATAAACAAGATACTAAGAGGGATGATGAATCGAAACCTTAAACACTTAAACTTTTCATCAATTCACTCCCATCTATTAGTAAACTTGTGCATGTAAAATTTGTAATGTGAATCTGTTGTAACATATAAATTTGATCAATCACATGCATGAAAATGAAACACATAACACAATATTTGTTACCCAGAAACCCTCCAAGGTGAAGGTAAAATTGGGGCAGGGATGACACCCACAAATCTTCACTACTATAGTAATAAAGTTAACCAATTAAGGTTACAATGTTTGATCATAAGATATGATCTTCCTGTGAGGAGTTTTCCCTATTAAAGAATTAAGAGACTACTAGGTCTCACCTTGTTAGAGGATTTAACACTTACAAAAAAGTAAGGACTATGTTAGGAGATTTACAAAGATTGGTTAAGACCACTATGTTAAGAGATTTACCTTGATTCAAGTTGATTAAAACTAATTAAGTACTCAACTCTCAGTTTTCTCTTCAAGCTGATTTTGAGTCTTCTCCTTGCTATCTAATCCTCTCCTTTGATCTGATGTTACTTGTATTTTTGTTTCACTTCACTGCCATGAATAGGTCACTTTCTCTATTAGATGATAACAAAATCCTTCACTGACTTCTTTTTCACACGCATACACTTCTCTACTCTTGCTCTTACTCCACATGCTTTTCTCACACTCCTTGATCTAGGTCAAGATCGCCTCTATTTAAAATGTTTTCTAAAGAGTTTTCTAGATCCTTTTATAATAGCATCTTTATATGAATCATTGATCACAAAACATAGGGATATATGATCCATGTCATTTAAATGTTCTATAAAATCCTCTACAATCTTTATATGTTCCTTCCATGTTGTCTTGTAAAATGTGTTACCTCAAATTATGTTCTAATTTTGACTTTAATGTATACTCTGCATTGCTCAGTCATTACTAGTTTTTGATGCTCAACATTACTGTTGTTCAACCTGTATTTCCCTTCTGATGCTTAACATATATTTTTCTTGACACTTGTATAATTGGAACTTGATCGATCACTGATGAGCTTGACTTGTATTAAAATACTCGATGAGCATACACTTACTCGAATCCTATAGAGCTTAGTACATACTTTCTTATGTACATGACTCAACCTATGTAGAGTAGCTTAGTCGTAGTGATGATCGTCTGATTCTACCTTGTAAATGAATAAGTGGTTGAAACTAATAGACAACAATGATTAGATATACCAACAATCTCCCCCTTTAACATTAGTGCAGGAAAAAACAATTTGTCATATTTACAACATTACAATACAATTTGACAAATAAGCTCTCCCCCTTAGTCTAATGACTTATGCCAATAAATCAATGAATAAACAATGTGAAAATTAATAAGAAACCCATTTCACCTTTATTCACATCTATATTTCTCCCTTTAACATCACATATCATTCCCTCTTCAAAAACTCGTATTCCCCCTTGTTTTTTTACACTATATATTACTATCGTTGGGGTTGAATACGTGGAAGTAATCCATATTTTTCAATGAATTCCTTATGAACTCTAGTACTCATGGATAGTGCATGATCCCATGTGGTTCTTTTTGCTTCCAACATATGATTTTGCAACTGTAATGTTGTAATCAAATCAATTAAACTATCAGCCAATGAAAGATTGTGATCTTCTATGATAAGATCCTGGGTTGCTTTTAATTCTCTCGGCATGACCTCCAAATGAGGTATCATCATTGCCTAAATAGATATCCATTTGGATCTCATATTGTTGTTAGCTACCTAAAACTCAGCCAATGTGCCTTGAGCATTCAATGAATTATTGAAATGGCCATTGCTTGATTCTATTGACTCAAAAGTAATATTGTTGGATCTCTTCATCTTAGGATGAATTTGATTTATTTGTGCCTGACTATTGTTATTAAATCTTGGAACATATGAAAAAATTATGTACAAATGTTTTACCTTCTCTATTATCTAAATCTTAATTTTTACTCTCTCTTGTAGTTGCACTTTCTTCTCGGCAATGGTTATGGAAACTTTGTCCACAACCTTAGTTTCAAATCTTCTGGTAGACCAATCCATTAGCTTCCCATTTGACTCCATATTTCTAGCATTCACTTGATCAACTATAGTTACAAGTTGGTTGATGTTCAGTACCTCTTCATCAAAATTTTGAATGTCAAAAGCATAAAAGAAATATGCTTTACGTAATGTAGTACATGTTTCTACTTATGCTCTTTTCTTAGTTCTTCTTTCTTTTTCTTCTCCGCCAAAACTTCTTGCAGCAAAATTGTTTGCTCCAAGGTGAGATTTTCCAAGTCTAATTGTGGCATCTCAATTATTTTATCTAGACTAACTTCAATATATGGTGAAACATATTTTATTTCTTTTCTCTTTTTGCTAGGTGAAGGAGTGTCACTTCTTGACACTACCTTGACAGTCAGTGAAGGGGTGTCACCAGTCAATCTTGCTTGTGCATCTAAGCTGAAGACAACAATAGTTACACTCAGTTTAGCTTCATTTTATTCTTTTCCTTCCTCAATGCAAGGTGTTGAATCAATCTTATTATCTACAATTGTGTCTTGCTCTTCACCATCTACCTTTGTATCTATGAGCCTTGATTGCTTAGCCTCTAGAGTGTTAGGGGTGTCAACATGTATAGGGGATGTGTTTCATTGTAGACTCTACACACCTAATCTTTCTCCACTTATTTAATCATCTTTGATGCTTATATTGTCTGTCACTCCTTTCTTTGGTGTTAACCCAAAAATGCTCTTCCATAGAAACTCACTTTGTTGTTGAACAACTTCCTTTTTATTTAGTAAGATTAAAAATGTTTGATATTTTGGAACAAATATGCTCCTATATTGTTCCAAAAATGTTCTTTTTTTCTCCTAGGATAAGTTAGACATTACTTTGACTAATGTGCCAGTCCTTATCTTTTTCTCTTCCTTCTTTGTCTGTTCCCATCTTATGTTCAGTATATCATATAAGTCTTAAGGTATCTTCTTCTCTATTTCACTAGGAGCTAGTTTGAAATTTGAGATCATTTCTACCATAGCCTCCTCAATTTTATTTCTATCATCATTATCTATTGTATCATATTTGACAAATCTTAAACGAGATAAACCTAGGGAAGTCCTTAGTTTTCACATACCTCGTCAATAGACTTAGGTTTACTTTAAGGTGGCCCTTTGACCAATCTCCTTCTTTTGGTTCTAGGGGGACTAGGCTCTATAGCTTCTACTAACTTCTACTTTGTAGACTGTTGGGCACTAATAGTTTCCCTGGTCCTTGGTTTGTTTGGTGGTGGAGGAGAGATGAGTTTCACTACCTACATCTTCTTTGTTCCTTTATCCTTCTTACCCAATGGCATAAAAAAAAATAGAGATTTCCCTTATCAGCTTCCTCTTCTTCCTCTTCCTCATCACCATTGTCTTGTTCTTCATCTTCACCAAGACCTTGTGTCAATTTTAATGGTTCTTTTTCTTGCCAAGGGTGCCCAATTTTGCTTCTAAATCTTCAATAATTTTATTCATTTTCTTTTCCTTAGAAGCTATATTTATATTTATAGTTATTCTTCCATTAGCTTCTTAATATCTCCTAAAAGGTTCAACCTCAACATGTATCTCTTCATTCAATAGTGCATCAATGTTTTCACTCACTACAACACTATCTATCTCATAGTCAAAACTTTATAACTAAGCCTTCCTCAGTGTCACTTCCTATAAAAAAGTGTTCTCTATGTCCATAAGAAAACATATGTCACTGTAATATTTTGTGACCAACTCTTTAGGTATCCTCATTCTCCTTTTTTATTCTTTTCTTAAATTCATCAAAATAAGTATCTATCACATTCTCAAAATTTTCTGCCAACTAAGTGATATACTCATTAATTGTTTTGTCACTAGCTTTTCTTGCTCCCATAAAACATTACTAATACCAGGAAATGACTTTTGGATATAAAATAAAATACACAAAATGAGGTATCCAAACTTACACATTGAATTCTTCACTTTTCTTATGGATGATAGATTTTTTGCAAGTTGTAACCTCTGTAGCTTGGCAAGAGCATACTCATGATCTTTTAGTACAATCTTTCATGCTTGATCCATTGACATACAAGAGATACTATTTAATTTTCTTGATGATATAATTTGTGAGCGATAACCCTCACTGCAAATTCAATTAGTATCAGAGATGTTTGTGATGGACATAGCACTTCCATTCCACTTGGTTCCTATGTTTTCCTCAACTTCTTCATGACTCAAGATTCACATGGTTTTCTTCCTATCTAGGTTTGGATAGCCTATAATCCTATGAATAATTTTGTGTGATCTTTAGTGGTCCATCCTATAACCAATACTTCATGTCATGGATTCTACTCAAAACAACTTAAATCCATTCAACCTTGAAATGAGTGTCATTGCCTGCATCTTCTTTGTTCCTTTATCCTTCTTACTCAATGGCATGAAAAAAACTAGGGATTTCCCTTATCACCTTCCTCTTCTTCCTCTTCCTCATCACCATTATCTTGTTCTTCATCTTCACCAAGACCTTGTGTCAATTTTAATGGTTCTTTTTCTTTCCTAAGGTGCCCATTTTTTCTTCTAAATCTTCAATCATTTTCTTTTCCTTAGAATCTATCTTTATATGTATAGTTATTCTTCCATTAGATTCTTCATATATCCCAAAAGGTTCAACCTCGACATCTATCTCTTCTTTTAGTAGTGCATCAATGTTTGTACTCACTACAACACTATCTATCTTAGTCAAAACTTTGTAACCAAGCCTTTCTCAGCTTCACTTCCTATAAAAAAGTGTTTTCTATGTCCATAAGAAAAAAAATTTCACTATAATATTTCATGACCAACTATTTAGGTATCCTCATTCTCCTTTTTTATTCTTTTCTTAAATTCATCAAAATAAGTATCTATCACATTCTCAAAATTTTCTGCCAACTAAGTGATATACTCATTAATTGTTTTGTCACTAGCTTTTCTTGCTCCCATAAAAAATTACCAATACTAGGAAATGACTTTTGGATATAAAATAAAATACACAAAATCAGGGATCCAAACTTACACATTGAATTCTTCACTTTTCTATTGGATGATAGATTTTTTGCAAGTAGTAACCTCTGTAGCTTGGCAAGATCATACTCATGATCTTTCAATACAATCTTTCATGCTTGATCCATAGCCATACAAGACATATTGTTTAATTTTCTTGATGATATAATTTGTGAGTGGTAACCCTCATTGCAAATTTAATTAGTGGATCATAGATGTTTGTGATGGACATACCACTTCCATTCCACTTGGTTCCTATGTTTTCCTCAACTTCTTCACGACTCAGGGTTCACATGGTTTTCTTCCTATCTAGGGTTGGATGGCCTATAATCCTATAATCATTTTATTTGTGATCTTCAATGGTCCATCCTATAACCAATACTTCATGTCATGGATTCTACTCACAACAACTTAAATCCATTCAACCTTGAAATGAGTGTCATTGCCTCCATATTCTTTGTTCATTTATCCTTCATACTCAATGGCATGAAACCAACTAGGGATTTACCTTATCACCTTCCTCTTCTTCCTCTTCCTCATCACCATTTTCTTGTTCTTCATCTTCACCAAGACTTGTGTCAATTTTAATGGTTCTTTTTCTTGCCTAGGGTGCCCAGTTTTGCTTCTAAATCTTCGATCATTTTCTTCATTTTATTTTCCTTAGAAAATATCTTTATATTTATAGTTATCCTTCCATTATCTTCTTCATATCTCCCAAAAATTTCAGCCTCGACATCTATCTCTTCTTTCAGTAGTGCATCAATGTTTGCACTCACTACAACACTATCTATCTCATAGTCAAAACTTTGTAACCAATCCTTCCTCGACTTCACTTCCTATACAAAAGTGTTCTCTATGCCCATAAGAAAACATATGTCATGGTAATATTTTGTGACCAACTCTTTAGGTATCCTCATTCTCCTTTTTCATTCTTTTCTTAATTTCATCAAAATAAGTATTTGTCACATTCTCACAATTTTCTTCCAACTAAGTGATATACTCATTAATTTATTTTGTCACTAGTTTGTCTTGCTCCCATAAAACATTACCAATACCAGGAAATGACTTCTGCATTTAAAAGAGAATACACAAAATGAGGGATCCAAACTTACACGTTGAATTCTTCACTTTTCTTATAGATGACAGATTCTCTACAAGTTCTAACCTCTGTAGATCAGCAAGCTCATAGTCATGATCTTTCAGTATAATCTTTCATGCTTGATCCATAGCCATACAATACATACTATTTAATTTTCTTGATGATATAATTTGTGAGTGATAACCCTCACTGCAAATTCAATTAGTGTATCAGAGATGTTTGTGATGGACATACCACTTCCATTCCACTCAGTTCTTATATTTTCCTCAACTTCTTCATGACTCAGGATTCACATGGTTTTCTTCTTGTCTAGGGTTGGATGGCTTGTAATCCTATGAATCATTTTATTTGTGATCTCTAATGGTCTGTCCTATAACCAATATTTCATGTCATGGATTCTACTTAAAACAACTTTAATCCATTCAACCTTGAAATTCTTCAAGAATTCTAGGGCACATGTTAAAACTTTCCTTTCAAAAACTTTGAATTTGTCCTTCATAATTAATTCATTGGAAAACTTCTCATATGTTTCTTAATCCCCTACTTCTCTAATTTTATACATATAATAGCTTGTGACATCATGGACCATAATGACTTTAGGTGGTATCAAGGATAGTGTATCCATTGAGTCTCCTTTCATGGATATCTCTAGAATAGCACAAAACTTCGATGGAGGACAAGAATCACTCTTCACTAGTTGAATTATACTATTGGAGAACAAGAATCACTCTTCAATAGTTGCATTATACTATCTTTTGGGCTCATTCTAGCACTTGATGAAGCTACCATGTTCATAATTAGGGTTTGAAGTTCTTTTCTTCTCTGGATACTCGACATAGTTTAGATCTTCACTCATTCAAGCCTCTTTGTCCAAATTGCTCTTCAAATCTTTGCTAATTGCTAAAATCACCAAATCACTCTATGACCTCAAAAATCTAAATGAAAGGTATGTAATAATGTCTTTGAAGTTTTTTATATGCCTTCTTTTGATCAATTAGGGTTCTCCATTAATGTTGTGTACTTAGGTAGGTGGAAGCCAGTTGTCTCAATCAATGTTATGCCTTTCAACTAGGTCCTTATATTATAGCTTAGTCTCTTCCATATTACTCGGTCTCTATCATTTCTCTTTTGAAGTGCTTAGTCTATGTTATAATGCTTGATCAACATAAAAAAATTTACTGGCACTCAACAACCTTTCAAAAATTTAATCCTCTACATCTTCACATATGCAAATATGAACTTTTGGCACATTTTCATGTAAGGAACTAATTTATGATATATCAATTAAGTATACAATTCCATACATACCTCTCTTGCTTAGTTTGAAATGACATGATCACCTTCTCTATTCGATTGGGTGAATTCTTCTCCATTAACTCCACTAGTTCTTTCTTTTGTTTTCCTTTTCCATTTCTAGTTCATGTCATTCCTAATATTCTCAATGTCCACTTTCCCTTTTCATTTTTCTTTTGTTTTATTTTTTGAATGTGCTTGAGTCCTATAATTCTTGCTTTGATGTCCAAACTTGTGACATTTGAAACATGCATTGCTAGGTGCACAATTCTTCCTTTGATTTTTCTAGAAAGTTTTTTTTTGTGATCTACATTCATATGCCCTATGCCCATAATTCTGACAATTATAGAAATATCCTTCAAATTTAGGTGTATTAGTTGTATTCCTAAGCCTTGACCTATACTCATGTATTTGATGTCCTTTTTTCTTGTAAAAAAAATAGTAACTAGAAAACTTAGGTTTAGAATTTTGCATACCATGTTTGCTTTGATAGATATTTGCAATATGACCAAGTTTTCCATAGTGATAGAATTTTGGTTTGTCCTTTGACTTTAAATTCCTCATTTCTCCATTTTTGGATGATTCTCCTTTCTTAGTGCATGGATGTCTTGACCCATCAAAACAACTTGATGACTTCATCATTTCTTCATAGTATTCCATTGCCTCTTTAGGTTTGTTGAAGTTCTCCATAGATTCTTTCGTAGGTTTAGGTTCATTCTTTAGTATGTCCTTTTGTGATTTTATATTTGCAATTTCCACATCCTTGTGATTCAATTCTTTATTTACAAGTATTAGTTGACTCATCATGTCCAATTGTGTCTTTCTGAGCTTCTGAGCATCTAATATCCTTTCTTCAAGTCTGATAGCCATCACCCTTTTTTCTTCTTTAGCTATAGTCCTATCTTCTTTTGTTCAATCACTTCACATATCCATACTAATTGGATTTCATATTCTCTTTTTAATCCTCTTATTTCTTCATTCAAAATTTTGTTCTTGTCAAGTAGATCACTAGATGTTTTGTAATTTGGATTGATTGGTTCAAATAGGCCTTCAGTCTCCACTTCTTCATATGAAAACTATTTTATTTGAATGATAATTTCCTTTCTCTTTTTTAGGGAATCCTTCAAATCTTATCTGTCCTTCTCAATTTTCTATAGTATGAGTTGGATGTCAATAACCTGATTGTTATTAAACCTTGTCCAGTTTGAAAGTCTCCATCTCCAAGATCTAATCTCCAAGCTATTAAGCTTCCTTCAGAGAACCAATAATTTGATACCAATTTTTGACTAATGGGGAGGTATAAAAAGGATAAAAAAGATACTAAGAGGTGGGTAAATCAAAATCTTAAACACTTTAACTTTTCATCAATTCACTGACATCTATTAATAAACTTGTGCATGTAAAACTTATAATATAAATTTTTTGTAACATATGAATTTGATCAATCACATGCATGAAAATGAAACACATAACAAAATATTTTTTATGAAAAAACCCTCCAAGGTGAAGATAAAATTGGGGTGGGGATGACACCCACAAATCTTCACTATTGTAGTAATAAAGTTAACCACTTAAGGTTACAATGTTTATCATAAGATATGATATACCCTGTGAGGAGGTTGTCCTATTAAAGGCTTAAGATAATACTAGATCTCACCTTTTAGAGGATTTAACACTTATAATAAAGTAAGGACTCTATTAGGAGATTTACAAAGATCTATTAAGACCACTCTATTAAGAGATTTACCTTGATTTAAGTTGGTTAAAACTGATTCAATACTTGACCCTCAGTTTTCTTTGCAAGTTGATTTTGAGTCTTCTCCTATGATCTAGTATTAATTGTATTTTTCTTTCACTTCATTGCCATAAATAGGTCCCTTTCTCTATTAGATGATAACAAAACCCTTCATGAACTTCTTGTTTTCATGCATACACTTCTCTACTCTTTCTCTTACTCCACACACTTCTCTTACACTCCTTGATCTAGGTCAAGATCACCTCTATTTAAAAGGTTTCATAAAGATTTTTCTAGATCCTTCCATAATAGCCTATCCATCTAGATAATTGATCACAAAAATAGGGACATGTGATCTATGTCATTTAAATATTCTATAATAACCTCTACAATCTTTAAATTTTCCTTACATGTCAACTTGTAAAATTTGTTACATCAAATTTTGAACTCCAATTCTGACTTTTATGCAAACTGTGCATTGCTTAGTGCTTACTAGTTTTTGATTCTTGGCATTGATGTTTCTTAACTTGTATTACCCTTTTGATGCTTGGCATGTATTACTCACATCACTTATATACTTGGAACTTCCTTGGTTGTTGATGAGCTCGGCTCATATTGAAATACTCGATGACCATAAACTTACTCGGCTCCTATAGAGATCAGTACATACTTTCTTATGTACATGATTTAACCTATGGAGAGTATCTTAGTCATATTGATGACCATCTACCTCTTCCTTGTAAATGACTAAATGGATGATAGTAATAGACAATAATGGTTGGAGATACCAATAGGGTAGGTACTCTACTAGGAGGGTGATAGGGAGATCTTTCTACCTGAGCCCTATCTTTGTGTTGACTCCTACAAATCCCTTCTTTTGACCTTTGTAGGGTTCTTTCTATGACCCTATTCTAGAGTAATTATTTCATCAATTCCCATTCTCCAAAGATCTCTCTACCAAATAGTTAATCTCCACTATTCACCCTTCTCTCTTGGACTCACTGCACTAAGTCTACTCCTAGTTCACCATGGCCATGTTCAACTTCAAAATGGATGGAGTGGATTCTAACCAACTTATTTAAACTAAATTTGGTGCCACCTCATTCACATATCCCATAGTTTTTCAATCGATTCCTCCAAACACTTGGAGATAGGGCTAGTAACCTTTTAGACCCAATTTAGAAGTTGGTTTTTGGACAATAACTTTGAAATTTCATACACAAGGCCCATTAAACTAGGTTTCCTAATACCCTTTTCATTGATCTCAAATATAAGGTTTCAAGTTCCCAATATGTTTGTATAATGCCTTATTAGAAATAGACCTAAATACAAGGGTTAAAAGATTGTTTATACTACAGTGTATTCAATGGATTCAAACACCATCTAAATGCTTTCAATTTTCCTCCTACTCTTGTACACTAGTCCTTTAGACACCATAATCTTGGATTACACAGGTTAATCTATTGAAGCTTCCATATTTACTCTATAATCACCAAGTTTCCTAACTAGGTACACCTTGTCTTACCTAGGTCTTGGTATTAAAAATATAAAACCTAAAAAATATGACTAAAAAATCCATATTTAAAAATTATATATATTACCCTAGCATATTCCAATAGGTTGTATGGTTCCCACCATTGGAGCTCATGCTAGGGCAATTTGTAGTCTTCCATTTCTGTATTGACTAGTGAATCAGTTACAGCAGAAAGGTTTTTATTACACCTATCTAAAAAATATCTAAACCTCAAAATGAACACAAAAAAATTATATTCAATTCCCTATCTAACCATCCAATAAATATCCTCAAGTTAATTCATTTAATTATACATGCTTGAGTTGCAAGCGACTATAATAGTATTTGTAGGAAAAGTAGTCAAGTTTATTAAGAAAATTTTGTATTTACAACACTCCAAACCTTCTCTAAGACCTTGGATGGTCTTAAATATCTCTTGTTCTCATATCTCAACTATCACAATAGACCCACAAATGCTTCTTTCCTCTTTTGTGCAATTTTGTCAATATTGTCATTGACAACTCTTGCATGTTTTGCACTTTGACACTTATACAACTTGTGAAAAATCCAAATGAGTAAATATTGAAAACCAAAGGATTTATAAACTCCTTTGTTATATTTCCATGTATTCTTGTATTCATTTTGACTTGTTGATCACCTCACACCATCTTGACAACTTTTGGCCTTTCATTACAATTTATGGAGAATTCATTGGCAAACTTTTTCCCACACATCTGAGTACTCTCTAACACATTGAGACAGACTTGGGACTCATTCATATTCCTTATTATTTAGTGGTTTGTTCATAACCACTTACAAGCCAAAATTTAATAATGGTTTAGGCTAATACCCTAGGTGAACCTACATCATTCTGCCCTGTAGCAAAGGATTCAAGTTACTCTTGGAGATATGAGTTCCATACTAATGCCAAGTTTCTTGAAGTCACTCTTTGCTTCCCAAGTAGCTTATGATTTAGGTTGGTATCTTCATCTAACAATACGCTTCATGTAGATTTTATGTCTTGTCTTCTTCTTAACCCTTTAATCTAAGATCTTCCCATCTTGTGGCTTTACTTGGAAAGGTACCTTGAGCTCCTTCACATTATTATCAAACTATATACTATGTTCTTTATCTACTACACTAGAACCTTTGTATTTGATTAGATCTTTCACATTGAATATAGGGGAGATAGATAGATTCTTGGGAAGGTCTATCTTATAATAATTTTTCCCATACTTGTCTAGGACTTTGCATTGTCCTACTCTTCTCATTTGTAATTTACTTGGGATTCCCTTTTGAAGCTTAGACTTTTTGATATGTACCATCAACCAATCTCCTACTTTGAACTATAGATATGTTCTTATTTCATCCACCTTAGGGTTAAGTTTTTTATTTATTTCCATCAAAGTCTTCCTTACATGTTCATGCATTTGTTTCATAGACTATAAAAATTCATCAGTGTATCCACTAATTTCTCCACAATTCTTTATTTCTCTGAGTTCACATACTCCTCTTAGATGAATTTTCCTCTTGGATGAATTCCATAGACCACTTCAAATTTGCTCTTCATAGTACATCAATTTACACTATCATTAACCTAGCTTGAGGGAGTACTTGATCCTACACCTAACCATACTCTTTTTTCAAGCACCTTAAAAGGTTTTCAAGCACTATATTGATCACCTCTATCTGACCATTTGTTTGAGGATGTTATGTTGAACCAAATACCAAGTTTGTGCCTAGTCTTTTCCACAAAGTTTTCCAAAAATGGAAAAGAGATTAGCAATATAGATAGCATCATCAGTTGTTTTACATGGTATAAAATGGCTCATTTTACTAAATTTGTCAACTACAAAGACATTATCAAAAAAAAAAAAAAATCTTTGTAATCCCACTATTAAGTTCATACTAAGACATGCCCATTTTATATTATGAGTAGGTAAAGGTTGGTATAATCCTACATTTGAAGATGTCCCTTTTGCTTTTTGACAAACTATACATTGTTCAACATTCCTACTTACATCTCTCTACATTGTTCTTCCAGTAATAGAACCATTGAAATAGGTTTGATATCATGTTTAAGCCAAAATAGCCAGTAAGAGCTCCATTATGCTTCTCTTGGATGAGTTCTTTCCTCATATATCCCTTGGATACACATAACTAGTTTCCTTTAAAAAACAATCCATTTTGCAAAGTATAGTCAATAAATTGGCTCTTAAAATGATTACTGAAATCAACACATACCTTGTAGGCTTTTGAGAAATATTTATAATCCTCATATAGGCCTTTGAACCCTTCAATGACAATGCTTTATAGCTATATTTATTAGACAGTGAGAAACCTTCTAATGAGTGCATCTTATACCTTATTATTTTGACCTTTCTTATTATTTATGGAAAAAGTGTAAGGTTAAAGGAACTCCATCCATTTAATATTTCTATGGCTGAGATCTTATTGTATATTAACGTAGCTTAAAGCTTGAGTATCAGTGTAGACTACAAATTCCTTTGGCAAAAGGTAGGGTCTCCACTTCCTAAGAGCTTGAACCAATGCATAAAGTTCCAAATCATAAGATGAGTACCTTAAATTTTCCTCATTCAAATTCTCACTAAAAATGCTACAAGCCTTGCTTACTAACTTAGGACTACTCCCATAGCTACATTTCTTGTATTACATTCCACAATGAAAAATTTCTCAAAACTTAGCAACACTAGGATGGGTTGTGTGGCCACTTTTTGTTTCGAATACTTAAATCCCTAATTAGTCTCCATTGTGCACTTGAACTTAGTCTTGATTCTGCCTTTGATATTGTCTAGTATAGGTGCACATATCTCATTGAATCCTCTATTAAACTTTCTATAAAATTGAGTCAATCCATGGAAAATCCTTATATCAATCCTATTTATGGAGTGGACCAATTAAGGATCACTACTACCTTTCTTAGGTCCATTTCTAAATCATCTCAAGAGATTACAAAACCTAAGTACACAAGATCTTTCTTCAATAATCCACTCTTCTCTAGGTTAATGACTAAATTTTCTTTATGCAATTCCCTTAACACAATATCTACCTACTTCATGTGTTCTTCTTTTGTCTTGCTAAATATGAGGATATCATCAAGATACACTACTACATATCTTCCTATGTAGTATTTTAGCACATCATTGTGCTACACCCATTTGTGAGACCAAATGGCATAACTAACCACTCATAAAGTGTTGGAAATATAAGAGGATTAACTAAGAGGGGAGGGGTGAATCAGTTACTACTAAAAAAATTCCAAATTCCTTAGATGTCAATATAAACTCAAATCCTTGCACAACTCAATTACAACTAGATATATACTATAACTTGTTAACAAATCAATTTGACATATTAATGTGTATTAACCTTTAGTAATTTAGTTGCAAAAAGATAAAGTAGTAAGAAAATAACATGAACACATGAGACACCAAGATTTCACATGGAAACCCAATTTGGGAAAACCACCAATGCAACTAGTTACAACTTTTCACTCTTCTGAAGTGAGCCTTGTTAGGAGACAACCATATTAAAGGTTACAAAATACATTTTTAGGTGTGACCCTATTAAAATAATTAAATCACCCTGTTAGGAGTGGCCTTCTTAGAGGTCTTAAGACACTTCAATCTAGAAATGCCACCTAGTTAGAGGATTTATAAAATGATTGTTAAGTCAAGTCTATTAAGAGATTTCTTCATTGCTAAAATTGTTAGAGAGTAACAATGATTGATTTGATTTATGAAGAAAATAAATTACAAATTTAGATCACTATCATGGCTTATCCTATGGATCCTCCCTGATTAAAATATTCTTTGTAGCTCCTTAGATACTCTACTCTTAATTAGATATCCTTCTCTATTCATGTGTTATCTTCTTCTCCACTTTCTCATATTTCAATCCACAACTTGACCTTTCATATATATGAAATCCAATGTCAAATAAGCTTGAATAACCTTTCAAATAAACAAATAACATCCACTAAGCTGGCTTACATTAACCAAATAGATAAAACAAATCTTTTGAAGGCCGTCTAAAACTGGGTCACTCAGTTACCATTAAGTTTCTTCGTAACCAACCTGACTCGGTTTACACTGAAGTCCTTTGGCAATTGACTTGACTTAGTTTACTTAGGAATTCCTAAACTTTCTTGGCTAATGCTAGAGTCTTCTAAACTCAGTTCCAACTAGAAATTCTTGGTTAGAGTACAACATTTTTGAAACATCAATGACAATATACAATTGAATAATTGTTATCAACAATATCCCTCTTTGGCATTGATGGCAATACAACATGTCATTAAGAAAAGAAAACTTAGAGAAATGAAATTATTCATAATATTTTATAATATCCTTAGTTTCATTATCATTCTCTATCCATCCATGAGAACTCCCTCTGAGATTCTCCCTCTGCTATCTTATCTTCAAACTCCATCAGATCAAGTTCTCCCTCTTGTAGATTACTGCATCTGATTCTTCTCTACTCACACCAATCTCTCTTAATGAATATATGACATGATTCTCTCCTTATTTGACATAAAATTCCAAAGACTTACCTAATGTATTAATTCATATGCAATGAGATCTAACTTCTTTGCATCAACTTGATAGATCTTTAAAGTAGGTTGGTTGATGTGTCAGTAATCTATACTCTAATGAGCATCAGGTAGGGGAATGGCCCCTATCTTTCCTCTTAGATACAAAAATGCATCCTTAGGTAATGGTTTGGTAAATATATTAGCAATCTACTCCTTTATGTTAACATATTCCAATCTAACCTCTTTATCTTAGTAATTCTCTCAAAAAATGATACTTGATTATAATGTGTTTTGTCTTGGTGTGCATCACTAGATTTTAGATGTATTGATTGCACTTGTATCATCACCATAACCACTATATCCTTGATTTATTCCTTTATTCCTAATAACAGTTTCTTAAACCAAATTATGTTGGAGTAATTATTTACTATAGCAACATATTTTCCCTCTATTGTAGACTCAAAGATGCAATTTTTCTTCTTGCTTGTCCAAGATACTACCTCTTTCTAAGAAAGAATGCTCCTCTGCTAGTTATCTTCCTATCATCAATTCTTCTAGCCCAATCAACATTAATAAAGGATTTCAACTTGAAGTTCCCTCCTTTCTTGTACCATAGACAATAGTCTTGAGTGCCTTTTAGATAACTCATAATTCTTTTGATTTCCATCATATGATTTTCTCTGGGATTTGTTGAGAATCATGAAACTATACCAATTGCTAATGCAATATCAGGTCTTATATAAACAACATACCAAAGTTTCCCAATCATAGATATATAGGTAGTCTGATTTACCTCTTTTCAATCATCATTGTTGGATAAGTTATGTCTAGTAGGCATAGGTGTCCAACTGGTTTGGAATCTTCCATTCCAAATGATTTTAATATCTCCTTGACATATTTTGATTGAGTAATGTAAATGTCATCATTCATTTGAAGAACTTGTAAACCAACAAAGAATTATATTTCTCCAAATATTGACATTTCAAACTCTTTCCTTGTTTCTTCAGATAATGACTTACATAAGTCATCATGACCTGTAAATGGGATATCATCCAAAAATATTTCTACTAACAAAATCTTGTTCTGTGGTCCCTCTTTAATATACAAATTGTTTTTATCATTGATTCTTTAAAAACTAATTTTTATTAGATATCTATGAAGTCTCTCATACCATGCTCTAGGAGCTTCCCTCAAACCATATAAATCTTTGTGTAACTTACAGACCATGTCACTTTTGTTTGGATCAATGAAACCTTCAAGTTGATCAATGTAGACTTCTTCTTCTAAAATTTTTTTCAAGAAAGATGATTTTGCATTCACTTGATAAACTTTGAATCCTTTAAATGTAGCATATGCAAGTAGTGTTTTGACTTCTTCAAGTCTAGCAACAGGAGAAAATGCTTCTCCATAGTTTATGCCTTCTTCTTGAGCATATCATTTGTACACTAGCATTTCCTTATTCCTTGATACTTTTTCATTTTCATTTAATTTTTTCTAAATACCCACTTTGTGCCAATTAAATTTTTATCCTTGGGTCTAGGAACAAGTTTCCAAGTATTGTTCCTTTTCAATTTTCTCAATCTCTTCATTCATTGCCTCTATTCAACTTTCATTTTTCAATGCATCATTAACAATTCTAGGTTCAAATTCAATAAGAAAACATGTACCTTTTAGTTTGTTCCTTTTCATTGTACCTCCTATTAGATCTCCATTTATTTTGTTAGGTCCATGATACCTTCTAACATGTCTAGTAAGTGTAGGTATCTCACTTCTAGACTATGGATTGGATTCACTTGGTTCACCATGCTCAAAGGTTCTATGAATTTCCAAATTTTTCTCTATTTCTACTATCTAAGAATCAGTTCCCATAGATTGTGACTTGAGTTCCTCTTTCTAGGACTCAGTTTGAACTATCTAAAACTCAAGTTGCACTAGTTGCAACTCAGTTGACACTAGACGCAGCTTGCTTGACACTCCAGACTTGGGTGACTTGGGTGGGTTAATCTATTGAATGTTGGGTAAAGTATCCAGCTCAAAGTAAACCAAGTTTTTATAATCCTCAGGTTCCTTGTTGCTTTGTTCTTCATTATTTCTACAAAATTGTCAATTTTTACATGTTCATTTTCTATAATCTTGCTAGTAGCAAGATTCAAACATTTCTATTCTTTTCTTTTGTTAGAGTATCCTAGGAAAATACCTTCATCACTTTTCACATCAAACTTTCCTTTCCTTGACTCTTTCATGATATAACATTTTCATCCAAATACTTTGAAATAATAGATGTTAGGTTTATAGCTATACCATAATTCATGAGGTGTTTGATCTCTACCTTTCTTTAGTTGAACTCTACTCAAGGTATGAATGGTTGTGTTGATTGCTTCCTTCCATTATTTGGTTGCAACATGTTTCTCTATCATTAGTGTTCTTGTATAATCCATGATGGATCTATTTCTTATTTTTCATATACCATTATTCTAAGGTGTACCAAGTGCAGATACCTATCTTTTGATTCCTCTTTCATTACAGAATTAATTGATTTCATTAGAGATGAATTTTCCTCCTCTATCAGATCTTAAGCATTTTAACTTCTTACCTATTTCTTTCTCAACTCTAGCCAGATACCACTTGTTACTATCATCATCCTAGAATAATCATCAAAAAATAAAATGAAGAATTTATCTCTAGTATAGCTCTCTATACCTATTGTCCACAAAGATCTATATGAGCTAGCTCTAGGACTTCTTTAGTATTAAAATTCTTACTTTTGAAGCTATTTTTTCCCATCTTTCCAATCGAACATTGTTTGCATATTGCCATTTTTAGTTTCTTCATATTTTGAATACCTCTTACTCTTTTGTGCTTTCTTATAGTAACCAGATTATCAAAGTTTATATTACACATCCTTCTATTACATAACCAACTTTCTTCTACATGTTCCAAGAAGCATGAACTATCAATTAGATCTAGATAGAATAGATTACCTTTTGTCTAATTGCTAGTTCCAACTAGGTTTCCTTTACCATCTAGAAGCCTGGCCTTCCCATTCATGAATTCTACCTTGAATCCAATGGTGTTCGATTATGCTACAATTAGAAGATTATTTCTTAGTCCTTCAATCTAATAGGAAATATCACATTTGATTCCATTAGTTAATGCAATGTAATCTTTTCCCTTCACATAACATGGTTCATTGTTTCCAAATTTAACACTTCCACTATCATAGTGCTCCAAGTGTTCAAAATTAGTTTTATCATCAGTCATGTGATGAGAAAAACCAATATATTTTATCCATGTGTCATTCTTACTAACATGAGAAATAAATGCCATCTTTTCATTATCCTCATTATCTGATTCATCTTTCATAGCAATATATACCATTTCATCTTCATTATCACCGTCAAAATCTTTAGCAATATAACAAGATTTCTTGCCTTTGTCTTTGCAGTCTTTGTAGCTCTTGAAATCTTTCTTGCCTTTGAAATTGCTAAATTTTCTCTCATCTTTACTTTCCTTGTTTGGACACCTTGCAGCAATGTGACCAACTTGTTCACAAGAAAGACAAATCAATATAATTTTACCTTTATATTTACCTTTTCCTTTTGGTAACCTCCTTGCAAGTAGGGATTCAATGGCTTCAAGATCATCATCAAATTATTCTTCTTCTTCACTATCAAACTATTTTCCTTTTGAGTTTCCTCCCTTTCTACCAAGGGTTAGTTTTTCCTTAAATGTTGATTCTATGTTGTGAGATCCAAGAAGCTACTTATCAAAGTTATCCAACTCAAAATTTGTTAACCTTCCCACTAGTGCATCCAAAGTTATATTTCTTTGGGAATCACAACTCATCTCTTGAATAGTTGAAACTCTAATTGCATAAATAGGAAGAAGAGTTCTCAATATCTTGATGACTACTATTTCATCTTCTATTTTTCCTCTTGAAACTCTAATTGCACTCACGCCTACTTTGATTCTTTCACTGTATTTTGCAATGTTTTCATCTTGTCTCATCCTCATTTGATCAAATTGTCCTCTTAAACTTTTTTCTTTGGCTCTCCTCACATTTTCATCTCCTCTATAGATCTTTTGTAGCTTGGTCCACATTTCATGAGCACTAGGATAATCTTTGACTTCATCAAATTCATCATAATTGAGAGCAAAAGCAATGTCAATAATCATTGTGTTATAATCATTTTATCTACCATCTAATCCATAGTAAATGGATTAGGAGGTGACACATATGAGTTCTCTAGGAATGTTAGGCCTATATCTCCAATGGTTCCCAAATGCAGCCTCATGAGTTCTTGCTATGCTTTTAAGTTTTCTTTGTTCAACTTGGGAATCTCTCTTCTATAAGACATCTTGGTCTTTAGCTTAGGTCCTTAAAACCTTTTCTGCAAGCACCAACATCTCTAATACCAATTTTTGCAAATATAAGATGAGTAACTAAGAGGGGAGGGGTGAATCGATTACTACTAAAACAATTTCAAATCCCTTGGATGTCAATACAAACTCCAATCCTTGCATAGCTTGATTACAACTAGATACATACTATAACTTGGTTAACAAAGAAAGCTAACATATTAATATGTATTAACCTTTATTAACTTAGTTGTAGAAAGATAAAGTAGTAAGAAAATAACATGACTACATGAGACACCAAGATTTAACATGGAAACCCAAGTTGGGAAAATTACCAATGCAAGTAGTTACAACTTTTCACTCTTCTAAAGTGAACCATGTTAGGAGCCAACCCTATTAAATGTTACAAAACACATTGTTAAGTGTGACCCTATTAAAGGATTTAAATCACCCTTTTAGGAGTGGCCTTGTTAGAGGTCTTAAGACACTTCAATCTAGAAATGCCACTTGGCTAAAGGATTTACAAAATGACTATTAAGTCAACTCTGTTAAGAGATTTCTTCACTACTACAATTTTTAAAGAGTAACAATGATTGACCTTATTAATGAAGAAATTAAATTTTAGATTCAAATCACTTTTCTAGCTTATCCTCTAGATCCTCCTTGATCAAAATATTCTTTATATCTCATTAGATATTTTACTCTTAATCAGATATCCTTCTCTATTTGCATCTTATCTTATTCTCCACTTTCTTGTATTTCAATCCACAACTTGAGCTTTCATATATGTGAAACCCAATGTTAATTTGTCTTGAATACCCTTTCAAATAAACAAATAACATCCACTAAGTCATCTTGCACGATCCAACTAATAGATAAAACTAATCTATTAAAGGTTGGCTAAACTAGGTTACTCAGTTACCACTGAGTTGCGTAGTAACTAACCTGACTTAGTTTAAACTAAACTCCTTTGGTAACCAACCTGACTCAACTTACATAGGAATTCTTGAGCCTTCTTGGCTAATACTGGAGTCTTCTAAACTTGATTCCAACTAGAAATGCTTGGTTAGAGTATAAATGCTCAGTTAGAGTATAAGATATGTGTAACATCAATGAAAATATACAATTGAATATTTTTTATCAACATAAAAACCCTCTATAGTCTTGAATTTTTTTTTCCTCTCATCCCCCTCGTTTATCCTAATTTTATGGTATCAACTTTTAATGTCAATCTTAGTAAAATACTTAGCTCCTCCTAAACAATCCATCAAATCATCTATCCTAGGAATAGGAAACCTATATCCTATAGTTATCCTATTAATTTCCTTAGAATCAGTTCATATTCTTCACTTAACTCCCATCTTAGGTGCTAGGACAATGAGAACAACACATGGTCTTATACTCTTCCTAATTAATCCTTAATCAAGAAACTCTTAAACTTGTCTTGTTATTTCCTTGTTTTGGTCTAGTGTCACCTTGTATGTTGATTTGATAGGAAAAGATACCCCTGGTTTGAATTCTATTTGATGACTAATAGCCCTTTGAGGAGGTAATGTAGCAACTCTCCCATCACTATGATGTCTTTAAATTGATCCAATAGTTGTTTTACTTCTGCAGGTAATTGTGGCTTTGGTTTGTCCTCTTCAAATTGCAAACCCAAATCCTTCTCCATGTTATTGAGATCATGTGATAACTCTTTCCCACTTATTAGAAGTACATTTGAATCTACTGAGGCATCTTCTCCTTCTTCAACTAAGGACTGAATATTTTAGGTGACCCCACTCTTCTTAAAAGTGTGCATGTTCTTCTTTCCATGGTGGATTGCATTTTTGTCAATATGTCATGGTCTTACTAGTAGAAGATAGAAAGCATCCATGGATAAAAAAATTTTAAAAATCTTATCTTGGTATTATCCAATAGAAATCTCAACCCACACTTTCTCATTGACAAGACATTATGTCTCTTGTTAACGAAGTAACCTTGTATGGATGGGTGTGAGGTATCTTAATTAACTTCAACTTTGGAACAAACTCTTCTGAGATTATATTATCTATAGAGCGTAAATCAATGATGACCATACAAAATTTTTAAAGTATCTTTCACTTTATCCTAAATAGATCCCTCATTTTCTTAGGTTCCTCCTTGATGAATCAAGACTCTTCTAACCTAAGGTTCTCCCCACTCTTTGAATCAAGATTCACTTTAGGAGTTCTTGTACTAATAACCTCTTCTTGAGCATAAGCATCTTTATTTTCCCCTTGTGAACTTGATGCCTTATCAAGGAACCTCTATAAATGGTAGCCTAATTGACCACAACTATAGCACTTCATTCTTGCACAATGAGAAACTCTTCCAAATCCTCCAAATCTACCTCTTCCACCACTACTAAACCCTCTACCTCTACCAAAATTACTTCTTCTACTTGATTTAGTATTGTGTTCAATTAGCTTAGACTCTCCTTGGTTCTTGTTCTCATTACTTCTACCACCAAATCCACCTCTATGACTTCCACTTGAGTTTCTTCCTCTTTGTCTACCTACCCCTTGAGATTGTAGCTTGCATCTTTTGACTCATCTCTTCCACCTTAAGAGATAATTAATAGCATCTTTGAATAGTAGAAGGGGTTAAGAGACTAATTTCCTCTTGGATAATTCATCTAAGTCCATTCAAATATCTAGCCACCTCGATGCTCTCCTCTTCTTGAACTTTGGACCTAAGGCATAGTTTTTAGAATTTCTCTGTATAAGAAACAACATCCATATATCTTTGTTTGAGGTTTTTGTTAGCATGAATGTTAATTGTATTCCTTTGGGCAATTATTTGAAGCATTGGAGAGTTTTTTAGCATGATTGATGTGTTACATTCATGACTGTGTTAGTCATTAATGTCAACATAGTATTGTTAATGTAAAGATTGGCAAAGTATTAGACAAAGAATGAGGTCATATAGACTATGTATTGATGATGAGGTCAAGTATAGTTGAGAATATGTTATGCATTGTATCTAGATAAAGTGGACAAGTGTGCATACATAAATTTGAATACATGCAAGAGCTATTCAAGAATTACAAAGGATAATGTACAAACAGAGTACCTGAGAAGTGGTTTCTAATGTTTGGATTGTTTATCTTAATATGGATATAATCATGATGAGAGAAGTTAGACAATGATAATAGACACCCTACTGATGATTTTAGTGAGTGTACAAGTTTTGAGGTTGTACGTATGAGAAGTTGTATTTACTGTGAGGCGATAGTGTTATGTAATTATGAAAAGATGTAATGAATAGTAATATCTTAATGAGGTCCTATTATAATTAATTGGGAAAGCCTCAAGGCCATGAATTATTCAAAGAATATGGTATAGAGGAAGGTTACCTTCCTTGTGATGATGTGTGTGGATTGATATATACAATTATGAGTAAGTCCTGCTAGTGCAAATTGTACAAGTGATATGTGAAGTTGGTAAATGTGTGTAAGAAATCAAAGGGATTACTGTGATGTGAGTTTGAAGATCTAGTTTTGATATCTAAGAGAGATTTGGTCCAGCCAAGAGGATAGAGGATTTTAAGTTATGTTATATCTATTATTCTACAAGGAATAATATAAAGACCAATTTGACAGTGAGTTCGGTGGTCTTGCCCCTACAATTGTTTGGACAATGGGTTCATCTACCTTCTACAACTCCAAATAGGGTTAGCACAACTTCTAACAGGGTTGGAATCTCCTAATAGGGACTAATATGTACTAAATTTATTTCATTGGCTCCTAATAGAGTTCATCCTCTAGCAAGGAACTTTTATTTTAGTACATCATTTTGTGGATACCATCCCCACCAAGGTTTTCCCTTTGATCAAGGGTTTCCCAAGTTAACATATCTAGTGTTATTGTGTATGTGTATCTTCTTATGGTTGTTGGTTATATTGTTCACATGGTTAAGGATTAATAAGATTGATAAATGTTTTAATAGTTGGATAACTTCTTCACCCCCCCCCCCCCCCCCAACCAATTATCTTGGTGGACTTTAATTACTAACAATTGGTATCAAAGAATTAGGTCCTTAAAGGAAAAACTTAATAGCTTAAGGAGATCAATGGTGGGTCATTTTAGAAAGGATAGTTGTAAATTTAATGGAGTTAACTATGACAATTGGAAAGACAAGATGAAGATTCATTTGCTATGTATGGGTCTAGGATATTGGTTGATGATAAAGAATGAAACAAAGATTATGGAAGAAAGAAAACTTGAGGAACGCAATAAAGTTGAAAGCAATCTATTTATGTGCAATATGCTTGCTAGAAAAGCATTATTCTCAGATCTTCCTAAAAATGAATTTAGTCAAGTAAAATCCTTAGAGACTTCTCATGAAATTTGGAAAGCTATAGAATCTAAACTTGAAGGTGATGTGCATGCTAAGAGAATTGGATTATAGAATTGGATATGTTTTTTCAAGATGTTAGGATGATGGAAGATGAATCTGTAAGAAGCTATATTGGTAAAATATTAGAAATTGTTGGAAGAATTAAGTCTTGCAATGGTTCTAAAGAAAAAGATGAGATTATATGGAAGATCTTGAAAACCTTGATACCACCATTCAGAAAGACAATGGAGATGATTAAGAAAGTGATACCTTGTACTAAGAATTTTACTAGAGAGACTCTACTTGGAAGATTATAAGCAACAAAAGTGAGCTTGAAGCAATCTAGAGATTTTTTGAGAGTGGAAACAACTTTTAGTGCATTAAGTGTTCACCCTTTCTTGCTAAGAAGTACAAGCACTAGTAGAGACTATGCTAGCATCAACAGATCAAGATCTAAGGAGGATAGAAGAATTGAAGAAGGAATTTCCCTTCTTGTAAGGAGTGAACTAGATGGTAAGATAATCTTTAAATATTGGTATAGGGGCACCAACAAAGTATTTATTCCTTACATTATATCCTCCAAAACTATATTCTTGTCCAACTAGATTCAACCCTTTATAATAATTTGATGGGTAGTTACAAAAAACTCTTTCCCTTTCGATTAAACAAACTGTTTGAATTCCTTGGTACATGTGGTGACATATTTCAAAATCATAGTTCGTTACATTTTGTATTTATATCTTTTCCATATGACATTTAATTTCATAATTTGAACAACAATAAGCCATAATAAAAAGAAATTAAATACTTTGTTGGTGTCCCTACACCAAATATTGGACTTGTAATGAATTTGGTCATTATGCTTCTAAGTATCCTAAAAGAGAGAAGAAAATATAAGAAGAATTTCAAGTCTAGAAGACCTAGAGATTTTTTTTATGAAAATGAAGATGATGAATTTGATGAAAGAGTTCAAAGTGAAAGTAATGATGAGCTAAGATTTGTAGCTATTAAAGAAAAAGTCAAAGAAGAGAAAGCCCTAGTTTTGTAGGTTGAAAATAAAGTTGATTGGATAATAGATAGTGGTTGTCCACATAATATTAGTAGTGACATGAATAAATTTGCTAAGTTCACTAGTCATGATGGAGGGATTGTCAGAGTTGGTAATAATGCACCTTGTCATATCAAGGGAATAGGATCTATTACTCTTGCTAGAAAGACTAACACTGATGATATCTATTTTATTGATGGATTAAAGCATAAACTATTAAGTGTTGGATGGTAGGTTGATAGAGGCTATCAGTTATAATTCATAGAGAAAAGATGCATTGTCAAGGATAAATATGGTAAGTTGATTGGCACTGGTACAAGATCTAGAGGTAATATTTTTCAATTCAACCCTACAAAGATGACATGTTTGGTTGAAAAGGTCGATAATAGTTGGTTATAGCATAGAAGATTTTTTTTTATAAACTTTGATAATATTGTGAAGGCTAGTAACACATTTTTTGTCAAAGATGTACCTTAAATTGTGAAGCCTACTAATTTTGTGTGCAAAGAATGTGTTATGGCTAAGCAAAAGAAACTTTATTTTCCTAAAAAGAAGTTCTCTACCACAATGAAATCAGATATTTTTCATACAAATTTGACTGGTCCTACTAGAAAAAGAAGATTCTGTGGTGAAAGGTACTCCATGATTTTTGTTGATGACTTTTAAAGGATGATGTGGGTAGCATTCCTTAAAGAAAAGTTTAACTTGTTTTGAGAATAAAGTTGAGAATGAATCTAGAGTGAATATTATATGTTTAATATTAGATAGAGGTGGAATTTTTACCCTAAATGAGTTTAACACCTTTTGTGAAGTGAATGGCATAAAGAGATAGTTATCAACACCTAAAACCCCTAAGAAAAATGGGATTGTTGAAAAAGAAATAGGTTTGTAATAGAAGCAATGAGATCCATGATGTTTGAGAATGATGTATCAAAGACATTTTGGAGAGAATCAATCAATATAGAAAAATAAATAATAAACATAGTGCTATATAGAAAATGTACAAACAAGACTCCCTATGAATTATGGTTTGGACATGCACCCTCAGTGAAGTATTTTAGAATTTTTGGAAGTTAGTGTGACATAAAGAGAGATGATGATATTTGATGCAGAGCATCCTGAGGTATAAGGGCAATCTTGTGTCACCCAAAAAAAAATACGTAGACAGAGTTTATGTTTCATGTGTTTTCATTTCTAGATACCCATTTGGGTAAAATAAAGGTTCCAACTCTCACAGTTTCACTATCAGTGTTCTGGGTTAGAGTTTTTAAGCACCTTGGGATACATGTAAATGCTGAAAAAAATAGGACTATGTAATTGAGCCATAATTATAGGGAGTTAGAAGGTGTAAATTGGAGGGTGATTAAAATTATAATTTAGAACATTCCAAAAAAAGAATCAGGTCAAAAGGCTGCACGGTTTGAAAGTTATCGCAATTTTTTAATTTTTGGAGACCTCCTAAGAATGCTTCAAAGTCAAGTTTGAGGTACTAAATGACCTTGTACAAGCTTGAAAAATGGGGATGAGAAAAGCTCTTCCATAGGGCTATAGAGCACTCTAAGAGCTTTTCAAAAATGTAAACAGTTCATCAATCGGAGCTACGGTTCAAAAGTTATGCCTCCCGAAAGTTCGGCTACCATTTTTGGATTCTTCTAATTTTGCACTGACTTCTAAAGCTACTTTTGGGGCCTTCCATTTTGTGGTGGATTCCAACTAGCACTTTCTAGAATGTATTCCTAATCCTTAACCCTTTGGGATCTATTTAAGAACATTTCTAGCATTGTAAAAGGCAGTTCAAAGTGGAGTTTGAGATGAGGTACTGGGAGAAGAAATTATCTTGAGATTTATGTTATTGTAAGCCCATAGGGCATGTTTTGGAATCTATTTTCTCTACACTAAGTGTATTGGCATATTTTCATAGTTAATAAATTTTTCCCTTTATTATTGTTTCCATTCTATACTTGGGTTGTGTCTCCATCAAGTGGTATCAGAGCGGGGTTTTGTTGAGAGTGTAGACAGAGTGCCGACTATCAGGTGGTTTGCACCAAGACTGTGTGGTTGTGGATTTGAGTGAAGAAGATGCCTCCATGAAGAGAGCATGGTGGAAGGGCTAGAGCCCTCCAAAGAAAGGTTCAAGTGTTGCAAGAGGAGCTCCGTAGAGGAACAAATGTTGTCACAGGTGACGAAAGTGAGGACGACAATGAAGAAGAAGACATTGGACTGGAAGGGGAAGTTGAAGGGGGAGTTTTGAATCAGGTAGAGGAGAGGCTTTTTAGGACCATTACTAATTTTGAAAAAAAATCTACAATTGATGTGGGTGTATTTTCAAGAAATTTGAAATCGGATGAGTTGATCGACTAGATCAATGAACTGGAGGAGTACTTTGAGTATGAGGATATCAAGGATCTAGATAGGGTTAAGTTTGCAAAGGCCAAACTGAAAAGCCATGCCAAAATCTAGTGGCAACACGTTCAATTGGAAAGAAATAGAAGAGGAAAGGAAAAGATCACAAGGTGGGATCGCATGGTGGACAAACTAAAGAAGTAGTTCATTCTTGTTGACTACGAGCTTGATTTGTTTAAGAAGATGCATGGGTTAAAGCAAGCAAGAAAATCAATCCAAGAATATACGAAGGAGATTTATTAACTTCTTATTAGAGCAAGGCATGTAGAAGAAAATAAGGAGAAGGTTTCTCATTATGTCAGTGGGTTGTGACCTAGCATCCAGGAGGAATTAAGTCTAGTAAGAATGCCCAGTGTTCAAGAGGCATACCAGTTTGCCCTACAAGTTGAAAAGAAGCTAAATAAAAGGTTTGAAGGGAGATAAAGAAGGCACAGTCAAGGAGGAAGGGGTAGTGGTAGGTCATCTAGAGGCCAAAATAAGACCCAAAAAAAAAATGAAGATGTGGGTACTAGTAGCAACCAGAGGAATGATGATTTCAACCGCTCCAGTGATCAAAACTTTGGAGATCAGAGAGGAAGAGGTAGAGGACATGGACAAGGTTCAGGAAGAGGAGGCTTCTATGGTACCTGTTTCCATTGCAATGAAGAAGGTCATCATGCCTTTGAATGCCCTCAACGACAAAGAAGGACAAATAGAAGAGCTGAGGTTCAAGCTAGGGTTGCTCATGTGGATGAGGATGCACACTCATCACATTCAGAGGATGTAGAAAGAGGAGAGACTTTAGTAAATGAAAGGGTCCTACTAAGTTGTGAGATTGAACCAGGACAAAGGAGGAGTCTATTTCATAGTAGGTGCAAGTGTGAGGATAAATGTTTTGATGTGATCATTGATGGTGGTAGCACTAACAACTTCGTGTCAGAAGAGATGGTCTCTAAGCTGAAGATCAAGAGGGAGAAACACCCCGAGCCCTATCGGATCACTTGGGTGAAGGATGATCATAAGGTCCTGGTAAGTGAACAATTTTTAGTGAAATTCAAAATTAGGAGTTACCATGATGAAGTTCTCTGTGATATTATTCCAATGGATGTCTGCCATCTGTTGTTGGGAAGACTGTGGCAATTTGATAGGCATGTAGTGCATGATGGTCATGCAAAAACATACTCTCTAACAAAGGATGGAGTTTGCCACAAACTGAAGCCCATGATAAAGGAAGGTGAAAAGGTATGCAGCAATGCTAGGATCTATCTTGTTGATGGAAGAAAGTTTTTAGATGGCATGAAACATCAGTGTATGTGTTATGCCTTGATTCCTATAAAAGATAAGGAAGGTAGTAGTGAAATACCACTTGAAGTTTCAGATTTATTAAGTGAGTTTGGAGATATCATCTCTGATAATTTTCCACAAGGATTGCCACCAATAAGGAAAATTAGTCATCAGATAGATTTAATCCCTGGAGCTATTTTACCTAACAAGGCTGCTCATAGGATGACTCCTACTAAAATTGAGGAGCTAAACAGATAGGTTCAGGAGCTAGTGAGGAAGGGTTTGATTCAAGAGAACCTAAGTCCATGTGTAGTACCTGCAGTACTGACACTAAAGAAGGATGGAGAGTGGAGAATATGTATAGACTCTCGAGCTATAAATAGGATAACCATCAAGTATCGATTTCCTTTGCCAAGAATGGATGATCTTATGGACTGCTTGAGTGGAGCTCAGTACTTCACAAAGATAGATCTCAAGAGTGGCTATCGCCAGATATGGATACAAGAAGGAGATGAGTGGAAAACTACCTTCAATACCAAGGAAGGTCTTTATGAGTGGCTAGTCATGCCCTTTGGATTGACGAACGCCCCAAGCACCTTCATGTGGCTTATGAATGAGGTACTTAAGAAGTTCTTGGGAAATTTTTTTATTGTCTATTTGGGTGATATTTTAATTTTCAGCAAAACTTTGGAAGGAAATTTATGGCATATTCATAGTGTCCTTGAAAGGTTGAGGGAAGAGAAACTGTTAATTAATCTGAAGAAGTGTAGCTTTGCTAAAAAAGAATTAGTCTACTTGGGGTTTGTTGTATCACCTGAAGGTCTCAAAATGGATCTAGAGAAGATAAAAGCCATCTTGGAATGGCCTACTCCAAGGTTTTCTATTGAGGTAAGATCATTTCATGGTCTGGTTAGTTTTTACAAGAAGTTCATTAAGAATTTTAGTGGCATATGTGCACCCCTAACTAAAACAATAAGACGGGATAGAAAAGAGTTCAAATGGACTACAGCAGCTGCGAGAAGTTTTGAATTGCTGAAAAAGAAGGTGACAAAACAACCTATGTTGGCACTTCCTATTTTAGTAAGGTGTTCCAGGTGGATTGTAATGCTAGTGGTAGTGTTATTGGGGCTATATTGAGCCAAGAAGCTAAGCCTATTGCATATTTTAGTGAAAAATTGAATTATGTGAAGAAGAAGTATTATGTTTATGATCAAGAGTTATATGTAATAGTTCAAGCCTTAAAGAAATGGAGGCATTATTTATTGCCTAAGGAATTTTTTTTATATACTGATAACTAGGCATTAAAGTACCTAAATAGCCAAGGTAAATTGAACCAGAGGCATATGAAGTGGGTAGAGTTCTTGCAGAGCTATACATTTGTGTTGAAGCATAGAAGTGGAAAGTTTGATAGGGCTACAGATACATTGAGTAGGAGGTAGTTGTTTCTTACAATAATGCAAGTTGAAGTAGTTGGGTTTGATGAACTCAAGAATCTATACCTTGAGGATCCTAATTTTGCTGAAGTGTGGAAATCTTGTAAAGAACTTGTTGCTATAGATAGAACCAAGTGGTTAGACTATTTGATTTAGGATGGTATGTTATTCAAGGGCAGTCAATTGTGCATTCCAAGGAGTTCCATGAGGGAAAATTTGATTAAGGAGAAACACAGTGGAGGGATGGTAGGACATTTTGGTCGAGATAAGACCATTGACATTCTTAAAGAACATTATTTTTGGCCTCAATTTTCATAGGATGTGAAGAAGTTTGTACATATTTTTCAGGTTTGTCAAGAGGCCAAGGGATTTAGTCACAATACTGGACTATATCAGCAATTGCTTGTTCCATCAAAGCCATGGGAGGACATAAGTATGGATTTTGTTCTTGGATTTGTGAGGACACAAAGGGGTAATGACTCCGTATTTGTGGTGGCTGATAGGTTCTCCAAAATGACACATTTCATCCCATGCCACAAAATTCATGATGCTATCCATATTGCAGACTTGTTTTTCAGAGAGGTTGTAAGACTACATAGTCTCCCAAGGAGTATAGTTTTTGATAGGGATACTAAATTTGTGGGGTATTTCTAGAGAACATTGTGGAAGAAGTTGAGAATGGACTTGAAATTTAGTTACACATCACCCGCTGATTGACGGCCAGACAGAAGTGGTAAACAGAAGTCTGGGCAATTTGCTGAGATGTTTAGTTGGGGATAAGCCCAAGGGATGGGATTTGATTCTACCACAAGCAAAATTTTCTTACAATAACTCTATAAATAGGAGTACTAGTAGATCACCATTCCAAATTGTATATGGAAGTAGCCCAAGGACTGCACTAGAATTGAGAAAGATGGAGCAAGGGGAGAGGACAAGTGCTAAAGCAGAAGAATTTGTTGAACATATCAAGCACCTACATGAGGAGGTCTAGGCACACATTATCAAGATGAATCAACAGTATAAAGCTAGGGCTGATCAAAGGAGAAGAAATAAGGAGTTCCATGTAGGGGATCTAGTCATGGTACACTTACGAAAAGAAAGATTTCCAATAGGTACTTACAACAAGTTGAAGGTGAAGAAACTTGGCCCCTGCAAAATTCTTAAGAAACATGACTCAGGAAATGCATATGAGGCGGAGTTGCTAGATGGAATTCACATTTCTCCAATATTCAACATTGCAAACTTAATAGAGTATAATGATGATGGTGTAGATGAGGAGTTGATGCTGGAGCCATGTTCAATTCCTACTTCTAAGAAGGAGGAGATAGAAGAGATTTTGGACAATCATGTGGGTAGGAGTACCATAAATAGGAAGTATGAAGAGTACCTAGTTAAGTGGAAAGGATGGCTAATAGAGGACTCAACTTGGATATCAGCAGCTGAGGTTTCCCATATGGGATTTCCTCTACCATCCATAAAGTGACAGGGTCACTTTTCAATCTATCCTAGGTGTCTGATGTAGGAGCATCCAAAGGTATAAGGGCAATCCTATGTCACCCAAAAAAATATACCTAGACATAGTTTATGTTTCATGTGTTTTCATTTTTGGATACCCATTTGGGTCAAATAAAGGTTCCAACTCTCATAGTTCCACTATTAGTGTTCTGGGTTAGAGTTTTTAAGCACCTTGGGATACATGTAAATGCCAAAAAAATAGGACTATGTAATTGAGCCATAATTATAGTGAGTTAGAAGGTGTAAATTGGAGAGATGATTAAAATTGTAATTTAGAAAATTCCAAAAAAAGAATCTGGTCAAAAGGCTACACGGTTTGAAAGTTATCGCAATTTTTTGGTTTTTGGAGACCTCCTAAGAATGCTTCAAAGTCAAGTTTGAGGTACTAAATGACCATGTATGGGCTTGAAAAATGGGGGATGAGTAAAGCTCTCCATAGGGCTATAGAGCACTCTGAGAGTTTTCCAAAAATGTAAACAGTTTGTCAATCGGAGCTACGGTTCAAAAGTTATGCCTCCCAGAAGTTCAGCTACCGTTTTTGGATTCTTCTAATTTTGCACCAACTTCTAAAGCAACTTTTGGGGCCTTCCATTTTGGTGGTGGATGCCAACTAACACTTTCTATAATGTATTCCTAATCCTTAACCCTTTGGGATCTATTTAAGAACATTTATGGCATTGTAAAAGGCAGTTCGGAGTGGAGTTTGAGAGGAGGTACTGGGAGAAGAAATTATCTCCAGATTTATATTATTGTAAGCCCATAGGGCATGTTTTGGAATCTATTTTCTCTGCACTAAGTGTATTGGTATATTTTCATAGTTAATAAAGTTTTCCCTTTCTTGTTGTGTGCATTCTATACTTGGGTTGTGTCTCCATCAATATTGGTAAGTTTGATGCAAGAAATGATAAAGGTATATTCCTTGGTTATTCATTGAAAATCAAAGCTTATAGATGTTTTAATCAAAAACCTAAGACTATATTTGAGTGTGCAAATAAAAAGTTGGATGAAAAGTTTGGAGTCAAAGAAAGAATCTTGGATTATAACTCTGATTAAGAAGAAGCTAATCCTAAACCTGTCATAGAAAATATTGAAACCTTGTTTGAGACTAACAATGATTTGCATAATTATGTTCAAATTATTGAACATAGAGAAGAACCAAGATCTAAACCTAAATAAGAAGTAAGAATTGACACAATAATGCCTACACCTAATAGGAATTTGATAAAGAATCAGGGTTCACTATAGTGGTGAATATTCACAAAATGACAATTGTTGCCCAGTGACCAACATCAATTTGATGAAGTTTTTACACATATGCGGGTTGGCATGTCACCTTAATTTTACTAAATATAAGTCAAACCCCAAGGCCCATTGCCAAAGGATTTATGCCATCGTATCGTGCTTCAAAATGAAATAGCCAATAAGAAATATTTTCGACACATGAAAAATTAAACACATTTGCCTATGATTTTCGAGGCAAATGTTTTTGGATGGCCTCGATTTGCCCTTGGTTTTAAAAAAATGTTTTAGGAGAGGGATGACATTCCCCCCCATAATGTATGGATGTTTGTCTATACAAATTCAATTTACCATTACTATCATGCATGGTCATATAATAGATGAACCATATTTGCCTTGGAAATTCTAGAATACATGTTTTTCTTACCCGAGCTTCACCAAATATTTGGTATGTGCCATAATATTACTGTAGATTTTGACAAAAAGGAGTAGTATAAATACATTCATAGATTAGTTGGTTGTCTCAATTCCAATTAGTAGTGAAGTCTCAGTTTCTCATACTGCCAAGATCATTGTCGGGTGATTCATGAGTGTGATGACTACATTTTAGCCAAAGGTATGTAACTTAGACCCCTATATATCTATTTTGTATAATTTTAGTTTGTTCTTATATGTATTAGATACAAGTCAGATTGTTAGTGATTGGTTATCAACTAGGACCGATGACCAGTACCACCGAGTCATGTAGTAACCAGGGAGACCTAGGACATCTATATTTTAAACTATAGATCATATAACCAATGAATACTATTTAGATAAATATATGTAATAGACTATAGTTGATTGTCACTTTTTGAATAACTTGAATTTTATGGTAGCGTATATTTCTTCAGAGATGTAAAACATGAACAAGGGTAAGAGTCCTACATGTGGTGGAAGTAAAGAAAGTCTGGCCAAGTGCACTCGCACCTTGGCATCATATTTTGGTGGAAAAAATTAGGAAGCTACATCATCACAAGTACATTTACAAGATTCCCAACCACTACCACTACTAGTTCCATTAGCAGATATTGAAGAAGTTGGCGAACTTGGTATATCTGATCGCAATGAACTTCAAGAAGATATTTAGGTAAATACCTAGAGTAGCCAAGATTTGAAGTTCAATACCTAGAGTAGCTAGAGTAATATAATAAACTTGGATGATAATTCCAAAGATGGTGACAGTGCATGACCAAGGAAGGGAAAAAGGAAATACAATGCAAAAACTAGTGAAATCCAACAAAAATCAGCATTGGGATATATCAATCAGGAATTTTCAAATAGAATGGCCCTCAAAGTATCCATTCATTGAACCTATATGAAATCCAGAAAAAGGTAAGCCTCTAGTAGAATGTATAAGTATGATATGCTCAAGGATAAATAAAAGGAAAAGAGGTTGCAGCTAAAAATTACCATAGAAAAGCATATGGGTAAAGTTTATGAGAAGCAAATCATAGATGGAGTGGAAAAAATAGTTACAAGATGGAAAACTAAGGAATGTCAACATATTAAGATTGTAGAAATCTTCAAATTTTAGGAGAAAATATAGACAAAGCCTATTGACATAAAGGGCTCCATGGAATCTCTTATTGGAAAAGCAATGGAAGTTGAAGAAATGGGTAAATTTTTTCAGTTAAGTGTTGTCTTCTATATTTTTAGCAAAGGGCATGCCATGACACACTACCCATCATTGAGTAGTTTATTACACTTTGCAAAAGTTCATTATTATGCAAGGAGTCCTTGGTTAGTAAACATCAGATGGGAATGGGAAAGTTATTTTGCTGAGGTTGAAAATGAATATATCAAAGAAAAAATTAAAAAGTCTAATTTCATTACATTATATTTAGATGAGGTGACAACAATAGACAAAACTTCTTGGGTATGCATGTATGTTTATACTATACACAATTTTTTATACCAACCCAATCTACCGACTATTGTTAAAATGAAGGATAATTCAATGGCAAAAAAGATATTTGAACTAGTAAACAGTTCCCTAATTGAATATAGAGGTATAGATGAAATGACGATTGTCCAAAATTTGGTGTGTGTTGGAGCAATTGGAGCAGTTAGAGTTTCAAAAATACAAGGCCACACGAATAGTCTTGTCACAAATTTAAAAGAATTTGTTGCACCTTGCATTGTTGGAATTCACTACATGGCCCACAAAATGAATCTAGCATTTGGAATTGTCAGCAACTCTCCACAAATATATAGAGTTGAAGTTTTAATCAAAGAGATCTATAGGCACTTTTGTCAAAGTCCTAAACAATTCAAGGAATTTTAATAGTTTGTTGAAAGCCTAACTAATGGGAGAAATATTTTTAAGGATAATGATACTAGATGGATCTCTTTGGATGGACCAGCTCATTGAGTTTTTTCTAAATATCCATCATTTCTTGGTACAATGGAATCGACTCATGATGATCAAGGTGGTCAATAGAAATATGGTGATCTACTTGAAAGGTTAAGTAATGTAGAGATACTCTTAATGTTAGCAGTCATTCTCCCCATGCTAAAGGAAATGAGAAATATAGTGAAGAAGATCCAACAGATATATATATATATATATATATATATATATGTATATTGCATAATATAATACACTATGTAAAATGACATGCGCAACCCTCGATAATCTCTATAGAAATTCATATTTATTTTTTATGGATGAAAAAAAGTTAGGGTCAATGAAAATAAGATAATCTTGATAACTTTTTAAAGATTGATGCAAAGATGGAATTATGTGCCAATATACGAGGTGTTAAGATACCAATGCACTACTATAGAAGGCCCATGTACATGAGAAAAAGAAAGAAACTCACACAACAAAAATTAACTATGATGTGAAGGATATTTCTTATAACCTTTCCTCAGAATTTAGAGAAAGATTTCCTCAACATGAATTGCTTGAATTGATGTGTATTGTTTTTCCCCATTACTAGAGTTTCAGAAGTCCTAAATATTTTCGAAATTAGTTATTGGTTTTGATAGATCAATTTTGCAAAAGCAAAGAAATCAATAAGGTGAGTGTAAATGAAGTTTTAGATGATTTTTTTTTGAGAGATCAGTCGCGTCATTTTTCCAATACAATGGTGGAACAATGTGATCTTATGAGGAACCCCAAAGAAGAGGATCAATAACCAAACTTTGGAAAAATCTAGCTTAGAGAGAAGTTCTGAGAGATTCAATATAGGATTTTTTAAGCTTGTTGAATTATGTTTGACCATGATATTGGGGTCTATGGAGGATGAGAGAATTTTCATTTCTTTGGGGTTCCTAAAATCAAAGGTAAGAAATAAACTAGACAAGAATTTGGAAAATTGTTTGAGGTTGTATACATCTAGATATGAAATCAATACTTTTCCTTATGAAAAGGCACTAAAATTGTGGATGAAGAAATGCCAAAGAAGAGGTTTGGGAAATGTTTCAAATACTGAGATTAGTAACTCAGGTAGTGGTGCTGGTAGTGGTAGCATTGATGTTGAAGCTAAGGATTACGGTCAGGATAATGAAGGTATGCCTATTAGAGAAAGCATGGAACATGATGGACTTTTTGAACTTGATGTCGAGGAATTGGAACATTCAGATGATGAGATGATGTGGCAAGTTTAATAATTATGGTATGATGTGTCAATTCTTAATTAATTACTTATTGGTATTTACTATAGTCTAAATTTTAGATTTTGGACAGTATTATCTAAATCTAATCATGATTCATCTATCATGCATAATAAGTTATATAATTTTTAAATGTCTAATGTCAAAAAAACAAGTACATTTTAAGTTAGATGATTCCATGATTCATGAATCAAGATTCATTCAAATTTCACCATTACTATTGTTTTTATTTGCATTATTATGCTCATATGATACATTGTTATGGTACAATGACAATCCTTGATGATTTTTGAGAAAATATAGCAATTGAAATGATAAAATTCAATGAGTTCAATTTGCAAAAGTTAAATTTGAATGCCCAATTTCATAATTGTGAGTTAAAAGTACTAAATTTATAACTATAACATTTAGCGAATGACCCTAAATTCTCTTCTATACAAATATAGAAATAAAGGATCAACAACAACTTTAGGTCATTTTTCCTCATGGGAAGAGTCTTAGACTAGCATCAAATTTAGTATCAGAAACATTTTTTGGCTTTGCATTTAATAGGCCTAGTAAGCAAAATAGAATTTTAATTCTACTATGTTTATCATGTTCAAGAAATAAAATTCAAACTTTAAAATCATATCAAACAATTACAAATAAAAATAAAGTAAGCACTACAAAGATGATTAAAATCACTTTCCAAGTGTCACATAATCTAATTCCTAATGGATGTCTTATGATATCATTGAAGATTTGATCAGCTTTTTTAGGATGTTGAAGCCTACTTCATTTGGTTTTTTAACATTTGTTATGTTATAGTAGATGACCTTTGACTTCACCAGACTTCCATATTCGAAAGATTTACTTGAAAGAAATGTTACATCCAATAGTGCATTCAGATTCACCAATTGTTTGATGCAATTCAAAATGCCTTCAAGAGTTGAATCCTAAGGAAACTTGACTACTTTAGACATCATTTTGCCCTCCAACTCTTTTTGGTAAGATTCCCTGCCAATGAATGTTATTGATGAATTACTGGAGCAAGGAGTAGGCAAACCAAGACTTATCATTAATTTTTCTCTTTCATCCATCTTGGTGAGTTTTCTCCCAACTGAGTTCAAATATTCTTCTTCTTCCCTTATACTCTAGCATTTTTGAATGATAGCTGATGACTTTACTAATGCACTAATGTGGTCATGAACTCCTTGGCTGGCCAAATACCTGTCACTATGTGTGTTGATTATGTGTATAATCTATCTTGTAGTCTTCTCGAGCTTAAAAAGGTCATTTTTCTTCTCAATTTTCTCTTTGATACTCCCACAAATAGCTCAAAAACTTTGATGCAATTCAAACCAATCACGCAACCTATTGGTATTTGCAATAATTTCCCCCCACTTTTTTTCTTTAATTAGCTTGACTGAGTTTTTAATTTTTTCATTTGAGTCAAATAATTTGTTCTCAAAGGTTTTGATTGTTTTATTAGCCTTATGTACCTCTTGCACCATTTATGACAACTAATTTTCACTTTGTTTCTTTATTTCTCTAGTTTCTCTTCCCACTATTTTTCTTTTTCCTTCTCATTGCCCAATTCCTTATTTATATTACTGATTGTATATCCACTAGACTCCAAATTTTTGAAAATTTCTACTATAGATGCTCTTTCATCCTCAAGATTTTTATTTGTTTCTTGCAATTTGTCCCTGAGTTCTTTGAATTTTTCATTGGCTTCCATATTAACATGGTTTAGATTATCACTAAGTTTCTTATTGCTCTGTTCCAATTGTTCCTTCAACATCTTGAGTTATGCTTCTCTTTCTACATTTACATCAAATAGCTTTCTATTGCATTCTTCCAATTGTTCCTTCAAAAATTTTATTTCAACCTCCATATTCTTTGGCTAAGGCTGTGCACTTGGTCCTTAAGAGGAAGCACCTGTAATCCTTTTCCCTATTTCTTTGCACCTACTATTTGTTTATTTCTCCTTTGCCTTTGCATTTCCCAGGTCTACTTTTAACCTTTTAATTACCTTCTCTAGCCCTTTTTTCTCTCTCTCTCCACCTTGAACAGTGAATTATAGACCACAAAGTTGGTCTTTTTCACCACACTTACTTTATCCACATTTTTTACTTTGGAGAAATCCATATATAGTGTGCTAACATGAAAATTTAATGGATTTATCTCACTCTTTGGTGGATTATTATCTAGCTGTGGGGGACAAATAATCATAAACACCATCATTTCTTTACTAGAGTTATATGTTGGAAATACCCTACTCGATGTAGGTTCTTGAGAAAGAACCACCTCAAGTACACCATTCTTGAATGCCTTATTATTTTTACTATTCATCTTTGTGGTTTCTTGAAAATTTGATACAAAATTATTGAATTCAAAAATTGGGTCTGCTAATAAAATACGATGCATGAAAGGAGAAAGAGTAGTTGCAACATTGTACTTGTCTCCACCAATGCCTGAGGTTTTAATAATTGCATTTTGAATATTACTCATAGCAACAGCATTATCCCTTCCTAAACATACCCCACTACTACTAACAAGTGGAGTTTTTGGATTATTCTAAAGGTTTTGTGTTGAGGGAATTGAGATTGGCATTGTATCAGTATGAGTATCCAAAACCTTTTGCTTCTTTGCACAGTGACCTCCAACTCCAGGGATCTTGTCAAATTTTAGTCACACCATACCTTTTCCAAAGGAAATAACTTGGGAAATTATATGTCCACCTTGGATGAATAATGGCTTGGGTTCACCTTTTTTTTTAAGAACCTGATGGGTCATCTGACTCATCTCCAATGTTTGGTTTATAACCATGTTTTGATACATCTGGTGTTGGGAGTGGATACCAATTTTCTTAACCTATTATTCCCAACCCACCATCACCTGGGTAACCCTTTTTTTCCATCAAATTTGCCCCTACACCATATTTTCCCCTTGTTTGTTGATTAAGTGCAACATATTGTCTAGTTGAATCAAATATACTACTACTTGGAGTAGTGGATTCAGTGGAACTAGTGGCAGTGCCTATGGCTATGGATGAAGGATCCTTAAAAACCTCATACTCATTACCTTCATCAATTGCATCGCGTTGTGTTGTTGCTGCATCTAGATGCTCATTAGCCCATAATTTGCCAAATGTTTCATGCTTAGGCAAGTATTTGAAATTTATAGAGGTCTTAGGCTCACTAAGATTCTTCCTTATCTCCCAAAATGCATTATTTTTTTATCAACACCGTTGTGCAAATGCACAATCATGATTTATGGTATCTCAAAGATTTGTTTAACTTGGATGATCCACTTTCTAGTAGAAATTATAGAATGTCACAAGTTGCACTTTTTCTTTCTATATGTGTAGTTCTTTAATTTATGCTAACAATTCTTGTATCAAAATATTATTTCCATTGGAGCATTTTTCCATCTCTATTTTGACCTCTTCCCATGAGTCCATATTTTTAAATCTTTCGATCAATGGCACACTCTCATGTTGGCATTTACTTGTGGAGTTCCCATTCTATACAAGCTTTTTCCCAATTATGTTTAGTGGGTCATACTGCTAGTGCCTAGAAACATCAAATTTAAAAATTACAAACAATTCTTATACCACATTGAATGCTCTTCTCTCAAATGTAAACCCCCACATCTAATAGGTAAGGAAGGAAAAATGGTTTTTTTTTGCTAACCATGAAACAATACATCTGTGCTTTCCATCTGTCATACATATTCCAATGCAAATACCCTCTCTACTGCATGTAATGGAAGCTTGTAGGGTTCTATAACTAATCGTAAAATTTTAATAAAATGTACTCTTACATAAAGTACCATTCGGCCTTTGACTTCCTAGTTTAATTAATCCTTTACAAGAAACAGGCAATCTAGGCATTGAAGTGCTTGTAATTTTTGATAAAATAGAAGCCTACAAAGTGATTGTAGTTCCTGTGGGAATCACTCATCCTAATCATAGATGTCCATTCAAATATTGGTTTACCAAAATTAAGCTGAAGCTTGTTTGTTTCAAAATACTGATGATGCTTTGATAACAAAATATAGCACAAGTAGGTCATGTATCTAAATTTCTTCTGTAACAATGGGTCTACCCCTCTTTTAATCATTAACAATTGTTTATTCATGTGATGTATAATGTGCCCAATATAATTATATCTTACGAGTTGTTTTAGACAATGAATATTGACAATCATTTCCAAAATGGTGGCACCCACTTTCTCATTACTTTCCATACATAAACACATTGATAGCATAGATATAGTATCCTGAACCCACTACAAAAAAAATCCAATTTTTAAGGAGGTTTATGATCACGAGGCAAATTGAATGCATCTGCTAACCCTCTGATATAACAATGTTTTTTATCTAAACCTAACTTGTCATATGTTTCTACCAATTTTTCTAGGTGAATGGGGGTTGGGTTTCATTCTTCAAACCGTGGGTCCAATAGTCTACCAAATTCACTCTATGTGATAGAAAAAATTAGCTCCTATGTATTTTGACTCATAATTTATTTTCTATTTTCATCATAGTTTTAATCACAAACTATTACAAATTCAGGGCAAGGGAATACTTGAAGAAACCCCAAGTGGACAATTCTACCAGTCCACCTTGCAACTTTTTTTACAATGCACCCTATCATGGTGTTCAATTTAATATATTTTGATTCTCTTTGTGCATCATTTCACTTATCTTCAATTGCATATCTAATTGCCTTAATACTCCTTCCATAGATAACAAGATCTAGAATATCACAGAATTCATCAGTAAAACCTGGCGTTTTAACAAGTTTATGCATGTCAAAAATGGTTTCTTGGTCCCCTCTATTTTCTTTTGGGTTGCAATTCCACTGCCAGTGCCACTCCTTTTGTATGTTTTTTTCATCATTGAAAAATTTATAGAGCTATATAAAAACACAAATTACAATTTATAGACATGAATAAAATTTAAACCCTAAATTATATTTGTAATTTTTAACTTTTCAAGTTAACTTGCTACTAAAAAGTAAATAATTTAGGCTTACAATGCACAATAAGATGGAAATTAAACCCTAAATTTTATAGCTGATACTAGTTACTAAACTATTAGTAAAAAATGTGTTCAAAAATCAAGATCTTACCCAGAAAGTTGAAACTATAATTGATAACTATTTTCTGTGATGTTGTGAGTTGTCTAAGAAGTCTAGGGTTTTGATGCTCATAGCTATATTGCTTTTACTGAATCTTGGTCCTTAGATAGGTAATTTTTTCATATTGTAAAAATCCAAGTTTGAATAATGAAAACTAAACCTACTGCATGCACAAAAGTAAATCACTCAAGCATGTGTTTGATATTAATTCTAACATACATTGTACAATGGGCAACTAGTATTATAATTATTTGTGAAACCATAATTGTACAAGGTTATAGTATAATTTGGGATTAACTCTAGTAGTTATCACTAATTTATAAAGACTACTTTCTAAAGACTTCTTTTTTGGGGAATTTTTGAAAAAAAATTGAAAGTAGCCAAAATCTACCCAAAATAAATCTTGAGTCATCGATCTTTGATGCTCCAATGGTGTTAGTCATCAATCTTTACATGTCCCATTACCACACCATGGTCTGTGTTAATGTCATGTCTCTTCTTTATGACTTGAATCATGTATGGCATGTGTCTTCTTTCCACAACATTTGAGAAAGCAAGACTACAATAGCCAAAATCGGCCCAAAATATGACTAGGGTCATTCGATCTTTGTTGATGGAATAGTGTGTAACATTGTAAAGGATGTGGATGCTATAATAGATGTTACATCAAGTATGCCACATGTCCTCTTTTTGGGGAATATGTGAATACAAGTTGATCAAATGGTGGTTGGCTTGATTCCATGTATCATGTATCAGTATGATATCCACATCCATGTCAAAATGATTATCAAATAGTCACTAGTATTACATGTAGGCCATGTGTCTTCTCTTTGGAGTGATTTGGGAAAACAAGTTGAGTGTTGCCCAAATCAGCCCGAAATACATCTTGAGTCATTGATCCTTGCTTATCCAATGGTAGTGGTGGCATCTCCTTTATTTTATTAACACTTGTGTCATCATATTAAATTATAATTATAATATTAAATATTATTATATTATAATAATAACAAGATTCTATTAACACTTGTGAATTTGTGCAATGTGCATTAAATTTGAAACTAAACCATTTACATTAACAAAATATTTATCTTATTTTATGCTTTTGACAATGCTTAAAATATAATTAAGGACCTAATATAGTATAGTTAAATTATTCTAATTCATATAGCATACTTAAATTTTTAATTAAAAATTCATTACAATATGAACAATTTAGTGTTCTTATATAGCATATTTATTATTTATTAGAGACTAGAGATGACACATGTCTTTTTTCTAGTTACATTTAAAAAAATGGTTGAGCGTGCCCCACATTTTCCAAAAATCATCTTTGGTCATTGATCTAACTTGATCAAATAGTGCTACTATGAGCATAGTGATTTCACAATTGATCATGTTTGCCATGTGTCTTCTTTCTAGGGCTTTTGGAAAAGCTAGTCTGTTGTTGCCGAGTTTGGACCGAAAATCATCTAAAGTCATTGATCTTTGTTCATCTAACTATCATCATGACATGACCTTTATAATATTACTAACATATGTAATCTATTTCTATATTTGATTGTGTGTATTCTATTCTTGCATTTTCTCATCCTGATGATGGATCACAAAGTGTGATCCAAAACATTGATGTTAAAAATTATACACACAAATCAAATCTAGAAATGGATTATAGGTAAAAATGGATTGTGAAAATCTGATAAAATTCATTACTAACATAGTTCTTAAATATATTAGAATATTTATAATTTTAAAAAAGAAATAGTTTTTCAATGATACTTTAAATTTGATTGTAAAATAAGCCTATCCAATGGAGAGTTAAATCTGATTATAAAAGTAACTATCAATTATGTTCCACATTATACATATTCTATTATTTTGTACTGCTAGTGTTGAAACCAAATATTGAAGTAAGTGTCAAGTGATTTATTAATTAAATTGATTGTTTTAAATGTGAAGCCTCAATAAGTTAATTTTAATTCAATGTTAAATGTTATATTTTGTTTCTTAACAATTAAATAAAAAATTTGGAAAATGAAAAAATATTTCATACGTAAGCATAATAATGAAATATAATTTTTATATGAAACTCCAAAAATTTCATTGATATTCATTGTCACTTGAAAATTACAATCTGAGGTAAAGTCTAGATGCATGTACAGTGATTGTAATTTGATTAAACAAAATAGAAAGTGAAACCAAACTTCAAGGGAAAAACCTAGTACTATGTACTAGTCATTGTAAAAAGTGTAAGATCAAACTAAGGTTGTGAATTCTTCTAGCCATAGGTTTTCTTGTGCCACTTCATCCAGGTTATACCATTTTCAGATAAAATCCAATCCAATCGTGCTCATTTCTTATGGTGCTTCAACTGCCTAGCAGTCAAGCCCAACAGAAATGGTTGTAGGGCCACATTTTGGCTAGGTTCCAAAAGCTTGTAGATTTCACTGGCCCAAGGGATCCCACCCCTAATTCTGCATGAGCAACAATATCAATGTCATTGCCCAAGTATTCTACTTCAAAAGTCTTCCTCAAGAGCAGCAAAATGTCGACCCTTACTTAGATCTGAGGTTAAGTAGAGAGGCTAGAAAATGGGATATAATGTTAGTGTTGACATAGTACCTATTCTCATTCTCCAAAAATTGACACCCTTGAACCATTTTCATAGCATGAAATAATGAAGTTCACAGCAGTAGTAGGAACAACCTCATTGTAGATTAACAAGAGGTTTTCATCAAGGACTTCACCTAAAAAGGCCTTATGTTCCTCTCCCAATTTGTGTTTTAGGCCAATTGTAGTGGCCATCTTGACTATAGAGAAAGGCCTACCACTCTATCACCAAGTAAAGCAGACCTAAATTGAACAAGCACTAAAATTATATACCTATTACCAGACTATTGACTACCAAAAATGAGATGAGAAATGATGAAAGAAGCAGCTTAATTGCCTATATATAAGATGAGTGGATGAGAAATGGTCTTGACTCCCTACATATTTGTCTGTCTGGCTTCTAGTTCAATTATCTTAAAATCTTTAAATCTTCATAAATATTCAACATAAATGCAAGTTCATGCCAAAAAAATTGTAATGTGTGTGAAGCCAATGGAAAAGGGAATACCACTAATAGTGATAAGGCATGTATTTACTATCCACTACAAGTGGTATAGGCTGGAAGGAAATGTGTCACCATTCCGAAGACTTGAACAATGTTGAGGCTTCATTTGAGATTGTTTGGCCCAAAATAAATCTTCAACTGTTGATATATTATCATCTAATAGTCAATAGTCTATAAATAGATGTTACTTGTTACTCACTTATATTGGAGATATGAAATGTTATTAGAAACATTTCCCAAAAAGCCATTACTACATACATCAATTCAAGGTTGCAAGTGTCATGTGTAGTATGTATTGTGTACTACTACTAACCAATATGTACTTACTAGAAAGTGAAATTATGATTCACACAAATTTAAAAATTAAATTTATGATTACTGTAAAATAACTCAAGCCCAATAAAAAACACCATGCCCACTGAAGCATCAAATATCAACAAAAAGGGTTTTACTTTGCATTATATTCTTTGCATCTTCTTTACATTTCATCTTCATATATATATATATATAGTATACAAATAACAGTTGTGGTTTCCTTCAAAAAGGGAAGCAACAAAGCTTTGAACCATTACATTTCAAATTCATATACTTTTGATAATATGTTTTAAAAAATAAACCTTAACTAAACTGATGATTCTTTGTGTAACATTCTTTTATCCTTCAAAACATCCCAAAAAAGTTGAAGTTCTAGTTTTTTTTGTTCTACTGCATTTGCAATTTGATCTTCAAAATTAGCAAGGTTGAGACACATTTCAACAAACATCACTCAAAGGTCTACCTTTTCCTACTCCTTTTTGAGCTCTTTGATGGTGTCCCCATGATTAGCAAAGAGAACTTGTGAAGCTACAATAAGCCCAATATTAAGATCACTTTGTTCCTCATCCTCCTCCATAGACAAATCTGGATTGACAACAAGGCTTGGATTTTCATTTGACAATCCCTCTTCCATAGGCCATCCCATTTTTGGCAACCAACTACTTTTCTGATAATGGCAACAATTGAGCAGGATGTCTTTAATTTAAAGAATTTTTTTCAACCAAATTCACCATGCCATAAATGCAATATGACATTCTACATATGTGTCATCCAGCCACATTTGCCAATGCAATATATATGTTTTTTCAATAGGCGGGAAAAATTTCCTAATCAAATATATATTTTTCCCAATAAATGAAAAAAAATTGCCTAATCAATTTTTTTTTTCTGACAAATGGAAAAAATAGCCTAATGCAATATATATATATATATATATATATATATATATATATATATATATATATATATATATATATATATATATATATATATATATATATATATATATATATATATATATATATTCTAATGAATGGGAAAATTTTCCATATACAATATGTACCCTTTATATCAAAAGGGACAAAATCGCCTCGATTTTATGAAATTTTGTAATGGTCAAAGAAAATTTGCATTTAACATTAAACTTTTCGTGACATCAAAAAAAATTTGCCAACAGAAATTAATTTTCCCCCCAAAAGTAATGCAAGATTCGCCACAAATTTATATATTTTTCAAGGAGGAGATTTCTTAGGGTTATCCCTACAAAGAATTGCCCTTCAAATTAGATTATTGGAAGAAAAGAAAAAGGAGTTATGCAAGAAATAGAGTACATGAAGAATTGTGTTTGAGTTATTAGGTTGAACCAAAGAGTGCAGATGAGGCATACAAGGATGATCATTGGATTCAAGCAATGAAGGAAGAACTAGATTAGATTATGAAGAATGAGACATGGGAATTAGTTCCTAGACCTAACAATAAGAATGTTATAGGAACTAAATGGGTTTTCAAAAATAATATGAATGAACAAGGTGAGGTTGTAAGAAATAAAGAAATATTGCTATGCAAAGGATATTCACAACAAGAAGGTATATACTATGAAGAGACATTTTCCCCTATTGGCACAATTGTAGTAAGAATGTTCTTGTATTATGTAGCAAGTAAGAACTTCAAAGTGTATCATATGGATGTAAAGTCAACATTTTTGAATGGAGAACTTGAAAAAGAAGTCTACATTGAGAAGCCTAAAGGATCTACTTTGAGGAAAGAAAAGGATATGGTATGTAGATTGGAGAAAGAAATTTATAGTCTAAAGCAAGCACCTAGAACCTAGTATGTGAGATTGGAAATTATTTGGCAAAGTTGGGAATTACTAAGGTACAAAAAATAGTAATTGTATTCAAAAGAAATTGAGAATGGATTATTGATTATTGTGATATTTTTGGATGACACAATCTTTGGAGGTAATGAAGCAAGTGACAAATGTGTTATTGAAATGAAGAATGAATTTTAGATGAGTATGATTGGTGAGATGAAATATTTATTAGGTCTATAGATTATGCAAAATAGCGATGTTATATTTCTATGATAGACCAAGTATTTGAAAGACTTGTTGAAAACATTTGGCTTGGAAAGTTGTAAGGTTGTTGATACACCTGTGCTAACTAGTCACAAGTTATCTAGCAAAGATGAGACACATAGTTGAGTAGAAGAAGTACATATACATAATTGGAAGTTTGCAATATCTGACTCACACCAGACTAGATATAGATTATGTAGCTGGTATAGTATCAAGATTTTGAGAATATCCTAGATAAGCACAGTAGCAATAGTAAAGAGAATATTCAAATAATTGAAGGGTACATTTGACTTTGGACTGTGGTATAACATATGACATAACTTTACTTTCTCAGCATTTAGTGATTGTTTGGATCACAGAAAAAGTACAAGTGGTGGGTCATTTTTCCTTGGAGGAAGATTGGTTTCTTGGATAAGAAAGAAACAAGATTTTATCTCACGGAGTATAGTAGAAGAAGAATATGTAGCATAAGCAAACAATTGTAATCAAATCATGTGGATGAAGTAAATGTTGAAGGACATTGGGATAGAATTTTCAAAGCCTATTATCATACATTGTGATAACACAAATATATTAAGTATGTCTAAGAATCTTGTGTTGCATTCTAAGACTAAGCATATATCCATTAAGTATTATGTTTTGAGAGAGAAAGTTATAGAGAAAGAAATCATACTAGAGTATGTGAATACAAAAGAATATATTACAAATAACTTTACAAAGCCTTTTCCTAAGGACACATTTAAATATTTGCAAGATATGCTTGGGGTTATGCCCCTGCCTATTTATGAGTAGATGATGTAGAGAGTGCATCAATCTTGTGGTACAAAGCACTATTATTTATCTAGATTGAACATTGGTGCTTCCCATATTTGGAAGTATATGTGATGAGCAAAGTCATCAAGGACTCTTGGTAGTTGGTATAGAACAGTGTCTTTAGACACTTGAGCTAGTTGAAGACTTTGAATAGTTGATTGACATAATGATGCCTTTGTCATTGATTTCAATGGGGATAATTGCAATGAGAAAAATCTTCTAGAAGTATATTGGAGATGTATGTATGAGTAAGAATTGTTCATATATAGATTGATTGAATTATATTAATAGGGAAGAAGTGTGAACAACTAATGTTGATCCATGTAAGAATAAAGAAGCATAGAGGAGATTTGTTCATATGATTTTCAAATTTGATTAATGAAGAGGATTTGAAAAGAACAAAGCACCAATGGGAATAGAATTGGATTTGGTATTCTTGGAACTTAGATGTTTTTCATCTATGTTGCCATCAATGCCAAAGGGGGAGATTGTTATGATGAATGTTGATGGTATTCCTTTGGGGGAGTATCCTGAGCATTGGAGAGTTTATTAGCATGATTGACATGTTGCATTCATGACTGTGTTTGTCACTAATGTCAACATAGTACTATTTATGTAAAGATTGGCAAAGTAGCCAACAGAGAATGAGGTTGTATAAACTATGTATTAATAATGAGGTCAAGCACAATTGAGGATATATTATATACTATGTCTCGATGAAGTAGACAAGTGTGTGTATAGAAAGTTGAAGACTTGCAAGAGTTATTCAAGAATTATAGAGGACAGTGTGTAGATAAAGTACTTGAGAAGTGGATTCTAATGTTTGGATTGTATCTTTTAATAGGGATAGATTTGTGATGAGTGAAGTTAGACACTAGAAATAGACAACCTAATGATGATGTCAATGAGTGTACAGGTTTGAAGGTCACACATATGAGAAGTATTTATTGTTGAAAAAATTTTGTAATTGCAAAAAGATGTAATGAATTGCAATATCTTAATGAGGTCCTATTATAATTAATTGGGAAAGTCTCAAGGCCAACTTAGTGAATTATTCTAATGATATGGTATAAAGAAAGGTTATTTTTCTTCTGATGATGTGTGTGGATTGATGTATACAAATGTGAGTCAGTTATGCAAGTGCAAATCACACAAGTGATATGAAAAGTTGGTAAATGTGTGTAAGCAATCAAAGGGATTAGTGTGTTGCAAGTTTGAGGATCTAATTTTGATATTTGAAAGAGGTTTGGTCTAGTCAAGAGGATAGAGGAGTTTGAGTTATTTCATTTATACTATTTTGCAAGAAATATAGAGACTAGTTGGGCAGTGAGTTTAGTGGTCTTGCCCTTGAAATTGTTTGGATAGTGGGTCCATTTGATTTGTACAACTCCTAATAGGATTGGAATCTCCTAACTTGGATTCAAAGTCTCATATCAGGGACTAATATGTACTAAATGTATTTCATTGGCTCCTAATAGAGTCCATACTCTTACAAGGAACTTTTTTGTGGGTACCATCCCCATAAAGGTTTTTCCTCTGATCAAGGGTTTCCCTAGTTAACGTATCTAGTGTAATTGTGTATGTGTATCTTCTTATGTTTGGTAGTTAGATTGTTTACATGGTTAAGGATTAATAAGGTTGTTAAATGCTTTAATAGTTTGATGACTAATTCACCCACCCCCCCCCCCCCCCACCATCCTCAATTATCTTGGTTGACTTTACATTCTAACAATTTTGTCTCTTTTTGTATAATCTGGTCTCATAATCCTCTAGTAGATACTTCTCCCTAATCTTTGCTACCATACCCTTCCAATCAGCTATTGGCTTCTTTCCCTCCTTTATTTTTCTTCTTGAAGAAAATTCCACCAAATCAGGGTCAGTCCCCTCAATCTAGACTTGGCCACCTTCACCTTGTAGGCTTCAATGATCCCTTCACACTCAAAGTGATTCCCCATTCCTTCTTTCCATTCCATCACCAACTCAAGATCCATATTTCCACTAAAAAAGGGTATTCCCTCAAGATCTTTGCCACCCAATGCATTGATGGCCTAAAGGTAGGTCAGGCTCCTCATGTAAATGTGGGTTAGGTTCAGGGATTTCATCCTCTTCATCCATTGCCTTAACCTTATCTACAATATTCTTCAACTTCTCTTTGGCTTTATTAGTTGCCTCTACCACCTCATCTAGTTTATTTTTCATAGCCTCTGGGGATTCCTTTAGTATCCTATTCTCATTTGTTTTAACTATCATTTACTTCTCTAACTCTGTAATAATTACCATGGTTTTCTCACCCACTGATTCACTACCAAAATCTAACATGTACTTGCCTAGATCATGTTAGGCTCTGATACCAATTTGATAGGGACATCTTTCTACTTGAACTCTATCTTCTTGTAGACTCCTACAAATCCCTTCTCTTGACCTTTCTAGGGTTCTTTCTATGATCCTATTCTAGAGGATCTCTTTCTCCAATTCCCCTTTCTTCAAAGATCTCTCTACCAAGTAGTTACTCTTCGCTATTCACCCTTCTCTCCTTGGACTCAATGCACTAAAGCCACTCCTAGTTCACCATGGCCATTTTCAACTTCAATATTGATGGAGGGGCTTCTAAGCAACTTGTTTTAACTAAATTTGGTGTCACTTTATCCACATCTCCCATATTTTTACAATTGATTCCTTCAAACCCTCTTAAATAGGGCTAGCAACCTTTTAGGTCCAATTAGGCCTCTACTTGGGTTTTTGGAAAATAACCTTGAAACTTCCTACACAAGGCCCAAAATAAACTAGCTTTTCTTATACTCTTATTCGTGATCTCAAAGAATTTTAGGGTTTCAAGTTCTCAATCTGTCTGTATAGTGTCTTCCTAGAAATAGGCCTAAATACAAGGGTTCCAAGCTTGTTTATACTATGATGTGTTCAATGGATTCAAACACCATCTAAATGATTTCAATTTTCCTCCTACTCTTGGACACTAGTCCTCTACACACCATAGTACATATCCACAATCTTGTATTACACAAGTTAATCCATTAAACTATCAACCTTTACTCTACAATTACCAAGTTTCATAGTTGAGTACACCTTGTCTTGCCTAGGGCTTGGTATTAAAAATACAAAACCTAAAAAATATGAATCCAAACTCCATATGTGAAAATTATATACAATACCCTATCATTTTCCAAGAGTTCATATAGTTCCCATCATTGGAACTCATGCTAGGCCATTTGAAGTCTTCCAACTCTGTATTGACTAGTGAACCAATCATAAAAAAAAAAGATTTTTATTACACCTATCTAAACTAAAGTTATAAATGTCAAAATGCACACAAAAAAAGTTGATTTAATGCCCTATCTAACCATGCAATACAAATCCTCAAGTCAATCCATTGAAGTATAGACGCTTGAATTGCAAGTGATTGTAATTGTAGTTGTAGGAAAATTAATCAAGTTCATTAAGAAAAAAAATTATAAACAACACTCCAACCCTTCTCTAAGACATTGGATGGTCTTAAATAGATTTTTTTTTCATGTCTCAACTATCACAATAGACCCACTTCTTTCCTCCTTCATGCAATGTTGTCCTTGAAAACTTTTGCATGTTTTGCACTTTGTAATGCCCCACCAAGGGATCCAAAGAATTAACCTAAAGTTTCACTAAGTTTAGTAGCAATTTTTTTTTTTTTAAACATGGAAGTAAAACCATTTACAACTTATGCATAGTAACGGAAGAAATAACAACAAACCAAATGAAAGTAAACATAAACATACATAACAGGTTACATTCTTTATGGATCCCTCAACATTGAATTACATCTAAATTAACTATTCATCTAACATCACATCCTCATGAATTAATAATGATACATCCAATGTACTTAAACAATATACAAGTGTCCTTTTAGAATTACATTTCAGATTGCTCAATCATCCACTGTACATGTCACAGGGTATAAAAGGCTTAAAATAATATACATCCATGTAAATAAAGTACATCATCATCCTAACTCTAATCCATGATGCAATAACATACATGATACATCATACATCATACATGATACATCTTCATAAGAGATAACCATAAATCATCAAACATATAAATCTAAGTGCACGATTCCTCCCAACCATAAATAGCATCATTAGACCATCGTGCGTCCTAGCCATCCCTCCATGCGTAACATTCCAAATCACCAAGGAGATAATCAATATTACCATAGTAGGAATGTCACTCCTAAAAACATGCTACATCATATGCAGAAAAAGAATCTAACATGCAAAGTAAAGCATAAGATATCATCATCTAACATATACTAATCATCAATGAAAGGATACATATCCACCATCATAATCCAAGAATGCATCAGCTACGATGTCTCAAATGAGTCTCAAATGATAAGAGTGATAAAACACTACCACCCAATGGCGTGGAACCTAAATGGTCTGCTCCCACCACGTTGAGGAGATAATCTCAAGTCCCAAATAGGCTATCAAAATCACATAGCATAAATACTCTCTAAGACTAGGAATCCTAAAAGTATACTAACTCAAAGGTTCTAATCACAAACTGACATTTAATTCCAGAGGCACACAATGACATGTAGGAAACCTACGCTGCAAGCGAGAAAGTGTCATCGCACGGATCATGCTAGAGTTACCCCGGTAGTCTCCCAATAGACCCTGACCCCCTAGTGATCCCTGTGCAGCCACTAGTATCCTCTCATATAGACGAGACATACTACGGAATGCAAGGTTGCAACCAAGAGTTCTCTCTATTCCCATCCTAATCTGTACTAGCACTTGAGGCATGGGCGGGAAAAAAAGAATTATCTTTTTAGGTTCATTTAGTTAGTATTAGGTGTGAATGTTTTCACTTATTAAGGAAACTTACAATGAGACTACAAGTAGATAACCTACCCTAAGCTCATGGAATCATAAATCTCAAAATCTCAAAAGATAATCCACAATATAAACATCAAATTTCCATGAGTTAATAAGAAAAGCATCCATAGATAATCATGACCACAACAGTTCTCTATTGGCAACTGAAGGTATCACTGATAATCAAAAGTATCCATTGGTTCTCAATAACCAAAATATATCTCAAAATCATACTGATCGAAGACTCCAAAATGGTTGAGTCAAAACGTGTCACAACATGACATCATCAAAAAATAAATCAACATTTTAGTCCCATCATGGTGACTGGAAAGTAATCCAAGGATAACTGATTGATGACTCAAAAATGGTTAAGTCAAGTGTCTCAGATACATATAACTCAGCTTCACTCAAGAAGACTAATGAGCAATAACAATCAGTAAATACAAACATCTCACAGAGCATATCATCACATTACCATGGTTGGGTTTATAAAGATTAGAATCAAAAGACATCATCATGACATCATAACCATAACCCCTGAGCCTCTGGTAGACATCCTACAACTAGTCAACACTAGTCAACCCAAGAAACCCAAAACAGAAGCATAGAGAAAACACAATGCAAGCACATGTTTTGGTTTGCTAAAATTACATAGTTGAATAATGTGTGAGGGTCTAAGTTTTTATTTTCAGATTTAGATATAGAATGGAGAAACACTTTGTACGTATTCCTAACCCATGTATTGTTTTGATGGTTTAAAACTTTTCCCTCTAACTCTTAAAATTGAATTTCCTAAATGTTCTAGGAATTATACGTTATTCTTAATTTGATAATGAATTATCATTTTTCAAAAACTCAATTTACAATTTTGAGAAGAATTAAAATATTAAATAACTTAAATATCATAACTTTCAATTAACCTTAATTAGATCAAATTCTAATTAAGAAAATTGATTAATTTTAAAAGTATATTATTTATTTAGAATCTTAAATATTTAAAATTTCATTAACATTATATATATATATATATATATATATATATATATATATATATATATATATATATATATATATATATATATATATATTAAAACTAACAACATCTAACAATATCAATAATGTTTTAAAACATCATTAAGAAAAGTTGAATGTAAATTTTTCAATACAAAACTCTTTTTTTAAAATGTTGCAACATATATATAAAACTCGTGGCACACATGCAGGTACCCTACTATCGCAGGGCCTATGGCGATAGCGGGTACATGGTACCTGCTGACATCACAATTCCTGCGACCGCAGGTACCCTGCAATATACAAAGCACATGGGCACAGGAATACCGTCCCTCCACTGTGCATTAAATTTTTTATTTTTTTTTTAATGCGTTTCAAATATCATTTTTAAAAGGTATTCTCTCAAACACGATTTTCTCAATTGTTGACTATGATTTATTATATATATATATGCAGATTATATTGAATATCATAGCATATATACATATATATTTATGTATGTGTATATGTATGCAGATTAACGTGATTTTAAAAGAAAGAGCACAACATATAGTTTTTAAAACAAAAAGGGCTTTCTAATTCTTTAAGAATTTCCTTTTAAAATAATTGCTTTCTAAATTTTACTTATTAATAAAAAAGGTTTAATCATATGCATCTGAAAACCCTAGCCCCTTAGTTTTTTAGATCTATGCATATGACAATTTTCTTATAAAGAATTTAACTATCCATGACAAAATGCATATAACCAAAATATGGGAATCCTCAGAAAGCATTCAGAAGATACGAAGAAGATAGGAAGTACGACAAGCAAAAATAACATAGGTAAAATCACAAGAGTCTACCCGAATTCTGATGCTAATTCACTTCTCCTTAGAAACTACAGAGCAAGCTCCTTCCTTCTCCCATGTTCTCGAGTCCTCCAAAAATGCTCTCCAAATGCTCTCCCTAAGCTTCTAGGAGTGCCTAAATATAAAGAACTCTCAGGAAGCACCTAGAAAGTCTCTAAAAACAACCAGAAGGTGTTGACAACTAAGCATGGGTATATTCCAACCTTCTAGATGAGTCATAAGGCTGTAGACACCATGTGCTTAATTTGTGCGCTAACCCCTGTGTTGTTGACATATGTGTAATCAAAAGGTGCGTTTACTCCTAGGCAAGCTTATAAATTTTATTTTGATTCTTTTATTACTTTTATTATTATTATTTATTTATTACTTTATTATTATTATTATTATTTTAATTTCTAATTTCTTTTATTTAATTCTTTTCTCAATAAATTTCTATTTAATTAATTATAATCAAAATATCAAAGATCATGATATTATATTAATTTTTCCCAAATAATTAATTTTATTAATTAAATCTATTTATTTAAGACTTAATTAATAGATAATTTACCATAGATCTCCAAGATAAAATATGAAAACCCATCATAGAACAATTCATACAAAATCAATCTAAAGGGTTAAAAATCACGAATTATGTCATCTGACACATTCGAAAGGTAAAATATCCAAGTACTTGTCTTATCTCTCTAGGACAAATGGTTTAGGGGTTTAGGATTTTGACTTGAGAATTTATCTCCCCTCTCTTACCATTGAGATAGTGTGATAGGGTACGCTCATCCTGGCAATTCAAGAAAGTCGATACCTGGTACCTGCAACCTGCATAAAAACCATGCATGTACATACAATATATATAATGCTAAGCTAAACAAGCAATGGCAGGAAGTGGTGCATCGTGTAGATCCTGACTAGCAGGTGACTATGACTCCCTTCCTTAACCACATCAGAAACACCATACATAAGAACAACACACACACCATACACATGCAGGTATGGGGTAAGTATCCATAATAAAACACATGTGATAATAAACCATCTAACTAATCATCATCAATAACTGAAAGAAATGTAATAATCATCATGCATACATGAAATGTAGAGTCTAAATAATCTCATCATACATCAACTGCATCCATAACATAATGTCTGATAGTCTCAAAACAATGTTACTAATCCATGAACATAAAACTAGTCTAACATAGTCTGATAATAATAGCAACAATGTGTCCAGAAAAAGGTAAACGAGGGTAGGCACTACACACTTTTACACTTCTACAATTTTTGAAGACTCCAAATGAGTAAAAATTGAACACCTAAGAATTTCTAAACTCCATCGCCATTTCCACTTAATTTGATGTATTCTCATAGTCATTTTGACTTGTTGACCACCTTACACCATCTTGACAAGTTTTGACCTTTCATGACATCTTGACAACTTTTGACCCTCTTACACATTGATACATACTTGGGACTCATTCATAGTCCCCATTTTTCAATGGCTTGTCCAAAACCACTTACAAACCAAAATTTGATTAGGGTTTAGGCTAAAACCCTATGTGCTTCTACACTAGAGAGACAATCACTCCTCTCTTCATTCTTTTCAATCAAAAATTTCTCTCTTATTATGATTTATGAATTAACAAAGTCTCAATCCCTTTGGGGATTGATGTATTATTTTTCTCCTTTATTTGAATGATAGTATCTTACGATTTGTGCTCTACTTTACCAAGAGTTTGGATTGAGTTCATACTCCTGCTAAAGTGGGGTCTTAATGTATCATCTTAAATTGAACATGCTCTAATTTAATGAAGATTTAGCACCTAATTAATGTGAGATTATCAATCTCCTTGCACATTTCCTTCTTTCTTCCCTTTTATGTCCTTTCTCCTAGGTGGAATTGGGGTAAACTCTTTAAATATCCTATTTTCATGGTGTTAAGATCAAGGTAGGATATATTTCCCTAAGTCCTCCCTTCCCTTCATCTATCCTCTTGGAATCTTCTCTCCACACCAAAATAGCTACATCTTAAACTTTGTGCCTAATTTCTAGGATCCAATACCTATTTTGGGTTCCCAAAGGGATCCTGGAGGTTTTATCCCTTGGTTGTCAAGTTTGTAGTGTTCCCCTAACCAGTTAGGAGTGTAGTGCATCCTTGGCCAATCAGGGCCATAATGCACCCCTAATTGGGCCCTATTTTGGGTCCTTTGTTCAAGTCTTGTGTCCAAATACCTTTTGAGTGTTAATTCCTAGGTAGGTCAACCTATGGGAGTTAGTCAATTATGATCTCTATATAAACCCTTCCATTTTCTCCATTTCTCATCTATCTCATATCATATAACTACAACCATTCACAAGCCCTCATGTGCTAGAACTCAAGCACTTCCTTTCAAGCCTTCAAGTCTTCAAGCATTCTTCCATTCGAGATCAATGGATCAAGTATATATATGCAATTGAAGGAGTTTATCTTCAAGATCTTCTTCAATTAATTCACTATCATTTGTTGCATCTTCTTGACTCAAATCAATTGGTGAAGTAAACACATTGCATTTGATTTGAGAGATCTGCCTATTGTAAGGTTGTGGCTATCAAATCAACAAACAAATTATAGATCTAAGTACCCATTTTGGGTTTCTTTGAAATGGGGAAAACATAATCATCATCACACACATTCTATCACAAGTGACTGAGCCACCCCTAATCACACAGTTCATCCCTAATCATCTAGTTCATCCCTCATAGATCACCAAATGATTTCTAGGTTTTCTCTATTGCATAATTTCAGGCCCATATATGATAATTTCCATTCATTTTGAAGCATAAAAATAGATTCTAAAGGTGTGTTCTATACCTTCTTTATTCTTTTGGAATATTTACTTATATCTATCTTTAGCTTCTATCATCTAATGTTTTCAAGGACTTGGATATCTTTCCCCTATTCTTCCTAGAACTAGTTTTCATTATTTCTCCTTACTTGTTTGGTTAGCATTAATCTCTCTAGACCTAGTTATTTAGAATTGGGATTGAAAGGTCCCATCTTCTTGACTTCCCTCCCTATGTTATGTTATTTGTGTGTGGTTAAGCGATGAACCTAGGCTCCATATCCTTGATTCACATTTCCAACACTGTAGTTACTACCTTAGGTTCAAGATGTTGACATTCAATTAGGTCAAGTTGATTTGCATTTTCTTCTGTTTGATCCACTTCAAATGAACAAGTCTAAATAGAAAATAAACCATAATAAAGTGGTAGATTAAGGGTTGACTTATCCTAATCAAGAAAATAAATAAAAATAAAAAGCTGCATATTAGCAAGGGGTTTGCATTAATTATTCAATTTTTGTGTGTTCTAGAGGTTGTCCAATCAAGAATATTGCTAAATTAGAAGCCAATAGGCCACTAGATTCAATGAGCCTACTTACAAGAGAGGCTTCAACTGCAAAACCAATTGACCAATCTACATTTATTCTTCATGGTATCATTTCACACAGATAATATGAGCAATTAAGTATTTCTCATATCTTTCAAAAATGCAATTATGAGATATTATTGAGTTTATTTTTATTCTTGAGATCCTACTTGTTACTAGTAAAAGAGTTAAGTTTTCTTACATTAAGAGGCTAGGAAACTACTTTGATTAGCCTAGCTATGTTGTAGGTAGGCAAAGTCTTGAGAGGATTCTCTCAAGTGGTTAAAACTAAATATTAATTCTTAAAAAATTTATGCAAGCACAAAAGAAATATGAGTGCAAAAACACACACACACCTCTGTGTGTGTGTGTGTGCGCGCGCGCGCATGCACACATGTAAGCTATGTTATTCCATCACATGTCAAAATGAATTTTTCAATTATTTAAGTACCATAAACTAGCATATGCATCAAAGCACAAAGTCACATGTAACTCAATAAAGTTACATTTAATTAGGAAAATGAATATAATCCTATTAGAACTTACATAAAATGATTCCTAAGTTTGCAATATTTTAAAAGTATCTAGACCATTGAAATAAAAGTTTTAAATCAATTCAAATTTATATTGTAAATTGCTTGTGTCACATTCATCGCACTTGCAATAAATGTGATAGTTAATTGTGCCATTTTCACCTAGAAATTTATAGACCTACTAATATCTAAAATTTCAAAAACTAAGATAATAATCCACCAATTAAGAAACACATATTAGTTCTAGGGTCCCCTCTAGACACTAATAAGTCCTCACCCTCTCTCTAATGTGAACTTTTTCCTTGTGTCTTGTCATCACTCCTAAAAAAGATCATAGATCTCTTCCTACTTAGTATTTCTCCAAAAACTTAAGTACAAATAAACCTTGAAAATGATACTTTTGACCTATTTATACTCCCTAACCCTCCTCAATGGATGTGTACCCATCCCATTCAAACTAGTAACATATCCTTTCATCTTTTGAATCCCATTAACATTTTTGTATTCCTCCATTTTTTGAACCATCAGTTCTGTTGTGATCATGGTTACTTTTTTTATTAACTGAACTTTGTTTCATATTTTCGTGCAATTTTCTAAAGGGGCACCATTTAACCTAGTTGATACCACTATCCCACTCTACCATATAGAGACATAATTCTCATTAATTGTCCTTTATAATAATGCTAAAAATGCACCATTTTAAAGAGGGGAAAAATGGAGGCCCTTGTAATTGATTTGTCATTTGTGTGTGACAATTTTACCAACTTTCATCTTAATTGATTAACTAATATTTATCACTTTATTAACCAGTGAGATTTTTTATCTCAAATTAGAATTCAATATATCCCTAGGTTCCCTAATTAAATGATTTTAAATAATTATTAGTTTCTAATTAATATTCTTTAGAGATTTCCTTATTATTTTTCTATAAATTAATTAAATAGTTGTTATTATTTAATTAATCTCCCATCTTCACATTAATTAAATAGTTATATTATTTAATTAATATTTTCTCATCGTTATATCACCACATTTATGTTAAAAATCAATTTATTAACTTCTTCTAAAATTAAACAAATGTTCAATTTCTATGATTCTCTAATTCTCCAATATTAACTAATTTTTCCCAAAATAAATAAAGTTAATTACTTAATTTACTTCCACATGCACAATTAAATCAATTTTCCAATTTACTAATTTTATTTAGTCTTCTATTTCTACATTTTTTTTTACTAATGTTGATTTTCAATCTAACTATCCAATCAATTCTATCAATTTTCCTATCACCTCTTTTGAAATAAATCTATCCAATTCACTAATCAATTAATTTGTCATCCCTCCACTCAATCTAGTCAACTCTTCATTCTATTCAATTCAATCATAGTCAAATGACTTGAGAAGTCAGTCTATTCACATAGGTTTTAATATATTAAAATGGTGTTCCCTCCACATGAATACTCTTGCATCACCATTGTGATAAGGAGATATGTTGAATGTCAAACTCCATCTAGAGAGGTGGATACATCAAAGACCAAGTTTTACATAATGAAAAGTAAATTGCATGATTTATAGAGGAAGATGATCAACTTCTCAAGTTTTAGTATTTATGTGATGCACAACTTTGCTACTTTCACATGCCTTGTGTTGAAAAGGGGGTTGAAAAAATTCCAAGGATGAATGGAACTACAAGGACTTGTTTAAGTTCATAAAAGAGGATTAGAGCCAATATTTTATTAATCTAGTTGTAATATCAAGTATGTTGGTCATCCTCAGTTTACTTTAGTTTTTAACTATTTATATCATTAGTTCCCCATGGGAGTTTTATGTTAAAACTCTTCATATTTCTACTAGTTTACCAGAATATGGTTTTAGGTTGAATACTTCAATAGTTTATAATATATTGTTAGGTATAGCTTACAATATGTTGATGGACTATTATAATTAATAATTTTTATATGTTGTTAATGTACTGTTAATCCTCTTTTTTGTTATGTGTTACATTTTAAACTTATAATTATTAAAAGAATATTATCTTTATTTTTCTTGTGTTTAATATAAACAAAATATAACCTAATCACCACACTATACCAATGTGAACAAGGTTGTAAAGCATCAATGTATCTACCCAAATTTTAGAAGGGTTTTTTCAAACTTTGCAAATGAATCTAAAAGTTTAAATGAGACATTTAAAATATTCTTTGTTGGTGCATATTATAGGATATTAATTGTAGTATTTTTCCACTTCAAAGGTAGGATTATTAAAATAATATAGGATACTCAATAATTGCAGGAATGTGTACACCATTGAAATGGATGTGATAATTTTTAAAATATTTTTTATAGAGGTTGCATGTATTACTAGTGTATTGTACCACCACTAGTTTGATCAAATTAGTGTTAGACTCCTCTTAGACTATCTTTGTATTTTTCATATGTGTTTGGCCTTTTTTATTCTCCATTTTCATATATTTATGTCCATTATGAATAATAAGAACAAAGAACTTGCATTTTAAATGCATATCTTGATTCAAATAAAAAGGAATAAGTAATTGTATTATCAATTTTAGAATATATTTAATAGGATTAATTTTTTGCAAAGAAAAAGGAGGAAAGGGCTTACAAAAGTCCATAAGGTGGTCGCACTGTGTAAAATTTCTTTAACCAATTTTTTCCTAGTCTCAATAATTAATTTTTTTTTTAAAGTATACTTATAATGAATGGTCTATACGTAACAACATTTGTTTAAGATTAGATACACTTAAGAAAGAGTTGCATCAAGATGGTTTATAAAGATAATTTTTTCTACATAATGTTGTGTCATCAAATTAGTGAAAACCATACCAAGTTAAAAATAAATAGTTATAGACTTGTCATAGCTAAGACTAGTCAAAGATAATAATAAAAATTATTTATTTAAAGTTACAAACACATGATTCGACCAAAAAATTATCAAATGAAAGATAATATAATACATTGCAAGTTTTCAAATAACAACATTGGCCATCAAATTGAAAGACCATAACTCAATATAATAACATCTTGATAAAACACGAATGACGACTAATTGTCAAGCATCAATACATCCAAACTACAACAAAATGCATTGTGCAAGTACTTGATACATCCAATATTAGGCCATCAAGGTTATATGAAATTGTGGCACCACATTGTCTATGAACAATAGTCTAATTGTGTCCATGTCTCCTAAGCCACTAGAGTATGCATCCAGCTAAAAAATATTGAGATAAGAGTGTGGCCCAAGTTCTTTTTCTACCCAACCATGAAGTGGTTAGGTCCCTTGGGGCTCATCTTGATATGATAATTTGCATTTAACTTTGCAATACGAGTTTGGCAATGTGATACTAATGGATCATAGGAATATGGTATAACTATGAATCTAAATACTTAGCATTCTATTGTCTAAGAAGAAATCATAAACACATGGTGGCAGAGAGAAAAGGAAACAACTACCAAATATATTAATGATACATATGCAAACAAGATTTGATCAAAGTATCTTTTATGCACCAAGTTTTAACTAGTAGGTAAATAAACATCTAATTTACCCTTCTCTAGCCATTACACATTACAAATCAATTAAAGAAAAACACCCTTTTGTTAAAATATTCAAATGTGAAGAATGCTTCTAAGAGGGGGGCGTGAATAAGAAGTATTACACTTTATCCATTAAAAATTTTAACTGAAAGTATATTACATGCATGTAAACATATGAAATTAACATGAAGTAAACACATGCATCAACAACACATAACACTAGATTTTGGTAACCCAAAATCCCTCTAGGAATAAGAAGGTAAAACTGGTGTGGGGATGATACCCACAAAATCACTCCAACAATAATTATTTTGACCACTTCTGATGGTCTACCTTGTGAAAGGCCTGTCCTATTAAAGGCTTTACACTGTATCAATAGTGACTTGGTTAAAGGATTTACAAACACTTTTCATTAAGTGTCACTCTGTTAAAGGATTTATAACCTAGTTGTTAAGCTAACCTATCAACATAGGATTTCCTTTCTAATACAATTGCTAGAGAGTATTAGGTATAATAAACCTGATAGCTTACAGTCCTTGATTGTTGAATTTAGGCACTTGGTCTGCTCTCTCTGATCTTGATTCTCTAAGATCTAATATATGTTCATATCCTGTGCTTTGTTTTGATCAACAAAATATCTAATTGTTGTTCTTTTCCTCTAAGTCGTTTCACTCTTCACTCTGAATTTCACTATAGCTTCCCATATATTTCTTTTTCATCATCTTCAAAATAAAATTTTGTCTTCCTTATAAATACTTTCGAAGACTTAAGGTTAGGTATGGATCTAGGATCCATATTGAATCTTTATTTCCCGCTCATTCCCTGCACTTTCATTATTGGTTGCATGCCTTCTCCATTTTTCTTATTGGTTGCATCTAGATTGCATAGGAAATACAAAAGATTTGATCTTATCACTTAGATCCTTTGAGATTCATCATATTTTGGCCGTAAAAATGGTTTACATCTGAGTTTGTTCCTTTTCAAACTCATATGTGTATTCTATATTACTCGGCACTTTCCAATTCTTGATGCTCAGCACATATAAGAAACTAGCTCACTCGGCTCCTGTAGTGATTCTATCCTACTCGGCATCATCTATGACTCAGCACCTAAATATTACTCAGCATTTGTATCATGCTCAGCACTTGTAGTCACTCGGCACTTGATCTTCACTCGGCACCTAAAGATTGCTTGACACCTGAAGATCATTTAGCACTTGTTGGAATTCTGACTCAGCATACATAATGTACTCGGCTTCAATGTAGAAGGTGGTTAAGTGTGTTAGCACTCAAATGTCAAAACCATTCTAAGACTAACAATCTCCCCCTTTGACATGAGTGTCAAAAACACTTAACTAAGTATTATTTATCTAACCTTATAGGTACATCATTCATTATGTTTAGCGTATGCACAAAATCTCAAAAACTTGTTCAAAAGTTTTGCAAGGAACAGTATACCTTAAAATTCTTATAACTCCCCCTAAGCTGATTTGCCATCCATTCCTGTAACCAAAATTTTGATAAATTTGATACTCTTTAGCTATTTTTTTACTCTATACATGTGTTATACAATGTATCTCCCCCTTTGTTATATCTGCCTTATTATATCTCCCTCTTTTTGTTTATCTCCCCCTTTTTGACACAAATGTCAAAGGGTACTAAGGGTTAAGACCATATTTTTCCAAAAATGCACTATTTACCTCCATAATCATCTTGAGAGCTACATCCCAATTATGCAAAGTGATTTCCAATGATTTTTGTTGGATGATAGTCTCTATAGCAAGGTGAACAAGTTCATCTAAAGTAGAAAGATTAGGATCTTTCTTGAGAATAGTTTCAGCATAAGCCTATTCTTTATGGAGTACTAATGTGGGGTAATGGAAGATTGGAGTTGTATTAGTTTGGCCTTGATGGTGGCCTCTTCTGCTATCAACACAACTACTTCTTTCTGGGTGTGAAGCGTTTGATTAAAGTGCTTCTCACTTTGAGCTAGATCTTTTGGTAGCTGCATGCTTAAAATCTTCATATTTCTCTCCAGGCTCATTATTATTTGGCTTGTCTCCTATGTGAAGTATGAAAAGTCACATAGCTTTTTATACAATGAGAATATATTCTCAAGTACCTTTTTCACTTTGTCAATCATCTTTTCCAATTCAACTTTGGAACATACAATTTCACTAGATATTTTCTCCTTTACTTTGCCTTGGAATTTCCTTTTAGAACATTACATAAGTTTTACATTAGTTTCTTGGTCTTCATTTGTCACCTAGTCAACAATATTTGACAATTGTTCGATTATATGCTTTGCCTCATCTGGTGACTACAAATTGAATGCATCCATAAAGATGTCCTTAATCTCATGTAATGTTTGCTTTTGTTTATATTCCTTCCTGAGTATCTCTTGCCTCTTTCTTCTATTCAATGCTTCCTGCACCTCAATGATTTGATCAATGCTTATTGTTTTGGAGTCATAACTAGGTATGACTATCTCCTCATCTAATTTAGGGTCTCCATAGTGAAGCACCCTTGCAACTTTTTTAGTACTTGATCCTGGTGCTGACATTTGTAGTCGCATTGCATCATTACTTGGTTGTTTTGAAGGAATTCTTGAGGTAGGCAAATTTATCAATGTTTGTATTGCCTCCTACTTTTAAGGGGTTTTCTCTACTTCCTTATCCTTTTTTTTACTACTTTGTTCAATTATAGACATGTGAGGAAGTGCATCTTTTGTTGGTGCTATAGGATCAGATGTAACAGTTTGTCCTGTTTGTTCTATTTCTTTGTCTCCTATTGCACTCAGCTTCTACACTATGGTGTCAATTGTTCCTGAAGAAACAACTATTTGCATTTAAATTTGACCACTAGTAGCTATAGAGATGATGGAAGGTGGTTCTTGTGGATTTACCTTATCTCTAATTGTGGTAGCTATGACCTTTTGTAATTCATCCACACTGACCAATACTAGATCTGTACATAATTTTGCTTGTTGTGTGGATTGGTCAAGGATTCTTTTGAGATCCTCTACAGTTAAAGGATTGATGTTCTAAGCATAAGTGTTAGGAACATCCTTTACAATTATAGTGTCTGTAAGTGTGATGGTTACATGAGGAGGGCTAGAAAGTGGCAATTGTGTGTCTTGCTCTGGTCTTGATGCTGCTCCTGCTCATCTATTGTTTGTTTCATCTTGTTTTTGTGTCTCCTCCTCCTCACCTTTTTCTTTCTCCTCTCCATCTTTCTTTTCTTCTTCCTTCTTCTCTTCTTCTCCTTTTTCTGTGTTCTTTTCTTCTTCCTCCTCTTTCTCACTAGGCTCTGCCTTATCTTCATATTCAATTTTTTGCCCCTCAAGGGGATCTTCTTCTCCATCCTTGATAGTAGTCAAACCATATATCAACTTCCATATTTTTTTTGACTTACTGACAACATCTTCAATCTTTTTTTGTAAGATACTAAAGGCTCTATACTTTGATGTGAAATTGACACTATATTTCTCATTAGCCTTTATTATTTGATCTCTTGTTAGGTCAAGCATCACCTGTGCTAAGGTAGATTCTCTTATCTCCTTTTCAATTTTCAAACAATAATGCCATTTTTTTTCAATTATCTCATATAATTCTCTAGGCATTTTATTGTCAAGCTCTAGAGGTGTATACTTGAATTCAGACATCATGGCATATAATGATTCCTCTATTTTGTTTTGCTCTTCTTTACTTAGTTTGTTGAAATCAATGCTTTTCAAATCAATAAAATCTACATTCTTAATATTTTCACAAATTTTATCTATGGCTGATTTGGGAGGATGACTTACCACTCTGAATTGGTTGATATCTTTTGACTTTGTTCTCTCTTCCTCATCAGAATCTGGTTGTGCTACATATTTTCTTCTTTTCCTCTACTCTTCACCAGTCTATTCAATGGCCTTCTTCTTCTCTTTGATTTTTTCCTTGGCCTTTTGTGAAGATGCCCTTGTGGTAGCCCTTGTGATTTGTATCTATGGCTTGGCTTGAGTTGGCTTAGCACCCTTCTTTGCTTTGGGCTGGGTTGGAGGCTATACTATTGTCTTTCTTTTCTTTGGCTTGGCTTGGCTTGGTGCTTCCTCAGCTTCTTCTTCCTCGACACCTTCCTCCTTATCTTCATTTAGGCCTTGAGTCAATTCCATTTGGCCTTGCCCTTGTTCATCCTCATCATCATCATCATCATCATCTTCTTCTTCTTCTACTTCAACCTCAATTCCTTCACCAAATTTCTTCTTTATTTTCTTCACCAATTTATCTTTCTTCTTCATTATGGAGGTAGTCTTTAATTCTATTTCAATTTTGGATTTAACAACATCATATGTGCCAAAATGCTTGGTAGACTTGTCTATTTCTTCTACAAGCAATGCAGTAATTGATGTTGATGCTTCATCCACATCTAGTTCATAACCAAATGGCCTAAGCCATCTCACCCTTGGAACTGCTGCTTGGATATAGGTGAAATCAATATCAACTAAGAAGCATATGTAATTGATATGTCTTTCCACTAAGGAAAGTAGTTTTCTTACCCTTTGCTTCATGGATTTCTTGAAATCCTCAAAATAGCTTGTCATATGGGCTTCAAAGTTGTCACCCATCTTATCAATAAACTCATTAATTTGTGTAATTATAGTTTTGTTAGGATTCCAATTTACCTTTCCTATAGAAGGAAACTCTTCCATAATATAGAAGAATATACACATAAGAACTAAACCGAATTTGCATTGAGCACCTTTTGTTCTCCTTATTGCTCCCAGATTTTCATTTATCTATTGTAACAAAAGTTCTAACAGATCATATGTGTGATCTCTCTTTACCATTGTGTAGGCTACATCAATAGCTATGCATGGTATGTTGTTCAATCTCCTAGATTGATAGAATTTGTGGGATATTATTCTCACAGCAAAATCTAGAAGAGGATCAGTGATAGTATCAATAGTCATACCTCTCTTATTCCATTTTGCACCTGTATTCTTTTCAATGATCTCTTTGGAATCACTGTGTAGGGTTTTAGTCTGATCTAGGGTTGGGAAACCCTTAACCCTATGCAATATCCTTTTTGTAATCTTTACTGGGCCTTTTTCCAGCCAAAAACATTGATCATGAATTCTACTTAAAATAATTTGTATCTATTCAGTTTTGAATCCTATAGGGTAAACTAGGGCATTGGTCAAACCCTTTCTCTCAACTATCTAGAATTCATCCTTCACAATCTTATTCTCGCATAGTTTTTCATAGGCTTGGAATATTTCAAGATCACCTGTAGCACCAATTTTGCATTTATAACACTTTCATACATCCTGCACCATGACTACTTTGGTTGGAATAATGGATAATGCACCAGTAGGGTCATTTTTGTAGGCGACTTCTAGAATTGGCCTAAATTTGGGCTGTTTAACCTCATTACTGACCAGCTAAACCTCATGACCTTCTTTTCCCTTGGGCTTCTTAGAACTAGAAGCCATTATACTGATATAGGGTTTTAAAGATTAAAAACTTTAACACAATGTAGCTTGGCACTTGATCAATACCTTTGACCGATTAAATTTATGTTGAATCACTATTGAAATTCATGCAAATGGCTTCAATGCAGTTCTTTGATCTCTCATGTTCTCTTCTTGTCTTTGCTCTGTGTTTGAATTGCGAGAAATGATCAAAAATTGACCTTATACCCTTCAAACATAACATTAAATGCTTAGTGCTTGTACAGCTGTAAACTCGACACTTGAAGGTTTCATCATAACTCAGCTTCAATTGACATTTCTTAACTTAGAATCAACCATCAACTCGGGCACTATCAGCAACTTGGCATGCATTGGGGCTTTACTCGACATCTGAGGATGACTCAACAGTATTTGCAAGAACTCCAAATTTTGACTTGGCATCTTTGCTTATGCTGATTTCTTCTTTGCAATACTTCTTTGTCTTGGGATTGATGTATTATATAACTTTGTATATAAGTCCCATACACCTTATTCATGCTTAGTTTGATGAAGTGTGATCACTTGACCCATTGGGTGAAGATCCCTTCACTTGATGTGTTGTACTCATTTTTCTTCTTCCATGTCTTATTCATCTCTCCTCTGATGTGTTCAATGCCTACCTTTGCCTTCCCTTTGTTGAACTCAAAACTTGTGCCTTAGAACTTGTTGGGCAATTCCTATTGATATGACCAGTCTTCAAGCAATTGAAACATGTGGTTTGATTCAACCATCTACTGTAGTTTCCTTTGAAATGTGTCCTTATGAAATTTTCAAGAACATGTCCATATTCTTGACAGTAATGACAGCTATACCTAGTGTTGTAATCCCAATAGTAGTAATTTCCATTGCCTTTTGTATTTGCTAGTTGATTTAATGTCCACATGGGATTTAATGTCCAAACGTGATAATGGACTTTATGGCTCGATTAGATGCTCCTCATGAAACTTGATCTTCAAGTGTAAGCCTTCAACCTACAAGCTTGAAAACTCACAAATAAACTCAAACACACATTAGATGATTAGTTTGAACCCGTGAAGTGGGTCCCACCAAGCGTGCCCAAATGTGTTGCATAAAAATGTAACTAAGGAAATAACACTAAGCAACTAATGCACATTCCTAAATTATCATGCAAAACATCAAAATATGAAAGAAGACATGTAAATGAACAACATGAAACAAACAAGAGTATTAATGAAATCAAAATAACACATATGCAAACCTCATGAAATCATCAAGTGTAGATGATTTCATTACTGTGGGATGTGGTTGCTCACAATTCCTGCAGCATAACAATGGGGTAGATGGTGCTTGTGAAAATGAGGAGAGGGCTCTCCTTTTATAGGAAAATGGATGCAACGAATGGTTGAGATTGAATGTAAGATGAAGGGCTAGGATCTCTTAGGATCGATGAGGTGTCAATGAGGTGGAGGCCAAGTAGACTCCACATGAATTAGGGTTTTTGACCATTCAAAGGGGGGAAAATGCTCACACATGTGTAAGAAACCTTTGATGGTGACATGATCAATGAGGTGTGAGAAGCATGGCTTCTCACACATGTGTGAGACAACTTGACTTGCATGCAAGAGGACAAGTATGCAAGAGGTGTGAGAAGGTATGGCTTCTCACACATGTGTGAGACACCTTGATTCTCATGCAAGAGAACAAGTGTGCAAGAGGTGTGAGAAGGCATGGCTTCTCACACATGTGTGAGACAACTTGATTCTCATGCAAGAGGACAAGTGTGCAAGAGACATGCAAGACATGAGGGATGAGGAAAGTATGACCATCTCTCACACATGTGTGAGCACACACTTAGGATTAAAAGGTGATTAGCTAGGTGATTATGCAAAGCAAGCATGATTAAGGAAGTGGGTAGGTTTAGCATGATGGGTTAGGTTAGAGTGGTGAGGTTAGGTGAGGGTTAAAAGTAGGAGCCATGTGCTCAAATAGGATTAAATGTAATATTTAATTTCTAGGGGGTTTAGGCAGGGAAATAATTAAGTAAACGAAGTACTTAATTAAAAGGAATGGGTTAGGATGCAAGTGGGAAGTCTAGGATTTAAATAAACCTTAGTTTATTTAAATCAAGGAAAGGAAAACATAATTAAATAAATGTAAAATTTATTTAATTAAGGTAGGGGAATTAAATAAATAATGAATATTTATTTAATTGGCTAGGAACGAGTTTTGGACAAATTTAGGTGTCTACATTTTGCCCCTCTTTGATATAGCATTAGTAATGTTATATCAAAGAAGAATAAAATATAGTGGCTAGGAGGATAAGACTATAGCGTGATGCCCCAGTCATGAAAGGATGAGGAAGGATGAGGAGGGTGGAAGGATATGCCCCTCGAGAGGACATGCAGGTTAGGAGAACATGGATGTTCTCTCGAAATGGAAGGGAGGATGGAAGGTTGTTATGTTGCAATGGTGTGAAAAACCTAAGTTTGATATTGTACTCAACACTATGCACCAAGGTATGAGGAACCAAGATGACAATGTGTCAAGTACATGAAAAAGGGGTCTAATACAACCATATGCCATATGAAACCATGATATAGAAGACCATGATTCCTAGGACAATAGGATGCAAATACCATGAAAAAAATACTAATGTAGACAAGTAACAAGCAATCATGCACAATTAACCAAAAGAAAACCAACATTTTGCCCCTAGTCAAGCTAAAAACCCATGAATGGACTAATTGATAATGATCGATTAAGGATGGCAAAGCTAATGCTAAGTGTAATGCACATCCAAGGATTGGGAAGGATTCATCCCATGATAATGATGAATATGGTTAATGGATTATCATCTGATTGGGTCAAATTGATGAATTGATTAAGGATTGATGTATAAGATTACAAGATTAGATTGATTGGATTAGTAGTGATTGTAGAGTGAGATTTTTAATTTTTGATTTTATGGTGAATAGAAGAATGAACGTGGATGAGATTGGAAGAATGATGTTGATAGGATGAAGAATGATGAGAGTAGAATCGATTTGATGTGAAAGAATTAGAAGAATTGAAAATTGATTGAATTAGAGGGTGAATGAATTTGATTGAAGTGGAAGAATTAGATTGAATGAAGGTGGGATAGAATTGAATGAAACCAATGACAAGGGAGAGTCAAGGTAGGGTAAATGGAGGAGAAGCAACGTGAGGTGGTGGATGACAAGAATGGTGAAAGGGTATGAGGGGCCAAATGATATGGTATTAGAAAATGCGGAACCAAGGACCATGTTTCAAAGGAGTCTAGATGCCCTATTCCAAGGATAGGAAAATGGAAGGAAATATGGTGGAAAGGGTGCATGAAAATGGAAAGATGGTACGAATCCTAGTGTATGGAGGAAGGGAAGGCATGTATTCTTCCAAAGCATGTATGAATGTTCTGGTATTGTGCCCCTAATAGTGATCATGAGCATGGGAATGAAAGTGGAAGGAAGAAGGGATATGGGAGGGAGGTTGTGAAAGATGGATATGAAGGGTGTGGATGAAGTGTGGGATATGTAAGGGATGGGATGGATGGGAGAACCAAGATCAAGGACATATGAAAGGGTGAATGGAAGTATAGATGGAAAATGGATGAACATTACAAGGACTAGGGGATGGATAGCATGTCAAGATCATATATGTGGAAGGATTATGGAAGCATATAGGAAAATGTATGGATAATGCACAAGGGATATGGAAAGTGCATATGGATGGATGAAAGGAAAGTGAAAGTCAAGTTCAAAAATGGAAAAGGATGATGAACAGTAGATGGAAGTATGGAAGGTATGTATGGAAGAGTAGTATGTATCGAGCTTGCCCCCAGTATAGAGTGCAAGTGGAAGAGGAAAAGTGAGTGGAGGGATAAGTGAAATTGGAAGACAATGGAGACATGATAGGAGAATGAAGGGAGGACTCAAGCATCTAGATATATAGATAGTATCCTTTGATTTATTTTTCTTTTCTTTTTAATTTTCAAGGAATTTGTATTATTTTCTCATAGATGTTGGTAGGATAGTGAAAAGAAGGATGAAGCGGATTGAGGAATGGAGGAAAAGGACTTATGAAAAGGTTTGGATTAAGGTGGTGGAGTGGGAGGGAGGAAGACATGGTTGACAAATACTAGGTTGGAAGACGTGTGAAGGAGTGGATGAAGGAAGTGGAAAGATCATCATTAGCACACACCTTAAAGGGTGATGGAAAGGAGGAAATTATTGAGGATATGTAGGAGAAAGTGTGGATTTTGGGATATAGGGACCCAAAATGGATGAAGGAGATGACGGATTTGGAATGGTGGATTCGAGTATATATGGACCCAGAATTGATTTGGAAAATGGAAGCTCAGATGGTTTAGGAATGAGGGAAGCCTTTGGTTTAGCAAAATTGGATGTCATTGTGAATCTTTCTTTGAGATTCATTGCTACATTAAGTAGCTTTGGTATCCACAAAATTTTTGCATTTTTTATTTTCAGCCTTTGTGGCCTTTTGATTTTTCTTTGGATCAGATTTTTCTTTTCTTGGACATGTCTTTTAGAGGGGACATGTTGATCCTTGGGCTTTTGTGGATTTTTGGCTTTAGTCACTTTTTCTTTGGCATCAAATTTGTTGCCATTGGCCATGGCATGGGTGCATGAAGAAAAATGAGATGGAGAGCTTAGGGATGGTGAACATTGTAAGGTATTCAAGGATGTGTGCCTTTGTTGATCTTTATTAGGAGTATGAAAGGATGAAATTGTATACATGGATATGGTGGATGGATGTATATAAGGACCTAAAATGGAAGGAAGGGATGAAGGATTTGGCGGTGGAACATAAGGACCTAGAATAGATGGAAGTGAGGAAGGAAGCGAAATATGGATATAAGGTCCCAAAATGGATTTGGTATATGAATGTTGGGAAGCTTTAGGTTTAGATGGAGGAATTGTGGGGTTGGAAGAATTGGAAGGTGTACCAACATCTTGAGCCATGTTTTCTACAATGGGATACTTATTATTTTCAACACAAGATGTGAGTCCAAGTATATGGGGTTCATGAGTGGATGGGATAGGCATGATACGATCATGTGGAGGATTAGGATCACAAGGGGGATCATAAGGGATAATAGGATCTTGGGATGGGGTGAGATCATGAAAGGAAAATGGAGGGGTGCTTTGATCTTGACTTGAAAGAGGATCGTGTAGTGGAATGAGTGGATCATGAGATGGAATAGGACCATGAGATGGAGTGGAGGGAATTGAACCATGAGATGGATTGATTTGATCTTGACATGGAGGAGAGCTAGTGGATGGAGTGGAAGGAAGTTTTGCATGAAGTGGAGGAGCTATTTAGGCTAACTCTTGAGATGGAGTGGAAGGAGGAATTTGCTTGGTACATGAAATGTCTTGATTTTGGTTAGGAAGGGAATCATGAGATGGACTAGGAGGGATAGATGGATCTTGAGGGATAGGGGAATGATGGGATGGAGAAATGTTCGGATCTAGAGGAGAAGAGGAATCTATAATGTCATGCTTTGGAGGAAGGTCTTGAGATGGAACTGGGGGTATCACTTTGGGTGATTGGATCGCTTTATCTTATTCTTTACACTTAGCCAAGAGTGATGTGAAAAACCCCTTACAAGGTGGGGATGAGGTTTTTGGAGGATTAGGATTATGTGAATGGATAACTATGGGTAGGGGATTGAATGGAGGGTTGGGGTTGGATGGGACATGAGGACTATGGTCTTTGGAACATGGAGGAAGAGGACACATGGCATGGAAGGTGGTCTTTTTTTGTTGGCTTTCCAAGAGATAATTCTTTAATTGCTCCATTTCCATGGCAAGGTCATTTGTGTTGGAGGAAGTGTGTGGGCTATGAATAGAAGTGTATGTAGTGTAAGAATAATGAGGTGGATTTCCCTTGTCAAAGGTAGAAGAATGATGGACATGGGATGGATTAGATTTGGATATGAAGTGTTGGGGATGGATTTGATATGTAGGTTGAATGGGAGGTATAACTCCATATTATCTTTGAAGATTGTCAACCATTTGATTAAGAAAATTCAAATCCATAGATGTTAGAAGAAGAGTAATGAAAGATGGATGATGAAGGAAATATGAACTTAGGACTAGGAGAAAGTTTGGACTTTGTGTTGACTTGATTTGAATTTGAGTGAAAATTGATTGGATTTGATTTGATTTGATATTGATATTGATGGTGATGAGGGTTTGATTTGATTTGATAAAAACCCTAACCACATGAATGTGAGATTTGAATGAAAGTCCAATGGTGATGACAATGCTCCTATGACCAAAGTAGAAGATTTTATGAAAAATTGTATGAGAAGAAGATTTGGATAGATGAAGAAAGATTGATTGATTTAGAATTGAAGATGTAAATGGATTGACTTAGAAATTGATTAGAAAGGAATGAATTTGACAAGGGATTGGATTAGAAGAATGATGATGTGGAGGATTGAATTAAAAATGCATTATGAGACTGGTGGAGGAAATTGGGTCTAGACGATTATGAAGCATGACTAGGATGAAGATTGTGAATTAGATTGAATGAGGAGGGAAGACAAGTAAATGATGTGGACAAATAGAGATGATTAAGACTTCAAGGAATGGTTTGGATGATGAAGACGAGATGTATGAGGGTGATGACTTTGATGATGTAGAATTGATGTGGACAACTTGACTAAGAGGACTTGAACCAAGACTTGTTTTATTGTTTTTTGAAATTGTTTTGATTTTTTTGGATTTTTGAAGTTTTATAATAAAAAATTGGATTTTTATGTTTTATGATGTCTTTGGGTTTTTCAAATTTGAGATGCAAAATATATAGAATGAAATATGTACAAGGCAAGTGTGTTTCAAACACTCAAGAACTTCAAACACACCAACAATCCTATAAGGTTTTGACTAGGATGTACAAGGATCAACTAAAGGGTGTCCTTGATATACGTAAGGTACATAAGGCCCAAATCTGTAGATGAAAGAAAATATTGCCACACAGTCAGGGGGAGATGGTAACCCAAATCTCCTCCTTCACTTCCCAAAGGTATAAAGTTCTTTGGGGCTTAGCCAAGAGTGACAATATTTTGCTTCCAAGAGAGGTGTCTTTCGATTCGCCTCTCAATTTTTATACTCCACCAGAATGCTGGAGTTGAGGTCATCCCAATGGGTGATGAAATCCCCAAGCAGGCCTCCTAAAAAAAGAAAAACAAGACCACTTATTTCTTGTGCACCCAAGATCACCCGAAGGCACGAGGAGAGAGAATACGTAAGTGGCCTTGGGGTTCAAAAGACATGCGTTCTTTCCCAATGAAACTTTAGGTTTTGTACTCTACTTGAAGACACACGTGTTTATAACATACAATGTTCTTTCCAACTTGAAATTGTCGTCAACATAAATGAAAAATGTGGATTCATCAACAAGAAAGTAAATCGAGTGTACATAAACAAAAATGCTAAAAATGAAATCAATTTTCCTTAAGGCATTCAAGATTGTGTGAGTTTGTTTTAAGCACCAATTCAAAATGTTTGCTAGCTTAATCATACATGTACATTTCCCTTAAGGCATTCAAGATTGAATTTGGTTTTTTTAGCATTTAACCATGCATGCAAAGACAAGTGTTTAATCATACAAGTTCATTCCCAAAAACAAATTTGAAGCAAAATCTGCAAGAAAGATGGTAAGTGAGAAGATATCCCTGTAAAAACACAAGTTAGGGTAGGAAAAATGTAGGACAAATGCGAAACAACCCTGCAATGAAAAGGTTAGCACAAATTTTTGTCTTTGACAGAAAAATTAGAGATCTAAACAGCATCAAAATCTCATGAAACTAGCACCATGATGATGGGCTCGGAATCAGCTTTTCAAAAATATTTCGTTTTGCAAAAACGGAGCTTGTATGCTCAAGTTATGAGCAAAAAATTGAACACTACTCCTTATGGCTTAGAAGGGCATGGAATGCTGATGCAGTGCTGACATCAATGACCTGCGAGCAAAAAGTTGACGGTTAGACGCACGTTAAGCAAATTTTTTTTTTTTTTTTTTATGTTTTTGGAAAAAAAAAAAAAAAATGTTAGAGTGCATTAAAAAAGATAAATATAATGGTTAATACTAAAATAGAAAGACAATAAAATTTGTTTTGATTTTCCTTTTTCATTTTTTAAAGAAAAATAATATTAAAAAGAAATTTTAAAAAGAAAGGAAATGTGCAGAGGGTTTGAGCGCAGCAGAGGAGGCAGCGGTGCAGGGAAGCCAAGTGTCAACGAGGATGAATGCAGGAGGAGGGGGTTTGAAGTAGTAGGGTCATGGGATCGGTGGACGGAGGAGGTGGCAATGGAAGTGGTGGAGGGGAGGGTTTGCGCTTGTGGGCGATGAGAGTTTTAAAGGCACAGGGAGAATGCAACAGCGCTCGGTGGTGGTTGTTGCAGGTTTTGCGTAGAGGTGAGAAGGGAAGGGCTGCCGTGAGCGGAGGGTTTAGTGGGCTAGCGGAGGCAATGCGATTGTAGAGTGAGTGATGGTGATAATGCCAATAGCGGATGAAGTTCTAGGATAGGCTACGAGGAAGGGGGTGGCGTCAGCCGAGCGACTCACAGAGGTGGCAAACTTCACTTTGGGCGGAGCAGCGAGTTAAGTCACAGCCGAGGCAAACTCAGGTGGCGGCCGGGGATGCAGGGGTCCTAGTGGCCATGGGAGGCAAAAACAAAAACCAGCGACCGGGGGTGCAAAGGTCATAGCGGCCGCGGGTTGCTCTGCTTGCAGACGCCACCGCGGGTGGCATCGCTACGATGGCCTACACACAAACAAAAAAAATAGAGTTATTTTTTTAAATCTTTTTCCCCATTAATACATTAATGTAAATGATTTTAAAAGAAAAAGTGTACAAACAAAATGAAATGAAAGGAAACAAAATCCTCACTTCTTTTTTATAACCTATTTATTTACCAACAAAGAAAGAGAATTTTTTTTTCCTTTTCTAGTCTTTCCTATTAGCAAATAAATATATTTAACGTATATACATCCTAAAACTTGAAAAATAGAGCCATGAGAAATAAAATATAGAGTGTTATATGTCCAAAAACTTCTCGTATGTCCTCCAAACATGATGATGGGCTTTATGGCTCGATCAGATGGTCCTCATGAAACTTGATCTTCAAGTGTAAGCCTTCAACCTACAAGCTTGAAAACTCACAAATAAACTCAAACACATGCTAGATGATTAGTTTGAACCCGTGAAGTGGGTCCCACCGAGCGTGTCAAAATGTTTTGCATAAAAATGTAACTAAGGAAATAACACTAAGAAACTAATGCACATTCCTACATTATCATGCAAAACCTCAAAATTAAAAGAAGACATGTAAATGAACAACATGAAACAAACAAGAGTATTAATGAAATCAAAATAACACATATGCAAACCTCATGAAATCATCAAGTGTAGATGATTTCATTGTTGTGGGATGTGGTTACTCACAATTCCTACAGCATAACAATGGGGTAGATGGTGTTTGTGGAAATGAGGAGAGGACTCTCCTTTTATAGGAAAATGGATGCAACAGATGGTTGAGATTGAATGTAAGATGAAGGGCTAGGATCTCTTAGGATCGATGAGATGTCAATGAGGTAGAGGCCAAGTAGACTCCACATGGATTAGAGTTTTTGACCATTCAAAGGGGGGGAAATGCTTACACATGTGTGAGAAACCTTTGATGGTGACATGATCATGACGTGTGAGAAGCATGGCTTCTCACACATGTGTGAGACAACTTGACTCTTATGCAAGAGGACAAGTGTGCAAGAGGTGTGAGAAGACATGGCTTCTCACACATGTGTGAGATGCCTTGATTCTCATGCAAGAGGACAAGTGTGCAAGAGGTGTGAGAAGGCATGGCTTCTCACACATGTGTGAGACAACTTGATTCTCATGCAAGAGGACAAGTGTGCAAGAGACATGCAAGACATGAAGGATGAGGAAAGTGTGAACATCTCTCACACATGTGTGAGCACACACTTAGGATTAAAAGGTGATTAGCTAGGTGATTATGCAAAGCAAGCATGATCAAGGAAGTGGGTAGGTTTAGCATGATGGGTTAGGTTAGAGTGGTGAGGTTAGGTGAGGGTTAAAAGTAGGAGCCATGTGCTCAAATAGGATTAAATGTAATATTTAATTCCTATGGGGTTTAGGCAAGGAATTAATTAAGTAAATGAAGTACTTAATTAAAAGGAATGGGTTAGGATGCCAGTGGGAAGGCTAGGATTTAAATAGGCCTTAGTTTATTTAAATCAAGGAAAGGCAAACATAATTAAATAAATGTAAAATTTATTTAATTAAGGTAGGGGAATTAAATAAATAATGAATTTTTTTTTAATTGGCTAGGAACGGGTTTTGGACAAATTTAGGTGTCTACAGAACATCAATCACTTGATTTTCTATTATCTTTCCAAGTTTGAAGACCTCCATCTTCTGGCCTTTTTCTCCAAGCTATTAGGCTTTACCTTGTGAGAACCTAAGCTCTGATACCAATTGTTAGAATATTAAAATGTGAAGAATGCTTCTGAGAGGGGGGGGGTGAATCAGAAGTATTACACTTTATCCATTAAAACTTTTAACTGAAAGTATATTACATGCATGTAAACATATGAAATTAACATGAAGTAAACACATGCATCAACAACACATAACACTAGATTTTGGTAACCCAGAAACCCTCCAGGAATAAGAAGGTAAAACTGGGGTGGGGATGATACCCACAAAATCACTGCAACAATAATTGTTTTAACCACTTCTAATGGTCTGCCCTATGAAAAGCCTACCTTGTTAAAGGCTTTACACTATATCAATAGTGACCTAGTTAAAAGATTTACAAACTCTTTTCATTAAGTGTAACCCTATTAAAGGATTTATAACCTAGTTGTTAAGCTATCTAATCAACATAGGATTTCCTTTCTAATACAATTGCTAGAGAGTATTAGGTATAATAAACCTGATAGCTTACAATCCTTGATTGCTGAATTTAGGCACTTGATTTTCTCTCTTTGATCTTGATTCTCTGAGATCTGATATATGTTCATATCCCCTGCTTGGTTTTGATCAACAAAATATCTAATTGCTATTCTTTTCCTCTAAGTCTTTTCACTCTTCACTCTGAATTTTACTACAGCTTCTCAAATATTTCTTTTTCATCATCTTCAAAATGAGATTTCATCTTCCTTATAAAGACTTTCAAAGACTTAAGGTTAGGTATGGATCTATGATCCATATTGAATCTTTATTTCCCGCTCATTCCTTGCACTTTCATTATTGGTTACATGCCTTCTCCATTTTTCTTATTGGCTACATGTAGATTGCATAGGAAATACAAAAGATTTGATCTTATCACTTAGATCCTTCAAGATTCATCATATGTTGGCCATAAAAATGGTTTACATCTGAGTTTGTGCCTTTTCAAACTCATATGCACATTCTATATTACTTGGAACTTTCTAATTCATGATGCTTGACACATATAAGAAACTAGCTCACTCGGCTCCTATAGTGATTCTATCCTACTCAGCATCATCTATGACTCAGCACCTAAATATTACTCAGCACTTGTATCATGCTCAGCACTTGTGGTCACTCGGCACTTGATCTTCACTCGGCACCTAAAGATTTCTCGGCACCTAAAGATCATTCGGCACCTATTGAAATTCTGACTCGGCATACATAGTGTACTTGGCTTCAATGTAGAAGGTGGTTAAGTGTGTTGGCACTCAAATGTCAAAACCATTGTGAGACTAACACATTTATTTCAAATATTGATTCCAATCTTTATCCTTCAGAGATTTATTATTAGAACATAATTTGGAAATAATAATTTCTTTTTTAATTTAATAATTACATATTAGACAAATTAATTGTTTTCAACTTAAGATATTTTTATCAAATAAGATAATCTAAAAGAAAAAATTCTTTAAACCATTTCATTAAGTAAATGAAAAAAAGATATAGAAAACATGAATTTTCCAACATTTTTTGTCTTTCCTTTACAATTAACCATGCTTCCTATCATAGGAAAGAATCTACAAAATAGACAATATAAGGTATAATGAACATGAGCACTATTTGACAAAAATAATACAAAGTGTAGTGCAAAAATAATCTTGGCAAAATTATGACAGGGAAAGTAAGTTTTGATTAAATAAATGATAAAAATCTTAAACTAATGGTGATTAGTAAGAGGGAAAATATAAGGAAATGTATAATTATGAACAAATACACCTAAAATTTGGGGATTTTAGAAAGAAGAAAGTGACTTTGGCAAAAAGAAATAACAATGCCATGTGTTGAGTTTTATCACCACAATTGACAACCAAATGATATACAAACAATATTTCCTTAAAGCTTATTCCCATTATTTTGGGATTTAAATTTTTAGACAAAATTCAATCATTCTACTTCATAAGTTATATAGTTTCCACTAGGAGCTTGTGTTCAAAGTGTCAAACAATTTAGATTGAAAAGATAGTGCAAGTAAATCTCAATTTGCTTAGCCAAGTGCAGACCACCAGTTCAATAAATATAAGTCCAACATTAGCTATAATCAGTTTTTATTGATTCGTAAAGAAGTTGACGACTTAATAGATAAATGTAAATCAAGAAAAGCCATCTTCAAATGTTAATAGAATATGAAAAATCCAACCAACATTAAAACATGGCATTAATGGAGGACCAATTCAAACTATACTTATGAGTTGAAAACAAAGCAGATTTGGATCTTTGTGACAAATCAAAGAACTAAATAAAAATATAATAATCTTTATCTATAAACTACTTAAGAGGGGATGAATAAAATAAAATATATCTAGTAGATAGTAAATCACCCTCTGACATGAAGTGATTAAAGGTCAAAATCTCCTATTATTGAGTCAATTGGAGCTAGTTAATGTTAGACCACTAGGTACCAAAAAGTCTTATTTTTAAAATGTAATATGAAATAAAAGAAAATGACTCCAAATAGTAAAATGTATACTATTAAATTCAAGCAAAAGAAAAAAATAAAGGAAGACACAATAAGCTAGAACACTTGATGATTTCTACACACCATTAATGGCTTGATATAATCTTCTCTACATCTTAACTAGTGCATTATTAATCATTAATACTATCACAATGGAAATAAATTTTCTCAAAAGAAAACTAAGAAAATAAATCTACTTCAAAACACAATGTTCTATCATCTCCAACTCAGCATTAGCTCACGTAAAAATAGGAATATAATTGCAAAAGATGAACAACAAAGGCTAGATTATTTAATTCACTAAATATTATGAGGACAATATTGGAGCAAAAAATAATAATTATAAACAATAAACTAAGGAAGGAATGTAGATGTTTAATCCATAAATTAGTAGATGGTTGGCACTCCTCACTTCCAAATTGGTTTCTCTTCTTCTAGGTATTGTTTGTGATCCTTTCCTTTTTACAAATCTCTATGCCATGAAAAATATATTATCTTCTTTTCCTCTCTTCACCTTCCTCCATAATAGATTCCCACACTTCTTGTTTTATCTACTTTTTTGAGTTTCCATTCCTTCAATATGTATTTCATGTAAAAATATTTGGTTGAAAGAGGTTACTTATTAAAGTTTTTGCTATTATTCTTGGTCCAATCATAGGTTGGTATATTAAGAGGAGGGGGCAGTGAGTGAATAAATATACACCAGTAGTTTTAATTTTTCTTCTTACACCACACTTTATACTAGTCTACAGGTTAGTGCTAGAAACAAATTGCCCAAATATAATAATAATAAAAAAATGAACACATCAACAACATTAGATAACTCAATATCTATTACATGAAAACCTAGCTAGGGTAAAAACCATTGTGTGCAAGTAGATCCTCACAAAGCTTTCCTTCTTCTGAAGTGCACCTGATCAAGAGTTTATCTCTATTAAAAGATTACAATGACATTTTTAGGAGCCACCTGTTAGATTATGGTGACTGATTAGGAAAGTACTGTACATACTTCATAAATAGTGGGGTTCAGGGCATCGCCTCGAAAAAAAAATTTGGGCCATGGTCGACATGGTAGCCGACATATTATGGCTGACATTTTATAACCCTAAAGCAGTTTAATACTTGCATAAAAGGGCTTAGGGTTGGGTATTTTTCATTATGTTGTGATGCGAAATTGGTTCTTGCGGTGGTATTGAGCTGTAAGGGATTACGGATTGTAATCAGGTTGTAATCACTGGATTGTAATAAGATCAAACTTGTTGTTAGGTGGACATAGCCTAGGGATTGGGTGAACCACATTAAATCTTGGTGCCTTGTGTTCATTTCTATGTGATCTATTATTTTTTAGTTATTGGTTATATTTGCATGTAGTTTTTATTTCTGTCTGTGGTTTATCCCAACAAGTGGTATTAGAGCAAGGTTGTCTTTTAGTTATCCTCTGTAAGAAAGTCTCACAGTTAAGTGGGAGTCTCATGGTTGAGTGGGAGCAATGGCAGATGAGGGTAAGCTAAGGGTTAACAGGTTTAATGGGCAGAACTTCCAGTTATGGAAGATGCAAATGGAAGACTATCTATATCAGAAGGATTTATGGAAGCCGTTGGAAGGCAAAGCCAAGAATCAGGGAACTATGTCAGAGGTTGAATGGGATCTTTTGGATAGAAAGTCACTTGAAAGCATTCGATTATGCTTGGCTCCATTGGTGGCATTTAATATTATAAAAGCAAAGACGATAAAATATTTGATGAAAACCCTAGCGACACTGTATGAAAAGCCCTCTGCTTCAAACAAGGTATTTCTCATAAAGTGTTTATTTAATATGAAAATGGTAGAAGGTGGATCTATTGCAGATCATTTAAATGAGTTTAATACTATTACTATTCAATTATCTTCTTTGGGTATCAATTTTGATGAAGAAATTAGGGCTCTCTTGATTTTGTGTTCTTTACCTGAAAGCTGGAATGGCTTGGTAATGGCTGTGAGTAATTTTGTTCCTGGATCTAGTACCCTAAAATATGATGATGTGATTGGTTTAATTTTAAGTGAGGAAACTTGTAGAAAATCCTCAGGTGGATCTACATCAGGAAGTGCTTTGAATGCACAAAGCAGGGGCAGAATGACTGAAAGAGGAAGTAACTCTGGAAATCGTGGAAAATCAAGAGGAAAGTCAAAGGGGAGGAGGTCTCAATCGAGAGGACCAAATGATTGCTAGTACTGTGGGAAACTAGGGCACAAAAAGAAAGATTGGTAGAATTGAAAGAAAAATGAAGGAGATAAATCAAATGGACACAAGGAGGCAAATGTGGTAATTAAAAAATCTGAAGAGGATGCTTTGCTTCTGTCTCTAGAGAGTGTTGATGATTCATGGGTTTTAGATTCTGGTGCTTCATTTCATTCTACACCTCATAGAGGTTATTTCATTGATTATGTCCAAGGGGATTTTGGACTTGTTTATTTGGGGGATAATGATCCTTGTCAGATTGTTGGAAAGGGAAAAATTAAGATTAACTTGTAGAATGGGAATCATTGGATACTACATGAGGTAAGACATGTTCCAAAACTAAGTAGGAATTTAATTTTAGTAGGGCAACTTGGTGATGAGGGTTGTGTTGTTACTTTTAATGATAAAAATTGGAAGGTTTCAAAAGGTTCCCTTGTAGTAGCAAAAGGTGTGAAAGTAGGCACCTTATACCTTTGTACAGATCATATTGTTCCTTCTACTTTGATTGTTTCAAAGAAAAATGAATGTTCAGGAACAATTGCTGCAGTTGACCAGGGAGAAAAAATAGCTGCTATAGATTTTGATACAGCGTTGTGGCACAATAGACTTGGGCACATGAGTGAGAAAGGTATGAAAGTACTTCATTGAAAGAAAGTTTTACCAGGTCTAAAATGTGTGAATATGGATTTTTGTGAAAGTTGTGTGTATGGAAAACAAAAGAGAGTGAGTTTTGTAAAGACTGGGAAGGAAAACAAAAAGGAGAAATTAGAGCTTGTGCATACAGATGTATGGGAACCACCTCAGGTATCTTCCCTTGGTGGCTCTCATTATTATGTTACATTTATTGATGATGCAACTAGAAAAGTATGGGTTTATTTCCTTAGACAGAAATCTGATGTATTTCAAACTTTTAAGAAATGGAAATGCTTGGTTGAAAATGAGACTGGTAAGAAATTAAAATGTCTTAGATCTAATAATGGTGGTGAGTATTGCAGTCATGAATTTGAATATTATTGCTCCACTAATGGTATTCATAGATAGAAAACTGTTCCAAGGACTCCACAGGAAAATGGAGTGGCTGAAGGCATGAACAGGACTATAATGGAGTGCGCAAGGAGCATGAGGTTGCATGTTGGGTTGCCCTTACACATGTGGGTGGAGGCAATTAATACTATAGTATATTTGATTAATAAAGGTCCCTCTACTCCTTTGGGTTGTGGTATTCCAGAGGAAGCATGGACTGGTAAGAAGGTGAGTTATTCTTTTCTCAAGATCTTCGGTTGTGAAGCTTTTGCTCATATAGACTCTAAAAATAGAACTAAGCTAGAAGCTAAATCAAAGAAATGTGTCTTTTTTGGATATGGCATTAATGAATTTGGTTATAGGCTTTAGGATTTTGAAAATCTTAAAATTGGTAGAAGTTGGGATGTCATATTCAATGAGAAAGTGTTGTACAAAGATCTGTTGCAACAACATGAGAAGAAAGAAGATGATTATGTAGTGCTGGATGATACTCCAAAAGCTGATGTTCTAGCTATTCCTCATGATGTGCAACAACTACAACAACAAATACCACACACACCAGTGAATGTTAGATGGTCAACAAGGAAAATTAGACCTCCACAAAGGTTTTCTCCCTCTTTGTATTCTATTTTACTTACTGATGCTGGTGAACCCAAAAGTTATGATGAAGCTGTGCAGGTGGATACTAAGATTCAATAGGAGTCTGCAATGAAAGATGAAATGGACTCTTTGCTGAAAAATAAGACATGGGATTGTGCAAGTTGCCTGCAGGGAAAAAGGCTTTACAGAATAAGTGGGTTTACAAGTTGAAAGAAGAGGAAGGAGGTAAGAAAAGATTTAAGGCCAAGTTAGTTGTAAAAGGATTTGCACAGAAAAAGGGAATTGATTTTGATAAGATATTTTCTCTTGTTGTTAAAATGACTTCTATTCGTACTATTTTAAGTCTTGTGGCTAATGAAGATTTGCATTTAGAGCAGATGGATGTTAAAACAGCCTTTCTTCATGGTGATTTGGATGAAGAAATAAATATGGCTCAGCCATAGGGTTTTGAGGTCAAAGGTAAGGAGAACTTAGTGTGCAAATTGAAGAAAAGTTTATATGGCTTGAAGCAAGCACCTCGGCAATGGTATCTGAAATTTGATAGTTTTATGCATGAGCATGGATATAATAGGTGTCATTCAGATTATTGTGTTTATTTTAAGAGTTTGGATGATGATAGCTACATTATTTTATGTTTATATGTTGATGATATGCTTGTAGCTGGGTCTAACATGGATCATATTAAGCGGCTAAAATGCCAGTTAGCACATGCATTTGCTATGAAGGATTTGGGGGCAGCAAAACAAATCCTTGGTATGAAGATTTGCAGAGATATGAAGAACAGAACATTGACGCTATCTCAAGCTAATTATGTTGAGAAGGTGTTGCAATGTTTCTCTATGGAGAATGCTAAAGCTGTCAGCACACCTTTACCCAGTCATTTGAAATTGACTAAGGAAACGTGTCCCAAGACACAGGAAGAGGAGGATAAGATGTCCAAGGTACCCTATGCTTCAGCTGTAGGAAGCTTGATGTATGCTATGGTATGCACTAGGCCAGATATTGCACATGCAGTGGGAGTCGTTAGTAGGTATATGAGTCATCCAGGATTTGAGCATTGGAATGTTGTCAAGTGGATTCTCAGATATTTGAGAGGAACATCCAATAAGTGTTTAAACTTTAGGGGCTCTACTACTAATTTACAGGGCTATGTTGACGCAGATTTGGTTGGGGATATTGATACCAGGTGGAGTACTACAGGTTATGTCTTTACTATTGGTGGGGCAGCCGTGAGCTGGGTTTCTAGGTTACAAAAGATTAATGCTCTATCCACTACAGAGGCAGAGTATGTTGCTGCTACCGAGGCAACCAAGGAGATGATATGGCTTTAGTTCTTCTTGGAAGAAGTGGGACATCGTTAGAAGGATAATTATTTGTTCATAGATAGTTAGAGTGACATTCATCTTGCTAAGAATTCAGCTCTGCATTCTAAGACTAAACACATACAGTTGTGGTACCATTTCATTCGGTCAGTTTTGGAGGATGGATAGTTAAAGTTGGAGAAGATACATACCAATGACAATCCAGCAGATATGTTGACAAAGGTTGTACCAAGGGAGAAGCTAAACTCCTCTTCAGCTTCAGTTGGTCTTTTAGATTGAACATGAATAAAAGAACAGCAGAGTCCAGGGTGGTTCGATCTAGTGGGAGCCCCATGTGATAGTGGTATTGGTACAAGATTAGTCTCCAAGTGGGATATTGTTGTTTAGTGTGGAGCCTGATTAGTCCCCAAGTGGCCGACATATTATGGCCGACATGTTATGGTCGACATGTTATAACCTTAAAGCAGTTTAATACTTGTATAAAAGGGCTTAGGGTTGGGTATTTTTCATTATGTTGTGATGCAAAATTGGTTCTTGCGGTGGTATTGAGCTGTAAGGGATTACCGATTGTAATCAAGTTGTAATCACTGGATTGTAATAAGATCGGACTTGTTGTTTGGTGGACGTGGCCCAAGGATTGGGTGAACCACGTTAAATCTTGGTGCCTTGTGTTCATTTCTGTGTGATCTATTATTTTTCAGTTATTGGTTATATTTGCATGTAGTTTTTATTTATGTCCGTGGTTTATCCTAACACCACCCAATTAAGGGATTTATATAATACATGTGAAATTATTTCCCTATTAGGAGAGTCCTAGTTAAAGGGCTTTGAATCACAAGTAAATGTGTTACTATGTTAGAGAATTTAGCACAAAGAACTTTTCAGGGTTCACCCTCAACATAATTTACTATTATAAATATTAGTAAACAAAAGGGAAATGATTTAATGAAATAGCTTCTACACTTATATTGAATAGATACCTTTACTTATCTTTGCCCTATCAACAATTGTGCTTTACCTTCTCTAGCTCTACAACTTTAGACACAATTAGTTACATGCTTCGCACTACTCACTCTTGCACATATTCACTCTTGTGTTTCTTGGACTCACTATCTTCTCCTCAACACACTATCTTCTTAGTTGTGACCTCTCTCTATCACTTCTTCACACTTAGTTCATCTCTCTTGGTTCTCTAGATAATCAATTGGAAATTTAACCTTTTCTCGTTAGACATTTTTTTTCTTTTATAGTCTTTTATCATTCAACTTTGAAACCCTAATCAACAAATTCAAACTTTGAATTCTCAAGCCTACTTCTAGCTTGACTTCCTATTGATATTACAAGAGTCACAGATGTCTTGTATCCACAAAGACTTGCATTACTAGAAATAATTCAAAATTGAATTCTTTTGACTATTTCTTGATCTAAAAACTCCATCACCATTAAGAACAATGATGAGTGCACCTCTACCTACTTCATGACATGGAAATCATGGGTTTCTTACTTCATGCTTTCCTTGCTAACTTGACAAATCCATCCAGAATGATTACCAATCATTATAACTTTTTTTTCCTTCTTGACATCCTTTTTCATGTTCTTACTTCACTTGGCATAACTTCATCTAAGTCGATAACCATTGTCATCACCTTTGTTGGGCTCATCTTTCACCTTTCTTTGATTGCCCTTATGAACTAGAGTCACACACACAAGATCAATGTGCCTTGTCGTTCATTACTTGATATCAATCTTGGTTCCTTCTATCCCTTGACATCATAGTCATAACTAAATACACTAGTCAAGCTATCAATTATTCCTCGAGCATTGAGGTAGTTATGCCAAAATTATCATTACAAGTAGTCAATTAATACTTTGTATCCCTTCACTATTTCTCTTGTGTAACTATCCCACTCACTACATGTGCATAGTTTTAGGATTCATATAGTTTATATATTTCTCTTACCTAATTTACTCATATATACACACATACAAAGATTTCAAAGAAAATTATAATAAACATGGATATACTATTTGACTTATATAATTTTCTTGAACTATTATTCATGTGTATAACCAAAATTTATTTCTAATTGATCATACACTTCCATTCTATTTCCTTAACCATTAAATTTTTTTCCTTTGCATTCTTTGTTGACATTGAGATAGTCGCAAAAAAAAAATTAATCTACCATTTAGTTGTAACTGAAAAATAATAAATTTATCAAACATATGGGGTGTGTAATAACCAATATTTTTTGATCTCCCCCATATCGAGGAGCTAACCTCTCCTTCCTCAACCACACTGTCTCCTTCATTTTCTATCATCAGTGCTAACCACTCAATTTGTTATTAATAGGTTAGTCACAAAGAATTGTATTCAAGTTTGAAAAAATCTCAAATTTTAACATAAGTATTCATCAATTTCAATTTCAATTTCCATCTGCAATAAAAATATATATAATTACCAACATTTAGTCTATTTATATATAAATGTTTAATCTTCCAAGAAAATATATATGTAAATGCATCACATGTCTAAAAAGAAAGGATATTAATCAAGATGTCTATAACAACTAACCACAATTTCCTGATTCAATAATTATTTGACAAAGTCAATAGAAGTCAAATAATTTCCTTAAAAGGCAAGAGCCTACAACATATTGGTAAATTGTGAGCCTCTCATTAGGGGGGTCTTGGGTTCGAATCTACTCGAGCTTAAAACATAATAATATTTAAACTTAATAATAATAAATAAATAAATAATAAATTATCTAGGCTTCAAAAAATTACCTATCAAAATAATAATAATAATTTCCCTAAAAATATATTGAGATATAGGGGTTTTCATTGTCGGGTTATGACATCCCTCCCCTCTAAGATGAGACATCAACCCAATGTCTAATGAAAATACATCAAAATTCCCTACACATAATAAAACTAAAAACATATCAGAAACAATATAATATAGTCTATGAAAATAAGTGTGAGAAGGAACTAAGAATATCATCTACATCCTCCCATGCAATACTATAAAAAAACTAAGATTATCATCTACATTCTCCCATGTAATAGTATTGATAGATAATTGGTCCAACTGGACCATACACTACAACATCTCTCTATCATACACCCTAATGGCAAGTTGATAAATAATGTAGGAAGGATCCACCATTACTACTCTTAGATCTTCTACTTGCAAAGCATGCCAATCTGAGATGCAAAATCTATCTAGACGATAGGGTTTCATTAAAGAAACATGAAACAAATTATGAATACAAGAAAGAGTGAGTGACAGGGCATGGCTATAAGCTATGAGATTGATAACCTCCAAAATAAAATGCCCACATATTGTAGGTGCAAGCTTAGAATCATTTCAAAATGACATAAAATTCTTGTGTGGTCTCACACATAGGAATACCTTGCCCCTCTCCCAAAATTGTCTAAAAGTACAATTCTTGTCCACATAATTATTTTTTCTATCCATGTATTCCTTCACCCTTTCCTTAATAAGGATCATTTTCTCTTCTATTTCCCTTGACATGTCAAGACTACTAGTGATTCTATCCTCAAATATATCCCAACTAATAGAAGTTTAACACTTTCACCCATTAAATTCTTGAAATGGAGTCATTACTAATGACGTATGGTTAACATTGTTGTAGTAAAACTCTATTGATAGAAGATTTCCTTCCCACATGTATTTTTGATCCATGTAGTACACTACAAATTAAGCAATTAGGAACTTGATTTACTGTCTTAGTTTTCACCATTTTTTTGAGGGTAATAAGTTTTATTGAAGTTTGATCTAGTACCCAATGAGGCATTCAATTTTTTCCAAAACTTTTATGTCATATGAGTGTCGCTATCAAATATAATGACCTTAGGAACTCTATGCAATATAAATATATCCTATACAAATTTCTTGGCTAAAGCCAAGGATCCATCCCTCTAACTACCTAGTATAAAATGAGCTACTTTGGTTAATCTATCAACTACAAATAGGATCAAATCATGTTTTCACCATGCTATGGGAAACCTTTGGACAATGTCCATTGTATAACTTGTTGCTTATACTCTAGAATATAATGAAAATATAATAGTCTAGCTAGGTAGACATGCTCATCCTTAACATGCTGACATTCTAAGCATTATGTTATAGATGCTACCACATCTTTCTTAAGTCCTCACAGAAAATATAATGACCTCATAACAACAAGAATTTTATTCATCCTTAGATGTCCTAAAAATTGATTGCAGTGCATCTCCTCAATGCTCCCTTTTTGGGAATATGCATTATGTTGTGGTATCTCATTGTACCATCTTTGATCAAATGAGTAACCATTAAACCAATGATCGGGTAAATATGTTAGAAACTAATATATAAACACCATATGTTGTTAACTAGGGAAACCCTAGCCAAGGGAAAACCTTGGTGGGGATGGTACCCGCAAAATGATCTACTAATTAAAAGTATATTGTGAAAGATGTTGACCATGTTAGGAGTCTTAGACTACATACATATAGTGTATATGTCCTTGTTAGAGGAATAGGCCTTTTTAGAAGCCTCAACCCTATTAGAAGTTGTAATTATAGTAAAAAAGGTGAGCTCACGGCTCATACAAAACATATAGAACTTCACAAGTTATATAGAATAATACCAAAACTATGATTTTTGCTAATATCTCATACATCTAATCAGTCCTTTGAGGTTCCTCTTCACAAAACATTCATGTCTTTGCTATGATCTACTATAACATCAAATTTTCATCTATACAATATCATCTAAGTGTGCATAAGTCAAATCTATCATTTTAATATAATTGCACACATTACCAAACCAAAAAGTTCTTCCTTTATAACAAAAAGTTTAACCTATCTGACTTAACCTCTTCACACATTTTCAAAGCTTAATATTACATCCTTCCATGTAAGGGTTAATATCTATGATGTCATCCCTATCTTTTTAGGATCTTGTTTTGACAAGTAAAAATAATACCTTGAACAAAAAAGTCAATACTCTACCAATTGCCTTGTATATGCAATATTAAACCAATCTTTGGAAGTCTTCCCAAAATATATAAAAATATTTAGAAGCCTTCACAGTATCATTTATGGTGTCCATACCACCTTCCCTCAAGCTTGCTAGACTATATCTATCTTCTGTAAAGCTCACTAAACAAAATAAGTTGTTTGTACCATGTCACCATGCTTTATACTTAGACAATTTTCCAAGTATCCTTATACAAAAATTAACCTTTGGCTTTGGTAGCCTCAATACTATATTATGTTTCCATTAATTAGAACCCTAACCTTCTACCTTAGCCAAATTTCCAACAAGATCTATATGCAATGTTGATTTTAAGCCAACTCATAGTGGTCATCTCCCTGCAAAATCCAACAATACATATTCCTTTGAGCATGTCCTGGTAGTAAAAATAGCTAAAATATGTCTCCTACTCAATGCATCAACCATTCTATTTTATTTCCCCTTGATATATTCAATTCCAAAATTATATTCACTCAAGAATTCTAACCAATTCCTTTGCCTAGTGTTAAGATTGTGTCATGTAAAGATGTATATTGAACCCATATGATCTATCTTCAATTCAAATTTCCTACCCAAAAGATAATGATCTACATCATTAACATCATGTTATTTTATTTTTCATGACTCGTAAGTTACTACCTTGCCATCTTGTATAAGTACACCTCCTAGGCTCTCACTTGATGCATTTGTGATAATAGTGAAATGACCATTTAGGTTTGGTATAATTAGGATAGGAGAATATGTGAGCTTTTGTTTTAATAGTTGGAAGTCTCTCTCACACACATCAATCCAATCCTATCTATACCCTTTCCTCTGAAGGGATGTAATGGGTATTGTGACCTTAGAGAATCCCTCCACAATTTTTTTGTAATACCCTGCTAGTCCCATGAAGTGTCTAACTTCACTCACATTTTTTGGTCTTGGACACTCAAGAATGAATTTAATATTTGTAGGTTCTACTAAAATTCCTATAGAAAATATTATATTTTTACATGTTAGGGTTTTTTTTTCACCAAAATATCGACATCTCAATACTTGATACAACCACTATACCTATAAAATACATGAGGTGGTTATGTCATGTCACAAATCCTAAATATTAATATTGTTAGCTAGTCGAACAGTCCCCCAAACCTTTGACAAAGCTCTTATACCATTTATTACATGCTAGGGTTTTTGTTGCACCAAAATATTGACTTGTCAATGCCTCATACAACCACTAGACTTATAGAGCACATGAGGTGGTTAAGTTATGCCACGAATCTTGAAGGGGAACATTAGCAATTAGTCCAACATAAGTGTCCCAAATAATGAATTTCCTTTTGATAAAATGAAAAATTTGATAAATTTCCATACAAATTTTAATCCCTAAGGCATTGCAAGACTATTCGCGAGTGTTCCTCATGATCTTGGAGTAGATCAAGATATCATCAATGAAAATATCCACAAACTTGTCCAAGAAATCTCTAAACACACTATTAATCAAATTTATGAATGTTGTAGGAGAATTGGTAAAACCAAAAGGTAAAAATACAAAATCATAGAGCCCATACCTTGTTCTAAATGCAATCTTACCTATATCCTCCTCTTTGATCTGGAGTTGATGGTATCTAAGTCTCAACTCAATTTTTACGAAATTGTTGCTTCCTTTATCTATTTGATTAGTTCATCTATTAAAGGAAGAGAATATCTATTTTTTATTATCACCTTGTTAATAATTCATTAGTCTATACATAACCCCAAGGTTTCATCTTTCTTCTTCATGAAGATCACAAGTGCTCCCCATGGTTAGATACTAGGGTGTAAAAACCATTATCTAAAAGTTCCTAATATTGAATATTCAACTCATACATCTCAGTTGTTTTCATTCTATATGAATCCTTAGATTAAGACTCAATTACTAACATAACATCTATGGAAAAGTTAAATTCCCCCTTAGGATTTAGTTTAGGAAGTTTTTCAAGAAATACATCTCGATACTCTTGCAAAATGGGGAAATCACATTCAAACTAGGGATGTCAAGGTCCTTTTCCTAAGATTTATATTTCATGTACCCCTTCATCTTAGCCTTCTTCAATTACATGATTGATACCTACCTTAACTCCAAAGGCTTCTTTATAACCCTAACAACTATAGGTATAATTAAATCATCAAAGCATTTGATTGATTTCTCCTTGTGATTCATGATGCCTTTATATTCAACTAGTTGACTAATTCTCAAGATAACATCATAATATCCTAATGGGGAAACATAAAAATAAACTTGCAATTGAAAATTCAAAAGTTCTAGATCACTTCTATTTAGACATTTGTCAACCCTATGCTCTTCCCTATTGTCATACTCTACCTTCTAAGGTTCAAACATATAACTAGCTCTAACAAGTAATAGAGAAATAATCCTAGGATCTATAAAGAATTGTTTGGCTCTTGTATCAATTAAAATAGGAACATCATAATGATAGATCTTACCATCTATCTAAATAGGAGTTTCTTAAAAATCTACCTATTGGTGGTCAATAGTTGCATGCATTTGAGGTTGTACCTTAAGTGCTTTACCATCTCTTTGAGCTTTGTTATGAGGATAATAAGTGATGTAGTAGCTACCTCCATAATTAAAGGAATCAATTCTTGGTTCCTATCTACACTCATATTTGTTCCTCCGATCATTTTCATTTCTATTATTCCCAAATCTATTATTCACTCTATTCTATTTCTAATTTTGAGAATTATTAGAGTTCCTTACTGTATTACCTCTACCTCTACCTCTACCTCTCATAATATGCACCTACTAACATCTAGTGTTCCTTAGTTTATCATCTCCATACTTCCTCTTTAGTCCTTTAAGGCTGTTTTTTTGTTTTGTGGTTCTAAATAAAGGTACTCTTCTCAGTTTCTCTTCTTGTAACAATGCCTTTCATATGCAAATTACATAGTTTCTGGTGCAATCCCAATACAAACTAACACATTTTAAAACACTCATCCTCTAGATATTGTGTACCATATTTCACTATATGGACAAAATAACTCATGGTATATAGTAACATTCATAACCCCTTGTATCAAATTTTAAAATTATGATACTTTCATGTTGTAGAATGACAAAGGTAACTGTTGTTTATTGATAAAGAGATATAAGTCTTCCTAAGATATATGTTTGGGTCACAACTTCCTCTTTGCCATTTTATTGTTTCACCAAGTAGCCACTTCACCAATCAATTGAAATAAACCCGAATTATCTAAAGAGGTTATGGACATGGAATTGTTTTTCCATAGAGATGATCCATGCCTCCACATCATTCATCTTACCATAAAAGGTGGGTGATATAACCTTTTTAAGGTTCTTGGCCAATTCCTCAACTATATATCTATTATTAAAGTCTCCACCATTGTCCTAAACATAAACATTTCTCTTCAATTTTTTCCTCAATCCTCTTGTACTATTCTTCCTTTTCAAGGTCTTCCAACCTTTGGCCCTCTTCCTATTTTTGTTGAGCTTCAACTTTGTTATCTTTCACAAGCTTCCTTTGGGCTTCTTGCCTCTGATCTTCCTCTCTCTTTCTCCTTTCTCCTCATTGTATCTACCTCTTAGATCATGTTCAAGGTAATAAATACATTCACCTTGATATTAAACGAGGTTTACCTATTGGGTTAGAAGGGCTAAATCTGTTCCAATCTTTTTTTTCTAATTAGGATCATCATTATTACTTATACTAGCCTAAGTAGTGTTGCTAGTCATAACTCTTGTTGGCATTATGTTATATTGTCATTAGTGACAACACTTATTCAACTCTATATAGTTACCAAGCTCATCACTTAGCCTACAGTTTATACTGAGCATTCAGTGGTTACCATGTAAGTTCATCAATTAAGCAGTTCACATTGAGTATTCCTGAAGCTACTGAGTGAATATAGATAGTGTACAGTCCAGCAGTTATCACTGAGTAGATAGTGGTCATCCAGCTTCGTAGTGTTTATCGAGTCATCATTTTATGTGGTGAGAAGCGAGTGTCTACTGAGTGATGGATGTGTAGTGTTTACTAAGTAAAAGCAAGGTAAACAAAGGATTTACTATCTACTGAGTAACACTATATCTACCGAGTCTCCAATGGTTATCGAGTTTGAAGCTATGTTGTGTGATTAGTATGGACCAAGCCTCTACTTCTACCGAGTGCATGATGATGCCAAGTAATATAGTGAACGTCGAGTATCAAAAATTCACCAAGTGAGGTTACAAAACTTGAGTTTCTACTATTTGGACAACTTAGTAATATTTTGTTCACTTGTGTTTTAGCCGACCTTGTAATTGTAAATATTGAAATGGTATATATGTAATGTATTGTATCATTTGCAATGAATGAATAAATATATGGATGTGTGGATATTGTAATGTTTTGAGAAGAGTGAATGTGAATCAGCAGCAAAGCAGAGTATTCAACAATGTCTACAAGGAGCAGTAAAGTTATATCAATCACAAGAGGTGATATGTACTTCAAGGATCTAATCAGCAATCAAGTTGTAAGTTAGATCTACTATTTCATCCTAATAGGTGAATCAATTTTCTAAATCCTTTAACAAGGTAGACTTAGCAGTCTTATTCAAATCTCTTAACAGAGTGCATACTTCTTTGTATGTTTGTAAAACCTCTAACAAGGTGGATCTAGCAGTCCAAATTGCTCTTAATAGGGTAGATCATTAGAAGTGGTCAATGTAAGCCTTAACAGGCCAACTTTATACTGCAATAGTGAAGTTTTGTGGGTATCATCCCCACCCTAGTTTTACTTTCTATTTGGAAGGTATTTGGGTCACCAAATCCTATGTTCATGTGTCATGAATGTTTATCTTTAGTTTCTTATGCATGTAGTAAATTAGATCAATTAATGGTGATCTATTTACATTGTTAAAGTACTAAATTTATGAAATTTTTCAAGGTTATTGATTCACCCTCCCCTCTCAGTAACCTAGCTAGTCTTGATTATTTCCAAAAACTCTTACACCAAAAATTAAACACATAATTTAGCATATTAGACCTTGTTTATAGTGTTAAAACCTCACTTTGATACCATATGTAAAGACCAATTTTACTACATAATGTTATGCCATCAAATTAGCAAAAATGACACCAAGTTAAAAACACATAGTCATAGACATTTCATTTCTAAGACTAGTCAAAAGTAAAATCTCATTTATTAAAAGTTAGACATACATTATTTGACCAAAAATCATCAAATAAAATATAATAAAATGCATTACAATTCTTCATAAAACATCAACCATAATGTCAAAAGAGCATAACTAAGTACAATATCATCTTGATACAACATGGATGTTGACCAACTATGAGCATCAATACATCTAAAGTACAGAAAATTACATTATGCAAGTACATAATACATCCAATACTAAACCATTAAGGTCATATGAAATCATATCACCAACACACTGTCTATAGACAACTTTCCAACCATGTCCATGTCTCCTATGTCACTGGACTATGCGTTCACCTACAAATCCTAAGATGAGAGTGTGGCCCAAATGCTTTTTCCACCCAACCATGGAGTTTGTTAGCTCCTCTAGGGCTCAACTTGATATGAAAAGCACATCAAACCTTGCACAAGAATCCTAACAACCCAATACTAATGGATCAGAAGAATATAGTGTAATGATGAATCTAACTACTTAACATTCTCTTGTCTAAGTAAAAATCATAAAAATATGGTGGTAAAGAGAAAGAGAAACAACTAACCAAGTATATTAATGATACATATGCAAACAAGCTTTGGCCAAAGCATATTTTATGCACCAAGTTTTAATCTAATTTATCTTTATCCATTCCACTTTTCACTCCAGTTGAAAAAAAACAACCTCCAATTCTAAATATTGATTTCAATGTTTATCCCTAAAAGATTTGTTTTTAGAACACAATCTAGAAATAAAAATATCATTCCTAATTTAATAATTCCACATTAGAAAAATTAACTATGTTCATCTTAAGACATTTTTATCAATAAGATAATATAAAAGAAGAAGAATTCTCAAAGTCTTTAACCAAATCAATTCATAAAGTAAATTATAATCAAAAGAAGATATATAAAAGAATAACTCTTCAAGATATTTTGACTTTTTTTAAATTAATAGTATTGCCTATCACAGGAAAGAATCTATAATATAGACAATATAAGGTATAACAAACATGATTGCTAATTGAAAATAATAGTTTAGAAGTGTAGTGCAAAATTAATCTCATCAAAATGATATAAAATAAAGAAAATTTTATTTAAATAAATAATAATTTAGTATTAGACCAATGTTTATTTGTAAGAGGGAAAATCTAAGGCAATGTACAACTATGAATGAATAAACCTACAATTGGGAATCTTAGAATGAAGAAAGTGGCTTATGTAACAAGAAATAACAATTCCATGTGTTTACTGTTGTCACCAAAATTGAAAACTAAATGGTATGCAGATAGTATTTTTGTAAAGTTTATACCCATGTTTTAAAGTGTTGTATAGACTTCAATCATTCTACTTTCTAAGTTATACAAATGATGTTATAAGCTTGTGTTCAAGCTGTCGAACAAATAGAATTCAAAGTTCAGTGCAGGTCAATCTTGGTTTGTTTAGCCAAATGTAGACCACCAATTCAATAAATGTAAGGGGAATGCCAACTATAATTAATTTCCTATTATTCATAAAGGAGTTGAAGACTTAAATAGATAATATCAGTAAGGAAAATCCATATTAAGAAGTTACTAAAATATGGAAAACACAACCACTAGTAAAACTTAACATATAGGGAGGAACGGTTCAAACTGTGCTTACTATGAGCCAAAAACAAAATATGAACATATTTTGATCTCTGTGATAAATTAGAGAACTAAATTAAAAAATAACAACCTTTATTCCTAAACTTCTTAAAGGGAATGACTTAAAAAAAGATTTAAAGACTTAAATAAAAAAATATTATTCAAGAAAAGGCATATTAAGAAGTTACATAAACATGGAAAGCACATCCACCATTAAAACATGACATACCATGAGGAACAGTTCAAACTATGCTTACTAAAAGCTAAAAACAAAATCAAATTTTGATCTCTGTAATAAAATAGAGAACTAAATAAAAAAATAACAACCTTTCATAATCTTCTCCATCTTCTAACTAGCATATTGTTTACCATCAATACCATCATACTAGAAATAAATTTTCTCAAAATAAAAGTAAGAAAATAAATAGCATATTGTTTACCATCAATACCATCATACTAGAAATAAATTTTTTCAAAATAAAAGTAAGAAAATAAATCTACTTCAAACATAATGTTCTACCATCCCAACTCATCTTCAAATTCTTTAATTTATTAAATACTATGATGATAACATGGAAATAGAATAATTTAATCATAAACATTAAATTGAGGATGAAACTTGGATATTTAATGTAGAAATTAGTAATGGGTTGATCCTCCCTACTCCCAAATCATTTCATCTTCTTCTAGCTCTTGGTTGTGATCCTTTCCTTTTCCAATTCCCTATTCCAAGAAAAGGGCGTTTTCCTCTTTCCTCTTTTCACCTCCCTCCAAAATAGATTCCCACACTCCTTGTTATTTCTATATCTTTGAGTTTTGATTCCTTCAATGTGTCTTTCATCCCAAAATATTAAAAGAGGTTGTTAATTTATTTATTTTACTGTTATTGTAACATATAGTCAACTAATACTTTGTCTTCCTTCCCTATTTCTTCTTGTGGGAGTAACTATCCTACTTACCACATGCACATAGTTTTAAGATTTTTTAATATATTTTTAATATTTACCTTACTAATTTACTCAAGTTTACACACCCACACAAAGATTTGAAAGAAATTTATAATAAATATGGATATACTATTTGGCTTATATAATTTTCTTGAACTACTACTCATGCATATAGCCAAAACTTATTTTTAATTAATAACTGACAATACACTCCCATTATATTTCCATACCCATTGAAGTTTATTCCTTCACATTATCTTTTGAAATTGAGATGAGGGTGAAAAAATGAAATGCTTTAATCAAGCATATAGTTGCACTTGAAAATAATAAATTAATTTTTCATATGTAGTGTGTGATAACTAGACTTTTTTGATTTCACCCTTCTCGAGGAGCTAGTTGTGGGCAATTTGATGGGGAGATTGATGGCATAATAGACTAAATGAGGCTACATGATGTGTTATGAAGATTGGTACCTATTTGACGATAGGTGAATCAATTATTTGATTGACATTGATGTTAACTAATTGACTTAGTGTTTTCAAAATGTTGCCAAAGATTGATTGAATAACATACAAGTTGCAGTTTGTTTCTAATATTATTGTTCTACAAGAAGGTTATGTTATGCGTCATCATGTTATGTTTTTTCTCACAACTTCTGGGATGAGGAATTGAGAAATTTATGTTTGATGACATCAAATGGAGTAAGTTCCAAAATGCTCAGTGATAAGTACATTATTTGAATGTTATTTATGATCAGTAATTGATTTTTTGGAGTAATCATTCGATATGATTAGTGACAATATTCAAATAATGTGTTAAAAAACACAACTAATAATGTGGATAGGTAAAGGTAGTTTAGTGATTTGGAAGTGATGTTAACAAGATGAATAGGTAAACAAGAACAACTTCTTGAAAAATTAATGAAGATGTGTAAATCGATGAAGAGATTTGAAGTGGTATTGGGATTGGTGATAATTTCTGAGAAGTCGAAAGATAATTCTATGATTTATGAAAATTATTTGACTCCACATTGATCAAGGTATGCATTTGAGCTAGATTCTTCAAGAAGTTTCTTTTTGGTCAAAAAGGCTTATCAGATGGTTTAATTTCCAACGTGAAATTCAATTGTGTGTCGACACGCTAAAATCATAATATTTTGTCAGTGATTAGTTGCATTTTATCTTATCATATTTGATTTGGATATTTGTATCTATGCATTATTCTAAGGTTGTGGAAGGATTTCTACTTAATGGAAAGATATTAAATGAGAAAGTTGTTGATTGCAAAATTGGAGAAGGATTCGGTGATAGAACAAGTGTTGGAATCAAGTGAAATCAAGACAAAGAAGAGTGCGTCGTATGAAGAAGATCTAGAAATATTTATTCATAAATCATTTTTATATGTTTCTTTCTACCAATTATAATAATGAAATCCCTTAGTAGGGTGCATCTTAATAGGTTCTTATTTGTAAATCCTCTAACAAGGTGAAATTCACATAGAATTATTAAAATATGTAAACTAAGTCACTCCTAACAAAGAAAAGATCCTTTACCAATATGGAAGGAGGCTATCAAGATGATTACGGAACTGCAAAAGAAGCTTTAGGTCTTCTATGTTATTTCTATTTATGTATAGGTCCTTTATTTAGTCTATTTTTTTGTTCTAGTTTCTGGTTCTAGTCCTATTTTTTAGTAAAACTTTATTTTAGGTTCTAGGTCCTTGTAAAACCTAGATACTCTTATTGAAATTTGCTAGTGGTTTCCGGTCCCTGTAAAACCTAATTTTCATTCTGCTTTTCAGTTGGTTTCAAGACTGTTCCTAGTGGACTTTATTGCCTATCTTTCTTGGTTTTGTTAAAGGGTTTTGGGGCCCCTTCAAAACTTTCTTTTACCATAATCTAAAACAAAGCAAAGATCCTAATAGTTCTATAAGTAAATCCCTTAACCAAGTAGCACCTAACAATTCTTTTGTAACCCTTACCAGGAAAGCTCTTCATAGGGTGTATTCTAGAAGAGTACAAATTTCATGAGCATCATCTCATCTTGTGGCTTTCACCCAAATTTGGATTCCATGAGGTAATTTTGGTGTCTACATTGTATGGTTGATTATTGGTAGATGCATGTCTTGAAAATTCATTTTACATGAGATGTTGATTGAATGCTTTGAAGGTTAAATTTAGAAGAAGTTTTAACAAGTGAATTTGTTGATTACTAGTTCACCCCTCCACTCTTAATAATCAAACCTACATTAACAATTGGCATTAGAGATTTAGTTCCTCGATTAAGAAATATTAACAAATTGGGAATAATATCCAAAGATGTATAGGACAGAAGCACCTACATTTATAAAGGATAATTTCAATACATGGGTAGCTAGAATGAAGTTGCATATGTTAGGTATTGGAGTAGAGAAAGAATTAGATAATCTCACAACAAAGTACACTCAACCTAGTGGAACTATATTTTCCAAAGAAAGGAAGGGAATGTTGGTACATAACTCTATAATTATAGAGATAGAAAGTACTCTATTTAATGTTGAATTTGTCGATATAAAGGATGTGGATAATGCTAAAGATAATGTGGGATAAGTTGGTGACAATTTATGGTGGTGATGTTCATGTTCACAAAGATAAAATGGATAGTCTTAGAGAAAATTATAATGAAATGAGAATGCAATTAGAAGGTGAGAACATTACTCATACAACTCAAGGATAAAGAAGGTTGTTGTTGTAATCAAAGGTGTTGGTGGTCAACTTGGATAAACTATTAGAGTATATGATAAATAAGACTTAAGGTCCATTAACCGTGCAACTGTAACATTGGATTCCTTGGTTGGCAAGCTTATTGCTTTTGAGTTAAGTAATTTTGACAACAATATGCCTAGAATAGAATCTATATTGAAAGCTTCCCTAACCATTGGTTCATTAAGGAAAGGAAAATAAGTTTATTATAGTTATGCAGGAGGTGATGATTATGAGTCTATCCTGGCTAAGGAAAAATAATTAGAATATTTTGAGGCATTTCTAGCAAAGAGATTACCTTAATGAAAAGGAAATTACAAAGGCAAGAGTCCTCTAGTTTGTTGGATATGTAGACAAATTAGTCTCCTTTCACATAGATTCCATAACAATGAGAAGAAGGCTAATGATAATAAAGAAAAATACAAGAGATTCAAGAACATTAAAGACAAGTGTAAGAAGACATGTTACCTAATAGAAGAATGAATGAATGATGTTGAATTAGATGGAAAAGATGATGATGAAGAGATAGTATTTGTTGTAGTCAAAGAGGAGCCATCTACTGGTGATGAAGAATTTAATGAGGAAAAAGCTTTGATTTCAAGCATAAATAAAAATGATTATAGGATAATGGATGTACACACCATATGACCAATGAAAAGAACAAATTTATTTCAATGGAATAATGTGATGGTGGCATAATTAGATTTGGTAATAGATCTCCATGTGTAATAAGAGGTAAAGGTTCAATAATTCTTAATGGTTAAATTATTTGTCATGATTTTTATTGGGCTAATGGATTAAATCTTAACCTATTAATTTTTTATCACTTTAATGACAAAGGTTTCATATTTGAATTTAGAAATGGCGATTGCAAGATTTGACAAATTTTTTTGAGAATTAGTCGCTACTAGTGAATAGACAAAAGGTGACTAAGGTTGAGGAATATTGGATTTCGTACAAAATGTTTTATCATGTTAATTTTGATAATATGATAAAGGTCAAAAAGAAAATAGTTTTTAGAGGTTTTCCTAATTTAGTTAAACCTAAAAATGCTATGTGTAAGAGGTGTCAATTGGGGAAGATGACTAGTTCTAGTTTTACTAGTAGAGTATATTCGTCATTAAACATTCTTGATCTTGTACATATTGACTTGTGTGGACTGATTGGAACAAAGAGATACTATGGAGATAAATACCATATTTTGTTTGTTGATAATTAATCAAGGAAGATGTTAGGAATGTTTTTGAAAGTTAAGTATTATGTTCTCTTAATTACATGTTTAATGTGTACAAAGCAAGAGTTGAAAAAGAGGTAGGTAAATCACTTAAGCATCTGATATCTAATAGAGGAGGTGAATTCACTTCACATGATTTCACAACATTTTGTGAAGAACATGAAATTAAGAGATAAATGACAACACCAAGGACACCACAACAAAATGGAGTTACAGAGAGAATAAATATATCCATAGTTGAATGTGCAAGGACACTTTTGAAACAAAAAGGAGTGGCTCAAATGTTTTGGAGAGAAGTAATAAGCAGTGTTGTTTATAATTTGAACATGGTGCAACTTAAGAAAGGTAAAAATAAAATACCTTATGAGTTATGGTATGGTCATACTCCTAATGTTAGTTATTTCAAAATCTTTAGAAGCAAATGCTACATAAAGAAGGATGAAGACAATGACAAGTTTGACTCTAAGAGTGATGAAGAAATATTTCTTGGATATTTCACTAGAAGTAAGGCTTAAAAATGTTTAAACAAGTTGACTAAAAAGATGATTGAAAGTTCTAATGTTATATTTGATGACTTTCTCAAAATAAATGAGGAAGATGGGAAGAATAAATAAGAAGACTACAACAAGTTTGTTTATATTGAACCAATGGAACCAAACATAGTACCACTAATGGATGGAGAGGTGAATAATGAATAATCGATAAATGTTGATGAAGGTAACCAAAAAATAGAACTAGTACTTCCAAGGTATGCAAAACTTAATGATTCTCAAAATGAGATTATTGGAGATAAAAATATTGGAGTGATGATAAGATGTAAGGTGAGGCATACTAATTTTTTACTATCTGAATTGGAACCTAAGATTATGCTTTAAAAGATGATGATTGGGTTAAAGCTATGAAAGAGGAATTAGATCAAATTGAGAAGAATAAACATGGAATTTTCTACCTAGACCAACTGACAAGAATGTTATGTTGGACTAAATTACACTAGCATGGTTCACCAAGAAAAATGAGAAGTGAACTCAAGCAATGAGTAAGTTGTTGATGTATTTTCTTTGATTAGTAATCGGTTAACAAGAAGATTAAAGTGTTAAAAGTAAGTGTTGCCACCAGTAGACTATTATACCAGTACCAATAAAAGAAAAGAAGATGGCAAGCCCATGATAGAAAAGAAGATGTAAAACCCAATGGTTGCAGCCAAGTCATCATTGATGTGATGGTACCAGATGAAGGTCTAAAAGTGAAACAATGTGCATGAAAAAAAAATGATAGATGCAACATAAGAACACAAGGGCCCAAGTCTATAAGTAGATTTGTTGATGGATAGGTAAGACTATATGTACAGAAACCTATAGATAGATATTCATGGGTCTCTTGTGACTATGCTTACTATGCATTTCAAATTTCAAATTCACAATTTGAGTGAGATAATTTTAGAGTTTCTACCCATGAATAAGATGAGTGATTTAAGGATACTTAGACTTCATTTTTTAAGTTGTCATTTTTATTGTTGCTATGATGAGTAGATATTTACGGTGACATACCAAAATAGTTATGAACATAATGACCAAAATGTAATAGTGGACTGGTGCACAAGCATGGGAAGGAGGTAGTAAATGTAGAAATTTCACCAAGTTACACCAAGTCAAAGGAAGGAGATGAGAGGATCTTCAAGGATTTTTCATAGAGGACCTACAAGGCAAGACATGCCAAATATTTAGATATATTATTTAGTTTTCTTTCTTACCATTGCAACTATTTAGATATATTATTTAGTTTTCTTTCTTACCATTGCAACTATTATAAGCCTTTGACAAGGAAGACTTGTAATAAGTCTTTGAAATCCTCTAGCAAGGTATCTCTTAGAAAGAGATCAAAATCCTCTAGTGAGGTAACCTTAATGGTTTTTCGTAATCCTAACAGATTATATGCATTCCTAACAAGATGAGTTGCCAAAAGGAATAGATATAAGCCTTTAAAAGGGCACCCCTTTGCTTGTAATGAGAGGCTAGTGGATACATTACTTCCATCATGGTTTTTATACTCACCTTGAGGGTTTCCATGCAAAAATATCTATGTCATTGAAGTATGCATCTTTATGTAATCTTGTATGGTTTTAGTGCATTGTTTTTATCATTAAATTGATAATGAAAGAGTTAATAACAAGGTGTGTGCTTAAACTAGTTTCACTAACCGGTACAATTTGTAGAATTGGGCATACTGATTCAACCCCCCCCCCTCTTAGTACCACTTGGGGCCAACAATTAGTATTAGAGCACAAAACTCAATAGCTACAAGCCTAAAAACTTGAGGGAAGATCATATGGCAGCCATAAAGTATAAGAAACAACTTGATGAATCTCTTGACACTATTGAAGATCTAAAAGACAAGTTGAGGGAATATTTAGCCAAAAGAAAGAAGTTGATGAAGAAGTTGGGAGAATACCAAGAAATGATAGAAAAACTTGAAGAAAAAAGTGGTTATAAAGAATTGAAAGAAGAAATCTTAGAACTAATGACTAAGAATAAGAAGTTAACCAAAAGGATAAAAACCTTGAAAAAGGAACAAGAACATAAATAATAAGAATGAGTGAAGCACGTATCAAAAAATGACACACCATCCTAGTGAGAGATGAAGCCTAAGAGGAACTTACCAAGAATATAAACAATGAGATAAATATTTGTTAAAGGAAAAAGAAGATGATATGTCTCTAATTGAGGTAGAACACCAGTACATCATACAAGAAAAAAGTGTCCTATATGAGCACTATCATGACAAGACCGAATAACTAGAAGTTCTAAATGAAGAAGCCAAGAAGTTGGAAGAACAAGTTCATCAACTAATACCAAGGAAGCAAATGAAAGAATGGAGAAGTCCAACAAAAACATAAGGAGGTTGGAAGAGAAACTAAGGGCTCAAAAGAAAACCACTGACACAATTGGTCGAGGATTCAAAGGAATCAACACAACTAAGAAAAGGGAGTCTTCAAGAGCAAAAGACTCAAACTCTATAAAGAACAAAAGGACATTGAAGAAAGGTATGCCACCAACCAAGCCTACTTTTTTTATCGTGGTAAAATAGAACAAAAATCAAATTTATGCTAGTATAAGAAAGTAGCACCCAATAATCAACATACCAATATAGGCTACTACAATATATGTCATTGGTATGGACATAATGCATATGAGTACAAAGATCCTGAAAATGAGGCAAGAGAATAAGGTTACTATTATCATTTTGATATGTATGGTAATAGTGCCAAAGAATGTAGATAAAAAATTCTATCATATCATTCATCTAAAAAGAAAAGAAGACACATTGGGAGAAAGTGTGAGAGACATGTTTGCTTCACCTGTGGTAATGATGGTCACTAGGAATTTCATTGCAAGCTGAAGATAGGTTGCATGAACAACACATGATCTTGGAACAATACAAGGAGATCATGATACAAATTTCATAATATATTTAATATTTCCAAGGATTTTTGGTTAAGTGTAAACCCAAACAACATCATAATGGCAACAAAGGAAAAGACAAGACCATCAATATTGAGCAAGTTAGCAAGGGCTTTGCCAAAGTATGGACCAAGAAAATGTCAAAGGATAGTAGAGTAGAAATTGGAGAAGCAATAAGCTCACTGGTAAGTGGTAAGACTTATCAATCAAGTTAAGCTAGTAAAGCTTAAGAATGGTTAGGAAAGTAAGGACAATCTTGCACTAGTTCATGCATTCAAACCGGTAAGTCACAATAAGTGACGCATTGAAAAGTGGTCATATTTAACCTAAAAATTAAAGATAGCTTATCTCCAAAATATGACTATTAGATGAACCATTAGAAAATTATTTATTGCATAAAGGTAGAGGTAGGAAAGAGATGAGGTTACCATTATGACTATAATGTTACTTTTCAGTTGGATCTATAAATAGATGCATCATTTCACAAATATCACTTTTGCAATCTTGAGATCCAAAGATCTTTTGTTCGTGAAATATTTGTGAGAATCTGAGAGAGAAACTGCTAGCCACTTTTTAACCCTAGAATTAGTATAGTATAACAAACCATGTGAAAGGAGACCATTTCAACACTAAATCATACAATGCTACAAGAATAATATGATGATCTATATGATATCAAATTAGTCAATGGATAGAAAAGAAAGCCACTTATTTATGAATTGATTTTGCAAACCATAGATGAAAAGGACATGAAAAGCCACAAAAATCAACAAAAATTAGGTTTTGAAAGCCTATAGGAAATAACCCTAGCCCATGCAATGGATATCCCTAATTTCTTTAGGGATGAATGAGTAAGATTTATGCTAAGATGAGAACATGATGAGTATATGTGTCTTGATAAACCCTAAAAGATCATAAAAGAGGTGATTAAGAGGATTACATGGTTTAATGGAACTTAGGCTTACCTAGCAATCAAGAAGCAGAAGCCAAGTGAAATGGCTAAGCTGACAGGATGTCATCACAATGACAAGATGTGCTCATTGAATAATGATAAAGATGAGAAAATGTAGTTTTTAGCAAGGGTGATTGCACACAGGCTTTACTAGTTGAGTTAGAAAAATAGTGTGCCTATTGGAGGGGTGTATGGGGCACACCAAATCATAAAGGAGAAAATCAAGCTTAACCTAAGTGGTTGGCTACACAATCAAATGATGGAGAATGTGACAACAATCAAAAGGGATAATAATTGACACATATTCAAGTATGGTTATATACTTGTATGTGTATTCTTCTATTTTAAGGTAGAATTTCCTAGATTTTGATCATTCTAGTGGAAGTCCAAATGAAACATTACTGCTCAAATATCAAGCATGTACAATATAGGTTAGGGAATGGTACCTCTGACTTTCTTGAAAAAAAATTTGAGATATTTCAGATGGAGATGCACAAGAGAAGGATACCCCTTAAGGGTCTAGCAAAGAACTTTTTTTTAAAGTCTCTCCCTTGTCAAGATACTTCCCTTACTTGCCAAAAAAGTGAATGCACTTGCCTTCAAAAGACACGCTTGATGAACACATATCCATAGTAGCCACTTCTACCTATCTTCCTCTTTATCTAGAAAATTATATATTTGTTTTATTGTATATTCATCACTCTTTTAATAACACCAAATAATCCTATCTTTATTTTTTGCAAAAGAGATATCCCATTGATCCTGAATCCTTTTTTAAAGTAATGGTCCTATCAGCTTCAATCTCTAGCATACTCAGATCTTTCCATCTCATGAGAACTCTATCTCCTTTATCTTCCATTTCTACATAATCCCTCACCTTCCTTCCCCATAACTCTCTAGTTATCTCAACCACCCTTTCATTCTTCACCAAGAACTCAATTAGTTCCTTACCATCCCATGAATCTCCCCAGAAGTCTTTTTTACGAGCATCCCCAAGAAGCAAGGATGCATGTTCTATGATAATCAATCTACAACTGACAATGAAGTTCCATAGATTTGAATCCCTTGAAGGAATAATCACTTTCAAGATACCTTCATGTCCAACTCCTCCTAAATACTTCTTGTTGAGTATTTAATCCCATATATGTGATGGTTTACTATACTTTCCCATACTAATTTCTCCCCAAAAGCATCATTCATCTTTCTCCAATTCCTAATCCCTCCTCCACCATTAGATTTAGGTTTACTAACCTTTTTTCAAGCTAACAACGAGAGCTTATCTTGTTCATTATTTCCATTCCAAAGGATTTTTCTCACTCTTTGCTCTATTTGTTGAATCGCGTTATGTGGAAGTCATTTCCAAAATATGGAGTAGATTGGTAATACTGACACTAATAATTTAAGAAGAGTAATTTGGCTAGCTAAAGTCAACCAACATGCCTTTCAACCCTCCATGACCTCATAGAATCCATCTACTAGTTGATTCCATAAACTTGGTATCCCTATGCACAAAAAGATGAACAACCAAGAGATTTCTTGAAAGAGTCCCTTTATGGACTCCAAAAATTCTTGCACTATCCTTCTACAGATTGTTCGCCAAATTGAAGAGGTATATTCAGACTTATCCCAATTTATATCTTGCCCTAACACATCTATATAAGTATCCATCACTCATTTCATGACTCTTTCTTCCCTCATAAAGGCTTTGCCAACTAAAAATGTATCACCGGTGAATTAAGAATGAGTTGAAGGATCCAATTCCTCCACAATCTTAATACCCTTCATCTAACCAAATCCTTTTCTTAGCTATAAATATTCCTAACACTTCTTCTAATTGGATGTATAAAAATACAAACTCGAATCTCCCTCATGTAGGTCCTTAGACATAAAAAAATTGTGTGGTCTACAATTTACCAACACCAAAACCTTATAATCTACTATCATTATTTTTAACCAAGCTATCCATATGTCATTAAAACCAAACTTCCTCAAAACTTCATACAGGAAGCCCATGTATACCCTATCTTACGCCTTTCTAATATCTAGTTTCAACAACATAGCACTATAGTTGCTAGTTGAGATAGTGTGAATAACCTCATAGACCATGAGTATTCCATCCACTATATGTCTTCTAGGTTTGAATCCACTTTTTTGTAGGGAGATAAGATTTTCAAGAACTAGTTTCAACCAATTTGTAGTTGTCTTCAACATAATTTCATAAATAGTACCATACAAATATATTGGCATCAAGTCCTTTAATTTATCTGCCTTCTCTCACTTAGGAATTAAAGTGATCAAAGTGGTGTTGAAGTCTCATAGCACAAACCCACCAAACCTATATTTTTCCACCATCCAAGAAATTCATTGCTCTAAAATTCCAAAATTTATGGTAGAAGAATGTTAAGAACCCATCTAGACTTAGGGATTTGTCTCTTTCCAAACCAAAGACTGCCACCTTCAATTCTTTCATGCTAATAGCTTCCATAATCATCCAATTATCATCCTCAAACAAAGTTGGTTGGATAAGTTTTCCAATATCCAATCACACCTCATGTCCATACCTACATCTCTAACACTTTAAAGATGAGGAAAAAATTCCACTACCTCTCTACCATCTAGAAGTTGGAGGCTAAAAATTTTATTGATATATCTTCTACTTTTGATAGAGAAATGGAACAACTTTGTATTCTTATCTCCCTCTCTCAATCATGCTTCCCTTGACTTCTACTTCCAAATAACTTCTTCCCTAGCAAAGATTTCCCCATATTTTAACTTTAGGTCCTTTTCTATCTCAAAATCAATATCATCCATCACTTCTATAATTTTATAGTTTAATGTCACTAGTTTTCCTAAAATCTCCTTCTCCTTGAGAATGTTCTTGAAATGAACTTTGTTCCATATTTTTAAACACTTTTTATGTACTACAGTTTCTTGAAAAAGATAGCTTTTGTTACCTTCAACTTCTAGGACATTTTTCCACCATTCCTTTACCATGTCAAAACAACCTTCCTCCCTAAACCACATCTTCTCAAATTTAAAGTGATTCTTAGGGGGAGTGATATCTTTGGTCATTCTAATGGAGATTGGGAAATGATTTGAGGCTAAAAAGGGGAGGATTGTTGCTTTAAAAACTACTTGAAGCCTAACCCACTTGCCTCCCACAAAGAAATGATCCAATTTTTTAGCTACACTAGAGAAACTAGCTTGGTTTTTGGTCTAGTACATTATCCATTCTTTGGTTTGATCTCCCAAAGACCATTTTTTTCCATAAAATCCTAGGAATCTATTTGGATTCTACCTATTTTCCTACACCTCAATGCTTGTTAGCAATCTCCAATGTTGCATTGAAGTCCTCAGCTATGAAAACATGGTCTTATCGAGTTGACTTGATAATTTATGTGAGCTTATGCTAAAAAATTCTTCTTCTCCTTTGTCTTTGTTTGGCCATATACATTTATCAGATGCTACGTTACATCTTGCAAGAGAAACTATACCTTAATCAAAATATAGTTTTGACCTTTGTCCACTAGTTCTACCTTTACTATTATGGGATTCTATAATATCTTCAAACCACTTGAAGCTCCATTAAAGTATACAAAACAACATGGTCATCTAATCCTTACACCTTAAAAACTTAGCCACCATTTCCTTATTTACCTTTCTTATAGGAAAAACAACATCTAGTTTTGTCTGGTCAAAATAATGTTTGATCAAACAACGTTTGTTAGGGCATTGCAACCTCTAACATTGCACATAAGGAGCCTCATTGCCCCCCAAGAGGGAAAAATTCCCTTCTAGATCTAATTTTTGTCTATCCCTTCATGTTGATAGCTTCTTCTAGTAATTTCTAGACCAATTTTTTCCTCTCTTTTATTTCCCTCCATTAGTACTTTTTTCTCCATTAATCAATTCTTTCTTCAAAGATCTTAGGGAGAGGATAACATCCTCATCTGAGTCAAATTTTGATTCCTCTAAGGCCTCCTCTAAATCTTTACCAACAAGTACTTCCCCACCTTTGTCTCTAAGGATTTCAAACACTTCTCCCTAGGCTAGAGAGACCTGAATGTCTTTAAATAACACCTCTCTAACAATGTCATCCTCCCTCCTACGACCCAAAAAATCCTCTATGGTTAGGTTTCTTAGTTGCAAAAATGAAAAAATTATGTTAGCCATCACTTATATAGTATAAAAACATCCCAAGAGCACATTCTTCTAACATTTTGTAGTCCTTTCTATCTAAGAAGCCAACTTTGGGTTGCGCAATCCCAATTTGTCCAAAGCTTCTGGCACCTTAGCTCCTCCAAACTCCTACTCTGTAGATCTGACCTCTCTTTCCTTATCCTTATCAAAAAACCCATCTTATCCTAAGGAAGGAAAATCCATGATATTTACTTTGTCTCCTACTAACTCCTACAGGGAGGTTAGCCCTTCAACTATCAGCCTTTTTGCTACAAGTGTGTTCTCTCTATGTTGACCCTTGTCTTTAAGCACCATTTTCGTACTCAACAACATTATTACTTGTTCTATTGACCTCACCCCTCCTTCTTGAATCCTGACATCCCCCATGGCTCTTGCTAAAATATTTTCCCCTAAGTTCTCCTCTTTCTCCTTATCTTTTCCCTTAGATGTACTTTATTCCTTCTCATGTCTCCATTTCTTACAAATTTCACATTTTCTCTGTATCTTGTCTACTTCAATTTCCTGCCACCAGTAACCTTTTTAGATTTTCATTTCAATCAAATGTGGGATGGGTGGGTGAGGCTTCCATGCAATGCATATTCTTGCATATAAGCTAAAGTTGTTTTGATCTATCACTTCATCCTTAGTGTTAGAATTAGTAATCATTCCTTGGTTGTATTTATTTATTAAATGGGATAAACCAAGGTATCTCTTATGTTATTTGTCCTCTAGTCCACATGTGAGGACATGTCACTTTCTTGTCCTATTGTCCATGTGTCAGGACAACTCTCCTTTGTAATTCCTTTTATAAGGAAAACAATTATTCCTCCTTAAGAGGATTATGACACTTGTTATGCACACACGTATGAACGTGGCAATCATTCACATGGGAGTTACAAATAACTTCTCTTCTCATCTCTTTATAAGAGATGCTTCTCTCTCATTCTAAAACACAACCACTATGTAGTTTATGTAATGAGCCCATGGCTCAATTTTTAATCTCATCCTCTCTCTCTCTCTCTCATCATTCCTTAGGCATTTGCCTCATTCATATAATTCACAAGGGGTTTTCTTTGCTTTCCCCTTTCAAAATATTTGCCTCCTCTCTTGTGTTGATCTTGGAAAGCTCATGTGAAGTATGGTAACTATTTTCATTACGAACTCTCTTAGATTAATTTATTGTTCTTCATTTTAGTTCATTTCAATTTCATTATTTCTAACATGATATCAGAGCAAACTATTCCTTGTTTTGAGTATGTGATGAAGGATGGAGCACACCTTACTTTGACCTAGGTATCTATATTTTTTTTTTTAAATTGCTCTCATTTCAAGTAGTATTTATTAATTTTAGTTTAATGGTATTTATTATTATTTTTATTGTTAAATATTTTTTTTTAATTACATTATTATTTTCCTAACATTTTATTGAAGGGATTACTTAAATAATGATAATTATTATTGTTATTTATGACTTACATTATAGTCAATTACATTTAATTCTATTCCTATTATATTTTTAAAAATATATATATTTTTTCTCTCGTCTTTTTTTAATATTTAGTATCTATATTTGTTTTGAACTTATGTGAATTTCTATTCTTTTAAAATCTTATTTATGATTAAATTCTTATTCAACTTCAATTACTATGTCAAAACCTATTCTTTTTTAGTTTTTTAAATATATAATATTGTCACAACATATTATTTTTGAAAATATAATATTTCTTTCACTCTTTTTAATATTTAATCCTATTATTATTATTATTTTAGAAATTTTGAACAATTTCTAATCTGATCTTACCTTTTTTGTTTCCTTTGCAGTTATTGTTTTAGAAATTTACTTTTTTCAAATCTGATCTATTTTTTAGAAATTTCTTTATATTTCACTCTGTTTCTCTTTCCCTCATCTACTTAATCTAATTTATGTTCTCTTCATTTGTTTTGCTCATGTTTTAGGTTGGTTTCTTTGTTGATTAATTGTTTGTTGCTCCTTGCATGAGAGCCTTTGTGCATTTTTATTATTAATTGTTGCTCATTATTTATTTTGTTGATGTGCTTTGCAAGAGTTGTCCTCTTCTTGTTGCAACCTTTTTTTTTTTGTACAGTTGTGCTAAGTTTTTCAGTACCCATCATTGTTCATGCTATTACTCTACCATGTGAGCTCTTGCATGAGACTCTTATTGTTGTTTTCACTAATGTTGTTGTTCACTCCTTCTTCTTTATGTGTGGTGAGTAGAACTACCTCCCTCCACTCCCTACATGTGTTGTGCTTCTTGTTTCAATGCCTTGTGGTTGCTCTTCTCCCCCTTACGATTGTTATTTTTTTTTCTCTTTCACTTCTCTTTTTTTGTTGCATGTTACTTCCTCCTTACCTTGTCTTTGTAGACACTCTTGTGGAGGAGCAGCTCACTGCTGAACCATGTAACAAGTTCATCCAAAGTTGTGATATTGTTGCATTTAACAAAATTTAAGAAGAAATTTTATTTAAGTGACAAAGGTCAAACTGTTTGATCTCTCTTCATGTATGTTGAGCAATTTTTTTTCTAAAAACCTTTAGATTCGGTTTCTAATTTTAGCATCTTTTTGTTTGTAATGTCCTTCATTTCAGATTCAAAATAATTATTTTTACTTTATCTAATGTTTTTTTTCATTTTTATGTTTCTACAATGTTATATTCATTCACCTATGCTTTTATTAATCTTTTTTCTTCCAATGAACTTATTACTATTTCCAACTTCTCCTATTCTTTGTATTTCCTTTAATCATTTTAAATTATCATGATCAATTAAAGTTTATTTCATCCATTTGAAATATTAACAAACTATTTATCTTTTTTTTCATATTATTTTCAAATAGCTTATTTAAGCCTTTGAGTATATACAACAAGCTTTTAAATACTTACACTTAAAAAAAAATTAATTAGAATATTCTATCACTACCATTTTTTGAGTTCTTTTAGCCATTTTTTGTGACCTTCATTCCTTTTCCTATTGCACTCCCCTCGCTTTCAAATTAGGTTCAATCATTGTATCTGCCCAATTTTTTTATGAGTGGATTACATTTTTTTGTAGGTTCAATTATTACCATAACATCTTCATCTCCATTTTTAGAGTCTTTCATACACCACTTTTAAAAAAAATTAAGACATATCAGTTTATTCTCACTACATTTGTGATCAGCAATCTCCATAAAATACGGAAATTTGAATGAGAGTCAAAGTCCTTTGAATATGATGGAGTCTCTGAGAAGCGTTGGTTGTCGGTTGGGCTAGGGTTTTCCCCTAGCCTGTTCTTGGTGTTTGATCTTTACTATTTTTCTATTCTGTTCGGTTTGTTAGCTACTAGACATAATTTACGTCAGTGTTTTTGGAGATCTTCTGCAATCAATTTTGGATTGGGGGTTTTATTTTTTGCATGGCATGGCCTGGGATTTCTTCTCCGTTGGTGAGAACAGATGGTTCTTCTCCAACTATGCATGCAATGCGATCTGAATCATTTTATTCAGGGGAGAGCTCCAAGCTGAAAAAAGTTAATGGTTGTCTTCCGTGTAGCCATGATCGCCCTGTTTTGGTTATTCCTCCAATGGCTGTAATGGAGGACATTGATTATTGGACCAAGCATGCATTGATATGCAAATTTCTTGGAATCTAAATTTCCCTATCCGCTCTTGAGGCATGGATCTGCTGCTCTTGGCAGGTGGAAGGTGATATGGAGATTATGTTGGCAGGGAATAGTTATTTTTTTGTTGTATTCTCTTGCATGTCTGATCGTGATCATTTTTTTGAAGGAGGCCCTTATTTCTACAACAATGTGGGGTTATTTGTCAAACCTTGGCATTCAGTTTTTAATTCTGCTGAGGATCTCCCTTCAACAGTGCCAGTTTGGGTTCACTTGCCTCGTCTTCCCTTGGAATTTTGGTGTGAAGACATCCTTCGACAAATTGCTGCTTTGTTGGGGAAGCCAGCTACGATCGTACATCAAACCCTCAATAAAAAGGTTATTTCTTTTGCTAGAATTTGTGTTGAAATTAATTTCAATAACCCATTACCAGATTCTTTGGAAATTTGTCTTGGGGATTCTTCTTGGGTGCAGCAGTTAGATTATGAATCCCTCCCTTTTTGTTGCCGGATTTGTCATGAGTATGGTCATTTACTGCGGCAGTGCCCTCGTTACTCGAGTTTCAAAGGAGTGGATCGATCTAGAGCTGGAAATGCTAGTGGTTTGGCAGATACTACAGGGAAAGGACAATCTCAAATGGTTAATACTACCAAGGGGATGAATCCACAAGATGCTACAGGTAAGGGTAAGGCTCCAATGTAGGATAAGGATGGATTTACCCCTGTTCATCCTCAAGCTAAGGGACGTGGTCAAAAGAGGCCTTTGAAAGAAATATTATCTGATTCAAGTTTTAACCGTTTTGAGGTGCTGGATAGTATGGTTCTAGAGGAGGGTATTACTCCTCCTATCTCTTCTGATCTAGCTTGCCCAGATGAGAGATCTATTCCTAATGATGCTTGTGGGGCATCTCAAGTTGTAGTATATCAGAATTGTGAGGTTCCTGTAGCTCTTGTGATAGCGGCTCTGGTGACTCCTGCAGTGTTGGAAGATGATGATGTTGTTTTGGCTGACTTGGTTAAGGATGTGCTACCATCAAGTAAGGGCAAGGGATCTCCTCTCCCCTTGGGGTTGCTACCTCGACCCTTTAAGCGGGCTTCTTCTTATCCCCCTCTAAGGAGTGGGCGCAAAACAGACCAAGAGAAGATTAAACTCACAGGAGATATATTGATTGAGTCTGGTTCAGTGAAACCTTTGGATTCTCATTTTTCCAAATCTACCCAATGATGATTATTCTCTCATGGAATGTAAGGGGGTTGAATAGCATCCCTAGACAAAAGGCTATTCATAACTTGGTGGTTGATCATAGTCCTAATTTTTTTTGTATCCAAGAGACTAAGCTCTCTGTGGAGTCTATGGTCCAATATGCCTCTAGTATTTGGTCTCATGGCCAATGCCAGTGTGTTGGGGCAACAGGCAGTGCTGGTGGTTTAGCTATATTTTGGGATCCTCAAAAAATTTCTCCTCTTGGCTGGATGTCTTCTCGCTCAGCTCTCTCTATGGTAGCTTCTGCTCTAAACTCAGGAGAGGTAATCATGGTTACTAATGTGTATGCACCGGTTGATCTTGTGGGAAAGGAGGAACTTTGGAAAAATATTCAATATGTTAGAAATTGTCATCCTTATCATCCTTGGGTGTTAGCAGGGGACTTCAATTTAGTTTTAAGTCTGGAAGAGAAGCGTGGTGGTTTGGCTAGATTGGGGCCTTCTTCTGCTCTTCTTCGGAAACACATATCTCTTTTGCATCTCTTTGATGTTAAGCCTTCTAATGGCCTCTATACCTAGAATAATTGCAGGACTGGTGTTGCTGCTATCTCAGAACGCCTGGATAGATTTCTTGTTTCTTGCTTCTAGCTTAGTGGCACCCTTACTATCTCTTCAGAAATCCTTGATTGGAGGGGTTCAGATCATTGGCCAATCAAATTTTCCGCTATAGGGGCTTATGTTCTGAAGCATCCTCCTTTTAAGTTCCAGTTGATGTGGCTTCGTGACTCCTCCTTCATGATTTTGTTTTTTGTTGGTGGAAAGATGGTGCCCCTGCATATGGTACTGCAATGTTCTCATTTTCTAAAAGGCTTCAATATGTTAAAAGGCAGCTCAAGATATTTAATAGGGAATGCTTTGGGAATCTTCACTTTATGAAGAGGCTTGCTCAAGAAAATCTTGATGTCATCACAAGGGAGATTAGAGATCGAGGTTTCTCAGAGGATCTTGGCCAGGCTGAATCCCTTGCTTCTAGAGCTCTAGAAGAATGGGAACTTCGAGAGGAAATTTTTTGGAAGCAAAAGGCTCGAGTTGATTGGCTCTAGGAAGGTGATCGAAACACTGCCTTTTTCCATAAAATAGTGCAATCTCGCTGGAATCAGAGCACTATCTCTTCTTTGGTTAATTCTCAAGGTATCCAACTGAATTCCTTGCCAACTTTGTTCCAGAAGGCTATTTCGTACTTCTCTGAGGACTCTCCTCCTACTGATAATGAAGAAAATATTATTTTGTCCTGTATTCCTTCCCTTATCACTCAGGAAATGAATGATTATCCCTGCGTCCTATCTCTTTGGAAGAGTTGGAGGCGGTGGTCTTTGGCATGCCTAAGGGGAAGGCTCTTGGTCCTGATGGTTCTCCAGTTAAATTCTTTCAGGAATTTTGGGACATCATTAATCATGATTTGTTGGAGGTGGTTAAAGAATCCTATGCTAGCAAGCAGATGCTTCGAGCTTTGAACTCTACATTCTTGACTCTTATTCCTAAGAGAGAGGGTGCTAATCAATTGGAGTTTTTTAGACCAATTGCCTTATGTAATGTGGTTTACAAAGTTATTACTAAGCTGATTGCTGAGAGACTGAAAAGGTGGCTTCCCATTATTATCTCAGAAGAACAAGGTGGTTTTGTTGCTAGAAGACAAATTTTGGATGGGGTGGTTATTGCTACTGAGGCTATTCACTCTATGGCTACTTCAAGGGAGAGAGCCATGTTTGTTAAGCTGGATATGGCTAAGGCCTACGATAGAGTTAAATGGAGCTTCCTAAGGAGTATTCTTCTTTCTTTTGGATTTAGCTCTGACTGGGTGAGTTGGATTATGAGTTGCGTTACTTCTGCCTCTTTTTCTATTCTTATTAATGGTCAACCTTCACAACTATTTGGTGCTTCTAGAGGCCTCCGCCAGGGTGACCCTCTCTCCCCATATCTATTCATCATCATGGTTGAAGGCTTGGGCAGATTCATTAAGCATCAGGTGTCCTAGAATTCTATTCAAGGCTGGCAGTGGGGTAAGGGCTTACCTTCTCTTTCCCATCTTCAATTTGTTGATGATTCTGCTCTTGCCGGTCTTGCTAGGATCAAGGAAGCTGAAGCCTTTCGACATGCTTTGGATGTTTATTTGGCAACTTCAGGCCAAAAAGTTAATGAGCACAAATCTTTCATTTACTTTTTCAACACTCCTGATTCTATTCAGCACAGGATTGTCGGTATCATACGGTTTCAGATAGGTTCACTTCCTTTGACTTATCTTGGCATTCCTATTGCTATTTCTAGGCAGCCACGTGTCTTCTGGAAAAATTTGATTACCAAGCTTCAGGATAAGGTAATTCATTAGACTCATAGATGGCTTTCTACTACTGCCCAGGTTACTCTTCTTCAAGCTATTATCCAAGCTCTTCCTACTTATAGAAGCATGGTTCATGATGCACCTATTTACTTTCTCAAGGAGTTTGATGCTCTTTCTCGACAATTCCTTTGGAGTGGTAATTTGCGTAGTACTAAATGGAGCTTGGTTAATTGGGCAACTGTTTGTAGGCCTAAAAAGGAGGGTGGTCTTGGTCTTTGTTCTGCTCTGTTGAGTAGACAAGCTTTGGCTGCTAAACTTTATTGGCGATGGTGCTTTGGACAGCATCAACTTTGGGCTCATATTATCACTCATAAATATTTTCATGGTGCTGATCCTTGCTCTGTTTTTGTACTTCCTCTTGAAGGTCGTGGCTCAATGGTTTGGCATACTTTGAAGACAGGTGCGATGTTGGTGAAGAGGGGTTTGTTCTGGATATGTAAAGGAGGTTCTCAGGCTTTGTTTTGGTCTAATGCTTGGGATGGATTCCCTTCCATTTTATCCATATACCCTCATCTTCAGCCTCTTTGTGACTCTTTTCTGGCCGCTGGATGGGATAAAGTGGCTCATTACAAGACTCCTTATCAATTGGGACCTGTTGTTGGTTATAGATGGAAGCATTCCTCTGATTGGCCTCCTGGAGGTACATACATGGATCGTCAGGAGCTTTCTCAAATTTTGGCCTCTAGAGAGTGTTCCTCTTTGCTTGGTCCAAATGTATTGGCTTGGGGCGGTACCTTGTCTGGTAAATATCATGTCTCTGCTAGGTATCAGGAGATAACTAGACAATTATTTGGGGATGCTGAGGTCCCTTGGTGGAAGCAAGTCTGGAATAAATTTTCTTGGTCCAAGTGCAATTTTTTCATGTGGCTACTGGCTCACAACCGTTGTCTTACCTGGGATAATCTTTATAAACGTGGATTTCAGGGCCCCTCTTATTGTGTTTTGTGTGGTAATGGAGAGGAGTCTGTCTCCCATCTGTTCTTCCATTGCTCCTATTCTACTCAGATATGGCACCTTTGGTGGAGCGCTTGGGGTTGCTCTTGTCGACATGCTTCCTCTTTGCCTGAGTTCTGGGCTCGCTTGGGTAGTGCTCCCTCCAAGTCTTCTTCTCTCCATGCTGCTTGGATTGCTGGCCCATCTTTCATGCTTTGGCATATCTAGTTGGAGAGGAATCATTGCATATTCCAAGATGTTTGGCTTGGTGTTTTGCATCTTTGGTGGAAAATATCACATTCTCTCCAGGAAACTATTCTTGTGAAGTGTGAGCTTGATGGGGGTATGGATCCGGTTGATCTTTCTATCTGTAATCGCCTCAATTTTCATCTGCAGGATGGGGTTGCGGCTCATAGGTTTCCTTCTATGTCCAGGCAGCTTCACCATCAAAGGAAGGGTCGAGTTAACCAGGATGGGCACTGGACTCCTCCTCCCTATGGAGTTCTGAAAATTAACACTTATGGTTCTTCTCATGGGAATCCTAGTCTGGCTGGTATTGGCGGAGTGGCTCGTTGTAGTTCTGGGAATGTTAAATTTTTCTTCTCAATTCATAAGGGTGATTATACTAACAATCTCATGGAAGCTCAGGCTATTTTATATGTTGTGGAACAGTGTTGCTTGTGGGGATGGAGTAAGATTATTTGTGAGTCTGATTCCCAGGTGGTGGTGAACATGCTTTCTTTGCAAGAGCTTGAGGATGTTAGTTGGCAGTTGGCCACTATTGTTAAGCAGATTCTTTTCTTCTCTTCCTCTTTTCAGTTCATTAGGTTCAAGTATATTCTGCGAGAATGGAATAGACCTGCTGATTGTTTAGCCAAATGGGCTTCTAGTCATGATCCGGGTTGGAATATTAGGGATAGGGGGCAACTGTCCTTTGAGATGGTGCAAGAATTTGATGATCTTGTTGCTTAGGATCGAGCTCCTTGTTGAGCTCTCCTTGTTGTATTCCTTTCTGTCTTAATAAATTTTTACCCCTCTTTTTGCTCACTGCATTTGTTACCTTCTTAATCATTATCGTTCTACTTCAACAGTTTTATTCATCATATTTCTTTTACTTTTCTTAAAAAGAAATTTAGTATACATTTGCATCATATTGCTAAGTTTTTTTTAGTTTAAAAATTCCATACATTGCTTTGTTTCTTATGCCTCATCCATTCTCCTCTTAAAATGAAAAATGTTTACTTAATAATTTTTTTAAGGTATATTTTCTTAGCTCTCCAATTATCGTAAGAGAAGTTTTTTTTTTAATTATGAAATTTTTGGTAAGGAAAGTATTTCAATATTAAACCTTTTTTAGTTCAAAGGAAGCTTTCCTTTTACATAAAAATTTTATATACTTTAAGAAATTTATATAATTTTTTTAATAGTAAACTTTTTATTAAATATTAAACTTTGATTCTTATGAAAATATTAAATACAAAAATGTGGTTGTTTAGTTTTAAGTATACATACTTTTCCTTGTAAATTATCATAGCTTAATTTATTTCTAGGTGTTTTATATATATAAATATTCAATTTTTTAAGTAAAAAAAAATTTTCGAAAAAAAAATATTTTTTTACTCACAATAAGGGAAATTGAAATATTCATTAGGGGGCATATTTTCTAGCTCCTTAGTCCATTTTTTTAAAATCAAGAATCAAGGTAAGTACCATATGAACAACTAATTCTATCTCCTCGATCATTTGTCTTTTGAATGTTAGATATAATCCTATTTTCAAATATCTTCATAATTATAATCATGTGATTTCAATTTATTGATTTTTCATGTTCATATTATAATTACGTATGTATTTTATTTTTTAATATTATCCACATTATCTTGATATTAGATATGATTCTTATAGCCTTTTAGAGGATTGGTCTGTACAATGTTCTTGGTTCCATGTTATGGCTTATGATCATTTGATTGTTAGAATTTTAGTCTCATTAGTTATTAAAACTAATGTTTATTACTCTATCCTCTCTATGTCCTAGTACTATGTTGAGACTTTATGTTATTGATATCTAAGGGGTTGTTATCCCTTATGTATTGTATGTAGACAATCTTCTCATAGGAGATTATATCTCAAAATATTAAATATGGAAAGGGGGTTATTTTGTTTACCCAAGCTATTTTAGGTCTATTAATTTGAGTATATATGGGGGACCACATATATAACCAGATAAATATACAGGTTATAGTCTTTGTACTAATTTGTGAAGTCTATGTTTTTTCTCCATCTAAAATACACGTGCTCAAGACTCCAATGTATAAAATAACTTAAGTACCCCTATTCACCCTCAATGGAGTTTTCCTACCTTATATCCATTTATTTTTTATACATTGTTCATTTCTCTTCAAGATTTATCTTTTTGTATTCCTCAAATAAATTTGGGATAATGAGTTATCTTACACTATTGCTTTCACTATTACTATGATATATTGATTTGCACCTAGTTGTGCAGTTTCATGCTTTTATAGCATCTTTTTATGCCCATTTTGGCACTTTATGGTTTTATACCAATGATTTATATGAATTTACTTGGATCTTTTTCGTAAGTTGCATAGGGAGCCAATTTTTCAAGGTTAACTATGAAGGTCCCCTTAGTTATATCTGATTCATATCATGAAGGTCTCCTCAATATAACTGATACATAGTTTCCTTATCCATCCAATGGAGTATCCCTCCATCCTATCATTGTGTGCACTTACTTTATATGGAGTTTCCCTCCCTTTTATTATATTTATTCCACTTTGAAAGGATAATATTTATATGGATTTTTCCTTCATTTGGTTATATTTATTCCACTTTGAAAGGATGATATTTATATGGAGTTTCTCTCCATTTGGTTCTATTTGTTCCACTTTGAAAGGATGATATTTATATGGAGTTTCCCTCCATTTGGTTCTATTTGTTCCACTTTGAAAGGATGATATTTATATGGAGTTTCTCTCCATTTGGTTCTATTTGTTCCACTTTGAAAGGATAATATTTATATGTAGTTTCTCTCCATTTGGTTCTATTTGTTCCACTTTGAAAGGATGTTACTTATATGGAGTTTCCCTCCATTTTGATCTATTTTTTCCTATGAAGAGGATGTTATTCTTGGAGTTTCCCTCCAATTTTAGTTGATTTGACCCATTTTGAAGGAAATATGTTCTTATTTGAAGGCAGTACATTATTAATACTCATAATCCTTCCCTTTGGTATCTTAAAAAATCATGCTATGATAATAATAATGTGATAAAAAAATTCTCTCATATTAATTAATTCATATACTAAAGTGATAATGTTTTACATGCTTCATTGCTTAGATCATGAGTCATGCAGGTTATGGAGTCATGACCCATGTACTTGCAATGAGATGACTCATTAGTGGACTGTCTATATCCACATGATCGATGCATTGTTGATGCAAGTTTCATTAGTTGTCCTTGTCTATGGTCATTTGTGCATTATTATATACTTTTCATGAGAGCATAGTCAACCTTTATTAATTAGTTTGTCCTTTTGATATTTTTGACCATATGATTTATCTTGATATCAGGCTAACTCTATTGCTTTGTGGTGATAGGTCAATTTTTCATCTCTATCCTAATTTTTCTCTATGAGACTTTTTATCCTTATTCAAAAGGGTTTCTAATTTGAGTATAAGATGAAATACTCCTAGTGGATAGTTGTCTTGTTTCTTGTGTTTATTTTTTTTTTAAGGTAATCCATCCAAGCACATACAAAAAATCATTATTTGGTGTACATATCCTATGCACCATGATTAAACTTGCAGATGCAACACATTTCTTGTAGCTTCAAAGATCTACCCATGCTCATAAGAGACCTCTTGCACAATTGAAGACATTCTCAAAGATCAAGTTGTTGCTTTCTAAAGAGAGATTTCAATTTCATTGTAAAATTTTGGGTTTACAACCCTTTGATGTAATCTCCCCAAGTAAAGATTAAAGTGGGATGTTAGAATTAGTAATCTTTCCTTGGTTGTATTTATTTATTAAATAGGATAAACCAAGATATCCCTTATGTTATTTTTCCTCTAGTCCACATGTCAGGACATGTCAGTTGCTTGTCTTATTGTCCATGTGTGAGGACAATGCTTCTTTGTCATTCCTTTTATAAGGAAAATATTTATTCCTCCTTAAGAGGATTATGACACTTGTTATGCACACACTTATAAATGTGGCAATCATTCACATGGGAGTTATGTTGTGGTGTCCACAACACATGCCCCATTTCTTGCTAGGAATGGTGACCCCCTACTTTTTTGGACTCCCAAACTCCTAGTTCGAGAGTCAGACGAAGAAAATTTAGTTTAAAAAGTTAGAATTTTAGAGTCAAAAAGTTGAAAAATCCAAAAAAAAGAAAAGCCCTCTCACCCACGCATGTGTGCCGAGGCACGGCATGTGTCTTGCTCGCCACGCAGGGGGGAGAAGGGTTATAAAAAAAACCCTCTCCCTTCTCCATCATTTTTCATTTTTTCCACAAGAGGAGGAGCAAGGTGAGCTCCCCACTCTCTTCCTTCCATGTGCCACACTCTGGCACTATGCACTTGCATCGTGCGCTCGCACTACACACTGGCATTGAGCGCTCGCATTGTACACTGGTCATGCACACTCATGCCGCACGTGCACTTTTGCACACACCGGTCACACACGTGCGGGGGTTTCATCTTTTCATTTTTTTAATTTATTTTTTAAATGTTTAAAATATATATATATAATTAAAAAATAATATTAATAAATAAAAAGGGGTAAAATAAAATAAAAATTCAAATATAGAGATAAATAAATCCCCAAAGGCGGACTTTTTTCTTTTTTCTTACGTATGTTTTTGCTTGTACGCTATCTTGAGACTAATAATGTTTTTCTCACAATGTGTAGGTAACATAACTAGATGGCATCTGTAATCACCTAAAAATAGTCATCTAGACTATTAGCCCCCTTCTCAACATTTTGGCTAAATTAATTTAATCATTTATCTAGACCAAATTGCTAATAATCAATTTATTTGATTATAACCTATAGTTTGACTATGCTATCCTAAGTTCATTATTTAATTAAAAGAACATGTCCCCTTTTAATTAAATAAAACACCCCATTCTTCTAACCCACTTAAAGTGCACACATAAAGTCCTTTTTCTATTTTACAATTAAAAGAAAAGGCTTGTGAGACTTTTGTCTTATATGACAAGTCAACTTATATTCTATTGGTTGACTTGTGTGTGCACATGGATCACACCTATTTTCGAATTCCACCGTTGATCATCCACCATCTTCATCTTGATCTCTACCATCCGTATGACTTTAAAAGGGAGAGAGCTTTCCCCCTCAAAGGATCGATCCATCTTTTGAATATTGTTATGTTGTAGGTTTTCTAACAGGTTTCTTTAGAGCTTTGTGGAGAACTTCTCATTTCTTGTCTCATTCTCTCATTACCCTTGCACACTAGTTTAGATTCATACTTACATGCTAGTTTAGTTATTTTCTTGTAATGATCTATCTCACATAGTTTAAATAACAGTATTGTAACACTCTCATTCATATTCTAGCATAGTTGCATCTTGCATTTCCATTCTAGTTTAGTCATCCATCTTGCATTGCATACTTGAGGGATTCCTTGAAGATATTTGCACTCTTGCTCTTGTCTCAAAGAACCTCCCATTGCATGGTTTACTAGCAAGAAGCACATTCCTAAGGCTTGGCTAAGAGTCTTCATGCTTGAATACTAGCTTCTTGCACTTCGTGGATAGGGAGCTCTAAGCCAGCATCCAAGCATTCCAACTCATGGAATCGTTTGGATAGAATGGTTTAGAGTGTGACACATTTCTAGTGTACATTTTTGGCACCCACCATGGGGCCAGACTGTACATTTTGCCTTGCATTTTCTTAGTTTCACTTGCATTTCCTTTATTGTTATGCATTCTTCCTTTTTTTTTACAGTCGCAGTGTTGGGTGACATTTTTCTAGTTTCGCACGACAGTTCACAATACTGTCGTGTGACACTTTTTTTTGGAAATAGTGTCACACTTTAAGCTTGCATTTTGTCACCCTCTGTGCAAAACTCTATCACACGGCTGAAGAAAAAGTATAGCCTGAACATAAATTGTCGCCTTGCTATACTATAAAGTATCGCACGACATTTGTTTAGCAAAAAGTATTGCCTGACAATTTTTTGCTCGTTCCTTGAGGGATTTGATCAAATTTCTTCTTAGCTGGCAGACTGTTGTTTTTAAAAAGATTTCTAGGCTATTTTATAGAGGTTTAATTCATAGTTTTTGTGATTATTTCGTGCTAACTTGTGGGCTAACAAGTTGTGATTGCAGGTTGCCCTCTTTATGAAGAAAAATTGAAACCTTGCATACAAAAGAATGCATGTCAAAGCTTCAAATGTGCAAGGGCTATTAACATTGTTTGCAGGGCTGCCCAAAGCATAAAAACCCAAACTTGCTTATTTTTTGTTTCCATGTGCGACATTGACTAATTGTTCATTTTTTATAGGCACATAAAACTTGTGATTGGAGTCTTTCAGTAATAGGAGAGTATGCTCTTCACCCTCGTGGTGAATCAAAAATCTTGACTTGCCATTTGGTTTCAAAAGAAAGGGGTAACTGAATCTTCCTAGCATGTTTGGGAGAAAACGATTGGAATAGGAGAGTATGCTCGTCACCCTTGTGGTGAACCAAAAATCTTGACTTCCGAAACTTGATTCACTCTGTGTAGTTAGAATCCTTTAGAGGGCCTGCTCTCGGACAACCTAAGAGGAATGACCCAAGTGGGGACAAGCCGATTACCTGGCTCTTCCAACCCACTATAAACTCAAGGCTACAAGGACACAAAATTTTGGTAGACATAGTGTTTGTCTTTACCTAGTGTGATCGCTTACGAGATTTCGACCATAGGAAGATCACTAGGCAAGAATGCTTAAGGTACTCTTGTGGTTGCGAGATCGATTACTCATCGCAAGGTGAGGTGTCCCATGATTGGGAGCAAGAGGAACACTATGAACGGAAGCTTGATCTAAAAACCCTAAGTTAGTAATTACCCTTTTTAGCCGCTCAACTTCTTGGTGCAAGGATCAATCCTAGTGGACTACCCAAATCACCCCAAGATTTTACACTCACCATATGTGTTCCCTTGGTTGTGCTTATGGCACTTCCATGACAAAGCCAATATCTCTTGTGGGAAACCACTTGGTGTGAGGCAAAGGAGCATCAAGCATGGTCCAAGTTGTTGAGTAATGAACCGTGACTCTAAGGTAGATTGCTTGGCTATTATTTTTGATATTTTGACCAGTGTTAACATTCTTGCAACATAAACATTCTGATAAAAATTTGTTAGGAAGGCCATTTTTAATATCCCAAATGTGTATTGACAAGGTTTTTTTTACCCTTGATCAATTATTTTGAGACATGTTAAAACACTTATTATTTACAAACCTTGTTTTTTATTGATACGAATTGAAACGAAACACTGTCTGATTGAAACAACTATCTGATAGACAAATTGAAACGAACTTCAAACCAAAAATTGACCTTTTTTTGCACAAAACTGGCACTCTGTCGCACACTCTCATGAGAAATATTGCACGACATATTTTTACTCGAAAATATGTCACATGTTAGTAATAAATTCTGTCACACTACCTATAAAATTTTGTCGCTCTCAATTACAATATCTGTCACTTAAACAAAAAGTGTCGCACCCCTGTTAAAATTCTATCACGTGACACTATTTGTTGAACTTATGTCACCCTCCTTTTGAGAAAGTATCACCTAGAGTCACTTTGAGTAAAAAATAGAGTTTACAGTTGGATTTTTTTGGTCTAAGGAGCATCACGTTGGTCACCCTTGATCTTGGCTACGTATCAGTGTGTGAAGAATTTGTCCTAGGTTGAAAAGATGGGTTTAGTTCATCGAATGTAAGTCTTGAAACAACTTGATGAATCACTTGTCAAAATTCAGCTATTATTTTATTCTAGCTATCCATTATTGAGCTTCTCGCTCGTTCGCTCGGCTCGAGTCACCCGTGTTGTAAGATCTTGAGCACTGTTTGACAAGCCATCTATCACATTTTGACAAGTGACTAGTCCTGATCGTAAAAGCTTCAAATTTGGCTCGCTTTTCTTGTCCTACTAAACAAATACAACTCTTTACATGCCGGTCACAACTAGATATCAAGTTGGTAATGGTAGCCACATGCCTTTCATTTTCAAGCAATTGGAGACACCACCTAAGTGTCCTCACAAACAACTTTGTGTGGAAGATCCCGAGTCTACTCAAACACAAACAGCTAATGTTGGGCATAATCCACTCTATAGTTTTGAAAATCCATTTGGTATACCCTTTGAGACACCCAAGGATACAAGTGGTATAGTCACTATGGTGCACCCTGATGAAATTAAGCATCACCTAGAAGAACAAGCACGTGAAACCCAAAAGACTTTGGAGGTGATATATGCTATGGAAAGAGAAAACCAACAATTCGACACTGACAATCAGGCATGCTATAAAGGATATAAAGGAACTTGCCCTCGAAATCCTTTTGAGAACAATGATGGTAATCACACACCTCCAAGGACTCCTAGAACTACCGCCGGCACATGTCCTTCACCACCTAAACCATCTCATCATGATAATGATGAAGAAGTAACTAGCAAAGACTTGATCAAATTTCAAAAAGATGGCTTCGCCCAAAAACTAACACTTAGAGCTTTAGAGGAAAATAGAGACCAATACTTCCTATACATGGCAACTAGGGGATGGAAACTCCCTCAAGGTTTTAATATTGAGCATATTATTCCAAAACGAGAGCCCACTAAGGCTGAAATCTTAAGGGAAGAAATACAGGAATTAAGGAAACAATTTGCACAACTACAAACTTCAAAAGAGCCACCTAAAACATCATTTGTTGAATCAATTTGTGCTCTTCCATTTGATAGGAGTCTATACATGCTGTCATTTCCTAAGGATATAGAGGTTCCTAAGTATAACAAATACGATGGAAATGGTGACCCTCACAACCATGTGAGACATTTCTATGCTATTAGCATGGACTTTATGCATGAAGACACCTTTCTTATTCCCCAGAAGTTTGAGAGGACAAGCCATGGAATGGCTTACCAAATTGAGTCCCCCTCTCAAGATGTTTGATGAACTTGCACAACGCTTTATCCAGCAATATTCATACAACATTCAACATCCTATGACTATGCTAGACTTATGCAACATTAAACAAAAACCACGAGAATGTTTTGCAATATACCTTCAACGATGGAGATCTTTATACTCTCGGTATCCTCAGCAAGTGCATGAGGCTGAAAAAATTGACATTTTTGTCAATACGCTTGTACTTGAATTATACTTTTGATCTAAGAAAATAGTTATTCACATCCTTCAACGCCATGGTGGAAAGTGCATATCACATTGAGGATGTTGCTATCAAAAGAGGTGACATTGCCATAAACAAGGATAAAGTTAACAATGGAAACGGTAAAGACAAAGGAAAACCTTGGAACAAAAACAAGTATGTTGTCAATGATGGAGTAGTGGACACTCCTAAGACTAAGGAGCCTACCTTTAACCTTTCCAATGCCATCTATGCAACAAAACAACAAGAAGGTTCAAAGCCACAACCCTTTGACAAAGGCTCTAAATTTGTGAGGAAGTGACGTGTTTACACACCTATGGTCGAACCTTATGAAGTGGTTTTAAAAACCTTAATTGCAAACAAATTGGTTACCTTACTAGACAACTCATGTCCTCATGATCCACCTGTTAGACCTCCATGGTGCAGAGAAGATCATACTTGCAGCTATCATTGAAGTAAAGGACATAACACAAAAAATTGCTTCAAACTCAAAGATGTAATTCAAGACCTCATCGAAGCTGGCAAAGTTGTCACAGATGGCCTTGTTAAAAATGTTGATCATAAGGCTTTCCAAAAACCATTACCCGAATATGAAAAGGGTGAGACCTCAAGGGTAGCTTCCAAAAAGAATCATGACACCAAAATTAGTTATGCTTATGCTGACACTAATAATGTTATAGGCATGGTTGAGCTCGTTGAATACATATGCATGGCAAGCTCCAACAATGACAACTGGCCAAATTATGACACTGAAGATGAACAACCAAGAGTGGTCTTAAGGACATGATCCACTCCTCAAGATCATACTGATACTAGACCCAAGGTGGTACTCCGAGTGGCTGAGTCTTCATCTTCTCAAGGTGAACCACTTAACGCTATCACTAGGGGGCAATCTAAGGTTGTCCTAAAAGTTGCTAATGATCCTAAAAATGCTTCATAATCTAAGCAACCAATTACTTCCAAGATCTCCAACTATGATCTTGTTAGCCAACTACAACGCACATAAGCACAAATCTCCATTTTCAAATTGCTAGAGTTATCTCCTTTGCACAGGGATATCCTTGAGAAAGCTTTATGTTCTACCAACATTCCAAGCTATGGTGAACCACATCTCCTCGCCTCACTATCTCACCTTTTTTGAAGAAGATGACCGAACTCTCAGTCATCCCCATAACCTTGCTCTTCACGTCAAAGTTCAAATCTTTTGTACTCGCGTCTGTCGAGTCTTGATAGACAATGGTGCAGGGTTAAATATCATTTTATTCAATGTAATCCAACAGTTGGGCATGTCTGAATTTGCCATTGATCCTAAGTGCAAGATCACTATAAAGGCCTATGATGAGGTTGAAAGGCCTTCTAAAGGTCTAATTGTACTTCCAATCAGAGTTGTCCAGTTGAGAAGAATGTCATTTTCCAAGTCTTAGACATACCACTTTCATACAACTTGTTGTTGGGATGGCCATGGATTCACGATATGCAAGCAGTAACCTCTACGTACCATTAGTGTATTAAGTTCCCTTTTAATGGTATTGAAGTAGTTGTCCCTGGTGACAACTCCATGTCTAGCAACACATTATCTGCTGCTGAAATGCTAGTCCCGCACAATCACTTTTCTCATGAGCTAGCACCATCTTTCACAAAATGTGAACAAAAACTGAAAATGATGAGCCTTGGTATGGGGGAGTACACTTTGGACTCTATTTTTGCCTTACCAATTTCCCGTCAACCCTATGGGAAACCAACTATTACAAAGAAGTCTTATGCCTCTGCTATGACACTTTTTGGCACTTTTGTGCAATCTTCAATACCTCTAGAAGCAGAAAAGGAAGAATAGGCCATTAGGGACTAGATCTACAGAGAAGAGGAAGACGAGGAGGTTATAGTGACTACTCTTATTTCTCCCAAAAGATATGGAAAAGGCTATAAATTTTTGACAAAAATGGGCTACCAGGGCCATGGGTCCTTAACTGGTTGCAAGAATGCTCTAGTTGAACCTTTAAGTCACACTCAAGGTCGTGATACTCGAGATACCTCTGGTCTAGGCTTTGGGCTAAACAATGATATACCAACCTATGATCAAAGATTTCTCATGTCTAGTGAATTGGAGGATGATGATTCTCCCATAATTGCTACCACTTCACAATACGAGGACTTTGTCCCTCTCACTTCCCTCCTTTGGGGAGAAGACATATTGACTGCCAATAATAATGAAGAAGCTTCTACCTCCCTTAATTGTAGACCCCATAGGAAATTTATATAGAGTAGGGTTTCTATATAGTCGTTCCCTTAACTAGTACTACAATAAGGTGTCTTATAGACCTTCCTTGATTGTAGACTCCATAGGAAAGCTACTTGAAATCCCTAAATCATTTTTTGAATAATCAACTTTACATCTTTATGATTATATTAATTAAGAAAACTTACAATTTCATATTTTTAACTATGGTTGAACTTCCTCGAATCTCCATTGACTTCCCTTTCTGTTCATTGAGTGAATGTTATTAGTGTTCCCTTGATCATATCTTATCTTCTTCGGTGTTGTCCCTTCTAATTCTCTTTATCATCACCCAATATATTTAATAATCAAGAATCTACTTAAATTATACATTCATAATGAAAATAATACTTACCTCCATATTACCTCAACACAAAGTCTATGGAATTGCTTTATGTTTGATATATCTTTACATATTAGCATTCATCTTTGTCTTTATATTCCATATTCTTATAATGTCTCAAATATATTCAAAATAAATATAAAATAGTTATGTTCAATTTAAAATATCATTTAAAATTCTATGTCTAATATTTACATAACAAATATCTTATAACTTTTCTAATAATATCTTTTATAAATATAAAGTTATCAATAATGTGTACGAAATGACATAATAAATATCTTAATTAGGAAGTTAGCTTTCTTATTTATTAAAACATATTACTTTTAAAAATCACATACCTCACATAATGGACTCCCTATAATTTTGGAATTTTATGTTGCTTCATATTTGATGAGCATTCATTATATACTAGTTCTTCAAAACTTGTAATCACTCTTTCCATTCATGTATATCATTTGGAATAGGCCAACTTCGCTATTATTTAGAAATTATTTGATGTCTATATTTGCCTTTAATAGAATTAAGCTTGAAATAATTCATCTATTTTAATTCTTTCATATCCAAAGAGTCTATAATAATATTAATTGGCTTGTGTAGCATTTATGTATTCTTTTCATTAGGGTTCATTTTCTGCAAAGTGCTGGGAGAAAAATAGAGACAGACATTGATCATCGATGGAAATGCTTTTGTGTGTATGAGGGCATATGAATGGGTGAATCTTTCTTAACTATTTGCAAGGGTAACACAAGAATGTCGTGACTGCTTCCAAGGCATGTGAACTCTGTGAGTAGAATGCTTCAGAAGGTGTCTGCAGTATATGCACAGATGCAGGTTGGTTCAATGTTGCTTTGAAGATGGCACCCCCAAAAAATGAGCCTTGTAGTGTGTTGTATTTTGCAGGTTGCATACCAAATGATTTTGAGAGAAATGATTCTTGTAACTATGCAGCAAACACAATGATTGCAGCAAATATTATTGGCTAAGATGGGAGACACGTTGGGGAGTATATACAAATGGATTTTTGAAAGCACTTAGCATTTATAATGCTAGATCCCACCATACTTGCCAGCGCTACCTTCACCTGTAAGTAATGGGTGTCATTATGATTGTAGGAGCCCTGCCAAATAGATTTGTTGAAAAGGTTTTGGTAGCTCTCAGTGCGAATCTTTTGGCAAAGCTAAAGCCAAATTCAAAGAATTTTGCAAGTGTTCATCACTGCCTATGTCGAAATGGCGCTTTTGGCATAAAAATTAGAACATATGATTTGGGGCTTTGGATAAGAATATATGTTTGCAAAGTGCTATAAGTCCAGACAAGGCACGTAAATTGTAAAGGGGCATAGCTATAACGATTGTCGCATAGTCGTTACATGACATTTTATATTTTCAGAAATAATAACCATTTTAATTTCCTAGTGATTAGTATAGGACTGGTCTAATCTAGTTCTCGACATGCTTGACGCAAGTGCATAAGATTGGTAAAGTTGTAGGCACGAAAACTATCCATTATTATATATCTACATAGTTTTGCCTATCAAAAGATTTATTATGCGTGCAGATTTATGTTATTAGGATCACACTTTTGAGTGTTGAGCTCAAAGGGAAGCAAGTGTCCAAGACAAGCAATTCTAATCTTTTGAAATATTCTTTTTCTTTCAAATTTTGGCCTTGTCCATCAGAATTAATGTCATGTTTCTACCTGAATGCTTGAGATGATTTATTAATTAATTTTTATTCACAGGGTGGCAAGATCATGCTCTGATACCAATTGTAATGACCCTTTTTTAGGTCATTCATTTTTTTATGGTTTTCTTTCTTTTTCTCTCTGTGAACAAATAATACATGCCATAATTTGTTCAATGCATAGACTCATGTCCCTGAATGCATGATACAATTTGCTTTCCATGTAATTTGATGTACCTCTACATGATTCATTGTGACTTCCTGCACACAATTCCTTTTGTCTCCTTTTCTTTGACTAAGGTGTTATTCCATAGTATATATCTCTTCCCATGTGTCCTAATTCCTTCCTATGCATGCCTCTTAAATATGAGTATGGTGCGGTGTGACCCTTCAAGCATTTGATTAAATTTATAATGTGGGTTGTGGTTTTAGACTCGTGCACTGACTGTATAACCATATATTAATTAATAATGATATTAGTAATATCACTATAGTATATTTTCTTTATATATTATCTATAATATTCATTTCTCATATTTAAGTAATATGTTATTATAATATACATTATAAAACTATTATTGTTATTTGATATTACTTATAATTAATTTTATATATCTCATAGGTTATTATATTATATTGACTAATTTGTTAATCAATTTATTTTCATTAATAGTATATGTAATAATATTTAAATACATTATAATTTATTTTATTATTTATTTAATTACTAAATCTTAGAAATGTGGGAACATGATATTATCTTATCTATATATATTGTTTTATATTGTCAAATATATCATTATTATAATGGATTATAATATCATTATTCTTAATTATTATCATTATATAATATGTTATTCGAATGTTCATATATCCTTAAATTTGGGCTCATGACAGTGAACCAAGTGAATAATGAATATCAAACAAAGGATGACAAGTTGATCCCTTATAAAAAGTTGATAGACACTCTAAGGAATTATTTTACCTTTGTAACATTCCAATAGATTCCTAGAGCAGAAAACAAGGTTGTTGATGCTATGGCCACCTTAGCATCTATCCTCCAATTGCAAGAACATGAATCGCGATTTGAGTTCCTGGTGGAAGAATTGCGTCATCCAGCCTATGATTCCTCGAATAACCAGGTGATCTGCACTGTTGTGGGTCATGATTCCTCCCGCTATGTGGCTATTTTCTCCTACCTGTGTGATCAGGTTATTCCCGAAACCCTCATGCGCAACCAAAAATGCCAACTCCTTCATAATGCCTCACACTACACTTTGGTCTCTGATGACTTGTATAGGAAGGGTCTAAACAGAACGTTGCTTAGGTGTTTAGAGCTAGAAGAGTCCAAGAAGGCATTTGCCGAAGTCTACGATGGTATTTGTGGGGTACATTCTAATGGCCTTACACTTGCCCAAAAATTTCTTAGGACAGGTTATTACTGGCCCACCATGCAAGCTGATGCTGTGCATTATGCAAAGTCCTGTCAGAAATGTCAGCTCCATGGCAAGTTGATACATGCTCTCGGGTGAGAGTTAATTCCTTCTATGACATATTGGCCATTTCAGTAATGGGCCTTTGACTTGGTAGGAAAGATTCATCCAAGCTCATCCAGCGGTCATAAATTCATCATCACAGCAACAGAGTATTTCACTAAATGTGTTGAAGCTGTACCATTATCTGCTTCTATAGGCAACCATGTTGCCCTATTTATACTAAATCACATCATTTGCCGATATGGTATCCCATCCTCTATTGTTATGGATAATGGAGGGAAATTCAAGAATAAGGACTTAAAGCAGCTATGCAAAAAGTTTTGAATTAAGCAACACTGGTCCTCTATTTACTATCCCCAAGGGAATGGCCAAGCTGAGGCCTCTAATAAAATACTACTGAAAATCCTACACCGCATAGTTCACAAGTCTGGGAAAGATTGGCACTTGCAAATAAATCTGGCACTTTGGGCCTATAGAACCACCATTCATACTCCTACAGGGGCTACACCCTTTTCTCTAGTCTATGGCTCTAAGGTTTTTCTCCCATTAGAAGTTGAGATACCTTCCTTGTGCATCTCCTTACATGGGTTAATAACTGATTAAGATCATAGAGCTATGCAAGTACAAGAATTGGAAACTCTGGATGAACGTCGCAAGGCTTCTTTTGATAACATGAGAGCTTATCAGAAGTGCATGTCTACACAATATAACAAGAAGGTTCACCCCCGTGAGTTTCAAGTAGGTGAACTCGTGCTTAGAGAGAATCAAAAAAATAGCAACATCGAGAGCAGAAAGGGAAATTTGAACCTAACTGGTTGGGTCCTTACATTATCACAGTACCATTTAGGTCTGGTGCTTATCAGTTGTCTACTTTAGAGGGTGAAGAACTTGCAGAGCCTATCAACATCCTACACTTGAAGAAGTTTTCTGCTTAGAGGCTTCTTGCCCAGCTATCTTGTATATATCTATGATCCTAAAAAAATCCTAAAAATCAAAAAATGTCCTGAAAAAAGATCATCTTAGCGAAAACCTAGCAATAGGCGCTTTGATGTATCACCAAAAAAAAAAATTTGTCAAGTGGTGAAAACTTGGAAACAGGCGCTACTTGAAACCCTCGCACCTATGTCTATTAGTCTCAATCACCTACTTTGCTACACATTTCCTGGCTTGGAATTGTTTCTTGTCCTTGTCTCAGGGGCATAACTACTTAGCCTATTGAGGTATTCTTGTGCATTAGGGTTTCTTTGACAACTCACAAAAATAGTGTTTCTCAACACTTCCCCCAACTTGACATCAAGTTTTTTTTAACACTTTTCAGATATTTTACCTATGGTCTTTGATGTCGTGATATTTCTCACTATCAGAATCAAGTCTTGAAGAAATGGCCCAGTGACTTACACACATGCACTTTAACACTTAAATGACTGAGCTATGCTGACCTTTATTTACTTTGTGTGCTATCTATGATGATTTCTTTGCCATGTGTTCCCTCCCTAATAGTCTTTCGAGGATGTCATTGACTAGAAGACTGGGGTAATGGGACATATTTTCTTGATTTCTACTTATGGGTATACTTTTTTTGTCTATAGTGTTGTAAGCATTTATGCTTGACCTATTCAACATTTTGACTTACAAATGTATTATCCTTGACTATTTCGCAAGACCGCACTTGGGGTTTATCCTTGCGCTTATGCCTTGATACAAGTGTAATCTTACTAAATTAAACTTAGGGAATCTAATCACGTAGTTATCTTGACTTACATGTCTCTAATGCTTAGATTGGATTTCCACATCCCTATCTGATATCGATCATATTCATATCCTCATAGTTATACTAGTGATGATTGTATGATCTCATGATGTCCCTAATAAATGCTCAATGATGAAATTAAGAGTCTAAATGTTGTGAGTTTCTTGCTAGTAAACCACTTTGCATAGTAGCTTGCATTTTAGGTTCATGTCATTTATAATCTAGTTGCGCATTCCTACACATGGGAAGAGCTCTCTGTTCATATTTTTTCTTCGTGGACATATCAGCTAACTGCTTTCATCTTTCACTTCTTCATATCTTTTCACCTCCTTAAATCTTTTGCTACATTTCTTTGCTATCCTGTCATCACAAGGGGTTAATCCAAAAACATCACATACGATCTATCCAAGTGTCACATATTTTCAAAAAAACATTTAAGTCTTTACCATCCATATGAGAGATCAAAATCAATACACATGAGCATATACACATACATGAGCTGAAAACAAAAATTGAAACACCACATGAAAGCTAAAACATACATTTTGAGACAAGTACACAAGAATATCGATAAATCCAGTATCTCATATATATATCAAATGTGTCATGGTACATATACAAATATGGGATCCAAAATCTGGATATATGTCTCAAAAATACATGAGGTACAATCAAAACACAACTATCGCTCAACGTCATGTCTAACTACCACCCTCTATGGCTGGTGTTGGCCCTGGTGGAGGAACCTGTCTCCTATCTAATGCTTGCACTGTGCCCTATGATCTACCAGATTGCTCTGAATAATTAGGAAGACCCTGTCCTAGTGGTACCACACTCCTATAGGTGGCATAATAGTATGCAACTCATGCACCATGGTGTGATGCCTCTAACCTTGCAGTATCCTACTCTTAGTATAGCTCATTTGCTCGTGCCCACTCATCCATCACCTACTGATCTCATACTGTGATGGTCACCCGAGCTACCTGCAACTCTGCCTCCAAGGCATAGATCCTCGCACCCTGATCCTCTCCTCCTGTTGGCTGCTCTTCAGGTGCCTCAACCCTCACCGCTCATCGTCTCCTCAGGGGCACCTCCTCCTCCCCACCATCATCATCATCAAACTCTGATGACTCCTCTACCTCCTACATCGTCTATGCTTGCGTCCTCCTCTACCCTGCTCGGGAGCTCTCTCCCTCCATTTTCCTGTCGCCTCTCCCCCTCCCTCTCCCTTCGCCTCCTCCTCCCCTACCACCTTCGCCTCCCACTCTTATAGGAGCCACATCTGGATCTATGAACTGAGGTAATAGGTGTCTCTATATCTCATAAAGATGCCCTAGATCTGCCCCTACATCTGCCACATCTGGGCGATAATCCCAGGGAGTCGCTACTAGCGTCGTTGTATCCTGAACTGTTATCTGATAGTCCAGCATCGATAGCCACCCTAACCCCTCATCTATGCGCATCTGAGCATAGGTAGTGGTCTCCACTGATACCACCTATCGCTCTGCAAACTACCACCATACGTGACTGATCACAAACCACTCTAGAATGTTTGTGCTCTAACCCACTAATGGTCTGCTATACCGCATGTAGTTTAACTCCTGTCAATCTAACCATCGCTGACACTCCTGGTACGGCCACCATGTAAATACTGGCAACTCATCAAGTACTTTTCGATAATAGGTCACATCCCCACTATGTCTTTGTGGGATAAAACCTCTATAACAAAAAAATATAAGGCTGGTTGCGCTCTCATGGTTGCACTCTCAGTCAGATCACAACGATGTGCTCCTAAGCCCAGATCTGTGCTAACATTACTCTGCATGCCCATGACCCACCATCATGGTATACTATCTCATGGAGCATGTGGTACATCTCTACCAATATGGCAGGCCCCCATGCCATCCTACATGGTCGGGAGATCAAATCATACACCAATCGACCCCATCCTAGTGGAAAGCCCTTCTGGCCTCGATTTGTCACTAGGGCCTAGGTTACCAAATTACATAACAAGTTGGGCAAAGGATAATCATATCCGTACTCAGTAATCAATCTCTCCCAACTCAGGTGATGGTCCAGAATGGTCACATCCTAGAATAGCTTCTGCACTCACCCTCACCCCTTTGTCAGGGTTGTATCATAGTACACCTGTGCCATCATCAAACTTGATATCAGTACACCTAGCATCCAACATCAAAATTGCTAAATTAACAAACTACTAATCAAGAAACTTATCGGCTCACCATGGCATGGTACTCGCAAAATGCGATATACGTCCTCCAAGGTAATAGACACCTCGTCGGTCGGTAAATGAAAGGTGTTATGCTAGCTATGCCACCTCTCTGTTAGCGCAGACAGCAAACCATGGTTTGCTCGAATATGGGGCATTCGTACAACCCACTGCAAGCCCATAGCCACTAGCACAGTCTGCTCCTCATCGCTCAAATGCTACAAAATGCGCAAACCCACCACCTTGGGAGCTCTGATCTATAATGTCTAGAATACCTCTTGTCTAGGTAAAACATGAAACTATCAGTAACAGTTACATGACGAAAAAAAAGCATTAAGAAAAAACACAAAACCAACCGTGCGACACTTTTTTATAAAGTGTGCGACACAATTTTCTGCAACAGTGTCGTGCGACACTTTTTCTGAAGCTATGCGAAATAATTATGTTGTGCGATATTTTGCACCATTTTGTGCGACATTTGGGTATAGCCGCAGCAACACATTTTACTAAGAGGTGCGATACATTTTTTGAAAAAAAGTGTCGCACGACAGTTTTTTAATGCCTGTGTGATACTTTAAAAGTATCGTGTAACCTTTTTTTCAAAAAACACTTAAAACATGTGAAAAAGCTCAAAAAAGTGACAAAAAAGTAATTACTTACTGGCGCCCCATATCGCTCTGGCCGGTTGTGCAACCGATTGCGCTCAAAATGGTGTCGATGAAGAGGAATGTTTGCCTGAGACATGATGCTATGTTGACCACTCACAAAATCTCTCAAATCACAAAAAGACAAATGAATAGTGAAAATGACACTTGGACCCCTTTTATAGCCTCCAACCTCATTTTGACCTAATTTTCAAACTCCTCAAAATTGCGCAAAAATTGCACCCCTAGCTAATTTCGACAACTTGGATCCATTTTTGAGATCAAAATCAAAATCTAAGTTCATCTTGATGATCAAAATTGCATTTTAAAATTTTACCTTCTTCTAAGCAGTTAGCTGACCTTTTGAGGTCTAATCTCCAAATCATCGTTGGGGCATCTTCATTTCTTCATTTCTTCATCATTTCCATACTTCATATCTACTTCAATTCACTATTTCATGTCTAAAATCATCTTTCTACTAGATTTGACCTAATTTTTACACTATATCCGTCATGGTCAATTCTAGTCAAACTGGGGCATTTTATCACTTTCTTATAGTCATTCTTGGGCTCTAATCATTTATTTGTCATATTGAACATCGCTATATCTTGATTTTCTCATGTCTAGCTAGTTTTTGCATCCTCTTACCTCATTTTGATTTCGATCTCGAGGGGGCAGAAATACTCTATTGTTGATTGTTATAGCTATCTATTTCTTAGGAGCATTTGTTTTACCTTATCACTTACTCTTGATCTATTTGCTTTGCTAGGTGTTAGAATTCTTTTTGGATCCTAACATCATCTTCCTAGTGTTTACTTTACCACTATTAGGTTGTGCATTCAGGACTTGCTATCTATTTTTGCATTTCATTCTTCGAAATCAGACATCTATAGCTACCACTACCTACTTGGCTTTGATTTTCTTTGACATAATGTGTTCCCAGATCGATCACACATTAGTCAAAGAGGGAAAAATGTAATCACCTAAAAATAGTCATCTAGACTATTAGCCCCCTTCTCAGCATTTTGGCTAAATTAATTTAATCATTTATCTAGACCAAATTGCTAATAATCAATTTATTTGATTATAACCTATAGTTTGACTATGTTGTCCTAAGTTCATTATTTGATTAAAAGAGATGTCCCATTTTAATTAAATAAAACACCCCATTCTTCTAACCCACTTAAAGTGCACACATAAAGTCCTTTTTCTATTTTACAATTAAAAGAAAAGGCTTATGAGACTTTTGTCTTATATGACAAGTCAACTTATATTCTATTGGTTGACTTGTGTGTGCACATGGATCGCACCTATTTTTGAATTCCACCGTTGATCATCCACCATCTTCATATTGATCTCTACCCTCCGTATGACTTTAAAAGGCAGAGAGCTTTCCCCCTCAAAGGATCGATCCATCTTTTGAATATTGTTATGCTGTAGGTTTTGCAACAGGTTTCTTCAAAGCTTTGTGGAGAACTTCTCATTTCTTGTCTCATTCTCTCAGTACCCTTACACACTATTTTAGATTCATACTTACATGCTAGTTTAGTTATTTTCTTGTAATGATCTATCTCACATAGTTTAAATAATGGTATTGTAACACTCTCATTCAAATTCTAGCATAGCTGCATCTTGCATTTCCATTCTAGTTTAGTCTTCCATCTTGCATTGCATACTTGAGGGATTCCTTGAAGATATTTTCACTCTTGCTCTTGTCTCAAAGAACCTCCCGTTGCATGGTTTACTAGCAAAAAGCACATTCCTAAGGCTTGGCTGAGAGCCTTCATGCTTGAATACTAGCTTTTGCACTCCGTGGATAGGGAGCTCTAAGCCGGCATCCAAGCATTCCAACTCATGGAATCGTTTGGATAGAATGGTTTAGAGTGTGACACATTTTTAGTGTACAATGTCCACATCTGGAATAATACCCAAGCCAGTCCTATTCAACTTCCAAGGCATACCTTCAAAATCAAGATTCCACAATGACTATGCTAAGATCAAAGATATCGACCTCAGACACATGAATTTAGGAGATTTCCTAAGAATTTTCAACAAGCTAACAGAGAGGTCAGCCTTGGTGTCTACACTGATCCATTCTGGATTAGTGAGTGCAATGTCACATCCCATGTCGATGTAATTAGCTGAACTAGTCATGGTCTTGTCACAACACTTTGTTCTTGATGAGAGGGTGGTCAAGAGTTTTACAAGGGAAGTGGTATTAGATTTGTGACCTAATAACATTAAGAAGGTTTTCCACCAACCAAGAGCAGACTAGTTCATCTGAATTTCCTATGAAGCGGCTGAGAGATGGTACAGGGAGCATCAGCAAGAGGCCATTGACATTATACAATCCTAATACCTCATTGAGAAGCCTCCTCAGGGAAGGATAACCAACAAAGTGCATATGACTCAAGGATACATGAAGGATGACATTGGATACTCTATCATTCTCCTAAGCAGATTCATGGCCTTACTTATAGCGAGTCATCTCACTACATTCATGGTCAACTTCATTGAGACCATCAGACATGCAAGGATACCTCTAGATTGGGCCACCACACTAAGTGAAAACTTGTTTGATCAACAAAGGATGGTGAAGGAAAAGAAGAATTTTTATATGACTTATTATATGGTGTACCTACTTGCAGCAAAGGAAATAAACTATCCTAGTTTGTACAAGAAAGTCAGTATGGAGGACCCTAATTCTTGGCCATACATAGTCTACCCTCAGTTGGTGAAGAAGAAGCTCTCAGCGCAGAGCAAGGAGTACAGGATTGTGAATGATGCATTTATCTTTTTTATCATTTGATTCATTAAGGGAGACTATGGGAAGAGGTTATTTGATGAAGCCAAAGCATAGATCATGGCTCTCAGAGCCTACTTTATCCAGTTCAAGACATTCATGTATCTTCGGGTGGGTGGTGCATCTATCAATCCTACGAAGCTTTCAAGATACCCAAGGGACAAGTTGGTACTATTGGAAATCTCTAAGAAAATTGATTCAACCTATGAGAAGATAAAGAGACAACAGAGACCCTAATGGGAATGGCCATTGGTCATTGGGTCGTATCAGGTGAAGTAGAAATAAGATATTCTGACCTTCGAGTGGGAATGCGAGAACTATCCTCTTGAAGAATACAACTCTCCTCGGCCATACTTTTACAATGTTGGTAAAGTGAAAATCCTGGCAAGAAAGGACTTTCATCATAAGGATGTCATTGAAGATCATTGGATGAATACCACAAATGACTACAATGTCTACATCAGGGACTATTGTAGATGACTTTGTATTTAGTAGAAAAGGCTCTCCATTTGAATATCCCTAATCAAATAAGGCTACAAGACTCTAAATAATTATTGGATCCCTTATTCAATGTAGATAAGGTTAGTGAAAGACCCATTCTAAATGCAAAGGTTGACAAAGAGGAAGGAGATGACATCAATCATCGAGTGAGGCATGTCATTAGAATGACAAAGGATTGGATCAAGAAACCTTTTCCACTTGATCCAATTCCTAATACTGTAATCTTCCATGAACATGCTCACCCAGAAAGGGGTAAAGGAAGGAAGGTCATAGTTCCTATTTTTGTGCTCCAACCTCCTATTAGGTTAGAGACAGTCTACCAGCTTGATCACCTAGTGGGATATTATCACACTCCTAAAAGGAAGGGAAAAAGGAAGAGAACCTCTCCTCAGAGGATTCAAATAGAATAGGTTGCAGAACATGTGTCTTCCCAAAAGCATGAAAAGAGCTCACAAGAGTCCCAAGGTATTGGAGCCTCTCAAATCTAGGATGAACCTTAGTTGCCTCCTATTGTGCCAAGCCAACCAGAAGAGGGAGAGATTCCAAAAGCCTCCATTCCTCCTACACAAGAAGAGCCCCCTTCTCCTTCCATCCCCAAGAAACATAAGAGGATCAAGATTAAGATCAAGAAAAGGCAAAGAATCAGTAGCAGATTAGTACCTAATCCATCTATTCCTGAAACTATTCCAGAGGAAGAAGAAGATGAGGAAAAAACAGAGTCAGAAGAGGAGGAGGCATAGGTATCCCTACAAAGAAGAACTCAGTTAGCAAAAGTTGTACAGTTAGAAAGAAGAGAAAGTGCCACCAATACCCCACCATCCACCCAAGTAGAACCATTAGAACTCTCTTCTTCGAAAGATGAAGTGTAGCACTAGGTGAATGAGCAAAGGGAAGGAGGTGAGGATGTTTTCTCCATGATAGATTTATATTTTATGCCTGTGGCTAAAGAGTTGGTTGGGGATAAGTTTAGAGACACCCCTACAGGTGAATTCCAATAGGAACATTAGATGCATATGCTACCAGATACACAGGGTCCTGATCTTACTCCTCCATCTCCACCACAGATTATGGTGGTAGATAAGGGTTCAGTAACTCCCCCACCTCCAAGTTTAGAAGAGGAACAAGTTCAAAAGGAACCATCACCACAAGAGCAACCAAAGTCGAGGGCTATTGATGAAGCATCAAAAGAGGGACAAATGGTGGAATATGCAAAATAGCCTTCCCAAGATGCTAAGGAGCAAGCCACAGGATCTATAGAGACTAAAGTTATAGAAGGAGAGTCCTCACAATAGGAGGTGACTCCAAGAAAAAGCGATAAGGGGAAGGAGGTATTTGAACACACCCCTTCATCATCAAGAGCTAAGGTCATAGAGAAACACATTTTGAGATGTTTCTGAAGGAGATAATGATGAGCGCTAAGCCTTAGTTCTGTGCTTAAGAGGATGATATTTGTGATATTGCAGAGATCTTGAACAAACCTGAGTCTCCATTACATGATGCAAAGCTATTTGCATTTGTCACTACCATATAGAACTAGGATTTATTTGCACAAGTGGCTCTCCCTCCTGAAGGTACAGATGTAGAATTTGTTAGTTTGGAGGATTATGAAGTCAAGGATGTTATGTTGGGAAAGCCTACATAGGATTTAGCCTGACAGATGATGACTATGGGAGTCAAAGAGGTTCTCAAGCACATGGAGTAGGATGAGATTGAACTCTAAACTCTTCAAATGCAAGCTGAGATCCTAAAGGGATATCTAGCTGAAGTTGCTTGTCCTCTTGATCCTGAGTGCCCTAAGGAAGCTCTAAATACCATTCTTAGAGAAGTGGAAGGTGTACAACTCAATCCATTTTTCAGAGCTTGTCAAGAATGGTGAGAAAGCCTTGAGGATAGAGATGTTACCACAATCACAAGGAATTTGAAGTTACTGCATGCTACACAGGAGAACATGAATAAGATCGTAGCAATTTTGAGGCAGGACTTCAGTATCATGGATGAAGTATGGGCATGGAGCAAGGATTTGTAGACTCTACAAGCAATAAAAGGGAAAAGGTACCACACTTTGATCAATGTATATACCAAAGAAGAGCTAGACTTGATTGATGATTGGATAGAGAAGATAGCAGATGGCAATAAAGTAATGGAAACATTACACGAGAAAATCCATCGGCTCAAGGACCAAGCCCAAGAGAAAATTTTAGAGGCAAAAAAGTTGTATAGTGATGCATGCTTGGAAATTTTGAAAGATGAAGAATGAAAGAAGTTATTTCCACTTGAGGTAGTAGTGGAGAATTTTAAGAAGACATTAGAGGAAGCATCCAGTGATGAAGATATCAGACAAGCCTTCAGGACAGAAGAAGCACTGTTAGAGTTGGACACCAAACTCAGAGATTTTGTAGAGACTCAAATTGAGGTGGAAAACTACAGACATAAGGTGAAGGATAGCTATGAGGCTTTAGATCTTTTAGATGTGGCCAAAATTATTGAGATGATAGAGCAATTCAAGGGAAAGCATCCAAACATAGCTTTGGGATGAAGAAGAACAAAACCCAGATGCAAGAATTTCAATTTTGACACTTAGCAAAATTTTAAGATTTTGATCCTATCAAGGTTCACAACTTAGCATTTTCATACAGCTCTGCAGGTATGTAGCTCTGCATTTTCATGTAGGTGTGCAAGTGCACAGGTCTGCAGCTTCGCAATTCAGAAGTGTGCTGAAAATTAACTGCCAGTTCCAAAAATAGCACCTTCCATGCATCGAGAGTGCATTCTGATGACAATTTAACTCCGACACATGCCTAGTGAAGGACTAGCTTCTATTTTTGGTGCCTCCATGCACTTCCACATTGACTGATCACTTCCTCTTACTTTCTCTCTCATGCTTTCTTTGTTTTTGACATGTAAAGGGCTCATGCATCCAATTAATGAATAAAATATGGATGGAGTCCCTCTAAGCATCACATCAATTGTTAGTTTGTATATATTTAGTTTGTTTTAATGTTTTAAAAGCATTTTATTGCATAAAGATATATCTCACTCTCAACACAATTTGAGGAGATGATTTCTTATAAATACCACATTATAAAATGTAACAAGGGTTGTCATTATGCAATAAAATTATGCTTTTCGTGCTCACATTGGAGTATAGTGATTCTTGCCTAAATGTGTCATTGTTTTGTGAATTTTGTTCATGAGATTTTGATTGAGCCAAAGGTTTATTGCATTGTTTATGGTTGTGCGATCTTTTAGTTCTGTTGTTTGCTATAGATTTACAAATTTCTTTGACGTATCAAGCTTCAAAAGAGATAATCAAATTGTGCCTACATAACTCTTTGTCTTGCATGAGTGCACTTTCTATGGCCTTGTGATTTGATGAAGAGTGAAACATCATTCGATTACTAAAATTTCCCATTGATGATTGCATCAGTGGTTTTTAGGAAGCGTTGCCCTTATTTTCATTGGTTTCCTACCAATTTCTTTGAAAGTTTAACTCGCAGCATGTTGTTTTCTATAGCTTATGTCCATTTAGGATTTCAATTTCAAGTTATTTCAATTTCATGTTATTTTCTTTTAGTTTTTTTATTTTCTTTGCTAACCCCTTGTTAGAATAGGAACTCATTTTAGTTGCACTGTTAGAATTGCATTCATTTAAAAACCAAAAAATACAAAAATATTGTTTTTTTGTGTGTTATTTTGAGACAGCAAATAGATTAACTTCATTCTAAGATCATAGTAGAATCAGCAAAGGCCTCCATGTGAAAAATCACATTTATCTTTAACTGGGTGGATTTTGGTATGTCGCAAGACAAATATAGAACCTTGGAGTTGATCTCAAAAGGATTAGCTTTTCAAGAGAGGAATTGCACAATGGATTCCTGTCATTGACCTCGTATAAAATGACTACCCAAAAAAAGTGGGGCTAGAAGGAGGGCCCCTTTTGACTCCCAGAAAGGAAGAAAGTTTGTTAAAGTTTCAAAATTTTGCACTTCTATAATAATCTGCACTTCACAAAAGTTCAAAAAAAATTCTTGAGTTTTGACAAATTCAGGTTCGCAACTTTGTAGGTACGAAGGTCTGCAGGTCCACAGCTATGCAGGTCTACAGCTTTGTAGGTGCGTTGGTGCACAAAACTCTGTGCTGTGCAAAATTCAGAATAGTGAGAAAGTGTACTTCTACAAAGGTGTGCTTTTCTCCAAAATTTGAAGCAAGCTAGAGGATATTGATCCAAAATCCCCATTTCAACAAGCATTAAGGTCTATGCCAAGTGCACATGAGTTTCTTGAGCTTACCCACTTCCGTAAACCACGTAGTGACAAGGGAACATCCCGTGTTCAACCACTTCCATTCGAACTTTCATTGTCTTCTTCAACTTCACCTCCACTCCAACCACCTGGTGGACCACCACATACTCCAATAGCTACTCCTCAACAACCACCATTAGGTCTACCAAACCCTCCAATGGCCTTTTTTTCAAATGCCATGGACTCGCCAATAAACTTGAGAGGTGCACTCCATGACCTCCCAAAGAATCCTAAGAAGTTTTGCCCAAGATTCATCTATGGTGAAACACGAACTACCGAAGATCACATCAAGGTATTCAAGAAAATTTGCAATAGCAAGCAAGTGGCTAATGAGGATGTGGTTCTTCATTTATTTCCCTACTCTTTGGGAGAAATTACCTTCAATTGGTACATCAATTTGCCACTCGGATGCATTGGAGATTGGGATACATTCAAAAAATATTTTTGGAACAATTCAAAACATTCATCAATCCAGTTGTGATACATCAACAATTCATATCAATCAAAAGGGACACAGCTGAGATAGTTTCACAATTCAACCATCGCTTTCATATGGCCTATCGCAATTTGGAAATGCCATACACCATACTGACTGAAGCCGCTATTCAGATTTATTTGAATGGTATGGACCCTCTTACTGCGATATTTATGAGAAGACTTCCTCCACTAAATATTAGCACATTGGACAAAGTCTTTGCAGAAGCAATCATGTTCATGAAGCAAGCCAGTCCTAATGGAGGAGGAATGATGCTTTCAGCACAAGCAGTCCCTACAATACCAACATACCCTATGGGAGCACCCACCATGCCTAGCCAATTCATCCCTATGAACCTAGTTCCATTATAGCAGGCACCCACTCCACAAACTCAAGCGATAACATATCTAGGGTATGAGCCTCCAAAAATAGCTTTCTTTAAATAGAAAGAAATGGTTCTTGTGGAAGCAGATAACAATCTTCTTTCGAAAGTTGGTCAAATGAAAAAGACTATGTCATAGATGAACAATGAATTGACACATCTTAGATTGTCACAAGGAAAACATAAAAACTTCCAAAGAAATAATGTTGGCCCCTACAACACCAATTTTGGTCAGAATTACAATAGGAACTTCAATGGGAATAACAACAACAATGCAAGAAACAATGGCAAAAGAAACAACTTCAATCCTCTTGATCACAACAATGGCTTCCAAAGGCAAAAATGACAATGGAACACTTGTCCTAATAATGGGAGCAATCCTGCTAACAACAACAACAACAACAACGTGCAATATGCTAATATCAATTAGTATGATGATAGCCAAAATGTGCCTAACAACAATGGTTCATACTACAATGGTAATTAGGAGGTGAATCAAAACTCACAAGTAAATGGCAATCCTCCTCCTATTCAATTCAATGCTATGCTATTGGAATCTTATGATCCTACATAGAATACACAAGTGGAACAACAAGAAAATGATGAATTTTCATTCCCATTTAGCCAAGAACCAAACCTTCAACATGATGAGATGTTTGCTTTTTGAAATGACAATCAGAATACATACAATCTCAAAAATAGAAAGGATCCCTTGATGGATGGGATTCCTCCCAGTTTGCAACCAACTCCACTTGACCCAAGAGCAAGTAACAATATGCCACTAGTAAGACCAATGTAGGGAGGACAACAATATCAAAATCAAGTAAACGTATGAACGATACTAAAGAACCCCACTTGGTCCATTGAAAAGTACAATGCAATAGAAGATTTGAAGAAAACTAAAGCCAATATGTCCATGTTTGACATGTTATATAATTTTTTTCAACAACAAGAAGCACTCATGAAGACATTGGATAATACAAAGGTTTCCCACAATACGAATGTTGTCCCTCAAAAGACAGTGCCGCAACAAGTAAATGTTGCAGAAGCGATGCCCACCATGTTCAAAGATAAAGTTGAGGTACCTCCATTTTTGTTGAGCATAAGGATATATGGAAAGAATCTTCACAATTTTTTCATTGATTTGGGAGCTTCATGTAATGTAATGCCATTATCAATAGCTCAAAGGCTAGGAGTTAGTCCTCAACCCTCTAATCGAGTGGTGATATAGTTGGATAAAATAGAGGTAAAGGTCATTGGAGTATTGAAAGATGTGTGGATATAGTTAACAGTTGACCCTCACATTCAAGATGTTATTGATATACATGTGGTTGACATCTCAGAGACATATGGATTACTTCTAAGCAAAGAATGGACGAAATGTCTGAGAGGATGGTTCTCTATAGACTTCACTCAATTGTGGTTGCCATGGAAAGGATTGAACAATCAAATCAAGATAGATGTTGAGCCCAAATTGAAAACAATGATCATAGATTATAATGCCCTAAATGAGATAGCATTCTTACAATCAGATTTGGGTTCATACAAAGTGATGGTATTGGATATGGTTCCAAGCAATACACCTCAATATTAGAATGAAGAACCTAAAGTGCCAGTGCCCAAAAGTGAAATCATGACACAGTTCATAGGCAGTATCGTGACTAATTTACAATGTTTAGGAGAGGAAGTTGATCCCAACATCCTCCTCCTTCCAGGATTTTGTTGGTTACACAAAGTTAGTCACTTTGAATTTGAATGTTCATCATGTCAACAAGCAGTTGTGAAGGTATTGACCCACATAATGGAAAACAAGGATACAAAGACCTCAATAGATGAACTCACAGAAAGTCAAAATTCTGTGAACTCATCCCACCTTGTTGAAAAGACTGAAGAAGAAAGTGACGATCTAAATGTATCATACAATGATACCTCTTCAGATGGTGGAGGTTTGTCTTCTCCTCCTCCAAGGATGATCAAAGTCCAAAGAAGAAGATGATATGTGAAAGGTAAAGGATGGACTTCAATATTCATTCATCCTGAACCTAAAGTTGAGGAAATCAAAGAGCTGATAGGGGAAATTCAAGATAGACAAGAAAAATGTACACTACCACTATCTATGGATTATGAAGGGGACTCATCAAGCCCTACACAAGGAAAGTTACAATGGGTTCCTAAGAAATAGTCATTCAAGGCTCAAGTGAAAGAGAAGTTAAGGACGAATAAGCATAAAGTCAACAAACCCAAGGAAAATGCAATTTGGACACTTTACTTCAATGGTTCTAGGTGCAAGATGGGAGCTAGTGCAGGTATTGAATTAATCAACCCAAAAGGTAGGTCTTTCTATCCCACATATCGATTGCAATTTAGATGTACTAACAGTGGTGCAGAATATGAGGCAATAATTTGAGGACTCCTCTTTGCACTGGAGAAAGGAGTCACAACCCTCAAAATCGAAGGGGATTCCTAATTGGTCATACGACAAGTAAAATCCATATTCTCTTGCAATGAAAAAAGATTACTTTTTTACAGGAAAAGGGTATGGGACATATTGGATGACTTTGAGGCCATAAACATTAAGTCTATTCCAAGAAGAAAGAACATGGTAGTGAATTCTCTTGCCATCTTGGCTAGTGCACTGCAACCAGTTGAAAGAACCAAGTTGAAAATATTTTTAGTAGAATTGGTCGATGTTCCATCCATCCCTAATAATATCAAAAACTTTCAAGTCTTTCAAGATGATCAACATATACTTGAGTTTATCATGTGTAGTCATCATTTTGAGGGACAAGAGATTGATGATACACCCGATGACAAGCTTGAAGATGATGGACTTGAAGATGAAGATGGAATTCTAAATTTAAAGACTAACACTATTCCAAAAGGAATGGTTGAACTTGAATGCATCTTTGATCATGATGAATCAGCACTCAATAGAAAGGAAACCCAAGAAAAGGGAATCGAAGAATGTGACTCATACAATTTGGGTATTGATGAAGAACTAAGAATGGTACATATAGGAAAAGCATGCAACACACAAGAAAGGGAGGACATTCTCAAATTACTCACTGAATATAAGGATGTCATTGCCTAGAGCTATGAAGAGCTAAAGACTTATGATACTAAGATTATCACACATGACATCCTGTTAAAGTGTGATGCCAAGCCATTTTGACAAAGACAAAGACAGGTAAATCCTCTCATTGAACCACTAACCATGAAAGAAGTAAAGAAGTTAATGGATGCTAAGATCATATTTCCTATCTACCATTCCACATGGGTGGCAAATTTGGTTCCTGTTTAGAAGAAGACTAGAGAGATCCATCTTTGTGTTGACTTTCACAACTTGAATTTAGCATCCTAAAAAGACAATTATCCTCTACCCTCACTAGACAAGGTTTTGCAAATTGTTAATGGTTCAAAAATGATGTCATTATTGGATGGTTACTTGAGATATAATTAGGTGATGGTTGACGAAGAAGATAGGCTAAAGACGGCTTTCATAATGAAGTGGGGAACTTTTCCCTACAAAAGGATGCCCTTTGGACTAACTAACGCAGGAGCTACATTTCAACGTACGATGGATGAAGCTTTTAAAGGATTGATTAATAGGTGTATAGTTATCTACATGGATGACTTGACTATCTTTTCAAAAGATCGAAGTACCCATATTGCTGATCTATGTCAGGTATTCAATAGATGTCATAAATATGGCATATCTCTCAATTCAAAGAAATGTTCATTTGGAATTACTAAAGGAAAGCTCCTAGGACACATTATTTCTAAGGCTAGAATCTCCATTTATTTGGATAGAGTTGAGTCTATTTTGAAGTTAGCACCTCCACATAGTTGGAAGGAATTGAAGTCTTTCTTTGGAAAGATAAAATTTGTATGAAAATTCATAAGTGGATTTGCAGAGATAGTTTGTCCCCATAATGACTTACTTAAGAAAGGGGCTAAGACGGAATGGGTGCCCGAGATAAATAAGTCATTTGAAGATATCAAGGTTGTCATTTCAATAGCCCCAATTTTGGTGAGTCCAGATTATGAGTTACCTTTCAAGATTTATTCCTTCTCTTTCAAACACTCTTGTGTAGGGATCCTAACATAGAAAAGAGAGAAGGAAGATGAGAGACCAATTTCTTTTATGAGTTGTCCTTTGAAGAATGCAGAGTTGAAATATTCAAACCTTGATAAACAATCCTTTGCATTAATCAAGGCAGTAAAGAAGTTACATCACTACATACTCAAAAATAAGGTGTATGCAATTGCATTGATCCAGTAGTAAAGACACTTTTAATGCAGAATGAACTTGGTGAAAGGAGAGGAAAGTGGATGGCCATACTTCAAGAATTCAATCTACGTGATTAGTCAAAGGTCAAGGGTTGTCAAAAATGATAGCTGATAACTAGGATAGAAATGAAAAGGAATTCAAGTTTGATGATGAAACGAATGAGGATGATCAAAAGAAGATGGTTGTATCATAAGTTAACATTAATCAGGGAGTGGTGATAGATGTGTGGTATCGTAACATTGTTTACTATCTCCTACAAGACCAATGCCCCAAATGGATGAATAGTTCACACAACATAGGGGACTTAAGATGAAATGTGAGTCTTAGTTTCTACTTGATAACAAGTTGTATAAAAGAAACTATGAAGGGATATATCTGAAGTGTCTAGATTGTGAGGAAGCAAAAGAGGTATTGGAGCACTCTCATGATAAGTATGGTATAGGACATGGTTCAGTAGAAGCAATGGTTCACATGATTCTAATATTGGGTTATTTTTGGCCCTCGATATTCAAAGACACTTTCAAGCATGTATGCTCTTGCCATATATATCAAACTAGTGCTAATAGAGAAAGGAATATGGCAATGCCCTTACAACCTATATATGAGATACGCCCCTTCGCAAAGTGAGGGTTGGATTTCATTAGTCTAGTCAACCCACCATCATCAACTGGACCTGCATTTATTCTCACAACTACGGATTACTACACACGATGGACAAAAGAAAAAACATTCAAAAATTATACTACTAAGGTGGTGATGGATTTTTTGGAAGAAAACATTGTTACCTAATTTGGAATTCCATTCACCCTTGTGTGTGATAATGGATCTGCATTTGCATCCGCATTATTGACCCAATGGGCATTCAAAAAAAAAGTCATTATCAAGTTCTCTTCAAATTACCACCTACAAGGAAATGGGGTAGCAAAATCTACAAACAAGAACTTGATCACAATGATAAAACAATTTTTGAAGGAGAATCCTATGGATTGGCATACACAAATGAAATGCACCTTATGGACGAATCGAGTGAGAGTCAAAAATGCCTTGGGGACTTCTCCATATTTGCTTGTTAACAGACAAGAACCAGTATTCCCACTTAATCTCAGAATTAAGGTTTTGAAATTCATGAGTGGATATGCTAAAGATGTTAACAAAGTAAAAATCAGATTGATGAATCTTTTAGAGATGGATGAAAAATGAATAGCTACATTGTAGCACATGGCTAAACATCAGGCTATTGTGAAAATATGGTTTGACAAGAGGGCCACAATAAAATCATTCAAGATTTCTGACCTTGTTCTGCTCTAGGATAATGTGAAAGAAAAGTTAGGTAGTCATACCAAGTTTCAACACTTGTGGACAGGCCCTTATCAAATCACAAAAATTTTGGGAGAAAACAATTTTTGGCTCAGTTACTTACAGGGGGAATTTCTTCCCTTGCCCATAAATGGGCAGTTTCTGAAGCATTATTTTGAAGCCTAAAACACAAACAAACAAAAAAATTAGTTAGATTTTATTTCTACATTTAGCTTAGATTTTATTTATGCAAGTGTGTTTTCTTTCATGTTTCATGTTTGCTTTCAGTCATGTGTTTCTTTTCAAAGTGCATCAATCCTGGGGGATAAGGTGTACTTGAGATTTTCTCTTAAGATTTCACTAATGACTCTTTGGTTCTGATTTCATGAAAAGGTATTTATTTGTCAAAACATTTGAATGATTGTGTGTCTTATACCAACCAAGCACTGGATATTTCTTTTGGGAATAGGAAATTTTCATTTTGGAAATCAGAGGCCTAGACCACTAAGTTCTCAACACTTTGCAAATTTAAAGATTTGATTGTTTTAGGTGTTGTTGATTTGAAGTCAAAGATGGTAAGAGATAATCCAAATTTCAACTAGTTCAGACAGGAGGGGTCTCCTCAAAAGGTTACTAAGATCATTGTTTTGGTGTGAGAGTTTTACCGAAAGTTCTAAGAGAGGAACACAAGAGATGTTCACAAGAGATCGAATTTGAGAAATGACATCAATGTTCTAACTGCACAGTCTAAGCATAGTCAAGATACAGAAAAAAAAGAGAAAAAAGAGTAAAATACAGTGTTAAGTCTAAAGGATTCTAAAGATCTAAAATGGCAAAAGATACATTCTCAAAATAAAGTATCTTGTATCCAAAGTATTGTTCCATCAAAATTAACATTTTAAATGACGTGGAGTGATTATTCAAAAGCTAGAAATTTAAAAGAACGTAGCATCCCACCAAGAGCCCTCAAATTGATTCTCTCATCTAGTCAAGTAATTGATTGATAAAAAGTCTTTGTGGAGATTCTGAATGAATGAGTTGGGAGGAGTGGATGATTGTCTCGAGTTGAAAGAAAACTTTGATTGACTGCATCCTAGCACGTCAAAGGGAATGAATACACAATGCACACACACTAAGTTTAAAGGTTTCAAGTTCTAAGATTTTGATTGAAGAGTCATCCGAAAGATGCTCGAGATGTTAAAAGTTTGGTTGGTGTTTGACACATGTTGGAGGAATGTTTGCTAATGAAGAAATGCCTTGGTCATTTCTTCCTTTTTTCAAGGCTATTTGTTGTGGTGTCCACAACACATGCCCCATTCCTTGCTAGGAATGGGGACCCCCTACTTTTTTTAACTCCCAGACTCCTAGTTCAAGAGTCGAAAGAAGAAAATTCGATTTAAAAAGTTAGAATTTTAGAGTCAAAAAGTTGAAAAATCCAAAAAAAAAAAAAAAAAAAACCCTCTCACCCACGCGCACGCCAAGGCATAGCACCTGTTTGCTTGGTGCGCGGGGGGGAGAAGGGTTATAAAAAAAAACCCTCTCCCTTTCCTTCCCCATCATTTTTCATTTTTTCCACAAGAGGAGGAGCAAGGTGAGCTCCCCCCTCTCTTTCATCCACGCGCCACGCACTGGCGCTACGTGGGTTTCATCTTTTCATTTTTTCTAATTTATTTTTTAAATGTTTAAAATATATATATATTTAAAAAATAATAATAATAATAAATAAGGGGTAAAATAAAATTAAATTTCAAATATAGAGATAAATAAATCACGAAAGGGGGACATTTTTTTTTCTTACGTACGTTTTTGCTTTTATGCTATCTTGAGACTAATAACATTTTTCTCACAATGTGCAAGTAATGTAACTAGATGGCATCCACATCTAGAATAGCACCCAAGCTGATCCTATTCAAATTCCAAGGCATACCTTCAAAATCAAGATTCCATGATGACTATGCTGAGATCAGAGATACCGACCTTAGACACATGGATTTAGGAGATTTCCTGAGCATTTGCGACAAGCCAATGGAGAGGTCAGCTTTGGTGTCTGCATTGATCCATTCCATATTAGTGAGTGTAGTGTCACATCCAATTTCAGTGCAATCAGCTAAACTAATCATGGCCCTAACACAGCACTTTGTTCCTAATGAGAGGGTGATCAAGAGCATTATAGGGGAAGTGGTATTGGATTTGAGATCTAATAACATTGAGAAGGTTTTCCACCTACCAAGAGAAAACCATTTCATCCAAATTTCCTATGAAGCGGCTGAGAGATGGTACAAGGAGCATCAGCAAGAGGCCATTGACATTATACAATCCTCATACCTCATTAAGGAGCCTCCTCGAGGAAGGATAACCAGCAAAGTGGATATGACTCGAGAATACATGAAGGATGAGATTGGATACTCTATCATTCTCCTAAGAAAAGTCATGGGCTTACCTATAGTGAGTCATCTCACTACATTCATCGCTAACTTCATTGAGACCATCAGACATTCAAGGATACCACTAGATTGGGCCACCACGCTAAGCGAAAAATTGTGTGATCAACTAAGGATTGTGAAGGACAAGAAGAAGTTTTATATGACTTCTTATATGGTGTACCTACTTAGAACAAAGGCAACAAACTATCCTAGTTTGTACAAGAAAGGCAGTATGCAACACCCTAATGCCCGGCCATACATAGTCTACCCTCAATGAAGAAGAAGCTCTCAGTGCAAAGCAAGGAGTACAGGATTGTGAATGATGCATTTATCTTTGCGATCATTTGATTCATTAAGGAATACTATGGGAAGAGGTTATCTAATGAAGCCAAAGCATAGATCATGGCTCTCAAAGCCTACTTTATCCAGTGCAAGACATTTACATATCTTCAAGTGGGTGGTGCATCTATCAATCCTAAGAAGTTTTCGAGATACCCAAGTGACAAGTTGGTACTACTAGAGATCTCTAGGCAAATTGAGTCATCCTATGAGAAGATAAGGAGGTAATGGAGACCCTATTGGGAATGGCCATTGGTCATTGGGTCGTATTAGGTGAAGTAGAAATAGGATATTCTAACCTTCGAGTGGGAATGGGAGAACTATCCTCTTGAATAATACAACTCTCCTCAGCCATACTTTGACAATGTTGGTAAAGTGGAAAGCCTAGCAGGAAAGGACTTCCATCATGAGGATGTCATTGAAGATCATTGGATGAATGCCACAAACGACTACGATGTCCACATCAAGGATTATTGTAGGATGACTTTATATTTAGCAAAAAAGGCTCTCCATGTGAATGTCCCTAATCAGATAAAGCTACAAGAGTCCAAAGAATTATTGGATCCCTTAATCAATGCAGATAAGGTCGGTGAAAGACCCATTCTAAATGCAGAGGTTGACAGAGAGGAAGGAAATGACATCAATCATCGAGTGAGGCATGTCAGTGGAATGACAAAGTATTGGATCAAGAAACCTTTTCCACTTGATCCAATTCTTGATACTGTAATCTTCCATGCACATGCTCACCCAGAAAGGGGTAAAAGAAAGAAGGTAATAGTTCCTATCTTCACCCTCCAGTCTCCTATTAGGCCAGAGACAATCTACCAACTTGATCGCCTAGTGGGATATTATCACCCTCCTGAAAGGAAGGGAAAGAGGAAGAGAACCTATCCTCAGAGGATTCAGATAGAACAGGTTGCAGAACATGTGTCTTCTCTGCAACATGAATAGAGCTCACAAGAGTCCCAAGGTATTGGAGCCTCTCAAATCCAGGATGGAGCTCAGTTGCCTCCTATTGCACCAAGCCAACCAAAAGAGGGACAGATTCCAAAAGCTTTCGTTTCTCCTATACAAGAAGAGCCCCCTTCTCCATCCCTGAGAAACATAAGATGATCAAGATTAAGATGAAGAAAAGGAAAAGGATCAGTAGGAGATTAGTACCTAATCCATCTATTCCTAAAACTATTCCAAAGGAAGAAGGAGATGAGGAAGAAACAGAGTCAAAAGAGGAGGAGGAATAGGTACCCCTACAAAGAAGAACTCACTTATCAAAAGCTGCATAGTTAGAAAGAAGAAAGAGTGCCACCAGTACCCCACCATCAACCCAAGTAGAACCATTAGAACACTCTTCTTCAAAAGATGAAGTGTAGCATTGTGTGAATGAGCAAAGGGAAGAAGGTGAGGATGTTTTCTCCATGATAGATTTTTATTTCATGCCCTTGGGTACAGAGTTGGTTGGAGATAAGATCAAAGACACCCCTACAAATGAACTCCAATAGGAAGACTGGATGCAGATGCTGCCAGATACACAGGGTCCTAATCTTACTCCTCCATATCCACCATAGATTACGGTGGTAGATAAGGGTTTAGTAACTCCCCCACCTCCAAGTTTAGAAGAGGAACAAGTTCAAAAGGAACAATCACCACAAGAGCAACTAGAGATGAGGGCTACTGATGAAATGTTAAAAGAGGGATAGATGGTAGAATATGCACAATAGCCTTCCCAAGATGTTGAGGATCAAGCCACAAGATCTACAAAAACTAAAGTTACAGAAGGAGAGTCCTCACAATAGGAGGTGACTCCAAGAAAAAGTGATAAGGGGAAGGAGGTATTTGAACACACCCCTTCATCATCAATAGCTAAGGTTGTAGAGAAACACATTTTGAGATGGTTTCAAAAGGAGATAATGAGGAGTGCTAAGCCTTAGTTCCATGCTTCAGAGGATGATATTTGTGATATTGCAGAGATCTTGAACAAACTTGAGTCTCCATTACATGATGCAATGCCATTTGCATTTGTCACTACCATACAAAACTAGGATTTATTTGCACAAGTGGCTCTCCCTCTTGAAGGTACAGATGTAGAAGTTGTTAGTCTAGAGGATTATAAAGTGAAGAATGTTATGTTGGGAAAGCCTACACGGGATTCAACCCAACAGATGATGACTATGGGAGTCAAAGAGGTTCTTAGGCACATGGAGCAGGATGAGATTGAACTCTAAACTCTTCAAAGGCAAGATGAGATCCTAAAAGGATATCTAGCCAAAGTTGTTGGTCCTCTTGATCCTAAGCACCCCGAGGAGACTCTAAATACCATTCTTAGAGAAGGGGAAGGTGTACAACTCAATCCTTTTTTGAAAGCTTGTCATGAATAGCGAGAAATCCTTGAGGATAGAGGTGTTACCACAAACTTAGGGAATTTGAAGTTATTGCATGCTACGCGGGAGAACGCGAATAAGATTGTAGCAATTTTGAGGTAGGACTTAAGTATCATGGATGAGGTACGAGCATGGAGCAAGGATTTGTAGACTCTACAAGCCATAAAAGGGAAAAGGTATCGCACTTTGATCGATGTATATACTAGAGAAGAGCTAGACTTGATTGATGATTAGATAGAGAAGATAGCGGATGGAAATAAAGTAATGGAAACATTACACGAGCAGATCCATTGGCTCAAGGACCAAGCCTGAGAGTGAATTTTGGAAGTAGAAAAGTTGTATAGTGATGCATGCTTGGATATTTTTGAAAATGAAGAATGGGAGAAGCTATTTCTAGTTGAGGTAGTAGTGGAGAATTTCAAGAAGACATTAGAGGAAGCATCCAGTGATCAAGATATCAAACAAGCCTTTAGGACAGAGGAAGCACTATTAGAGTTGGACACCAAACTCGAAGATTTTATAGAGACTCAAATTGAGGTGGGCAACTATAGACAGAATGTGAAGGATAAATATGAGGCTTTAGATCTTCTAGATGTGGCCAAAATTACTAAGATGATAGAGAAATTCAAGGGAAAACATCCAAACATAGCTTTGGGGTGAAGAAGAACAAAACCCAGATGCCAGAATTTCAATTTTTACACTTAGTAAAATTTTGAGACTTTGACCTTGTCAAAGTTTGCAACTCTGTAGGTCTGTAGCTCCACATTTTCATGTAGCTCTGTAGGTCTATAGCTCTACGTTTTCATATAGGTCTGCAAGTGTGCAAGTACGTAGGTTCGCAGCTTCGCAATTCAGAAGTGCATCGATATTTAACTGCCAATTCCAAAAATAGCACCTTCCATGCATTAGGAGTGCATTTTTATGGAAATTTAACTCCGACACATGCCTAGTGAAGGCTAGCTTCTATTTTTGGCACCTCCATGCACTTCCACTTCAACTGATGGCTTCCTCCTATGTTCCCTCTCATGCTTTCATTTTTTTTGACATGTAAAGGGTTCATGCATCCAATTAATGAATAAAATATGGATGGAGTCCCTCTTAGCACCAAATCAATTGTTAGTTTGTATATATTTAGTTTGTTTTAATGTTTTAAAAGCATTTTATTGCATAGAGATATCTCTCACTCTCAACACAATTTGAGGAGATGATTTCTTATAAATACCCTATTGTAAAATATAACAAGGGTCACCGTTATTATGCAATATAATTATGTTTTTGGTGCTCGTATTCGGAGTGTAGTGATTCTTGCCTAAATGTGTCATTGTTTTGTGAATTGTGTTCATGAGATTGTGATTGAGCCAAAGGTTTATTGCATTGTTTCTAGTTGTGCGATCTTTTAGTTCTAGTGTTTGCTACAAATTTAAAAATTCCACCGACGTATCAAGCCTGAGAAGAGATCATCAAATTGTGCCTACATAAGTCTTTGTCTCACATGAGCGCACTTTCCATGGTCTTGCAATTTGATGAAGAGTGAAACATTATTCAGTTACTAAAATTTCTCATTGACGATTGCAACAATGGATTAGGAAGCGCTACCCCTATTTTCATTGGTTTCCTATCAATTTCCTTGAAATTTTAACTTGTAGCATGTTGTTTTCTATAGCTTATGTCCATTTAGGATTTCAATTTCAAGTTATTTCAGTTTCATGTTAGTTTCTTTTAGTTTCGTTATTTTCTTTGCTAACCCCTTGTTAGAATAGGAACTCATTTTAGTTGCACTATTAGAATTGCATTCATTTAAAAACTAGAAAATACAAAAATATTGTTCTTTTGTGTGTTATTTTGAGACAACAAATAGATTTACTTCATTCTGAGATCATAGTAGAACTAGCAAAGGCCTCCTCATGAACAATCACATTTATCTTCAACTGAGCAGATTTTTGTATGTTGCAAGACAAATATGGAACCTTGGAGTTTATCTCAAAAAGATTAGCTTTTCAAGAGAGGAATTGTGCAATGGATTTTTGTCGTTGACCTCATGTAAAATGACTGCCCAACAAGTTACAAATAACTCCTCTTCCCATCTCTTTATAAGAGATGCTTCTCTCATTCTAAAACACAACCACTATGTAGTTCATGTAATGAGCCCATGACTCCATTTATTTTTATCTCATCCTCTCTCTCTTTCTCATCATTCTTTAGGCATTTTCCTCATTCATATAATTCACAATGTGTTTTCATTGCTTTCCCCTTTCAAAATATTTGTCTCCTCTCTTGTGTTGATCTTGGAGAACTCATTTAAAGTATGGTAACTATTTTCATTACGAACTCTCTTGGATTAATTTATTGTTCTTCATTTTAGTTCATTTCAATTTTATTATTTCTAACACTAATAGATCTACTTTCCCAAATGATTCCCTATTTTCTCTAAGATCTCCTCATTCCACTATTCATGCACTAAGTTTTAAACTTTGACCTAGAATAGGACCTCTTTCACTGAGGCTTGTTTAAGATTAAAATTTGGCACCTGGTCTCTTATATAAAATCCTATCCCTCACATCGTAAATGACCCATTATACATTATCCAAGACTTTTCTCATTTTCTCTAGCCTTAACAAGAAAAAAACCCATTTTTCAAAGACACAATGTTGAAATACTCACCCCAATGTTCATCTACCCATCTACTAATCAATCAATATGCAATCTAGCCTTTCCCCCATTTCATTATGAAGGTTATCTCCCTTAGATTCATGATATTATCCGTTGATGCTTCTGAGTTGATTCTTAGGTTTATTGCCTACTTCTTAGTCATTGTTGGCTCTGAGGTGATCATTTCCTCTAATATTTCTTACCACTTTGGGATCCACTTTTGGTTATGAACCCTTGCAACATCATGCCTTGTACTTTAAAAAACCCTAGCATCATCCCACTTGCCTCCTGGTAAATGCACTAGAAACCTGTCTTCATGTTTTCCATCTCAATTCCTATCTATTTTTGGAGGCTTCCAAGCCTTTTCATTGGGGAACAAGTTAGGCTTCCTCCCCTATGCTCACATCCATGACTTATTCCCTCATTGTTTTGCCCAAAATCCCAAAAACCCTCCCTGCAAAAACCATTGTGCTTACCTCACTTCTACTGCATCTACCAATCCTAGTAATGTAGGAAGAATATTGGGTACATATATTCATAAACAATATAAATTTAATAGAAATAAAAAGTTATTTGAAGTAAGCAAAATTATGTACAAAATCTTGAAATTTTAATTCTAAAGTGAGATAATTTTATAAAACTAATGATCAACATAGTATTTTTATAAAAATTTAAAATGGCTCTACCACAAAATTTGTGCATAGCAGTGAATCTTAAAATATTACACCATCTAAAATACACATTAAATGATATTCTGACAACAAATAGGTTCGATGATCTATAGAACACCCCATCTTTAAATCATTCAAAACTAGGAGATTTGACCCAGAAACCTTCTTGAAAAGGGATATTGAGAAAGTTCGACAACAAGATATGGAAAACCAAGGGAAACAATCACAAATCACATAAAAGGAGACCAAGAAAAGGGAAGATTGCATTTTTCATGGTAGAAAATTAAAGGAGGAAGGAAGAGCCTAGAAAAAGAAAGGGTTTCAAGAAGAAACATCCACCAGATAACAAAAATCCAGGAGCTAAGATCCAAAACAAAAGATTTTCATGTTGACATATCAGTCAAGTTTTTTATTAGTGACACACACTTATTGAAATTCTATATAGCTACCGAGCTCATTGAATAGTTTACAGTGTTTTCTATGTAATTCAGTAGCCATCGAGTTCTACAGTTGCTATCAAGTCTTTTGGATTAATCCCAGTGGTTAATGAGCAGATTCAATCAGTGTGAAGCTCAATAGTTTAAAGCACACATTTTAGTGTATACCAAGTTTATTAGTGGTCACCAAGTTCGCAGTTCATGTGACGCGAAGCCAATGTTAACTGAGCATTGTAGTATCTACTGAGTTCATAGTTCATGTGATGTGAAGCTAGTGTTAACCAAATTAATTTATGCTAACCAAGTGATTTAGTCTTTACCAATTTGCACAATATCTACCAAGACTCTAGTGCAGACTGAGTTCAAGACTACTTGAAAGTGATCAGTATGTGTAATCACCAAAAAATGGTCATCTAGACTATTAGCCCCCTTTTCAACATTTTGGCTAAATTAATTTAATCACTTACTTAAGCCAAATTTCTAATAATCAATTTATTTTATTATAACCTATAGTTTGACTATGCTATCCTAAGTTCATTATTTGATTAAAAGAACATGTCCCCTTTTAATTAAATAAAAGACCCCATTCTTCTAACCCACTTAAAGTGCACACATAAAGTCCTTTTTCTATTTTGCAATTAAAAGAAAAGGCTTTGTGACTTTTGTCTTATATGACAAGTCAACTTATATTCTATTGGTTGACTTGTGTGTGCACATGGATCACTCCTCTTTTTGAATTCCACCGTTGATCATCCACCATCTTCATCTTGATCTCTACCGTCCATACATCTTTAAAAGGGAGAGAGCTTTCCCCCTCAATCCATCCATCTTTTGAACATTGTTATGCTGCAGGTTTTCTAACAGGTTTTTTTGGAGCTTTGTGGAGAACTTCTATTTCTTGTCTACATTCTCTCATCCATGGCATCATGGCATTCTAGCTTAGCTTAGCTTTCATCTTTACATGTAGCTTAATCTCACATAGCTTAATAATGGTATTGTAACACTCATCCATGCTTAGAATAGCTGCACTTTTCATATTCATTCTAGTTTAATCTTTAGTTTCATTGCATTCTTGAGGAACTCCTTGGGACATTTGCATTCTTGCATCTTGTCTTTGGAACCTCCCATTGAATGGTTTATTAGCAAGAAGAGTATCTCTAAGGCTCATCTGAGAGCCTTCTTATTCTTGAAATATACTCTCTTGCACTCCATGGATAGGGATCTCTAAGCCGGCATCCAAGCATTCCAAACTCATGGAATCGTTTGGATAGAAGGGTTTAGAGTGGGACACTTTCGAGTGTACATTTTTGGCGCCCACCGTGGGGCTTGAATCAAGTTTCTAGCTCCATTTGCTTTTATTTTTCATCTCTAGTTTTTTACAGCAGCATATTGGATCTAATCAAATGCTTTTGTAGAATTATCACTTTGGTTTTAAGGCCAACCCATAAGTAAATTGGTTTGAAGGCCAAAAACTTAGTTGGTTTAAAGATTTGATCATATCTTTTAAACCACTTGGATTTTGGTTCTAAAAAAAAAATTTCAGGTTGGGTATATGCTCAAAATGTCTCAACCCAATTTGCAGAGTATTTTGACATGATTTTTGGGAGTTATGAGTTTTTCTTTATTTTTCATAAAAAGCCATTTCTAATCGCAAATCAGCGAATTTTTTTTAAAAACTTACATTTTCAGAAAGGTTTTTCAATTCTAATGGGGGTTCTTTCTTTGTATTTTGAATTTTGAGATCGTATTAAAGATCAAAAACTTGATTTGATAAATTTGGCTTTTTTTGACAAAATTGATCTCTAGAACGCAAATGAAGAGATTTTTTAAAATTTTTTGCATTTTTTGAAAGCTCTCTGATTTTTAATAGGGGTCTCTTCTTTTCATTTTTATTTTTGGATACAAAATCATAGTAAACAAGTCCAATCTTGTTGACTAGGTCAAAATCAAAGAGTAAAAATGAGAGCATTTGTGATTAACTTGTACTTTCTTTGCATGCACTTGGTTGGAAGATAAATTGGATTTTTGAGGCAACTCACCACTTTTTATTGTAGATTTTTATGTTATTTCATACTAACTTTTGGTGCTAACAAGTTGTGATTACAGGTTGCCATCTTTATGAAAAAAAATTGAAACATTGCATAAAAAGAACGCATGTCAAAGCTTCAAATGCACAAGGGCTACTAATATTGTTTGCAGGGCTGCCCAAAGCATAAAAACCCAAAATTTCTTTCTTTTTTGTTTTCATGTGTATCATTTACTAATTTTTCATTTTTCATAGGCACATAAAACTTGTTATTGGAGTCTTTTGGTAATAGGAGAGTATGCTCTTCACCCTTGTGGTGAATCAGAAATCTTGACTAGCCATTTGGTTTCAAAAGCAAGGGGTAACTGAATCTTCTTGACGTTTTTGGGAGAAAATGATTGGAATAGGAGAGTATGCTCTTCACCCTTGTGGTGAATCAGAAATCTTGACTTCCAAAATTTGATCCACTTTGTGTAGTTAGAATCTTTTAGAGGGCCTGCTCTCGGACAACCTGAGAGGAACGACCCAAGTGGGGACAAGCCGATTACCTGGCTCTTCCAACCCACTATAAACTCAAGGCTACCAAGGACACAAAACTTTGATAGACCTAGTGTTTGTCTTCACCTAGTGTGATTGCTTATGGGATTTTGACCATAGGGAGATCACTAGGCAAGAATGCTTAAGGTACTCTTGTGATCGCGAGATCGGTTACTCATCGCAAGGTGAGGTGTCCCGTAATTGGGAGCAAGAGGAACACTATGAACAGAAGCCCGATCTAAAAAATCTAAGTTAGTAACTACCTTTTTTTTAGCCGCTCAACTTCTTGGTGCAAGGATCGATCCTAGTGGACTACCCGGATCACCCCAAGATTTACACTCACCATTTGTGTTCCCTTGGTTGTGCTTATGGCACTTCCATGACAAAGCCAATATCTCTTGTGGGAAACCACTTGGTGTGAGGCAAAGGAGCATCAAGCATGGGCCAAGTTGTTGAGTAATGAACTGTGACTCTAAGATAGATTGCTTGGCTATTGTTTTTAATATTTTGACCAATGTTAACGTTCTTGCAACATAAACATTTCGATAAAGAGTTGTTAGGAAGGCCGTCCTGATATCCCAAATGCGTATTGACAAAGTTGTTTTTACCCTTGATCAATTGTTTTGAGACATGTTACAACACTTATTATTTGGAAACCTTGTTGTTTACTGATACGAACTAAAACAAAATGCTATCTGATTGAAACAAACTTCAAACCAAAAATTGACTTTTTTTTGCACAAAACTGGCACTTTGTTGCACGCTTTCACGAGAAATATCGCACGAAAATTTTTTCAAAAATTATGTCACATGTCAGTAGTAAGTTTCTGTCACACTCAATTCAAATATCTGTCGCTTAGACAAAAAGTGTCGAACCCTTGTTGAAATTCTGTCGCGTGACACTATTTTTTGAACTTATGTCGCCCTTCTTTTGAGAAAGTATCGCCTAGAGTTATTTTGGGTCAAAACAGAGTTTGCAGTTGGATTTATTTGGTCTAAGGAGCGTCACGTTGGTCACCCTTGATCCTGGTTACGTATCAGTGTGTGAAGAATTTTTCCTAGGTTGAAAAGATGGGTTTAGTCCATTGAATGTAAGTCTTGAAACGTCTTGATGAATCACTTGTCAAAATTCAGCTATTATTTTATTCTAGCTATCTACTATTGAGCTTCTTGCTCATTCGCTTGGCTCGAGTCATCTGTGTTGTAAGATCTTGAGCACTGTTTGACAAGCCACTTATCACATTTTGACAAGTGACTAGTCTTGGTCGTAAAAGCTTCAAATTCGGCTCGCTTTTCTTGTCCTACTAAACAAAGACAAATCTTTACATGCCGGTCACAACTACATATCAAGTTGGTAATGGTAGCCACATGCCTTTCATTTTCAAGCAATTGGAAACACCACCCAAACGTCCTCACAAACAACCTTGTGATAAGAATCTCAAATTTGCTCAAACACAAACGGCCAACATTCGGCACAACCCACTTTATAGTTTTGAAAATCTATTTGGTACACCCTTTGAGACACCCCAGGATATGAGTGGTATAGTCACTATGGTGCACCCTGATGAAATTAAACGTCGCTTAGAAGAACAAGCACGTGAAACCCAAAAGACTTTGGAGGCTATATACGCTAGGGAGAGAGAAAATCAACAAGTTGAAACTGACAATCAGGCACGCTATGAAGGATACAAAGGAACTTGTCCTCGAAATCCTTTTGAGAACAATGATGGTAATCACATGCCTCCAAGGACTCCTAGAGCCACCGCTGGCGCATGTCTTTCACCTAAACCATCTCATCATGATAGTTATGAAGAAGTAACTAGCGAAGACGTGATCAAATTTGAACAAGATGGCTTCGCCCAAAAACTAATGCTCAGAGCTTTAGAGGAAAATAGAGACCAATACTTCCAATACATGGCAGCTAGGGGATGGAAACTCCCTCAAGGTTTTAATGTTGAACATATTATTCCACGACAAGAGCCCACTGAGGCTGAAATCTTAAGGGAAGAAATACAGAAACTAAGGAAACAATTTGCACAACTACAAACTTCAAAAGAGCCTCCTAAGACATCATTTGTTGAATCAATTTGTGCTCTTCCATTTGATAGGAGTCTATACATGCTGCCATTTCCTAAGGATATAGAGGTTCCTAAGTATGAAAAATATGATGGAAATGGTGACCCTCACGACCATGTGAGACATTTCTATGCTATTAGCATGGACTTTATGCATGAAGACACCTTTCTTATGCGTTTGTTTCCTAGAAGTCTAAGAGGACAAGCTATGGAATGGTTCACAAAATTATGTCCTCCTCTTAAAACATTTGACGAACTTGCGCAATGCTTCATCTAGCAATATTCATACAACATTCAACATCTTGTGACTGTGCTAGACTTATGCAACATCAAACAAAAACCAGGAGAATCTTTTGCAATATACCTTCAACGATGGAGATCTTTATACTCTCGGTATCCTCGGCAAGTGCCTAAGGCTAAAAAAATTGACATTTTTGTCAATACGCTTGTACCCAAATTATACTTTGATCTAAGAAAATAGTTATTCACATCCTTCAACGCCATGGTAGAAAGTGCATATCGCATTGAGGATGTTGCTATGAAAAGAGGTGACATTGCCATAAACAAGGATAGAGTTAACAATGGAAACGGTAAAGACAAAGGCAAACCTTGGAACAAAAATAAGTATGTTGTCAATGATGGAGTAGTAGACACTCCTAAGACTAAGGAGCCTGCATTTAACCTTTCCAATGCCATCTATGCAGCAAAGCAACAAGAAGGTTCAAAACCACAACCCTTTGACAAAGGCTCTAAATTTGCGAAGAAGTGACGTGTTTACACACCTATGGTCAAACCTTATGAAGTGGTTTTAAAAACCTTAATTTCAAACAAATTAATTATCTTACCAAACAACTCACGTCCTTACGATCCACCTATTAGACCTCCATGGTGGAAGGAAGATCATACTTGTAGCTATCACCAAAGTAAAGGACATAACACAGAGAATTGCTTCAAACTCAAAGATGTAATTCAAGACCTCATCAAAGCTAGAAAAGTTGTTACAGATGGCCTTGTTAAGAATACTGATCATAATGCTTTCCAAAAACCATTACCTGAATACGAAAAGGGTGAGACCTTAAGGGTAGCTTCCAAAAAGAATCATGACACCAAAATCAGTTATGCTTACACTAACACTAATAATGTTATAAGCATGCTTGAGCCCATTGAATACATATGTATGGCAAGCTCCAACAATGACAACTGGCCAAATTATGACGCTAAAGATGAACGACCAAGAGTGGTCTTAAGGACACGATCCACTCCTCAAGATCATACTAATACTAGACCCAAGGTGGTACTCTGAGTGGCTAAGTCTTCATCTTCTCAGGGTGAACGACTTAACGCTGTCACTAGGGGGCAATCTAAGGTTGTCCTAAAAGTTGCTAATGATCCTAAAAATGCTTCATCATCTAATCAACCAATTACTTCCAAGATCTCCAACTATGATCTTGTTAGCCAACTACAATGCACACAAGCACAAATCTCCATTTTTGAATTGCTAGAGTTATCTCCTTTGCACAGGGATATCCTTGAGAAAGCTTTACGTTCTGCCAATGTTCCCACGGATATTGATGCGGAAAAATTCCAAGCTATGGTGAACCACATCTCCTCGCCCCACTATCTCACCTTTTTTGAAGAAGATGACCGAGCTCTCAGTCATCCCCATAACCTTGCTCTTCATGTCGAAGTTCAAATCTTTCGTACCTATGTTCGTCAAGTCTTGATAGACAATGGTGCAGGGTTAAATATCATTTCGTTCAATGTAATCCAACAATTGGGCATGTCTAAATTTGCCATCGATCCTAAGTGCAAAATCACTATAAAGGCCTATGATGAGGTTGAAAGGCCTTCTAAATGTCTAATTGTACTTCCAATCAGAGTTGGTCCAGTTGAGAAGAATGTCATTTTCCAAGTCTTAGACATACCACTTGCATACAACTTGTTGTTGGGACAACCATGGATTCATGATATGCAAGCAGTACCCTCTACATACCATCAGTGCATTAAGTTCCCTTTTAATGGTATTGAAGTGGTTGTCCCCGGTGACAACTCCATGTCTATCAACACATTATCTGCTGCCGAAACGCTAGTCCTGCACAATCGCTCTTGTCATGAGCTAGCACCATCTTTCACAGAATTTGAACAAAAATTGAAAATGATGAGCCTTGGTATGGGCGAGTACACTTTGGACTCTATTGCTGCCTTACCAATTTCCCCTCGGTCTTATGGGAAACCAACTATTGCAAAGAAGTCTTCTGGTTCTGCTATGACACTTTTTGGCACTTTTGTGCAATCTTCCATACCACTAGAAGCAGAGAAGGAAGAACAAGCCATTAGGGACTGGATCTACAGAGAAGAGGAAGATGAGGAGGTTACAATGACTACCCCTATTTCTCCCAAAAAATATGGAAAAGGCTATAAATTTTTGACAAATATGGGCTACCAGGGCCACGGGTCCTTAACTGGTTGTAAGAACTCTCTAGTTGAACCTTTAAGTCACACTCAAGGTCATGATGCTCGAGACACCGTTGGTCTAGGCTTTGCGCTAGACAATAATACACCAAACTATGATCGAAGATTACTCATGTCTAGTGAATCAAAAGATGATGACTCTCCCATAATTGCTACTACTACACAAGACGAAGACTTTGTTCCTCTCACTTCCCTCCTTTGGGGAGAAGAAATAGTTACTGCTAATAATGAAGAAGCTTCTACCTCCCAACAACAAGAACAAGAAGGGTCTACTTCTGAGGACATAAATAGAGGACGAATTAGGCAGAATATTGCTCATCTCATAGATAGGGGTCAAAGTACAGATTCTCGTGAGTATGAGTGGGAAAGCCTCTCTGATGCATCTTGCAAGCTATGGGTGGATGTCATTCATGCCTATGCAACCCAACCCGATGTAGTCGAACAGTCTAGTATAGGGTCGGATGAGTTTGACTCACAACATGTCTCAATGGATTGCGCTAGTTCCTCTAGGACTATTCCTGAGCTAGACTCTTTTGCGACATTTTCTATAGGCTCAACTTCACAGGTCACCAGAGATGACTCCTTCCATATCAATCACATTGAAACTTCTCCCTCACTCTCACTAATTTACCCAAATCTCATAGATTGGTCTATCCAAAATCAAAAACCTGAAATACGGTCTTTCCAAAATGACTATGAGATCGCTTTTTATCTAAATGTAATTGAACCTGTCATTTATTCCACCAGAGAACCTTCGGTTAACATGACAGAATCGGATATCAAGTACCTCAGTCAAAGAATTAAAAGAAAAAATAAGCGATCAGATGGCAAAAACCACATTGTGGCGGTGTCTGACCCTCAAAAAAGTAAAAATAAAGACGTATCTAATGGTGAAAACCTCTCTGAGGCACCTGCGGATGAGGTACTTGGTAGTCTGCCAAGCTATTTCCAGGATAGATCTTCAGTTCTAGTCGAACCTACACAGCCTATCAACTTGGGAACAAAAGAATGTCCTCAGATTATCCATGTAGCTCAATCTTTGTCAAACAAAGAAAAGACACAATTTGCTCAGTTCTTTCAAGACAAGAAGGTCAACTTTGCATGGACATACTCTAACATGCTAAGGCTTGATACATATCTCATCATGCATCACTTATCAATCTCACCAGATGTCAAGCCTATCAAATAGAAGTTAAGAAAAATGCATCCACATGTGGCTCTACTGGTCAAGACAGAGTTAGAAAAACTATTGAATGCAAACTTCATTAGGGCCATTGATTATGCTGAGTGGATTTCCAACATTGTACCTGTCTCCAAGCATGACAAATCCATACGAGTCTGTACTGATTTTAGAGATCTCAATAAAGCGTGCCCCAAGGATGACTTTCCACTGCCAAACATCGATATGATAGTGGACATGACTGCGGGTTATGAGATGTACTCGCTCATGGATGGATTTTCTAGGTACAACCAAATAAAGATAGCTCCAGCAGACCAAGAAAAGATAGCCTTTACATGTGCATGGGGTACCTTTTGCTAGAATGTCATGCCTTTTGGGCTCAAAAATGTTGGCGCTATATATCAAAGAGCAATGACAACCATCTTTCATGATATGATGCATAAAAACATGGAAGACTATGTTGATGACACATTGGTGAAATCAAAGAAACGAGACACACATCTCAAAGACCTTAGTTTGATATTGGATAGTATGGAACAATTTTGACTTAGGTTGAATCCAAAAAAATGTGCCTTTGGTGTCACTTCTGGAAAATTTCTAGGTTATATCATTTCAGCAAAAGGGATTGAGGTTGACCCTGAAAAGGTCCAAGCTATCATGGATATGCCTCCAGCAAAGACTATCGGTCAGCTTAGAAGTCTGCAAGGATGGCTACAATCCATAAGAAGATTTATCTCTCAATTAGCTGATAAGGCTCAACCTTTCAATAAAAATTTGCATAAAGGATCTACCCATATTTGGAACAGTGACTGTCAACAAAGCTTAGACCAAATCAAAGGCTACTTGGAAAAATTGCCAGTTTTGATGCCACCCATTCTGGGAAAACTTTTGATTCTGTACATTCAGCTACGGATTCTTCTCTAGGAGCACTCTTAGCCCAAAGTGATGAGATGGGTAAAGAAAGAGCCATATACTATATCAGTCAAACTTTGGTGGCTTATGAACTAAATTATACAAGTATAGAGAAGGCATGCCTTGCTGTAGTTTTTGCCTCCCAAAAACTTTGGCATTATATGTTGGCCCATATAGTTCACTTGATTACTAAGATAGACCCTTTGAAATATTTATTAAGTAGAGTTGCACTTACTGGTCGCCTTGCTAAATGGATGATGATTCTTTCCAAATTTGACATTCAGTATGTTGAACGTAAGGCAATCAAAGGACAGGCCATAGCTGACCAGTTGGCTGACTTCCCACTTGAAGATGTAGCACCTATGCAAATTGAGTTTCTAGATGCCTCAATCATGAACATTACTAATAGAACATGGAAAATATTTTTTGATGGATCCCATACACAGAATGGAGCAGGAGAAGGGGTGTTGTTTGTTTCTCAACACTTCCCCCACTTTGACATCAAGTGTTTTTCAACACTTTACAGATAGTTTACCTACAGTCTCCGATGTCGTGATATTTCTCGCTATCAGAATCAAGTCTGGAAGAAATGGCCAAGTGACTTACACACACACACTTTAACACTTAAACGACTGAGCTATGCTGACATTTATCTACTTTGTGTGCTATCTATGATGATTTCTTTGCCATGTGTTCCCTCCCTAATAGTCTTTTGAGGATGTCATTGACTAGAAGACTGGGGGCATGGGGCATGTCTTCTTGATTTCTGCTTGTGGGTATACTTTGTTTGTCTATAGTGTTGTAAGCATTTATGCTGGTCCTATTCAACACGTTGACTTACAAATGTATCATCCTTGACTGTTTTGCAAGACCGCACTTAGGGTTTATCCTAGCGCATATGCCTTGATACAAGTGTAATTTTGCTAAAATTAAACTTAGGGAATCTAATCGTGTAGTTATCTTGACTTACATGTCTCTGATGCTTAGATTGGATTTCCACATACCTATCTAATATTGATCATATTCATATCCTCATAGTTATACTAGTGATGGTTGTATGATCTCATGATGTCCCTAACAAATGCTCAATGATGAAATTAAGAGTCTAAATGTTATGCGTGTCTTGCTGGTAAACCACTTTGCATATTAGCTTGCATTTTAGGTTCATTTTCTAGCTTAGTCTTGCATTCTTGCATATGGGGAGAGCTCTCTTTCTTCATCTTTTTGTGGACATATTAGCTAACTCCTTTCATATATTTCTTTACTTTCTTCTTGTTCATGTCTTTTCACTTTCTTAATCTTTCGCTTCATCTCTTTTCTATCTTGTCATCACATTATATAAAGTTTTGACCTCTTAAATAATTTTGATGTCCTAGATTCATTTTCGGGATCAAAATCCAAATTCGAGTTCATCTTGATGGTCAAAATTGTCTTTTAAAATTCTACTTTCTTTTGAGCAGTTAGCTAACTTTTTGAGGTCTAATCTCTGAATCATCACTAGGGCATCTTCATTTCTTCATGTCTTCATCATTTCCATACTTCATATCTACTTAAATTCACTATTTCATGTCTAAAATCACCTTTCTACTCATTTTGACCTTATTTTTATGCTATATCCTTCAAGGTCAACTCTAGTCAAATTGGGGCATTTTATCAAATTTTTTATATAGTCATTCTTGGGTTCTAATCATCTATCTGTCATCTTGGACATTGCTATATTCTAATTTTCTCATTTCTAGCCAGTTTTTGCATCCCCTTACCTCATTTCAATTTCAATCCCGAGGGGGCAGAAATACTCTATCACTACTTAGGAGCATTTGTTTGATCTTCTCACTTGCTCTCACTCTATCTACTTTTCTAAGTGTTAGTATTCTTCTTGAATTGTGACATCATCTCTTCCTAGTGTTCAGTACTACTGCTATCAGGCTGTGCATTCAGGACTTGCTATTTATTTTTGCATTTCACTCTTCGGAATTAGACATCTATATCTATCATCGCCTACTTGGCTTCAATTTTCTTTGACATAATGTGTTCCCAGATCAATCATGCATTAGTCAAAGAGGGGCAAATGTAATCACCTAAAAATGGTCATCTAGACTATTAGCCCCCTTTTCAACATTTTGGCTAAATTAATTTAATCACTTACCTAAGCCAAATTGCTAATAATCAATTTATTTGATTATAACCTATAGTTTGACTATGCTATCCTAATTTCATTATTTGATTAAAAGAACATGTCCCCTTTTAATTAAATAAAAGACCCCATTCTTCTAACCCACTTAAAGTGCACACATAAAGTCCTTTTTCTATTTTGCAATTAAAAGAAAAGGCTTTGTGACTTTTGTCTTATATGACAAGTCAACTTATATTCTATTGGTTGACTTGTGTGTGCACATGGATCACTCCTCTTTTTGAATTCCACCGTTGATCATCCACCATCTTCATCTTGATCTCTACCGTCCATACATATTTAAAAGGGAGAGAGCTTTCCCCCTCAATCCATCCATCTTTTGAACATTGTTATGCTGCAAGTTTTCTAACAGGTTTTTTTGGAGTGTTGAGGAGAACTTCTATTTCTTGTCTACATTCTCTCATCCATGGCATCATGGAATTCTAGCTTAGCTTAGCTTTCATCTTTACATGTAGCTTAATCTCACATAGCTTAATAATGGTATTGTAACACTCATCCATGCTTAAAATAGCTGCACTTTTCATATTCATTCTAGTTTAATCTTTAGTTTCATTGCATTCTTGAGGAACTCCTTGGGACATTTGCATTCTTGCATCTTGTCTTTGGAACCTCCCATTGCATGGTTTACTAGCAAGAAGAGTATCTCTAAGGCTCATCTGAGAGCCTTCTTATTCTTGAAATATATCTCTTGCACTCCATGGATAGGGATCTCTAAGCTGGCATCCAAGCATTCCAAACTCATAGAATCGTTTGGATAGAAGGGTTTAGAGTGGGACACTTTCGAGTGTACAGTATGGACCAAGCTTCTACATCTACCAAGTGCATGATGATGACAAGCATTGATAGCAAATGCCAAGTATCAAAACCACACTGAGTCAGTCTTCAGAACCCAAGTATCTTCATGTGGGTCAACTTTATAATATTTGTGTTAACTTGTGTCATGGCTGACTTTATAATTTTATAATTTGGATTGGTATGTATATGTAATGTATTGTATCATATCCAATGAGGAAGAATGTAAATGTGAGCATATGTATTGTAATGTGAATGTGGATGCAAAAAATTCAAGTTATGAATGTAGCAGATAAAGAATTATAAAGGTTGTATCAATATAAGGAGAAGCAGAGTCATATCTATCACAGAAAGGTGATCAGTACACTAAGGAATCTCTATCAGCAAACTCAATTGCAAGTTAGAGATCTACTGCTTCATCCTAACAAGTGAACCAGTCAAAACCCTTTAACAAGGTAGACCTAATAGTCTTTCATAAATCTCTTTACCGAGTGCATACTTCATTGTATGTTTGTAAATCCTCTCACAAGGTGGACCTAGCAGTCCTATTAGCGCCTAATAGGGCAGATCATCAAAATTGATCAATGTAAGCCTTAATAGGCCAACTTTATGTTGTAATATTAAAGTTTATGGGTATCATCCCCACCCTAGTTTTACTTTCTATTTGGAAGGTTTTAGGGTCACCAAATCTATGTGTTCAAGTGCTATGGATGCTTTCATGTTTTCAGTTTCTCATGCATGCAATTAGATCAGATGTGATGAATTAAGTGTTGATCAATTCATTGGATTAAGAATTGAAATTGTTAAAAATTTAGAAGTTACTGATTCACCCCTCCCTTCTCAATAACTTAACATAGTATTGAATATTTCCAACATTTGGTATCAGTACTTTGTAATTCTCGGGAGAAAGTTTAACAACTTGAAAAAAGATCAAGGATATGGAGATATTTAGACTTGATAAAGCTATCGACAATTAAAAGTTGGATCTGGAAATGGCCATTTCCCAACTCAAGAAAGCTAAGGAGCAACTTTCCCAACTCTTGAAAAGAAGAAAGAAACTTGCAAATCAAATGAATGATTGTCTTTTCATTGAAGAAAGAATTGAAAACTTTCACCCTTCAAGCAGCTCAAATGAAGCAAATGATGCAATCAAAGAACTCTTAGAGAAGAATGGTTCCCTACAAGAAGAAGTAAGAAAGCTAAAAAGAGAACAAGAAATTCAGTCAATAAGGTTATGTGAAGTCCTGGAATAGAGAAACAAGATAAAAGAAGAGATGGATGGAAGGAATAATGAAATCCAGAACCAATCCCTTTGGCAAGTAGAACTTATTGATCAGCTCTCCAATGCAAATGAGGAAATCATGAGCCTAAGATTTGAAAATGAAAGATTGAGGAATGAACTAAATTCTGAAAGGAAAATCAATGAAAGAATAAAAAATGATCTAAGATCTGAAAGACAAACCAATAAAAGATTGAGAAATGACCTAAACACTGAGAACAAAATCACTAAAAGAATGATGAAATCTCAAGCAAACATGGATCAACTAAATGAGCAAAACCTCTATAGACAAAAATGAAAAGCAGGAATTGGATACAAAGAATAAGATGAATCCTCCAAACAAGGTGCTCAAAAGAATCAAAGACCTACTTGCAATCACTATGGTAAGATAGGTCATACATCAAACAAATGTTGGAGCAATGGAAAAGCAAAATTCAATGGAAAAATGCTACAATTGCAATCAACATGGTCACAAGGCTAATGAATGCAAAGAGAAACCAAGATTTGAAGGCAACTATCATAAATGTAAGAAAGATGGACAGAAGGCATCAGAATGCAAAATAAAGACATTGAATCCTACAAAATAGATTGTGAAAGCAATATTTGGTTTGGATTACAATACTTGGTGTAGATGTCATTACTGTGGAGAATTTGGACACATTGGTATAAATTGTGTTAAACATCATATGAGGAAAAGAGATACCACTAAAAGATGTTTCATTTGTACATAACTTGGTCATCTTGCCAAGAACTATATTAATACTGGTAGAATTGAAGATGAGAAGGAAGCAAAGGCTAATAACATCCAAAAGTAGATGAGACAGCAATGGATTCCTAAGTCTCCTGAGGATATAGTTCTAAGCAATGATGGTCAACTCACTCAAGAATTAGATGACTCTACCATTCCTAGTTAAGTTCTCAAGGAAGAACTAGAACTAGGCTATCAAAGAAGACATTTGAATCAGTTCCAATTCAAAAGTGATAAAGATCCAATTCTGTATACAAGATACAAAGGGATCACTGAGCAAGATCAGTATTAGTTATTATAAAGTTACCTTCTCTACCAAGTAAGGTTGGGTCATAGACTCTACTAAGCAAGGCCAAGAGTAACAAAGGCACTTATGGTTACCAAATCATGGAGATGTCACCGAGTAATCAATTTCATATAGTGGATGACAGTCTGCCAACTTATCTACCTCCATACCAAGCAATAATGGCAAAGTTTTATCAAAAGACATGGAATTAAATTCATTTCTTACTATGAATTTTCAAGTTCTATTGTGACAAACTATTTTCAGTGGAACCAAAGAAACTTGAGTGAATTTCCTGCAAAAGTTTCTTGAAGTTCTCTCAAGCTATCGAGAAAAAATGGCATCCAACAATAGCAAGGTCAATAAAGGGTTGAACATGTTGGTTCAAGGAGTTGAATGGAAAGCGCTAGATTTCAAGCTTGTGCCTGAAGTTGCTAAAACCCTAGACCCAAGCAAAGCACAATCCCAAATCCATCCTATGGTACTTCTTGTTAATGACATTCATACTCATTTTAAATGTGTTATTCAAGAAATTGGTACTCTAGAGATGGATGATGCCCTAGGTCAGTTATGAGTTGATGGGACCCTAAAACCTTAGCATCAACATTTGGAAGCAAAAGGATTAACACATATTCCCCATATGCCTTGAGAATTTCAAATTAAATGGATTAGGTTTATCCTTAGCTGGGTGCATAATGGATAGTTGTGGTTAGAATAGCCAATTCTAATAGCAAAGAAGATGATTCATTAAATCACTGACCTTCCCATGCTTGCCAAAGCCAAAATGAAAAAAACCCTAGGTTGAGCAGAGTTGGAGAAGAAAACCCTAGCCGATGGGATGGTAGAGGTATGAAAATAAGCAATTTTACAAATGTAGAATTGAAATTTGGAATTCAAATTATTGCACATATAGTATACAGTTCAAGTCGTCTTAACAATGTGTCATGTGAAGCCATGGATTTAGCATATAAATTGTTTAAGACCAACTTATCATATGACCTTGTCAACCTATTGTTGAGGCAATTCAACAAAAACATGGAAAGTATTAGAACATCAAAGAACAACCCATGCAAATTTGGTTCACTGTTAACTTGTCTATTCTTTTATGTTCAAAAGTTCTTCCCTTCTAAAGGCATTGTGGTCTAGAGAAAAGATGTGCCTGTACTTTATCAAAAAAATGAATATATTATAGAAATGGGTGAGAACTATGCCAGCATCATGGACAACTACTTCAATGTGTTCAAAGAGAAAATGAACAATAGGTCCAGAATTCTGAAGAAGTTAGTTGAAGACTATAAGGATGATGTGTGCTTCGAGGTGGACAATGACAAGGTATATATCCAGCCAGTTAAGCCTAGATTTGCATGGGTGAAACCTCTTGGCTATGAGGTGAATATTGATGATCCCAAGGCCCCTTATTTTAGAACTTATGAAGAAGATAAGGCCAAAATTGAGCTAGAAATAAAGCTCCCACAGGCAGTTAACAAAGGGAAGAGAAGGATAGCAAAGCTAAAATCAAGTGCACCTCTCTTGTTAACTAAGGGAAATGGTGAGGATGTCAAAGAAGTAGAGGATGAGGAAGAATCTAAGAAAGAAGAAGAACCTTTGAAGCAAAAAGGGAAAGGTGATCATCACCAAGCCTACAAAGTAATCCACTACAGGCTTCACAAGGAGGTCACAAAAGAAAGGAAGTGACATTGTATTCATCAAACCTCCACCCACCTTCCAAGATAGGTTGAAGCAATTGGAAGGAGGAGCAATAATTAAAAAACTTTAAATCTTTGAAATATGAGATTAGGACTGAGGAAGAGCAAAAGCAAGTTGAAGACCTGGTGCTGAACAAAATGGGTAAGTGGAAGTACTCACCGGACCAGATTGCTTCTCAAGTCTCTAGTGAATTGCTAGAGAAGATAAAGCCAAGATGGGATTTTTTTATGCAAACACTCAAAGACATATGCAAAAACCCTAAGGCAATTACTATCGAGCATATTAGATCATGAAAGTCTTTAAATAAAAATGAAGAAAAACTAACTCTAAGGTTTAATACTTGTTTGGTTTTGATCAAGGACATAGAGCCTGTTGCTAAAAATGCTACAAATACTTGGATAAATATTTATCATCTTCATAAACAAAGTGAATTTCCAATTGAAGTAAAGGATGATGAAGAAGAAGAAGATAAGGAGAAAGATGAGGATGAAAATGTTGAAAAAGTGAGTCACTTTGACAATGAGGAAGATGAAGTGGATCAAGGTCTAGAAGCTACCGAGGAAGAAAAGCAAGATGATGAGGAGACTGACCCAGTCAAGATAGTTGCAGTAGTCATTGCCTCACTTCCTCACTACCTTAGCAAACCATTGACTACATCAAGTATGGGGATAGCTTCAGCAAATTTGGTTGTGACTACTACTGATACATCAAATATCCAATCACTCTTTGCCCCAACTCAACTCAACATATCATTGACAGAAGTGACTTCCACTTCATTCACCAAGCTGTAGACTCCTTCATCTACCAAATTGAGTTCTTTAGTCTTCACTTTTCCAATTTTGACTTCTTCAATTTTGAGTACATCTGCGGTAAGCTATCCAGTTTTGTCTACTTCAATTTTTTATTCTACAATTTTGAATTCATCAATTTTGGATTCTTCAAGTATCTCTATAAGTATTCCATCAATCAGTACAGTATCAATTTTTATTGCAAGTCCAAGTATGTCTACTATTGTTTCCATTCCAGGTACAAAAGCAATAAGTGTAAGCACAGTTGAGCCTAAGGTTCAACTGAGTACAAAATTTTTGGGGAAAGGAAAGGAGATGGAGGAATACATAGATTTGGATGAGGAAATAGTAATTCCCAAATGGGATATTTACAATCTTTCTATACACAAAATGCACATACTTGGTGAAATCCTCCAAAAAAAGGCTAAACAGCAAAGATTAAGAGAGGAGAGAGACAAAGAGTATAAGATAATAGATGATGCCAAGAATATATTGATCAAGGCAATAGGAATTGAGGTTGATTATTCTCAACCTATTTTTGTATCAGCTAGGAGAAGCAGCCCAAAAATTCAATGAGGACTTTGAAGGTCAAGATAACCTAGCTAAAAAGGCTAAAAATAAATTTAACAATAAAGTGTTGGATCACATTAGTCAGCAAATAGTCATTTATCAAGTTGAGCTTTCAAAAATTTTGGTCAATCTTGAGGCATCATGTTCATATGTGTCATCACTTTTTGGAAAACTATGTGATGTCACTGAGTAGATAAAGGAAGTAAAGGAAAAATTATCCAAAATTCACATAGATCTTAAAGCAAGTGCTCAGTAGCTGCAACTTGACCCTAGTTCAAGCTCTGGACATTTCAAGAAGATCCAATTTTTGTCAGACATGCAAGCTGAATTGCTAAGAGAAGAAGCAAGGATCCACTCAACATTGATTGACATACAAAATATGATCCTTCCAATCATGGATGCTATGTAAAAACACATTGTATATTCAAAGACTTTGATCCATAATAACAACTTCTCTATTGCGGATCACATGATTGAACAATCAGCAGGGTGCAAATTGCAATTGATACATGCAAGGTCTTGCAAGAAAATTGGGATAAAACCTTGGCAATCACCCTCAAGGTACACTCTAAATTTTTATCTCAATTTGGTGTCTCTATGTAAATAAGTTAGAATAAATCTTTGGCATTACTATCAAAAAGGGGGAGAAATGTCATATGTATATACGAGAAAAGTTATATTGAAGAAATTCAAGACATGTACATAAAGAGACACATAGTATGGGGGAGGAATATGCTATGGTAGAGAACTTCTATTAGTAAGACATGTTGTATATAGAAAAAGATGTATAGTATACTACATATACTTACAAAGATCAATTTTGATAAATCTCAAAAAATATACTGAGCTAGTATCACATGGTGATGAATACAAGGTATTCATTTTTGGGCTAATAATTGTTTTTGTCAGTAATGCCAAAGGGGGAGATTTTTGACATATCAGTCAAGTTCTTTTATCAGTGACAAACACTTATTCAGATTCTAGATAGCTACAAAGCTCATTGAACAGTTTACAGTGTTTGCCATGTAATTCAGTAGCCACCAAGTTCTATAGTTGCTACTGAGTCTTTTGGACTAATCCCAGTGGTTACTAAGTAGATTCAGTCAGTGTGAAGTCTAGCAATTCAAACCATGCATTTTAGTGTATACCAAGTTTATTAGTGGTCACCGAGTTCACAGTTCATGTGATGCAAAGCCAATGTTAACCAAGCATTGCAGTATCTACCGAGTTCACAGTTCATGTGATATGAAGCCAATGTTAATCGAGTTACTTTATGCTAACCAAGTGATTCAGTATTTGTCGAGTTGCACAATATCTACTGAGTCACCAGTGCAAACCAAGTTCAAGACTACTTGAAAGTGATCAGTATCGATCGAGCTTCTACATATACTGAGTGCATAACAATGCCAAGCATTGATAGTGGATATTGAGTATCAGAACCTCACTGAGTCAATCTTCAGAACCCAAGTATCTTCATGTGGGTTGACTTTGTAATATTTGTGTTAACTTGTGTCATGGCTGAATTTGTAATTTTGTAATTTGGATTGGTATATATGTGTAATGTATTGTATCATATCCAATCGAGGAAGAAGGAAAATGTGAGCATATGTAATGTAACGTGAATATGAATGTGAAAAGTTCAAGTTATGAATGCAACAGATAAAGAATTATAAAGGCCATATCTGTATAAGAAGCAACAGAGTCATATCTATCACAAAAAGGTGATTAGTACACTAAGGAATCTCTATTAGCAAACTCAGTTGCAAGTCAAAGATCTATTGCTTCATCCTAACAGGTGAACCAGTCAAAATCCTTTAACAAGGTAGACCTAACAGTCTTTCATAAATCTCTTTATCAAGTGCATACTTCATTGTATGTTTGCAAATCCTCTCAAAAGGTGGACCTAGCAGTCCTATTTTCTCTTAACAAGGCAAATCATTAGAAGTGATCAATTTAAGCCTTAACAAACCAACTTTATGCTACAGTACTAAAGTTTGTGGGTATCATCACCACCCCAGTTTTACTTTCTATTTGGAAGGTTTCTCGGTCACCAAATCTATGTGTTCAAGTGTTATGGATGCTTTCATGTTTTCAATTTCTTATGCATGCAATTAGATCAAATGTGATGAATTAAGTGCAAATTGATTCATTGGATTAAGAATTGAAATTGTCAAAGTTTTAGAAGTTATTGACTCAACCCTCCCCTCTTAGTAACTTAGCATAGTCTTGAACATTTCCAACATTACATCCTTGGTCAAAATTCACACTATAAGAAATATAGAAGCCCTAAAGGAAATGGAAGTTATGGCACAAAGGAATATAACAGCTTTAGATTAAGAATCAGGAACTGGTTGGCATTTGGTAAGAAAAAACAAGAACATATCTAGATCCTTAATTGAAATGGGAAGAAGTCAAAATCACAAGGAAAAAATCATTAATATGAATAATGATAGTCGAATTCAAAAACAAGAATCACATTTTAACAATACCAAGTATGCCCTAAATTTGATCCCTCCTTATCCAAGCACATCTAAATCTAAATCGAAGGATCTTAGTGCAAATCATAGGGTAAATAAACCATCAAAAAATATTTGATGTTAATAGCATACCTCTTGGCTCAAATCATTATGTGGCATTTATCAATCTTTCAAAGAAACCATCCAATCTTAGTTAGCTAACTAAAAACCTGATGACTTATTTTGCTCCCCATAGGAAATTAAATGAATACAAACCTACCCCTAAACCTAACCTCATGATTTTTAACAAGAAAAGTAAAAAAGCTTTAAATTAGAATGCCCATAAAGATATCCAAATCATTAGTGATGAATACAATGAGAAAATATGGAAGGAATGCAAAGAGATGGGGGTGTTTGCATACTGGGATTGTCACCAAGAGAAATTCTAAAAAATGGAAAATTGGTTTAAAGAATTATGCAAAGAGTAGGTAAGTATATCTTCTTATTTTGAATGTTTATTGTACATACATTGTCAAAATAGAGAAATTAGAAATGCATTGGTTTTAGAATCATATTTTCTTTATATGGGCTATGTAGTAAAGTTTATAGTATGGGAACCTAACTATAATGAGCAAAATCTAGAAAAAATTTAAGCCCCTTCTTGGTATTAATGCAAAAATCTTCCTCCAAAACTGAACCATTTGTAGATCTTAAAGAGAAAAGGGAAAGGGTTAGATTATCTAGTAGGAATTGAATCCATTTATTAAAAAAATAACAACATTTGTTTCTATTAAACATAGAGTTAGGAAAAAAGGATTCCAAATCTAAAAACATAATAATAAATTGATCCATATATAATTTAACCTTAAATAGATATGAAGGGGAAATTGAAGGTACTCTAAGAATTCACCCAAATAGAACCATAGATTGGATTCATATAACCTCAAATCTAAAAGAGATCCTTAACAAAAAGTATAATATAAAGAAGGATTTGGTTTATGAAATAAGAGAAGAAATAGATATTAAAGAAAAAAGAAGATATATAATCAAAGTCAAGATAGTAATAGAATAAAAAAGGGTAAATCAAGTAGTACATAATCAGATGAGTTATATAAAATGCCAAAATAAATGTCACTAAAAGTTGGGAATAAGAATCAGGAAAAAATTGAGATGCCAAAAGAGAATGTTAAAAGTACAAGTATTGAAGAAATGTATAAAAAAATTAATGGTTTCAAACAATGTATCCTTTGTCAACAAGATGATAGTTTTCTAAATTATTTAAATTCCAGTATGAAAATTTTTCATAGAATTGGGCATGATTTGTTATTAGCTCGAAATATTGGCATAATTTGTTATTAGCTCATAATGATATTGAAGATCAAATAGCTTCAAGAGAAAGAACACATAAAGAATGTATTGATCAATTCCAAAAATTGGAGACTCTTAAAGGTCCAAAAATTTAGAAAATGAATTAATTAGTATAGAGAGTGGGGAGTATAAAGACTCTTAAACTATGATTCCCAAGATAAAGGAGAAAAAGTAGAAGAAAGATTAGGAAATTATATGGAATGTGAAAAGAGTAGAATAGTTTTAATAAACATACATAATGACACACAAGATAGCAATATGAAAAAAGATGATAAGCCCAATAACACTCATGGTAAAGAAACTAATCAATAAAAAGAAATCATAGCGTGAAGAAGGAAAACTTAGAGAAGATGGGGAGGTAAAATTATAAGATAAATCATAGCTTAAGTATTGAGAAAACTGATAGATCACCAATAGAAAATTGAAAGAAGAAGAAAAACTAGTTAATAGAAGTATAAAATATGGAATAGACTTAGCTTAAGGATATCCCTCTAGCTTCCTTAGAACATTAGGGGAACATCACTATTAGAAAAATAGCTAAGAAAAGATCTCTTAAATTTTAGCAAACTCGAGAAAATGGAAAAACATCCCTTTGGAGACTATGAAAATGAATCAAATCTAAATAAAGATGAGACTAATAATAGGGAACCTACAAATACCAGTTGAAGAAGAGTCTCTCATAAATAAATTTGGAGCTCCAAAAACACAAGTTCTAGAAATTAAGAGTAAAGAAACAACATACTAGGGAGATGAGAATGATAATGGTCAAAAGTGGGAAGAATTTGGGGTATTAGATGTTCTAGAATAGGATAGAGAAGAGGATAAGGATTTAGATCCTAGAGATCAACAAGTAGAAGGGATAGATACAAAAATGGACAATGGGGAACAATTAATTGAAGAGTGGGAAGAAGAATTAGAAACAAAGAAGGACGAATTGATTCATTCAATCAAAGAAAACGGTCAAAAATATATTAACAATCTAGGTATTTCAATTGAAAAAGAAGGCAATATAGCTCCAAATTATGGGAAATTGAAGATGAAATGAGGCAGGAAAACTTTGATAGATTAAGAAATGCATTAAGTCAAAGAAAAAATCAAAAAAAAATCAATGAGATACTAAATGTAGGGAAGGGGAAGGTCCTTCCTATAGAGCCATGAAGATTACTACCTGGAATGCTAGGTGTCTGAGTGCTCCTAGAAAAAAGCACCTATTAAAGAGATACTTAACCCTATTTGAATAAAAATTATATTAATCCAAGAAACTAAGCTAAACAAAGAAGAAGGAACTATATTAGAAAAGAAACTAGGAAATTGGAAAATGGATCCAATAGTCAAATAGAGCTTAAGGAGGAATAGGGTTGATATGGAACTCGAGGAGAGTTGAATTCAGTAGATTAACTACAACAAAGATTTGGATGAGTGGTAAAATCAAAAGTTATAGACACAATTTCCAGCTAATTCTTATTAATGTATATGGCCTTACCAATATAGTGGATAAAAAAGAACAACAAAAGGAAATTAGTAAATTTATGAAAGCTTATCCAAGTGATAACATCCTTATTGGAGGAGACTTTAATTCAATATTAAAACTAGAAGAGAAATATCGTGGCATACAAAATCTATCTCAGGCATCAATAGATTAAGGAATCGATAGAGGAAAACAATCTAGTGGATGTATCTATTAGCAATGGAGTCTATATAAGGAATAATAGAAGATTAGGATTCTGCAATATAGCAGAAAGACTATATAGATTTTTATTTAAAGATTATATAGATTTTAAAGTTAGATAAAGACCCATTCATTCCACCAACTAGAAATCCATCCAAATGTGAAAAAATGTGGTTTCTAGATAGTAAATTAATGGGGAACATCAAGAAATGGTGGAATGAATGTTCTTTTAAAGGATAAAATATATATTGTTTTGTATCAAAACTAAAATGACTTAAAGAAAATATTCTAAAATGGAATAAAATACACTTATAATTTTTTTAAAGAAAAGCTAGATAATGAAGATGATCTAAAAAACCTAAATGAAGAAATTATAAAACATGGAATGGATAATGAAAAATATTTAAAAGAGAAAGAATTGTTAGGAAAATAAGAAATTATATTAGCAAAAGAAGAAGTATTCTAGAAATAAAAATCTAGGGAGACATGGTTAGAAGAAGGGGATCGTAATACAAAATATTTTCATAATGGTACATTAAATAATAGAAATATCAAAACAATAATCAAAATTATTAACAATGATGAAAGTATTCAGGAAGAAATGAACAAAATAGCTGAAGTATTTGTTAAATATTATAAAAATATCTTAAATAAATTTGACTCTTCCAATTAGAAAGCACAATGAAAAATGCTCAACTCTATCTCAAAATTGATCACAAATGAGGACAATGAAATATTAAATAAACCTTTCTCATTAGAAGAAGTAAAAAAAACCTTATTTAAGATGCATCTGGATGAGTCACCAAGTCCAAATGGCTTTCAAGCTTTCTTTTTTCAGAAATGTTGGGATATAATTGGGGAAGATTTATGGAAGGAAATAGAGGCAACAATAAATTTTGGATTTATATTAACTGAAATCAATCATACCTTCTTAACTCTCATTCCCAAAAAATCAGATTATGAGGAACCTGGACATTTTAGGCCAGTTGCACTATGTTTAGTACCATCTACAAAAAATTATCAAAAACACTAGCGCTAGGAATGAAAAACGTCCTCCCAAAAATTATATCATAGGAACAGACTGGTTTTTTCCCAGGAAGATCAATACCAAATAGAATTATTATGATTCAAGAAACCATCCATTCAGCTCAAATCAATAAAGAAGAGTGTATGCTTGTGAAGCTAGATATACAACATTCAGCTCAAATCAATAAAGATGAGTGTATGCTTGTGAAGCTAGATATACAAAAGGCATATGACATGGTAGATTGGAGATCTGTATGTAAGACTCTTGAAATAGTTGGCTTCTCACATCAATGGGTTAAGATTATATTTAATTATATAGCTACACCAAAAATCTCATTAGTGATTAATGGAACTCTAGAATGGCTTTTTAATATCTCAAGAGGAATTAGACAATGAGACCCTATTTCACCTTTCTTATTCATTATTATGGCGGACGCATTTGGGAGAGTTATAAAAAAAAATCAGGAAGAAGGGAAATTAAAGGAATAATGGTTTCTGATAGCATTTTGAATAGTACCCACCAATAATTTTCTGATGATACTACTTTACATGGAAAATCTCAATCAAAGAAGCAATTAAGTTCAAGCAACTTATACAAGAGTATATGGAAGCATCTGGGCAAAACATAAATGCTGATAAATATGAAATCTTCTTTATAAATACCAAGCTAGTAGTAGAAAATGATGTTTGTAGGATTATGGGATATATAGAAAAGGTTCATTTCCTTGTAAGTATTTAGGAATCCACTTAGATAAATAGGAAAGAAACACTAAAATATGGGATCCTATTCTAGAAAAAGTCGATAATCAGAATGATAATTGGAAATGAAAATGACTAACCAAGGTAGAAAGAAACACAAAAATAAAAGTTATTGTCTCAACCATTCCAATATACCAATTATCATGTCTTCCTTTGCCTAAAGGTATTAATAAAAAACTAGAGAGAAAACTTAAAAAATTCTTCTAGAAAGCTAACAATGACAAGAAGGAATTAGCTTCAATAAAATGGGAAACCAAGTGCAAACCAAAGAGGCTAGGAGGGTTAGGAATTAAAAATTTAAGCAACTAAATGAAGCTTTAGGAGCAAAGTTAATCTAGAGAATGTTCCAAGAAAAAGAGAGTAAATGGGAAAACATCCTCTACCATAAATATTTGAATGAATTAGATCCATTATCACTATTTAGAACAAGGAACCCTCCAACGGGATCAAGCATATGGAAATTTATGCTAAAATGTTGTATTATTATAAACAAAAATATAACATGGGATGTTGGGAGAGGGAACCAAGAATTGTTTTGGGAAGGATCTTGGGATGGTCTCCCGGCTCTAGATAGTTTTAATTTATCAGAAAACATTAAAAACGCATTTACATAGACATGGTGGAGACAATTAATAAACTACATGCATAGGAAAAAAGAGTATGTGGAGGAAATTAATGAATGAAACTCCTTAGATAATGTTAATGTAGCCTTGGAAGAGAAAGAGGAATTTAAAAATGTTATGAGCAAAAGACAACTAATTTATAAAATAGACAAAGTAAGTTAATATGGGGACCATCAAATGATGGGAAATATAGTGTAAGGAAAGGATATGATCTCATAATCAACTCTAAAAATTGGGAAGATGCTAATATACCCCTCAACTTGTGTTGGGATCCAACATGTGTACCTAAAGTAGGAATTTTCTTATGGGCATCAATTCAAAAGAGAGTATTGACAATAGATAGATTCACAAAAATGGGATTTGAAGGCCTATCTAGATGCATGTTATGAAAGAATAGCTTAGAAACAATAGAACATTTACTTTATTAGTGCTCATATACACAACAAATTATTGAGAATGGCTAATCCAAAAATTAAATTGGAAATATCCATTTCCTAAAAGCCTCACTAACCATCTTCTAAGTTGGCCCATAATGGAAAGTAAAAGATATTATAATAAATTATGGAACATCTCACTCTCTATTTTACTATGGGAAATATGGAAGGAAAGGAACGGGAGAATATTCAAAAACACATCCTTAGATTTAGCCTCTTTTTTCGACAAATTAGAAGCTTGTATTATGGAAGTCATGAATAGAAATCTAAGAAAATTAGTCAAAGGAGAAGGATACTTCACAAATTGGGACATAGAGATGAAAGGTAACTGGAACAACCTCATTAACCCACCATTAATATACAAAAATAAAAATTTACAAGCATGAAAGGAATGTAAATGTGAACCACCCCTAATAGGCTGGACTAAACTTAATTTTGATGGAGCATCAAGAGGCAACTCGGGAAAGGTAGGAATAGGGTGTATTGTAAGCTTGGGTACTGGAGATTGGATAATTAAATGGGCTAGACCACTTGGTATCACAACTACTAACATGGAGGAACTAGAAACTCTTAAGGAATGTTTAAAATTAAGTCTAAAATAGAAAATTAAGAAAAAATTAGTTATTAAAAGAGATTCATAGATTTTCTTGAATGCATAAAGAAAATAGTCTACCCAAAGCTAGATGATCAATTCCAATCTAGAAATAGTCTTAACTCTAATAGATAAGTTTGAAAAAATCAAAATCCAACATATATATAGAGAAGGGAACAAAGCAGTTGATCTTCTAGCCAATAAAGGGGCAGATGGTGAAGATATGTTATTAACGGCTCCTTAGTATATATCATAAAGGATTTATCTTTGATAACATTTCTTCTAATGTTATCTCCAAACCAATTTATAAATCAATATAATAATATTAGGCCCTGAACACGTTCTCATTATATTCTCAATATTAATGCAATCCCTAGATATCAAGAACTAAATTAATATCAGTAGTACTCATGAATATATCAACCGAAAATTATGCATATAAGTAAAGGGCCAAAATTTTGGTTAGTAAAATCCTAAAGGAGGAAAAATAGATACTAAAATCTAGAAAACTTAAATAATAAAATAATCTTAACAATGAGGAAGGTGAATCATAAAGTAAAATAAATGAATGTAAATTACTATCATTTTTAATTGTCTTTATGAATAGGAGGAATGTCTATAGTGTTATGAGATTCCTTAAGAGTCATGAATCCTTTTAGGACTGTAAAATTATTTCATAGCATTAGTTAGGGTCATTACTAAAGTAAAGAGTTAATTTAATATAATTTATTAAATTACCCTTACTCCCTTCTTAAGATTTCCCTGTATGCACTTGTATTTGCATTTAATAATTAATTAGCAATAACTAAATATCATTTCATCTCTTAGGGTTTTCCTTTTAGGTTTTTAATCTCCTTCTATAAGGAATGATCAATTGTAAATTTCATCTCATCTTTTCAATCTAATAATATTTTTTTCATATTCTCATAACAAAACCCTTACCTCTTCCTTGTCTTTTCTTCTCTGTGACGAGTTCTTGCATGCAGGTTTTCTTCAAGTTTTGTGGATTTGTATTCCTCAAATCCTTCATGGTGTTAGAGCCTAATCTGCTGTAGCTTGTTCTTATATGGAGAAAAAGAGAAATGAGGTTTTGATATTATAGATCTAGCTTGTTTTTACTATTTTTTGTGAAAATAGGGGTTCTCTAATTTTTGGAGCACTTTGAGGCCAAACAAACCTCATATTTGGCTTCAGAACATGTCAAAACCCCTATTTTCATAAAATTTATTGATTTTGGACAAGATTGACAAGGGAGGCAAACTTTTTTTGCATACTAAGGTCGTACAACCTCTAGAATGCAAATCGAGATGCAACTACAAAAAAAATGGTATTATTTGTTAAATCATGCGGCAATTTACAAACCACCATAATGATTATTTAACCACACAGAGTTTTAACCACCATAGCAGTTATTCAACTGCATGGGGTTTTAACCACCATGACAGTTTTTAAAAATGTCGATCGTTGCTGCCCTCTGGCCAGTGCCACCTACCAACCGCCACCTCTCCTCCATTGGCCGCCACCTCTCCTTTATCGATGCCACCACCAAAGCTCCACCCATGCACTATCACCAGGCCACCTCTGCCTCCTCTACCCAACCCATGGTCATATTGGGGGCTAGGGGCTATATCTTTAGCCCTTTTTCAAATTTGTTGAGGTGGTTTGCATTTTTTCCTTTGCTACGAACACCCTATTGGTTTTTTTCACTCTAACTTGGGGATACAGAGGCATTTTTTCAATCTGAAAGAAGCGTCAGAAAGATGATTTAGAGATGAGCATGATGGTGAAGGTATTTTTTGGATTTGTTTCCAGTTTAGTACAATTTTTCACTCAAAGTCAGATGATGTCATCTATCTTCCAGGGGACATAACTTACTTGTTATAGCTCCATTTTGCGATCCGAAAGAAGCACCAAAAAAATATTCTTGAGCACAATCTAGATTCTCTTTTATTTTCATCAATATTTCTCAAAGGTATATGTGATTCTCAAACTAAATAATTTTTTGTCTTTTCTTGTTTACACATTCCTTCTAGCAGTCAAGGTTTAGTTTTTTGCATTGTGGGGGTGTTTTATATTATTATTTTTGTTATTTACATCAATAAACTAGAATTTTTATAATAAAAAATCCAATAGCTTCTAAAACAATGGCTGAGACATCTTCTTATCTATAACTTCTAACCCTTTATAACTATGACACATCCCTAATGACATAGCTTCTCTGGTCAAAAGGGTTGTGGTCTTGTTTAAATGTAGTGCAGCTAGTTTTATAGAGGACTTTTGAGGTCATGCAGCATAGGAATAAGATGGATGAGACAATGGGTTTGATTGTTTTCCAGGTATTCGATAGTCTACAGTTTCATCTTGATGGGTGGAATACCCCTCTTGCTATGTGGACCAAGCTTGAAGGCTTGTTTGGTATAGTGAATGAGTTCAGGGCAATTTACATTGAGGCAGAGCTTACCTCTCTTGTACTGGATTCTTTTCCTTCTATTGAGGACTTCTTGATGAAGTTTAAACAATGGAGATCTTTATTATAGAGTTATTGGAAAACCAAGACTGATACTAAGCTCATTTACCTGATTCTTTCTAAGATTCGTGGAAACATTCAGATTTTTGCTTCTACCTTCTATTCCACTAAGTATTCTTTGGGTACTAGATTTACTATGCCATCCTTTGAGGTTTTTTGTGATCATTTGACTCAAGAGAAAGCTAAAATCTCTCAGTTGTATTCTCTCATAGGCTCACAAACTTATGCATTGGTAGCCTAGTCATCTTCTAGGATGAAGGAGAATAAAAAGAAGTCACATCCTATAGAGTCTCAGATTGATTCTAGCCCTCACATCACATCAGACCCACCTCCTCCTAAGGGAGATAAACCAAAGATAGGAAGACCAAAGTGTGCTTATTATAATAATCCCAATCATGATAAGTCGTGTTGCTATGAGAAGAAGTTAGATTACTATGCCAAATAGGTTTCAGATTTGACAACTCTCCTTTAGAAGAGCAACATTGATATTCCTTCTACTTCTCACAAATCTTCTTCTTCATCATCATTTTAATCAGATGGTAAAGATATAGGAAAGGCTCATACACTATGTGCAACTACCACTCCATACTCTTCTAGATGGTTACTGGATTCAGGTGCTTTACACCATATGGCATCTTCTTAGGATTTGTTCTCTTCTTTTGAGGCTTCTCCCACTCCACACATTTTGATAGGAAAAAAAAATTTTATGATTATATGTGGGAAAGGTTATATTGGCATTGACAATGGTACATGTCTTGATGTACTTTGTGTTCCATCTATGTCCTCTAACCTTCCCTATTTATCAGATTTCACATAGTGGGACACAGAAGACAATTGAGTTTGCACAGGATTTAGTACACATCAAAGATAGTGAGAAAAGAAAAAAAAATTATAGGAATTGTTGATCATCCTTCCCACTTATACTCTTTCTCTCATTTTGGTCCACCATCTCCACTATCAGAGACTCACTCTCCTTCTTCACGAGAGACTAATGAGGTGACGTCAAGTCACTTGAACTTATGTGTTATTCTTGAGACCATTGGTGTGACTTCTACACCTCCACCTCTTGTTCATATTCCATCTATTGCACATGATTACTCTTTAGCATTGCCTACATTATAGCTCCAGTCACCAAGCTACCTATTGGAATTATTGAGGATGTATAAAAGGACACACATCTCCTCTCAGATGATAGATTCAGCACACCTATTATCACACTTCCATTGGAAATTCCATTTTAAGATTCTCATACATTATCCTTTAAGCATCAGGTAGGACTTCCAAATTCACCTTAAATTCAAGGGTTTCACCCTCCTTATTCACTGCCTTTATATCTTTCAAATTGAAGCCACATTGGTATGTTCATTGACATAGAAGTTCTGCCATTCTAGGGGGCTATGGAGTCTCAAGCCTCTATCATGGGGGTTTTCATTGTACTTATGGTCTTGAGAGAGTTTTTTGAGATATTTCATTTGTGCATCTTTTTCTATCTATTTTTGGAGTGGGGTTTTTCCCACTAGATTCTCTCTATTTCTCTATTTCATAGAGATTTGGTTGTGATTGGGTACCTCATTAGGACTTGTTGTTGGGACCCAAGTTTTTCTTTCATGCATTATTTATAGCTGCATTGTTGCTCATCTTAAGTGGGGTGGGGTGTTAGAGTAAAGGGTTAATTTAATTTAATTTATAAATTACCTTTACTCCCTTCTCAAGATCTCCCTTTTTGCACTTGCATTTCCATTAAATAATTAATTAGTAATTATTAAATGTTATTTTACCTCTTAGGGTTTCCCTTTTAGGTTTTTGATCTCCTTCTATAAGGATTGGTCAATTGTAAAAAAAACCATCTCATATTTTTAGTCTAATAATATATTTTTCATATTCTCAAAACAAAACCCTTGCCTCTTCGTTGTCTTTTCTTCTCTATGACAAGTTCTTACATGTAGGTGTTCTTCAAGTTTCGTGGATTTGTATTGCTCAATTCCTTCAATTAGGCCTTCTTTTCTATATCTTTGTCAAGCTATCATTATTTTTTGATATGGATTCTTCCTCATGTTTTGTTCTCAATCCTTTCTAGATTGTTCTAAGGCTTTTTAGTTAGTTGCCTTTATAGAGGGTTGTATTAACTGCATTCAATATTTACCTTCCTGGTTGGGTGTTTAGTTGTTTCTTAAGGTGTTTTCTATTGCATTCTCTTTGTTAGCTTAGAATGGAGGCTTCTATAAAAAAAAATTAATGCAAGTGAGGCTAGAACCATGGAATTTAGGGTTTTGGTTAAGCCAAAGCATTGGAATAGACTCCTTAATCCTATTGATAATATTACTAGAGTAGATATCAATAGAGCTTTAGGGGGAAAAAAATTTAATTATGAATGAACCTAGTGCACTAATAGTTCAATCCTAGGGTCATTTGTAGCATGTTTGATCAAAACCCAAATTGATCAATGGAACATTCTACAATTATGCTACAATCTGTTTGATCCTACCTAGTTGGTTGAGTTGGAGAATGTAGTTCTGAGTATTGATAGAAATTTGAAAATACTATATGTTGAGGAATATATGTCCCATCCCCTGGGTATCTTTGTCCATACAATAGTGCCTAGGCATCCTATTCTGCATATTAGGGATGATAACCTATTCAACAAAGAATGATCGAAGAGGAAAGTGTGCATAACATTTCTTCTGAGATGGAGAGGTATTGTGGAAGACCAAAGTAAGGACTAGCCTCTCAATTACCTTAGAGCATTCAACTCTTTCATTAAACTAGGAGTAGAATTCTTGGATTTAGAAAATTGGAATTCTCTTTTCCAAATTTTAACAAGTCCAACTGAGAGGAAAATTCCTTCGCTCTATCACCAGGGTTAGTGGAATTTGACTTAGACAAAATGGAAGACCTAATCATGGTCGACTAGAAGTCTCCAAATGATTCATGATCATATAGGGTTGATCTTGGTTCCTTTTTTCATTTTGGTTGCTAATTTATATGCTTATTTTGACCAACTTATTAATATTTCTAGTATATTTTATAGGTCCAATTTTTGTTGTTTCCTTTTCCTCAGTAAAAAGTGCTCTTTCATTATGAGACAACCCTTCTTCTTTGATTTACTTTTAGCTTCTCAATTAAAGAAAATATGAGTAAAGATAGATGTATGATATTCTATCATCTTAATTCTATCATTGGATAGTATTCTCTATTTGTGAGCTTAAATGAGATTATAAGGTTTAAGTGGATCTAGGTTGGAAGCATTTTGTCTATATTTCTGTCTCTTGGGCTCCCAATCTTTCTTTTTAGCTAGATCTTCTCGATGTAAGTGATTGATCTCCCCTTTGGCCTTTGGTGTTTCATGTTTTTTAGTGACTTTGTCCATTAATCTTCCCAACCCTCAAAGAGATGCCTACTTAAACTGCCTCTCTTTCCCTTCCTTGTCAAGGCTCCCAAAATGAATTCAATTATCAAGCTAAAGGGACCTTTTGCTCAAGTTTCCTTCGATGAACCCATATTCGATAAACTTCTCTCAACAATATTGTAGAACTCACATTTCTTGATTAAAAGATATGTATATAGAATATTAGGCAAAGAATTTATCAACAATACAAATTGGTTCAGAGTTATCAATGACATCACTACTATGTTTCTGGCTATGACTTGTCTTCTAGAGAAATATAAAGCAAGTATCTTAACCTTGTGTAAATGACTTTTCAAATAGGAATATATTGAGAACATTGAGAAGGTGGTGGCTTGCATTAGAAATGGCATTTATATATGCAAATAGTGTCATTATGATATTCCTATTGATCAAAGACAACTTGTCCCTTTATATCCTCTTGTTTCATCTTTGATTCTAAAAGATCGATTAGTCAATTCCTAGTTGTTGGAAGAAATCTAGCTTTCTTATTCATCTTTTTTCATATTCGACTAGCTTCCTATAACAACTAGATGGATCCCTATTTGGTAGAAGAAGAAATAGAGGTATGGGATGGTAAATCTATATCAGATTCAAGTATGCTTGAATTACCTATTTCTGATCAAGATGAAGATATTGAGGATAAGATCTCAACTTCTCCTCATATCATACCTAATAGCTAATTTAAATTGCAATACTTTGTTAAGACTTTTGTAAGATCTTAAGAAAGATATTAATTGCTATGGAAGTGTTTGCTATTTCTGGTATTTTCTAATTTAATATAGATGATGTAAATGTTGGGAGATTAGAGCTTTGCATCTTTAATTTACTTGATAAATACTAAAATAGAAAAATTGTCTTGAGGCAAAATGGACTAAGCAATTTTCTATTTAGATTTTATAATTTAATCTACAATATCTTTTAAAAAATTAGTTTTGAACTTTAAAATTAGAGAAAAATATACCAATGTATACTTAGCAAGGCAAGGTAGCATACTATTTTAAACCTAGGATGAAAGGAATTAACAGTGATATTGAGGTATGCTTAAACATGAAGTTGAAAAACATATAACAAAGGTTGAAAAAGACTAATGATTATGAATACATTTATTTATTTGAAAAGACTAATTTGGTATTTGAGATGGAAGTGGATTAAGATGAAGGGATACATGGAGAAGATCTAAATTAAGAACATCAGATAGAGGAACGGTATCAACACTACATCAAACATAAATTAAACGAAAGACAGACATAAAGAAGAAACCTAAAGGGGAAACCAAATTGGTGTGCTTTGGATAAGATGAATGCTTCGCAAAGATAGGAAATTTAGATGTATAAAACTAATACTGGGGAATTCCCCTTATAGAATTGTAATATATAGGACTATAGTCTCAAGTAAGACTATAGGTTTTCTTCTCCATTATTTCCTACTAGTGCCCATTTGAAAGAAGAATTTGTAATTTGATTTTTAATTTAATAAAATTGATAAGGCTCTGGTCGTTTATCAATAACGAAAAATATTATAATTTATGTAATACTTAAAATCATTTTAGAGTATAAAACTAAATTAAGAAATAATAAAACTACATCAAGAGATTACAACACATTAGTAAATTGTGAGCCTCTCACTTGAAAAGTCTCACTTGAAAAGTCTCGAGTTTGAATGAACTCGAACTTAACACAATAATAATTAATTTCAATAAATAATCTAAGTGTTTAACCTATTTAAAAACTAATACTTATAATATATTAATATAACTAATAATAATTTAAATTACAACTCTACTTTATTAAAAAAAAATTAATTGGTTGAGATTCTATAATTGAATATTTTTAAGCAAATAGGCTTATTATGGGAACTTTGCTCCCAAAAAGTTTTTTTTTTAGCGGAATATTTTTAAGACTTTGTCAGTTTTTAACTTTCTGATTATTTTTTCGATAGACCTACTTTTAGAAATTTCTAGAAGTTGAAGTTTAGTTTTCTTGGCAATTTTCTAATTCACCTTGCATAGAATTTCTACAACTTCTAATTTGCCTTGCATATAATTTATGCAACATTTACAATTGCAGTCACCTAAAAATGGTCATCTAGACTATTAGCCTCCTTCTCAGCATTTTGGCTAAATTAATTAATCATTTGTCTGGGCCAAATTGCTAAAAATCAATTAATTTGATTATAACCTATAGTTTGACTATACTATCCTAAGTTCATTATTTGATTAAAAGAACCCCTTTTAATTAAATAAAAGCCCCCATTATTCTAACCCACTCAATGTGCACACATAAAGAATTATTTCTATTTGGAAAATTAAAGGAAAATACTATTTGTGTCTCACGTGCAAAGTCAACCCTTTGTTTTTTAGTTGACACGTGTGTGCACATGGATCAATCTCATTTTCAAACTCCACCCTTGATCATCCATCATTTGATATTGATCTCCACCGTCTGTACATCTTCAAAAGAAAGAGCTCTCCTCTTGTCAAAGGATCCACACTCTTGAGTACTATTATGCTGCAAGTTTACCATTCAAATCCTTGAGAGTTTTTTGTGAAGAATTTCTACTTCTTGTCTACTTTTTGTAATCCATGGCATTTTAGTGTAATTTCATGTAGCTTAGTTTCCTTTACTATAATCCAGCTCACATAACATAACTAGGCTAGTTTGTAATGCTCTCATTCTTGTTTGCAAACCTTGTTGTTCTTTGCCACGAACTGAAGTCCTAAACTATCTGATCTAAAAACTACTTGATTGACCAAATGAAACACAAAATTTTTGAGTCAAAAATTGTCCTTTTTCACATTTCACTGGCAAACTATTGCACGATCTCTAGAGAAATATTGCATGATACATTTTTTCCAAAATTGTATCACTTAGCTACTACCTAGTTATACTGAGTTTTATTGCCCTGGTTAAGGAAAATTAACGCCCAAGAGAAAAGTATCGCCTAGTTACCGTAAACTTTTTTGTACGACACAATTTGTTGTCCTACCATCAACTAGCTTCTAGAAGAATATCACCTAGGTCATTTTGTTGTCAAAATAGAGTTTACAATGTGTTTTAACTTATTTAGGTTCTTGTCACTTCATTTCTTCTTGGGTCTGGTCTCAAATCTATATGTTAGGTATTGTCCTAAGTTGAAAAGATGAGTTTAGTCCATCAAATGTAAGTCTCAAAACATCATTGATGATCACTTGTCAAAATTTGGTTACTATTCTATGCTAGCTATTTGCTACTGAGCTTCTTGCTCACTCTCTTAGCTCGAGTCACTAGTGTCATAAATTCTTGAACACTCTTGACAAGCCATCTATTTTACTTTGACTAGTGATTATTCTTGATTATATGAGCTTTAAATCTGAAACACTTCTCTCATCCTATTAAGAAAAGACACATCCTTACATGTCAGTCACAACTAGGTTCCAAGTTGGTAACTATATTTGTCCCTCTTTCCTTTTCACACAATTGGAGACTCCACCTAGGCACCCTCATGGACAACCTTGTGTGGAAGATCATAATTCTAATCAAATGCAAATAGCCAACATCTGACACAATCTACTTTAAAGCTTTAAAAAACCATTTGGTACACCCTTTGATACACCCACGAGTGAAAACATTTTGACCAACATGCATCCTAAACAAATCAAACACTGCTTAGAAGAGCAAGCACATGAAAATGAAAGACTTATGGAAGCCATCTATGCTAGAGAATGAGTTGATCAACAACCTAAGCCTAACACTCATACACACAATAAGGAAACTAGAAGTGGCCATTATCACAATCCATTTGATCGCATTCCCCTCGGTGGTAATGATGGTGACCACACACCTCCAAGGAATTCTAAAGTCAACATGAGAGCATTCTCATCACCAACCAGACAATCACAATCACATCATGAAAGTGATGATGAGATCACTAGTGAATATGTCATAAGATCTCAACAAGACAAGCTCGCTCAAAAATTGATGCTCAAGGATTTAGAGCAAAATGGGGACCAATACTTCTAGTAAATGACAAAAAAGGGATGGAAACTCCCTCAAGATTTTGATGTGCAATGAATAATCAAAAAGCAAGAGCCCACTAAGGCTGAAATTTTTAGAAAAGAAATGCAAGAATTGAGGAAACAAGTTGCACAATTACAAACTTCCAAAGAACCACCTAAAACTTCATTTGTTGAATCAATATGTACTCTCCTATGTGATAGAAGTTTATACATGCTTCCATTTCCTAAGGATATAGAGGTTCCTGAGTATGAAAAATACAATGGAAATGGTGACCCTCATGATAATGTGATGCATTTCTATGCTATTAGCATAGATTTCATGCATGAAGGCACCTATCTTATGCGATTATTTCGTAGGAGTCTAAGAGGGCAAGCTATGGAGTGGTTCACAAAATTGTCTCCCCCTCTCAAAAAAATTGATGCACTCACACAACGTTTTATCCAAAAATACTCCTATAACATTCAGCATCTCATACCTATCTTGATTTTGTTTAACATCAAACAAAAACAAGAACTTTTTACAACATACCTTCAAGGATGGAGATCCCTATACTCTAGGTACCCTCAGTAAGTTCCTAAGGTTGAGAAAATTAACATCTTTTTCAACACACTTGTACTAAAACTTCACTTCAACTTAAGAAAATAGGTGTTCATATCCTTCAACACAATGGTCAATGAGAGTTCTTATCATATTGATGATGTTGCTATGAAGATGGGTGACATTGTTGTGAACAAAGATAAAAATGGCAACGGAAATGGCAAGGACAAAAATAAATCTTGGAACAAAAACAAATATGTTGTCAATGATGGAGTAGTGAATGCTCCTAATACCAAGGAATCTATGTTCAACCTCTCCAATGCTATTTACACTGCAAAACAACAAGAGGGTTCAAAACCACAAACATCTGACAAGAACACCAAGTTTACTAAAAAATGATGTGTTTATATGCCAATGGTTGAACCTTATGATGTGGTCTTAAAGACCTTAATTGCAAATAAACTGGTCATGCTTCCAGACAACTCCCACCCCTACGAGCCACCTATCAAGCCTGATTGGTGGAAAGAGGATCATTTTTGCAACTATCACTAATCATTATTTTAAACTAAAAGATGTCATCCAAGATCTTATAGATGGTGGTAAAATTGTCATGGATGGCCTTGTTAAAAACTTTGACCACAAAGATTTCAAGTAACCCTTGCCCGAATATGAGAAAGTTGAATCTTCTAAGGCTTCTAAGAAAAATCATGATGCTAAGATCAACTATGCATATGCTAACACTAATCATGTTATAAACATGATAGAATCTATTGAGTATCTTTGCATAATGAATTCTAATTTTGACAATCAACCCAACCATGATGTTGAGGATGAAAGACCCAAGGTCATCCCTAAAACAAGAAATGTTCCTCCAAAACATAGGAATATCCAACCTAAGGTGGTCCTTCGAGTGGCAGAATCTTCCTCCTCCTAGCGTGAGTCACTTAACATTGTCACTAGGGGACAATTTAAAGTTGTTCTAAAATTTTCAAATGATTCTAAGAATGCATCATCATATGTCATCATACAAGCAAACAACTACCTCAATCATCTCTAATTATGACCTTGTTATCCAATTGCAATGAACTTCGACTCAAATTTCCATCTTTGAGTTTTTAGAATTATCCCCTTTGCACAAGGACATCCTTGAAAAAGCCTTGCATTCTGCCAACATCCCCATGGATATTAATGCAGATTGATTCCAAGCTATGGTGAACCATATTTTTTCACCTCACTATTTTACCTTTTCTGAAGAAGATAAAAAAGATCTCAGTCATCCCCATAATCTTGCCCTTCACGTTGAAGTCCAAATATTTCATACTCATGTTTGCCAAGTCTTGATAGACAATGGTTTAGGATTAAACATCATCTCATTCAATGTGATCCAACGATTAGGCATGTATAAATTTTCCCTTGACCCTAGATGCAACATTACTATTAAATCCTATGGTGAGGTCGAAAGACCTTCCAAAGGTCTCATTGTGCTTTCAATTTGAGTTGGTCCAATTGAGAAAGATGTCATTTTCCAAGTCCTAGACATACCGCTCGCATACAATTTGTTGTTGGAACAACCATGGATTCATGATATGCAAGCAATACCTTCCACGTATCATTAGTGTATCAAGTTCCTTTTCAATGGTACTGAGATAGTTGTCCCTAGAGACAACTCAATGTCTATCAATACACTATCTATTGTAGAAACATTGGTTCCACATAATCTCTCTTATTACAAGCTAAAACCATCCTTTATAGAGTGTGAATAGAAACTAAAAATGATGAGCCTAGGCATGGGTGAATACACTCTAGACTCTATTGTTGCTTTACATGTTTCCCCTTAGTCTTATGGGAAACCGTCTCTTGAAACAAAGCCTTCAACATCTACAATGACCATTTTTGGCACCTTTTGTTTAATCCTTAGTTCCCTTAGAAGTAGAAAAGGAAGAACAAGCAATCAAAGACTAGCTATATAGGGAAGAGGAAGATGAGGAAGAAGTCATAGTCAATACTCCCATCTCTCCTAAACATTATGGAAAAGGATATTAAATTCTTGCAAATATGGGCTATCAGGGCCACGGGTCCTTAACTGGTAAAAAAAAAGCTCTAGCAGAACTCTTAAGTCATACTAAGGGTCACAAACTTGAGATACTATTGGCCTAGGTTTTGGGCTAGAAGATGAAATACCAACATTTGGCAGAAGAGCTACCATGTCTAGAGAATCAAAGGATGATGATCCTCCCTTTGTTGTTGTCACTTTGCAAGATGAGGATTTCATGCCTCTCACTTCTCTCCTTTGGGGAGGAGAAAAACTAACGACTCATAATGATGTTGAAGCTTCTACTTCTAGGCAACATGAACAAGATGAATATGACCATGAAGACTTAAACATAGGAAGGATTAGACAAAATATTGCTTGTTTAATTGCCAGGAATCAAAGTACAAATTCTTACGAGTATGAATGGGAAAGTCTATCAAACACATCTTGTGAATTAGGGGTGGATGTCATTTACACCTATGCAACCCAACCAAATGTAGTCAAAAAGTCTAGTGTAGGGTTAGACGAGTTTGGTTTTCAAACTACTTTAGTGGACCATGTTGGTCCCTTTAGGTCTATTCCTAATATGGATTCCTTTGCAACATTCACTATAGGCTCATCTTCTCACGTCACTAGAGATTACTCTTTTTGCATCAATAACCTTGAAGCTTCCACATCCCTTTCCTTCATTCACCTTGATCTCATATATTGGTCAGTTCAACAATAAAGACCTAAAATATTGTCTTTCTAGAATGACTATGAGATTTCTTGCTATCTTAACATCATTGAACCCATGACTTATTCCACCACTAAACCCATGGTTAACATGATAGAAGCATATATCAAGTACCTTAGTCATAAAAATAAAAGAAAAAATAAGCAATTAGATGGTGAAAACCACTTTGTGGCGATATTTGAACCTTAAAAAAAAAGTTAAAATAAAGATGTATCCAATGGTGAAAATCTCCTTGAGGCACCTATGGACAAGGTATTTGGTAGTCTACCAAGTTATTTTTAGGACAGATCTTCAGTTCTCATTGAACCTACACAACCTATCAACTTAGGTACAGATGAATCTTCCAATATTATCCATGTGGCTCAATCATTATCAACAGAAGAAAAGTAGAGTTTTGACAAATTCTTTCAAGACAAGAAGATTAATTTTGAATGGACATACTTAGATATGCCAAGCTTAACACATATCTAATTATGCATCATTTATCTATCTCTCCTAGTGTAAAACCTGTTAAACAAAAAATGAGAAAGATGCATCCAAATGTAGCCCTCTTGGTCAAAGTAGAGTTGGAAAAACTCCTAAGTGAAAACTTTATTAGAGCTATTGATTATGTGGAATGGATTTTTGATATTGTACCTGTGTCTAAACATGACAAATCTATTTGAGTCTGTATTGATTTCAAAGATCTAAAGAAAGCATTCCTTAAGGATGAATTTTCACTACCCACATAGACATGATAATGGATATGACAGCGGGTCATGAAAATGTACTCCTTAATGGATGGCTTTTTCAAGTATAACCAAACCAAGATTGCTCCTACTGATCAAGAAAAAAAAGACTTTACATGTGTAGGGGCACCTTCTGCTGGAATGTCATTCCCTTTGGACTCCAAAATGCTGGCACTGCCTATCAATGTGTAATGACTAACATCCTCCATGATATGATGCATAACAATATGGAAGATTATGTTGATGACACCCTAGAAAAATCTTTAAAAAAAGACACACATTCTTGATGACCTTAGTTTGATATTGGACTATATGGAACAATTTCAACTTAGGCTAATTTCAAAAAAGTGTACCTTTGGTGTCACATCTAGAAAACTACTATGCTACATTATATCTATAAAAGGCATTGAGGTTGATACTAAAAAAGTACAAGAAATCATGGAAATGCCTCCTCCAAGGAATATCATTCAACTCAGAAGTTTGCAAGGACGTCTGCAATCCATTAGAAGATTCATTTCTCAGTTGGCTGATGAAGCTCAATCTTTTAACAAAAAATTGTATGAAGACTCTACTCATATATGGAATAAAGATTGTCAACAAATTCTAGACCAGATCAAAGGGTACTTGGCTAAAGCTCCCATATTAATGCCACCCATACTAGGAAAACCTTTAATTTTGTATATCTCAACTATAGCTTCCTCTCTAGGAGCATTATTGGAAAAGGACGTGCAATATACTACATCAACCACACTTTTGTGGCCTATGAGATGAACTACAAAAACATTGAGAAAGCTTGGCTTGCAATTGTCTTTGCTTCTCAAAAACGCATACATTATATGCTAGCACATACAGTTCACCTGATGGCTAAAATTGATCTCCTCAAATAATTATTAAGCAGAGCTACACTTACTGGTTACCGGGCTAAATGGATGATGATTCTTTTAGAATTTGACATTTAGTATATCAAATGCAAAGCTATCAAGGGGCAGGCCATAGATAACCAATTGGTTGATTTTCCACTAGAAGATATAATACCTATGTAGATTGAGTTTCTAGATGCCTCAATTATGTACATCACTAAGAGAACTTGGAAAATGTTCTTTGATGGTTCTCATATATAGAATGGGGTTGGGGCAGCCATCCTATTTATTTCACCTCATGGTTATACAATCCCAAAATCTTACAAACTCATAATCCCTTGTACTAAGAACATTGTGAAATATGAGGCCTTAACAAATGGGATCAAAATGGCTCTTAAATGGAGAATCACAAAATTGCACATCTATGGAGATTTCTAACTTGTCATAAATCAAGTGAACAATGAATATCAAACAAAAAATGACAAGTTGGTACATTACAAGAATGTGATTGATGCTCTAAGGAACTATTTCACTTTTGTGACATTCCAGCAAATTCCTAGAGTAGAAAACAAGGTTGTTGATGTTATGGCTACTCTAGCATCTATCCTCTAGTTGCAAGAACATGAATTGCGATTTGAGTTCTTGGTGGAAGAACTATGTCATCATACCTATGATTCCTCAGCTAACCATGTGATCTACACCATTGCAGGTCATGATTCCTCTTGCTATGTTACTATCTTCTCTTACTTGTATTGGTCAAGTTATTCTTGAAACCCTCACGTGCAACCAAAAATGCCAACTCCTTCGCAATGCTTCACATTACACTTTGGTCTTTGGTGACTTGTATAGGAAGAGCCTAGATGGAATGTTACTTAGGTGTTTAGAGCTAGAAGAGTCTAAAAAGGCACTAGCCAAAGTCCATAATGACATTTGTGGGGCACATTCCAATGGCCTTGCACTTGCTCAGAAATTGCTTAGGGTGGGTTATTATTGGCCAACCATGCAAGCTGATGATGTTTGTTATGCTAAGTCCTGTAACAAATGTCAATTTCATGGCAACTTGATTCATGCTCCTAGATGTGAGCTTATACCCTCTATGACATACTGGCCATTCTAGCAATGGGGCTTTGACTTGGTAGGCAAAATTCATCCAAGTTCATCTAGTGGCCACAAGTTTATTATCACAACGACTGAGTATTACACCAAATGAGTTGAGGTTGTCCCACTATCTATTGCTATAGGAAAACATGTTGCCATGTTTATAGTAAACCACATCAGTTGTCTCTATGGCATTCCATCCTCCATCATTACTAATAATGGAGGACAATTCAAGAACAAGGACCTCAAACAACTATGCAAGAAATTGAGAATTAAACAACATTCGTCCTCAATCTACTACCCTCAAGGAACGGCCAAGCTAAGGCCTCTAACAAAACACTACTCAAGATTATGCACATAACAGTTTACAAATTAGGGAAGGACTAGCACTTATAGATCAATGTAGCAATAAAAAGGCCTAAATAACTACCATACGTACTCCTAGAGGGGCCACACCTTTTTCTTTATTCTATGGCTTTAAGGCTTTCCTCCCCTTAGAAGTTGAGATCCTCTCATTGTGAGTTTCCTTACATGGGTTGGTCACTGATGAAGACCATAGGGCTATGCAAGTACAGGAACTAGAAACTCTTGATGAATGCCACAAGGCTTCTTTTGATTGTATGAGGGCTCATCAAACATAGATGTCTACTCAATATAATAAGAAATTTCATCCCCATGAGTTTCAAGTGGGTGAGATTGTGCTTAGAGAAAGCCCTAAAAAATTAGCAGAACTAAGAACATAAAGGGAAGATTAAACCTAACTGGTTGGGCCCTTACATTATCATAGCAATATTTGAGTCTAGTGCTTATCAGCTTTCTACTTTGGAAGGAGAATAACTGTCAGAGCCTATCAATGTCCTACATCTAAAAAAATTCTATGCTTAGAGGCTCAACACTCAACTATTTGTACATATCTATTCATCCTGAAAAAATACTAAAAATGAGAAAATGTTTTGAAAAAATGATCATCTTAGTGAAAACCTAGCAATAGGCGCTTTGATGCATCACCAAAAAAATCAAAAAATGAAAAAAATACAAAAAATTTGAAAAAAGTCCTAAAAAATTTGCCAAGTGGTGAAAACTTGGAAATATGCACTACTTGAGACCCTTGAACCTATGTCTATCATTCTCAATCACCCACTCTGCAACACATCTCCTACTTGGAATTGTTCCTTGTCTTCATCTTAGGGGCACAACTACTTAGCCTATTGAGGTCTCCTTGCGCATTAGGGTTTCTTTGGCAACTCACAAAACAATGTTTCTCAACACTACCCTGCTTGACATCAAGTGTTTCTCAACAATTTTCAGATAGTTTACCTACAGTCTTGGATGTTGTGATATTTCTCACTATCAGAATCAAGTCTTCTTTATGTGTTTTCTATGATGATTTCTTTGTTATGTGTTCCCTCCCTAATAGTCTTTTGAGGATGTTGTGGACTAGAAGACTAGGGATGTGGGGCATGTTTACTTGCTTTCTGCTTATGGGTATACTTTGTCAGTCTACATTGTTTAGAGCATTCATGCTTGTCCTAGTTAGAACTTTGACTCACAACATATCATCCTTGATTGTTTTCCCAAGACTGCACTTAGGATTTATCCTGTACTTATGCCTAGATACAAGTGTAATCTTAGTATATTAAACTTAAGGAATCTAATCACATAGCCATCTTGACTTACATGTCTTTGATGCTTAGATTGGATTTCCACATTCCTTTCTGATATCGATCATATCCATATCCTCATAGTTACAGTACGGATGATTGTATGATCTTATGATGTTCCTAATAAATGCTCAATGATGAAATTAGAGTCTAAATGTTATGTGTTCCTTGTTGGTAAACCACTTTGCATTTATTTTTTCATTATAGGTTCATTTTCTAGCTTAGTCTTGCTTTCCTACATATGAGGAGAGCTCTTTCTTCATCTTTTTCGAACATGTTTGCTAACTGCTTTCATACCTTCTTTTCTTTCTTCTTGTCATTTCTATTCATCTTCTTAACCTCTCATTCCACCTCTTTTCTATCCTACAATCACAAGGGGTTAATCTAAAAATCACATCTAATCTATCCAAGTGTTACATTTTTCAAAACATAAGTCTATATCATACATATGAGAGCTAAACATCATACATGAGAGAGATTCATGAGCATAAAAACAACGCATACATGAAAAATCACATGGAAATGTAAAATGTTGAAACATCCATCAAAATGAGACAAGTACATAAGGCTATCGATCCAATCCAGTATCTCATATATATCAAAATGTATCACTATACATATACAATGTGAGATCCAAAATCTAGATATCTATCTAAAAATACATGGGGTACAATCAAAAATTGCCATGACACATCAAGCCTAGACCTAAGACTGACTCGCTCCCTCTACAGTTGGTGGTGGCCCTGTTGGAGGACCATGTCTCCTATCCGGTGGCTATACCACACCCTTTGATCTGTTGGCTCACTCTGAGTAGTCAAGAAGTCCCTAACTTGGCGGAATCACACCCCTATATGCTACATAGTAGTATGCAGCTTGTGCCCCATGATGCAGTGACTCTTACCTACCAATATCTCGCTTCCTGCGGAGCTCCTCTCCTCATGCCCGCTCATCTATGAATTGTTGATCTCGTACTACAATAGTAACTCAGATTGCTTGCAACTCTACCTCCATAGCCAAAAATATATCATCTTGATCATCATTTACAGCTAGTTTCTCCAACCGTAGCTCCACTTGCTCATCTCTCCTATGTCTCAGTGGATGCTCCTCCTCCTCCTCCTCCCTCATGGCCTGAGTCGATGTCCACCTTCTCCCATCTTGAGAACTACTCCCAACCTCCATCCATCTACCTTTTCCTCTACCTCTTCCACCATCTCCTCCATCCCCCTATCTTGTTGTTACAAGTGGGGCATCCAATCGGGTGAACCATGGGAATGGATGCCTCTGCCTCTCATATAAATATGTTGGGTCTGCACCTGCATCTGTTATATTTGGTCTATAATCCCAAGGTGCTTGCACTAATGTTGTTGTCTCTTGGATAGCTATTTGATAGTCCAACATAAGGAAGCCAACCTTGTGACTCCTCTCTATGGTACAGTGCATAGGTGGTCGTCTCCATTGAGATCCTTTGCTTTTGCCCAAACTACTGCCATACTTGTTCAATTACAAACCACTCAATAATATATGCATGTCTATCTACCAACTACGGGCTAGTTGTAATGCATATACCCTAGCTCCTAAGAGTCTAACCACCTATGGCACTATCGATATGGTCACCATACAAAGGATGTGAGCTCATCTAAAATCTGTCAATAATATGTCAGATCTCCACTATGGGTCTACAGTACAAAACCTATATATCTAAAAATGTAGGGTTGACTATGCTCTCACGACTGAACCCACGATCAGATCACAACAATGAGCTCCCCAACCCATATCTATGCTAACACTGCCGTGCATGCCCAAGAGAGTCCCTTGTGGTATACTATCTCATGCAGCTCATGATACTTGTTGGCAAGAATGGTCGGTCCCCAAGCCATCCTTTGTGGCCAACCAATCAGATCTGCTACTAACCTGCCCCATCCCAACAGGAAGCCCTCCTGGCCCCTGTTGGTAACCAGAGCTTGAGCAACTAGAGAACATACCAAACATTGCTTAGGATACTGATTGTCGTACTCATGAATGAGTCACTCCCAACTCAAATGTCGATCTAGGATGGTGACATCCTAGAACATATCTTGCACTATTATTCTACCCTCCATTAAGGTTTGATCAGAGTACACCTATGACATGTAAACAACCTTGCCTTAGTATGCCTCAGATAGCTATCAAAAACTTACAAACGCAAATGGGAAATCAAAGCATTAGAACTCATTAGATTGCCATAGCAAGGAACTTGAAGGATGTGGTACACATCCTCTAAAGTGATAGTCACCTCTCTAGTAGGTAGATGGAAGGTGTTTTGCTCACTATGCCATCGCTTGGCTAGTGTAGTCAACAACCTGTGGTTTTCCTAGACATGGGGCATCTGCGTGACCCACTTCAACCCAATACTCACTATGATGGTTTTCTCATCATCAGTAAGGCATCCCATAATGCATAACCCCACCACTTTAAGGGCCCTAATAAGAAATTTGGGGAGCATTATTTGCAAAACAACAACAAAGAAGCATCAATACCATTGAAAAATAGTGCTCAAAAAAGAAAAATCCAATTCAAACACTCAAAACATAGGTCGTGTGATACTTTTTCCTATAGATAGACAATATTTTTTGTTGTCTAAGTATCATACGATACTTTTTATAGTATCTAGGTGACACTTTTTCCAGGGTGATATTTCACATTGGCTCGTACAACAGTTGGGTATGCCCCCATATGAGAGAGTTTACCAAACTATGTGATACTTTTTCTATACGAAATATCGCATGATATTTTCTAAAGTACTCGTGTGATACTTTTAAAAATATTACAAGTACACTTCATATCTACTCTAATTCACATTTTCATGTCTAATCACCTTTCTACTCAATTTGACCTAATTTTTATCTTTTATCCTTTGTGGTCAACTCTAGTCAAACTGGGACATTCTATCATTTCCTTAAAGTCACTTTTTGGTTCTAATCATCTATCTATCATCTTGGACATTTTTATATCTCAATTTTCTCATATCTAGCTTCTTTGCATCCCCCTTACCTCATTTTAGTTTTGATCTTAAGGGGGCAGAAATACTCTATCATCACTTGCTACAACTATCTATTTCTTAGGAGCATATGTTTGATCTTTTTGTTTGCTCTTGATCTATCTACTTTGCTTGGTGTTAGCACTCTTCTTAAGTTCTAACATTGTCTCTTTCCTAGTGTTTAGTACTATGGCTAGCAAGCTATACATTTAGGATTTGCTATCTCCTTCTGCATTTTGTTCTTCAAAATTAGGTATCTCTATCTATTGTTGCCTACTTGACTTCTATTTTCTTTGATGTAATGTATTCACAAATTGATCACACATTAGTCAAAGAGGGGCAAATGTAATCACCTAAAAATGGTTGTCTAGACTATTAGGCCCCTTCTCCACATTTTGGCTAATGTAATTAATCATTTGTCTAGGCCAAATTGCTAAAAATTAATTAATTAAATTATAACCTATAGTTTGACTATACTATCCTAAGTTCATTTTAAAACTAAAATAACCCCTTTTAATTAAATAAAATCCCGCATTCTTCTAACCCACTCAATGTGCACACATAAAGCATTATTTCTATTTCACAAATTAAAGGAAAAGATCCTTTTTGTCTCACATGCAAAGTCAACTCTTTGTTTATTGGTTGACTTGTGTGTGCACATGGATCAATCCCATTTTCAAACTCCACCCTTGATCATCCATCATTTGATCTTGATCTCCACCATCTATACATCTTTAAAAGAAAGAGCTCTCCCCTTGTCAAAGGATCACACTCTTGAGTACTATTATGTTGCATGTTTACCATTCGAATCCTTGAGAACCTTTGTGGAGAATTTCTACTTCTTGTCTACTTTTTATCATCCATAGCATTTTAGTGTAATTTTATGTAGCTTAGTTTTCGTTACTATAATCTAGCTCACATAGCATAACTAGGTTGGTTTGTAATACTCTCATTCTTGTTAACATAGCTGCATTTTGCATTGCATTTTGAGAGTTCTCTTATGGACACTTGCACTCTTACATCTTGTCTTAAAGAAACCTCTCGTTGCATGGTTTAGTAGCAAGAAAAGTATCTCTAAGGCTTAGCTGAGAACCCTCATATAGTTGAAACATACTTTCTTGCACTCTATGGATAGGGAGCTCTAAGTCAGCATCCAAGCATTTTGGTCTCATGGAATCACTTGGATAGAAGGGTTAAGAGTGTGACACCTTTTGAGTGTACAATAATGATTTTCCTACTAATCTAAGTCCCTAGTAATATAAAATGATTATTATTTTGTTGTAGATCATTTAAAGATTTTTTTGAACAACTCTATCATAATGCTTTCCATAGCAAATTAAATTTATGCAGAGTTGGTATACACAATGAATTTGATGGAGAAATATTGAGTTACCACGAGTCATCAATTTGCCTGTGGATACAAAACATCTTATTTTTAATTGAATGATTACCTCTTTGTAGGTAAAGTGCACCACTCTCTTTATTTCACTTGAATTTATCTATTTAATATTTTTCTTACAATTGTTATGTGAGGATTGATCTATCATTCTTTTCATTGGATTTGTGAGCATGTAATGGAAGACTTTTTAATTACAGATAGACCAATTTGAATCCTATATTTATGAAGCAAAAGACGATATTTGAAAAGGTACATATTGATAAATAAGCATTGAAATCTAAAATAATTTTTGATGACACTAAGTGTATTCAGATTGATGCACAATTGTTACTACTACATTCCATTCCATTATTTGAAGATTGTTGATGGATACTGATGGAGTTATTATTTTTGCCAAAAGAATAAATAGTATATTCACCTATATTGTTGGAAAATTCTATTCTAGGATTGCAATATAACTGCTTATTTAGTAAAAGATATTGAGAGATACTATAATGGGGAGCATGTTGATTTTTAAAGTTTTTTTGTCATGAAAGTCTTGTATAATTTATTGGTTATGAAAGGATAATGGTGCCAATAAATAAATAATAGAATTCTCCAACATGAGAATACATAACATTACTTTTGAATTAATCTTAAACAAATTTCTAAAAGAATGTACAAATTATTGATGTGAGTTTGATGCTAAATGAGTGTATGTGGGTTATTTGTGATATACAAATTTCATTGACCATTCTTGGACCAAAGAATCTATCTGCATGAGTAACTAATAGTTTCCTTTGTCATGAGAATGCATCTTTGGGCTAATGCACTCATATGCTCACCTCATTTTATTTTTTTATTAGCACTAACAAATGGAGATCACTTGAGACATGTAAAAAAGTATATGAGTGACCCAATAAAATATTTTTGATCTTTGTTTTTTTTTTAAATCTTTCTTAATATGTCAATTTAACATTGTATATCAGATTTACATTGCTACACTCATCATTTAGGATTATAGTGCTACCTCTTTGTCAACATTGCAATAGAAAACCTATTCTTTTACATGCATTCAATTAGACAAATCTCTTCTATCGACTTATTGTTTCATGTACATAAACGTGCAACTGTCAATATTAAAAACTACGTGTAATTAATTTGATAGGCTTACTCCTAGGAAGAATCCTATCAGTTTGTTCAGACTTCTCAACAATCTTATACTAGACAAGGGAAAGATGTGTTGAAAAAATTATGATAAGCATTCATAATAATTGGTGAACCACATTGACCACTTCACCACTGTTGAGAATAGTCTCAATGCACAAATACCTTCCAAATGTTGACGTGTTATCAGAAACCAAGATGTTCAAATAATTATACGCAGCATATGAATATCATAGTTTAATGAGAGATAATAATATGTACCATATGACAATTATTAGTGGTTAAATTTTCCCAACTTCTTCAACCATTGTGAAATGATATCCATCTGGCACTGCTCTCTATAAAATATTACCTTGAACCTAAAATTTTGTAGCATAGCTTCCTCTTTCCCCTACATGATATTTAAACTAATGAAATAAGTTGGAAGTACAAGAAAGAGTGAGCTATCTAGCTATGTATGCCTCTTATGTTTCATGACTGAAGTCTACCTATTATTCTTCATTACTATTATATAAGTAAAATGTGATCTATCATTATTTTCTAATTCTTTGTTAATTACAATGTTGACACAATACTACACATAATAATATAAATAAAATATCATTTTTTGGTATGCAAATATTTTTTTAAATGTTTACATTGATAAACAATATTAAATATTTCATCCAAATAATTATTTTTCAATCAATTATAAGTTTAAATATTATATAAAAAATATGTTTTTATAAATTGTCTTATGTACTATAACAATATAAGAAATATAAGAAATAAAATTCAAATTGAAAACACTACATAAATCATCCTCCATAAGTGAACATTATTATATAAAACATGAACAACACTTTTTTACCAAGTGAGGTTGCTAAAATCATAAATTGAAGGTCAATTACACCATTGAAACATCAAAAATATTATGATAATACCAACTACAAGATTGCCTTCCTTTAATAATGTCTAAGTCATTTAGTGGTGAAAACAGTGATCCTTCTTTCAATGCCACCATAATAGTAGCAACTTAGTTTTGAGACAAGATATGCCAAAATCCTTGGATCCTAAGCAGGAAAAAGAGTAAGTCACAAAAAATCACCACCAATAACCACAAATCAAAAGCAATAGGCATGATCTCAAAACAATAGGTACATCAATAATAAATCACCACATATGAATTTATTGTCTCACTTTAGAGCTTATTAATTCTTTCATTTATAATATGAGAGAATTTCCTATTTTTTAATCTTGGTTATTAATTTTGCTTAAGTTTTATGTTTTATGGTTAATGTTGAATGCAAATTAATGAAAAAAAAATTCTAAATTTTTTATTTTCTTATGTGCTTGTTGATGATGATAATTTTTTTAAAATATAATTATTGTTATTTATTTAACATTCAAAATGCTTTTAGTCTTTTGAATTTTGCTTTTGTTTGTTGGTCGGGTCTGACCTGCTATTTCTTTTCTGTTGCTTAGCTACTAGATTTGAACTGTTAGTTTTTTTATGTTGTTAACTGGTGGATTTTAGGAACTTGTAAAAAAGTTGTTTTACTTAAATCAAAAACATTCAAAATTCTTATATTAATATGAATCTATTTTAAATGGATTATTTATTTCATGTTCTAAAAAATCTTATTATTGTCTTTGCAAGTGCCTTTCTTTGTGAAGAGCACATTCAGTGGAACCCTATTAGACATGTCTACTTACTCTGAAACAATAATTCTATATATTTCTTTCACTTCAAAAGGTGGTCATTGAAAAAGAGTAATTTGCCAAATTTGGGATTTTAAACTATAAACTATAAACTATAATTCTTGATGTAATTATTTATTTGTGAGATGATGTTTCTTAAAAGTGTTTTTTAAATTGGGATGATTAGTTTTACCTATTAGTTTTATTAATCTTTTCATAAGTTTTAATGCTTCTTTGTATTTAGCTTAGATATCCATATATATTAAAGGATGAAATGTGCTTGCCAATTTTTTGTATAATTATAGTGAATAAATTACAAAAATCTGTAATCTAAAATATTTTATCTGAGAAATAAAAATTAGTTAAGAAAATTAATAGATTTTTTTTAAGAAATAAAAATCAATTAGAAATATCATAGAGGACAAGGAGTATAGTAATATTTTTTAATGTTTATGTTTGGATATTAATTTTAAAACTAGTTTATTGATGCTATAAATTTTTTATGAAATTAAATATAAAAATAGAAAATAAAATTAAAAAATTCTATATTTTAATTTATTTTAAATATGAAAAATATTTAATAACATATTTTTCTACGATTATCTAAACCTTTATTTTAGATTTCTTGATGTTGCTTTCTATGGTTTGTTTGAGTACTAAATTCAGATGCTAGAAATTGAGGTTTGGCATTGTCACGTAACCAATTTAAAATATAATTTTAATAATAATTAAATAAATAATCATAAGAAAATCAAATTCAAGTATAGAAATAAGAAATAAAAATTACATATATAATATATTATAAATAAATAATATTTAGTACAATATTTAAAATAATCAAATAATAATAAATTTAATATGAATAAATAAATTAGTTAAAATATGTAGAAGAGAATATTGTAGAAAATATGTTATATTTCTAAATAAGATTTAATAATAAATGATAATAAATATAAAATAGACAAGTAAATAAATAATATAATATAAATTAACTAAATCTAATAAAAATTCAAGAGGTGTAATAGAAAGATGTGACTCTTTAAAATTAAGGTATAAAAGGGATGAGAGTTCATTTTAAAGAGTAAGGAAGAAGAGTTAAATAAGAATTATTAGAAGAGGGATGAGAAGAAAACAAGTAACTTTTTCAAATATTTTCAATGATGAAAGGATGTGACTTCTTGAACAGGTTGTGATTATGAATGATTGTGACTCTTCAAAAATATTTTAATTATGAAGAATTGTGACTTTTTAGAAGGATTTTGATTATCAAAGGTTGTGACTTTTTTATAATATTGTGATTATGAAGTGTTGCAACTTTTTGGTAGTATTGTGATTATGAAGGGTTGTGACTTTTCAAAGGGATTGTGATTATGAAGGTTTGCAACTCTTTGAAAATGACATGGATGGTAAATAAAATATGGGAGGATTAAAAAATAATTAACCTAAGAGAGTTGAACTAAAAACCATCAGAGTAGAGAAAGTAAAGAAACTAAACAAATATATAGTTAATGTTAGGAATTGAAGTAATCTATATTCTATGAAGAATTATAAAATGAAAAACTAAAGGAAACCAGATTTGTGTTCATTTGATATGTTTATTTCATAAATAAATATGAATCAATTGGTAGATAAAATTATCAACATCAAGGATTGAGATGAGAACTTTATAGTTCTCATATAGATCAAGTAAGAACTTGGTAGAGGGCATTCATTAGAATGTCGAGTTTCTTTTAAGAAAACTCAAACATTAGAGGGCATTCTTGATTGAATCTCGGGATTTTGAATTGGAACACAGAGAGAGATTTGTAGAGAATCTCTTAGAGACAATATATATTGTAATGGCTAAAGGTGGGATCTCTACCAAGTATGTTAATCTGTTCGATCATTAATAAAGATCTCAGAGGCATTAGAAGGTGCTCTTAACATGATGGTTTCCTAACAGAGAGTTATTCTCATTAGAGGATGAGGTAAATCTGAGTAGAACTTTACAAGTATCTCTAATCAAGGGGGTTTAATTAGGTTCTTAATAAGCCAATTAGGTTTAGGATTACATTGCCAACCTTAGTAGACATGTCATTTACACATACACATGACAACTATCAAGTGACACTATAAAATCACATTACACAACATCTAACATGTCACTAACTACATATGAAACACCTAATAGATACATACAAATTATGATCACGAATTGAATCACTTAACAACGAGGTTCAAATCTCTTCGTTAGATTCAACCTTGGTTTTATAGTTTGCACATTGGGTTGGTTATTGTTTCTTCGATAAATTTCCATGGTAACTTTATTGATCACTCAATTCGAATATCGGTAGTTCAATGAAATTACATGTATATATAAACCAAATTGCATAATCAATTGATTGAACATTCTACATTCTCATTTTAATAAACTTTTCCCATTTCTGCACATTAATTAAATATGGTTGATTTGCATAATTGAATTAACCATTTAACATTTATAATCTCATTCCAATGAACTTATAATTTCTAAATAGTATGCATATAAAAAATTATGTAATTCAATCATCGTGATATAGTCCATCGGTTTCAGTCTTCAACTTTTTAAACACAATTCATCAATTATTCTAAATTTAATTCCAATCAATTTAATATTATCAAAGGGAACTATCTGAATGCATATATAAAATAATCATCAAGACACCATAAAAAACATAATCATCATAAGGTAAAACTCCACATAGCATCGACAATTCAAATCAATGGTTAAATAGTCAAACAATATAGCAAGTCTCAAATCACAGGGTATCAAAACATGAACATATCAACTGATATCAATTTCTATTAGAACACCTAAACCATAAAACCTCAATTCATATCCATCATCATAGTCGACTAAGTCCATAACTTCTATCACCTAGTTATGCGAATGTATCCTAGAGAACACATGCAATGTTTATGATTTCAACCATAATTTTGAGCACCCAATTAACTCATCCCAATATAGGAGTATAACCTAATGTACAATGTACCCTAACAACCTTAACACATTGTAATGTACTTTTAATATTAATAATTAAGATACTTAAAGTAACTTCTAGTGAGTTGATAATCTTTGTCTTTGAATTTCTAATGATTCATAAGAGGGTAAGTATTAAGTTATATTATTGCAACAATCATCAAATTATTATACATAAGATAACCATAATTATCATAATGTCCTCTACATGGTTTCTAGCAAGAACACCAACATTTTCCCATACCATTGTCTTGTTGTGCCCATATATCCATTCAAATCTCCTATTAAGGATTTAACAAAGAAATTCATATTTAAAAAGTGTTAGGGGTATGGGTTAGGGACATTTTTAACTCTACTAGAACCCCCTAGTGGATTTGGTATGGGACAACATGTGCTCCCCACCCCCACATCACATCCTTCTCTACCCAAAATTGGGCGCAAGTTTTAAAGGCATGTGTATGGATGTCAAAGCAATGAAAAAAGGGAAATATAAAATTAATCATATAATGCCCACTCCAACATTACTCCACCTTGCAGACATACAAACAAGATATGGGCTTGTAAGCTTTGAAAAGTACTCAAGTCCCCCTTGGGTAGCACACCTTGGGGAGCCTCCATGGGCATTAGGAAGGGGGCATCCACTTCTCAAGTGGCTTAGGGAGTAGGTGGGGAGAGTTGGGTGCTAAGTAGGGGTAGGTTAGTTAGAATTTTGGGGTTGGGATGAGATATTGTTAATTAAGTTTAGCTTTGATTTAATATGTTATTTAGGATGGTAATAATGTAAGTTGTGGGTGTTTGGGTTAGTTAGTAGTTAGTTTATTGTTAATGTTTTTTTAATGAGTTTACTGATAGGAATTTTTTTATAATAAATAAGTGCTTTTGTATGATGTGATTTTGCATTATTAATTGTTATATGGATTTTTATAAATAGTGGTAATAAGGGTTAGGGATGTTTAGACTTGTAATAAGTATGAGTAGATAATGTTAGTGCTTAATAATTAGAATTATGTTACACATTTAAAATAAAGTTTAGAATATCATATTTTTGGATTATTATAGTTAGTGGTTAGTGTTCTTTTAGTCGTAATATGTTAGTAATAAAGATGAAATGTATTAGTGGGATAGTGGTGTTATAGTTATGAATGGTATTTCTTTTATGTTAGAATGTTTTAGATTCCATATAATATAATCTTTTAGAGATTTTGGTGTAATGTTTGAACTAATTATATTATATTTGGAATGGGGTTTGACCCATGGCTCGCAAAGTGTTAATGCTAGTAGGTATTATGTAAAAGGGGCCTAGATAGATAACTCAATAAGTTATCTAGGGACTATGCTAGTAGATGTATTAATGTTGGAGGATATTTGGTTATAATTAAATCCATGTTTTCTTAAGTTACTATAAGTCTATTATTAATTGGAATTCAGTAGTAGTATATCATTAAGTCACCCTTAAGTGCAGAACTAGGTATCTTGGAAATTTGACCTAGTATGTTGCAACAAGCATGTGACTTCAAGTAAACCTAATCTATACATGATTATTGTCCAAAAATATGATATACCTTTTAATATAGTTAAGTAATCTAGAGTAAGTTGTTGACAAGGATTAGGTTTGGTTACATGATTTAACCACACCTCTCCACTCTTACCTTAATCAATGTTTAAACTGTAACCCAAAATCTCTAGTAAACTAATCCAAGAGACTTGAGACTTTAAATCAACCTTCCTAGCGTCATCTTTCCACAACATGTTCAATGTTAATGCATATTAAACTTATTTTTTATCACCCCTTTTAAAAATATTAAAAAATTGGTGTGTTTTTGCCCTATTTTGGGCATGACATTTTGGTATCAGAGCCTAGGTTCATAACACTTGGGCAAAAATGGGTGTAGAAGTTGAAATGTTACTATACGAAGTGGGGATTTTTCATTGCAAAATTTCAATAAGCTAATGTATTTTTTTTGATCTATGACACTGATGAGTAAATCTCAGTAAAACTTGAAATTGGTATTAACGATTGTAAATGGTCAACCATAATAGATAATCTAGTCTTAATGACTTGAAACAAATGATCAAATGCAAGAATGTTGTATTTGTATTAAGGTAGATTATGATCTCATAAAGTATTCAAAATTATATTGAACACTATCACATTGGGGAAAACTAAGTTAAGAACCCTAAAAATCTTTCAATCATGTGACTAGAAACGTGTAAATAACCTAGTAATCATAGAGAAAGTGTTTAACATCATCTTTAGTAGAAGCCAAATTGTGCCTGACCATGTCACTCATGAAAGTATTGTAGTTCATATCAAGTATGGAAGTGATCAAGTAGGATAGTATTGATTTAGACATTACAACATAAATAAAGGAAACCTATGATCTTCATAATGTAATTTTATACCTTTGGATTAAAATATTATACAGATAAAATAAAATGGTGAATGAATAGGAGGGTAACACTTTAAAAGTATACAATGTTATCAAGCTATTGGGATACTTTGATCTGTTATGGATTAAAATGTATTGTTTTGGTAGTCTTTGGAAAGAAAACAAGAGCTCAATTTAAATCTACAAGTAACCTTTGGGAGACTTGAACTATATGGTCTTTAATAATCCAAGAATCTAATTCAATAAGTTAGTTAGGAACACACAAAGAATAGGAGTATCTCTATTTACTATGAGGAATAGAACCCTAATCAGATAATAAATTTATCTAAATATGATGGTAAGCACGTAACTAAATGGTGAGAAGTATGTAACATATAGTATTGAACTAATAAGATAGAAAATGCAAACTTCTAAGTTAGGGTTATGTGTGTCTGTTTATGTTATCACACTTATTATATAAGCATGAGTGATACTAAATTATAACTATCAAGTGTATAATCCTAGACCTTCGTATGGAAATTCTTGGATCAATTATCACCTTATAATATAGAGAAAGTAAGGTTGTGATGAGATTATCAACTTAATATGAAATAAAGGTTCAAGTTTCAGGGTTAAGTGATAGGAGGATTACATGCCACGAGGCATGATAGGAAAAGTGATGATGACCTATACTTTGGTGAGGAGATAGTTGGAAGAGTAGATAAGTAATCATTGACAACATCCTTCTAAAGATTTTATACCTACCTAGTTGCAAACCTACAACCCAAGGATGAATTCATAAGTCATTTATGACTAGGGGACGTGAAATATGGATTATTGATAAGAGCACCATCATTCAGTACATTCTTTGATGATGATTAGAATTTGTGTAACCAGTGAAGTAATATAAGACAATGATATATATGTATATATGATCATACCAAATTTGGTGAATTTGATAGCACAACTTCAACTTGTATATTGTAGTGAATTTTACCTAAGAAATATTGTGGGTAGATGCTCAATATGTAATTATAGTGAATTGGGGATACGGGATTTGATATTATAACTACAACTCAAAGTACAACTCTACTATCAATAATGTCCCCACATATTTAGATTCTTCAAAAGGAGACCCCTGTAATAACAAGAGGATGGAAACAACCTCATTTTGGTTATCCTCGCATTCACACTATCAGGTGGGTTCTAGTCTAGACACACCCCTTAGTATGGTAAACCCTAATTGTTGGACATTGTCAATGAAGATAGCTATGTTGTTAGTACATGGGATCAAACAAAATTTTAGAAATATGGTCTTTAGACAACCATCTAATTTAAATGCAAGGTCCATGCAATGTATTTCGAAGACCTAATATTTCTCCTTTCCCTCAGTGACCCTGGTATGACGAATTATGTCAATAATGTAAAAATTTCAAGCAATTGGATTTATTTCTTTATTTGTCTAATTTCAAATTTTGTATTTTAATATTCTTTCCTTCTTTCCAATAATGTGATGTTGGCTACTTGGCAAAATTTATTGTTGATGGTTATATTTTGCCCCTAAGACATGCTTTTATTTCTCGATTAAGAGTATACTATTGTGCCACTCTTAATTTCTTTTGTTTCATACATTTACATTGAATATTTCATCCCTAATTTTGAATTTAAATTTTGAGGCACCTTCTTGTGAATTGTGTTGGCAAAGTGACATATGATAGGCCTACCAAAGTGATTCCTAACAATCAAGTGGAGGTATAGCATTAGGGTATGGGGTTCTTAGTGAAGGTATTTGTGCTCCACCCTATCCCAAAACTTCAATAACATGACCAGTGAATATATGTTGACTATTATGAGTAATAGATTACACCACAACATAAATCTAGTTAAGGTTACAATTTAACCTAATGGACTATTAGATGCAAGAGGTGCATGTGTAGTGATGGATTGTTTATTGTCCTATCAAGGAACCATTATGCAATGGAAACTCTTGAGTAAAAGTGATCAACCTTTGATAAAGATCCAAGTTGCATTTTAAGGAAACCTTATTTGAGGGAGTCTTATACAACTATTACCCTGATGAGTGAGTATATGGAAATTTGGAACACCTTATGGTATTATTATGAGAGACTCTATAAGAATATTCATACTAGTTTAGAACGTTTTTGATAAGGTAAACAGGTTTTAAGGGGTCCTGAAACCCATAAGTTTAACAACAAGAAAGGTTGAAAATAAGCGAAAAATCGCCCAGCCAAATCATAATCCTTACGGCTGAAAATAAGCCCAAAGGCTCAGCCCGAAACAGCTGCCCACTAAAAAGGCCAGAGAACCAACCAGAAAAAACGGAGACCAGACAAAAAGCCAAAGCCAGGAGAAACAAAAACCAAAGGACAGAGACCAAACCTAGCTGACTACTTCTCCATCTCGAGCATGGTCTAGGCAGCTTCGGCGCACTCTTGTTGCTCTTCTACCTTATGATCCTAGGCGTTCGTCAAATCCTGCTCCATAGTGTTGTCCTTGGCTTTATCCACATCCAGCCTATCTTTGTCTCTTTTCTGTTTATCATCTTCCTCCATCTGGTTCCTGTCTTTGAGATTATCCAAGAGAGAGAGGATGTTGTCGTTGATCGAAGTGAGGAGGGAGATCATTTGACTAGCCAGGTTGTGATTGTAGTTCTCAATATTTTTTACTCTCCTCTCCATCAGAGTCTCCCAGCTGTTCCGGTCGCCTTGGCTTTCAGCACCTGTCTTGCTCTTGATTTTTTCCATTTGGGAAACCCTATCTCTGACATCCTCAAGCTCATGGAAAAGCCATTTAATTGATCTGAAGTTGTCGATCATGCTATTGCAGGCATTGTTCAACAGATTCATACCCGTTTCTCTTGCATTATCAAAAATAGCCACCATAGCCGGGTCAATTAGCTCATTGAGTCTAGGCTTCTCGAGGTCGTCCACCAGGAGTTGGGGGTTCATCACCTCTCTGTAAATTCCCATAGTGGCCGTTCTCAGATTGAAGTTCTTCCAAGCCTTCCTTCTGTTATTAACTTGCACTTCCCCCTCAATCTGTCCAGAGTTGTCATTTTCCTCCAAAGGAGGCTGAGGATGTATAGGGGAGAGGGGAATGGGCAGAGAATCCTTTCCCTGACTGCTGGAGCGCTCCATGCTCTCTCCATCCCTCTTCTGTCTTTTTCTCAGTTTCTCCTCATCCAACTCCTCCTTCGAAACCTTGTCAGAATCATCAATATCCATTTCCTCCTCCTCCTCAGCAGAGCCAATTTTAGCTGGGGTATGACCTCTAGGGCTCTTTCTGCTGGGTAATTTGATAGAGGGGTAATCCTTCTTATGGCTTTTAGTCTTCTTACCTGAATGCTCAAAAACCTCATCAGAGCTGATGCTCTCGACATCGTCGAAATCTGAGGAAAAATTGGAGCTGCTCTTGTCAACATCCGCCCCCTGGATAGGGTTTTTGCTAATGGTCTGAGCGTGGAAATGCTCATGAATCAGAAGCAGAAGACCCTCATGCAGTGCCGGGTTGACAGTAGCTTTCTTTTTAAAACTAGAAATGGCCTTGTTCATCGAGTTAAAAAGATAATACGGGAAGGAGATCTTACTACCATGCTGAAAATGATTCAGAATCACAAAATGGTGGGTCCTAACCCTATCAAACCTGGGGTCTAGGGTTATATATTCAATGACAGCGTAGAGAACATACCTCCAGAGCTTTTTTATAGTATCCGTTACAAAAAACGTCTCTTTCTTGCCCAGCTTGTTCAGCTCTTCAGTGTTTTTCACAAAATTCTTGATAGCATTAGAAGACATCTTCTTGTCTCTGAAAAATTTATGCCCCTCCATCGGAATCCCCGTGACTTCAGCAACCACATCCTCAGTAATTTGAAAGTAGACCCTGTTCACCTTAACCTTACCATTATTCCATGAATTCACCATGCTGTTAGTGATCTCAGGATCCGAGCCATGAAGTTTCTCGAAGAAATTAGTAACCCCACCCTTTTCCAGCTCTCTCCAAACTTTGGCCTTGTTCTTCCACTTCTGAACATCCCCCACCGGCTCCTTTCTGCTCCTCTCACCCGTCATGTTTACCTGATCAACTTCCACAATTCTCATGAACTCCGATCTGTGCAAGTTATTTGCACTCGAAAAAATGGTGATGTTTCTTTTATGATACCCATGAATAAACCCCTTTCTGAAAATAATGGTATCGTCCTTTCGAACGTGTCGAAAAGTCAGAGGAAACCCCTTTTGCTGGTGCAAATCACGATGCCAATAATGGCACTTACCATTTATTAAGCAATCTTTATTATCCATAATTGCATTGGTTTAGAATGTTATATTTATGTGACCTGTATGTTTTAAGAAGTGTTCGACCCTAGGAAGCATACCTATGTCAGAGTTATGGGTTGGAATTTGCTTATAGTAAGGGTAATTAGGAAAATATGTTATCATCTTTGAGTGTATAGGTGAATTATAAATCATTCTTTTTGTATCAGAGTAAATTTTGGAATAAGTCTAGACAAGGTCTAGTATGGGATGAACGTCTTAGTTTGTGTGACTTCGAAGAGGAAGTCAAAGGAAAGTGGGGGATGATGTAAGACCCCTCCTCATATGTACTTATTTAAATATGAATTTCTTTGTTAAATCCTTTATAGGAGATTTGGATGGATATATAAGCATGACAAGGAAATGGTATGGGAAAATGTTATTGTTCTTGCTAGAAACCATGTAGAGGACATTATGATAATTATGGCTATCTTACGTATAATTATTTGATGATTGTTGTAATAATATAACTGAATTACCCTCTTATGAATCATTAGAAATTCAAAGACAAAGATTATCAACTCACTAGAAGTGCCCTTAAGTAGCTTAATTTTAAATATTAAAAGTACATTATGATGTGTGAAGGTTGTTAGGGTATTATGTACAAGAGGTTATACATTGGGATGAGTTAATTGGTTGCTCAAAATTATGGTTTAAATCATAAACATTGCATGTGCTCTCTAAGATACATCCACATAACTAGGTGATAGAAGTTCTGGACTTAGATGATTATGATGATGTATATGAATTAAGGTTTTATGGTTTAGGTGTTCTAATGGAAATTGATATAAGTTGATACGTTCATGTTTTGATACCCTATGATTTGAGACTTGCTACATTGTTTGATTGTTTAAACATTGATTTGTACTAATGATGCTATGTGGAGTTTTACCTTATAATGATGATGTTATTTATGGTACTTTGATGATTATGTTATATGCATTCAAATAGTTCAGTTTGATAATATTAAATTAATCAGAATTAGATTGAGAATAATTGATGAATTATGTTTAAAAAGTTGAAGTTTGAAACCGATGGATTACATCACACTGATTGAATTACATAAGTTTTAATACACATACTATTTAGAAATGATAAGTTCATTGGAATGAGATTATAGATGTTAAATGGCTAATTTAATCATGCAAATCAGTTATATTTAATTAATGTGCAAAAATGGGAAAATTTTATAAAAATGAGAATGTAGAATGTTCAGTCAATTGATTATGTAATTTGATTTATATATTCATGTGATTTCATCGAACTACTGATATTCGAAATGAGTGTGCAAGAAAGTTACCATGGAAATTTATCAGAGAAACAATAATCAACCCTATGTGAAAATTATAAAACCAATGTTGAACCTAATGAAGAGATTCAAACCTCATTGTTAAGTGATTCAATTCATGATCATAATTTGTATGTATGTATTAGGTGTTTTCATATGTAATTACTAACATGTCAGATGTTCTATAACGTGATTTTCACTTAACACTTGTCATGTGTATGTTTAAATGACATGTCTACTAAGGTTGACAATGTAATCCTAAACCTAACTAACTTATTGTTGGAAATGTAGTATAGATTGGGTGACTAAGAGGGGGGGTGAATCAGGAACTAATAGAATTTATACTTTAATTCACCAATTAAACATTTACCATATAATCTGATCTAATTGCATGCATGAAAGATTGAAAGCAATAAAATATACATAATATTTGACACAATTTTGTAACCTAGAAATCTTCCAAATAGAAAGTAAAACTAGGGTGAGCATGATACTCGCAAGCTTTATTACTACAGTATAAAGTTAACCTATTAAAGCTTACAATTGATCACTTATGATGATATTCCCTATTAGGAACAATAAGGACTATTAAGTCCACCTTGTGAAAGGATTTAAAAACATACAATGAAGTATGCACTCTGTTAGGAGATTTGGAAAAGACTGTTAAGTTCACCTGGTTAGAGGATTTGGCTAATGCACTTGTTAAGATGAATATGTGGCTAATCTCTAACCTGCAACCCAGTTTTTTGAATGAGATTCCTTTGAAATATAATGATCACCTGACCGTAATAGATAAGACTTTCCTTTTCCTTATACTTCTTGTAGCCTTCTTAATTTGCACTCATCTGCTTCTTGCTTGATACACTTTGATTTTTATTCCATTGGATATCAAAAGATATATTATATATATACCAATCCAATAAATTACCTTCTAGAGTTGACTACAATACCATATTCACATAGTCTTCACAATGTTGACTCATTGCTATAACTCAGGGTTTGAAGACCACTCGGGTGATGTTTTGACACTCGACAACACTTGTCAATACTTGGCAAACTCTGGCACTTGATTGACGTAGATGCTCGATCCATACTGATCACTTGGAGTAACAAGAACTCGATTAGTACTAGATGACTCGGTGAACACTGAAGAACTCGGTAGACTCAATTGTCATTGAATGGTTCAATCAACACTAACTTCAATCACTTTGTTAGCACTGCTAGCTTGGTAGGCACTACAGAGCTTTGGTTAACACTACATTTTGTCTCAGATTCTTGGTAGAAATTATGAAGCTCAACATGAACTGCAATTAGACTGATTGGCTTGATAGCAACTGAAACACTTGGTTTGCACTGCTAGCAGTATGATAAGCTCGGTAGCAACTATAGATTTTGGTAGCAATGTAACCAACCAAGTGTTAAGTCACTAATAGACAAATTATTTGACCATAAGGTCAACAATCTCCCCCTTTGGCATTAGTGACAAAAACACTTATCATATCAAAAATCTAAATACTCAAAATATAAGTCAAAACTCTCCCTATCAACATGTTTGGGTTTGTAACTCGATATTAACTACTGTTTTCTACTGCTCGGTAACCTCTAACTTTGTTTTGATTTTTCAAAATTATTTTTCTAAACATATTTTATGCTTTGCATACATCTTTCATACTGTACATATGATATATATTCCCCCTTGATTTTTGACACAAATGCCAAAATGCATAACTACAAGGTAACACCAAAATGTGAAAGGAAATCATTATGTACCTTCAAAATTATGAATATTGTCTTGTCCTAATTCTCTTGCAAAACTTTTGAATTGTGTAAAGTTATCTGCACCTCTACTAATGGTTCTGTAATGCCTCGCCCGGAGGTCCTTGGAAAAAGGATGAAATACAAGCCAAGATTTTTTTTTTTACAAGCATGAATGCACATGATAACATCATACAAGGATCACAAAGATCGCAATGGAAGACTTTACCACAATCCCGACTGCCAACGAACCTCTGAATGCCACTACCAAACTAACACACACAAACAAAGCCAACAATGACAATGCACATGATGAGGGCTCAAAGGAATGACCACTCATCAACAAAACACCAAGTTGGGGTAAAATGCAGAATCCTGAAATCTGGCTAAATCTGAAATCTTGAAGCCCTAAAAATTGGCTAAGTCTGGATTTTTGAAGCCCTAAAATTTCCTAGAATCTTTATCTCATCTCTAAGAGGTTTGAAACCTATCTCGAAAGATTCGTCGCATATATTAATATATATCTTAAGTATAAGGAATTAAATATACGTCAACTTATATGTAAATGATATATTTTAAACCCCAAGAGATGGACTACAGAAACACACTCAATAGAAATCTAAAAGCAACACCATAGAGTTGAAGAACATCAAAGAGGGTATCCAAATCAACTCTCAAAAAATTTGGATCAAGATGAAAAGTGCCCATTGTTGGCCCGCGTAAGTTTTTACAAAACCCGTGCGATACTTTAATACAACACTAAAAAGTATCGTGCGACATTTCTTACAAAGGAGGGCGACACTTTCAGAGTTTGAGTGATACTTTTCTCAAGGGTGTGCGATACTTTCAAGGTATCGTACGACATTTCTCCAAAGGAGGTGTGATACTTTCCAGTATCGCACAACATTTCTCCAAGAGGCATGCGATACTTTCCAGCATCGTACGACACAATTGCTATGGGCATGCGATACATTTTTATGTCCCACCATGCTGATAAAATGTCGCCCATAGAAACACAAAAAACACTTAAGGAACACACAGAAGGGGAAAAACGAAGAAAAATTGAGTTCAGAACCTCCACACCGGGGAGTACTAGATCTACATAGATCGAGGAGCGAACACTTGAGAGCATAATCAACAATATGCCAAGGAACAAGAAAGAGGAACATCTATCCATCTAAACCATAGATATAACAGAACGAACTAAAAGAAACATCATAGTGAACATAAACAACATTGCAATGTACAGAAATAACATCACAATAATTGAACAACCAAACTAAGAACGTGGTTCCTCCCAACCGTCAATAGCATCATAAGACCATCATGAATCCTAACCATCCCTCACGCATAACATCCCAAGCCACCAATCAAATCATCTGTACTGTCATAATAGGGATGTCACTACCAAACATGCTAATAACCAAAAGAAGGAAATCTAACATGCTAGTAGTAAAGCATAAGATAAACCTACTCAGTAGATAACATCACCTACCACATGTTAATCATCCTAATATAGAATACGTTAAAACTAACATCATCTAAACATGATATCCAAGCATTCCAATGAAGGCATAAATCACAAGAAAGCATACTCTGGAACCCAAAGCATCAAGTGAAAACATCCCGCAATGGTCGCACTAGGACAAGACCATCTCTGTACACCGGTCCCTAGCAGTGGTGAACGTAGCTACGCTTCCCAACCATGTGGCACCCATAGGTCCACACCCGTTGTGCTGATGGAGATAAAGATCCAACCACAAACACACAAAAACAACATCCATGGCTAACACTCATGCTAGACAGTATGATGGCTACCAAGAACCTAAGATAATGCAAGTAGTACAGGTCTTGGTCAAACACTCAATAGGCTACTAAGTAGGGGCTGACATCATGGAGAGTTGCTTGGCATCAACAAGCCCAAGCTGGTACTGGAAGCTCTTCACTTCCCAATGGAAGGAGCACATCCCAAATCCTTTTTATTATCTTTAAGTTTTATTAACACTCACACTTTATTTAGTTATCACTTGATTACAAAGCTTCTGCACGCCAACCCTCAGGAAATAGACACTGGGCTACGGAGATAGAAGCCCCTCCATATGCTACCCTACCCTACCCATGCTCATCCTATGATAAGTGCCCATGGGCATGCATACTCCCATCCCAACCCCCAGTGATCATAACTTCCAGAAGTACCACGGAAGATCGAGCCTCGCAAGTCACCCAACAAATGTATGTGTATGTACTCGTGTGTGGTGCACCACCATGATGAAGATCAAAACACAAGGACAGGATGAGAACACAATGCAAAACATAACACCCAACCAAAAGAAACTCGAGAGAATGGATTCTACATGAATCCCAAGCCAATAAATCCATACATCATGAAATCACTCAACCGGCCTCAATCCAAGAGTATGGATTCTATACGAATCCCAATGATGCAACAAGACCAAACATCATGAACTCACTCAACCGGCCTCAATATGGGAGCATAGATTCTACACGAATCTTAGTGTCCACAAACATAATAACAAGGGTCCAAAAGAAACCATAACATCAGGTATAAAAATCACTCAACCGAACACAACGTTGGGAGTATGAATGTGACATGCATCCCAATGCAACATAAAAGTGTGATAGTGGCTTGATTGGTATCCAAGAGGATCATCCAAGTCCATGACACACATTGTGCCAAGAAAACTTGAGAAAACAGGGCGGCATGCAAAACGAGGTAAAAACTTCAAAATTTAGAAAAACTTCAAAATTAAAACCCATTTGGCCTTTGGGCACAAAAATCCCAAAAATCCAAAAATAAACGAGTTCGAACACCGTATGAAAAAATGGCCAGCATAACGGAGCAAAACCCCAAACCCTCATCCTGAAAAATAGAGAAATATTCATACCTGCCCAATCAGGTAGAACTACCATATAGAAACAGAGGGAGACACTAGTTCTTAGCCTCCAAAAAAATGGCTACCAAAAATAGAAGTAGAGACAAAGCAGAAACAATAAAATAGGAAAGCCTTACCTCACAACCAAAAGGACAAGACAGGAATTTGAACCATAAAATATATAGCCCGCAGAAGTAGCTAAAAATCACTACAATCCAAAGTTTCTCTGAGCTAAATCCAACAAGCTCAACCTCGCGACGATCCCACGCCCATAGCTCCCATAATGAACAAAACAATAAATCCTCATGAAGAGGATTTTGGGTTTTACTCTCCAACTTTCTAATTCAAAAGTGAGAAGTGAGGAATTAAATTCCTTCTTGGTTATTTATTCACATTGTGAGTGATTAGGGCAAATAACCAGCCAACCTAGTTAAACCCTGAATTGACCCAAACGAAAATAGGCTATTCTTATAAATAGGAATTCATCTATGGCAAAGCTGCCAGAAATTAAAATAAATCAATTAAAAAGCCCGAAAACCCAAAACACAAAAATCTCTTAACAACTTTCGCGACAATGCAAAACTCTAAATGCACAGACACACTTACTGGTCTAATCACATAATGCAAATGAGTTCAAATTTAATAATCATCGAAAGGATTAAATTAAACATTTAAAATAAGGATACATCGACCATATAAGGATGACATTGGTAAAATATGAATGGTTGAATCACTAACTCCATGTGCCACTGCCAGGGATATAATTCCTATACACTAAACAACATGATCAAGTGCAATTGCATATGATAACATGGCCGAAGCAATAAATGCATTAAATCACCTAATTTAACCATTTATTTAATTATATTAAAATAATCTATTTACATCACTCACGTTCGCATAAAGCATAACAACACAAGAATGAAGTAAATAACCATAGCATTAAATCCATCACATAACATAATTAGAGATATGTCTAAATATCGAATAATCAAATATAATCATAAAAAACACTATCATCTCAAAATGGCATCATCGTGCAAAATGATCAACTGAACAACATGGCAGTCTAAAATCTATGATATTGAAATCAAAGTATAACATCTGACCGTCAAGTCCTCTCAAATGTAAAACATCACATAAGTAACACATAACTCTTAGATCAAAATATAACAAGGTAAATGACCGCAACACATAACCAAATAATCCAACAAGAACAATCAATTTCTAATTACTTGAGCATTTAATAATGATTGTATAAACAACATTAAAAGGGCACTTAAAACACACAAGTAAACACAATCATAAACATGACTATCCACTACTACAGGAACCTAGTCCAGTGTAGCATGGTAATAGTACACAGTGCAATCTCTGCACACATCTAAGGCTAATCATGGAACAACCTCATGATACCACATTGATCCTGGTAAGCACTGGCACAAACCTCAGTGAACCATAAATCATATCAAAATCTCCTAAATCAGTCAAAGCATAATCAAAGCAACTGATGCAGAAACATAAATCCAAACACCTCAACGATGTAGACCACTCATGGTCATAATCATGATCCATCACAAAAAAAGATCAACAAGGTTGCATCCATCGAGATGACTTACAGAAGTCAAATGGGAGAGGCACTACAGGTTCCATCATGTGATCAATTATAGAGAAATTATTGTCATAGATTAATGTTTTTGCATTGCATCCATGTTGGGAAGTATCATACCTTGTATTTCTATTAGTGTAGCCCTTATCCTGGCCTCTTCCCTCAACAATTTTTCCCGAAGATATGTCAGATATGTGATTTTAAAAAAATATGCAATTAGGATCAAGTAACAATTAATGTGCACTTACCTTCATGTCAACATCTATCTTAGACAATTTTTTCTTTATTTCCTTAGTGAAGTTAGATGCATCACTCAGTTTCACAAATAAGGAAACAACATTATTTACAAAATCTTCAAATTTTGAAAGAATGTTAGATAATTCTACTTGGTCAATAGTAATCTTTTGATCTACCTTCTCCAAAACTTTATTTTCAAACTTCCTTTCTTCACTCTGCAAAAGTTTGTCTTGTCCATCTGCTTCCTCATTATACTTGTGAACAATGTCAACAAGTTAATCCAAAATTGGTTGTTTATCATCAAGCTCAATATTCAGTGCATCAATGAATATGCCCTTGATATCTAGAAGCCCTTGATTTTTCTTTTTCTTCTCCTCTCTTAGCTTTTGTTGTTTTGCCCTCTTCTTCCATAGCTCACTAAGGGTATTCATTTGATTAGGAGCTAGATTGGAAAGATCCCAATTTGGTATTACAATGTCCTCCTCTAGATCAATTTCTTTAGTAGAGGCTTCCACCTCTTTACCTTTTTCCTTATCAATATCTAAAGGAATAATTTCCTTTTCTTTCTTCAAAACTCCAGTGCTTAGTTGAGGCTTGACCTCAACTGTCATTGCACTTGCCAGACTAGAAACAATATTAGAAGTAATAATAGTAGAAAAAGTATCAACAACAGTTATAACAGGAAAACTTACTAATGTTGGTTGTGACTCGGTTGCTAAGATGATTTGAGCCTGATGCTCAGTAGATGAAGTGATGGGAACTTCACTCATCATTGCACTCAGTAGTATTGCTCCAATGGTTAGTTGGGTGCTTGGTGAAGCAATGTTTATCTCAACTAACTCGGTAGTAGCCTTCTCTAAGCTCGATTACACTGAGGCTTTTCTCGGAGAGAGAGGGAGGGAGCTCATTACCTTTGATGCTATCTTTCAGGATCTGAGTCTTGAATACTCTAAATTTCAAAAAGATCTCCTCTTGCTAATTCTTGATCCTCTTGATCCTTTACATCATCTTCTTCTACATCGTCAATTTCATCAATGTCATCATCATTTATCTCCCCATCATCTTTCTCAACACCTTCTTCATCATCTATTTGCACAGCCTCCTTAGTAAGTTTATGCAACCCATAGATGTTTTTCCATGCAATTATGTTAGACTTCACAACTAATTCAATGTCTTTTGATAGGATCAGGAATGCATCGAATCTAGGGGTTAGCTTTGTTTCATTCACCTTCAATGATTTAGGAGCAGGTTCACTTCCTTGTTAGATAGACTAGGCATAAATTGTCTGAGAGTTTGTTCTCTAATGTCCCTAACAAAATTTAATGCATTCTCCCAATGATATGTTATTGTCTTCAATAGGATATCAGTAACTTGCTTTGTTAGTTCCTTTGGGGAGTACTTCCATTTTGCCATTTTAGCCACTAGGGATTCTTCAATTTGTTTCTACTCTACCTTGGTCCTTGTTTCATATTTCAAAAATTTGAAATCAGACATATCTCCACCATCTTGAATTCTGTTCAATCTTCGTTCAAAGGTGAGGGCTGATCTCTTTAATGTTACTTGCTGATCTTCTTCTTCATCATCATCACCCAACTTCAATTTCTTCCTTGACTTTGTAGACTACCCAGTGAATACAACAGGGGAGGACTTTGTAGGTTTGGTTATGATAACCTTCCCTTTCTTCTTGGGTGGTTCCTCCTCCTCAGATTCTTCTTCCTTTGTAGGTTCCTTTGTCTCTTCCTCTTCCTCAATGTCATCATTTGCCTTCTATTAGTAGAAGAGGATCTAGTTGGACTTCTTGGTTTCTTTTAGAATCTCTTCTACTTTCTTTCTTCCTCTCTTCATAGCTTGAGGAAGTTTGCTTTCTAATGAAATCCTAGCCTTGGCTTCCTCATCGGTACCAAAGTATGGTGCCTTAGGGTCTACTAATTATATTATATTATATTAGGTTAATGTTTGAACTAATTATATTATATTGGGAATGGGGTTTGAACCAGGGCTCACACAGTGTCAATGCTAGTAGGTATTATGGAAAAGGGGCTTGGATAGATAACTTGATAAGTTGTCTAGGGACTATGCTAGTAGATGTATTAATGTGGGAGGATAGTATAAATGAAATAGAATTTTCTTAAGTTAATATAATTCTATTATCAATTAGAATTCAATAGTAGTATATCATTAGGTCACCCTTAAGTATAGAACTAGGGATATTGGGAATTTGACCTAGTATGTTGCATCAAGCATGTGAATTCAAGTAAACCTAATCTATACATGATTATTGTCCTAACATATGATACATGATTTAATATAGTTAAGTAATCTTGAGTAAGTTGTTGATGAGGATTAGGTCCAGTTATGTGATTTAATTGCACCTCTCCAACCTTACCTTAATCGATGTTTAAATGTAACCCAACAAATCTAGTAAATTAATCCAACAGACTTGAACTCAACCTTCCTAGTCGTCATCTTTTTGCAACATGTTCAATATTAATACTTATTAAACTTAGTTGTTATTACCCCTTTCAAAAAAAATAAAAATTGTTGGTGTGTTTTTGCCCTAATTTTGGGCATGACAGTTAATCATATGCATATGTTAGAGACAAGAGGCTTGGTTAGAGGTGGGATCTCTACCAAGTATGTTAATGAGTTTACTCATTAATAGGTATCCTAGAGACCTTAGAAGGTGCTCTTAACATGATGGTTTCCTAACTGAGAGTTTATCTCATTAGAGGGTTAGGTAAATCTTAGTAGAGCCTCCTTCAAAAGATTATGTGAGTTTAGCATGGAAATTATCACTTAAATGATTTAATAATATTCATCTTGTTAATTTCTAATAATTATTCTATACTCATATATGTTTATGTTGTATTTTCCATCTACTATCATTTGTTATAGGTTTTAAGCATCAAATACTCAACATGGGTGAAGGGACATTGCAAGCACATGTTTTGGCTAACATGTTTTAGGTGCAACTCCTTTCTTTGGCACACTATTTTTTTCTTATTTCTTATTAGTTCCTTATTTATTATCATGTCTTGTTTCTTTTGGCCTCTAGTAGCTTTAACAATCATACTATAATCACCTAAAAATGGTCATCTAGACGATTAGCCCTCTTCACAACACTTTGGCTGAATTATTTAATCATTTACTCAGGCCAAATTGCTAAAAATCAATTAATTTTATTTTAACCTATAGTTTGACTATATTATTCTAAGTCCATATCTGATTAAAAGAACATGTCCCTCTTTTTATTAAATAAAAGAGCCAATTCTTCTAATCCACTCAATCTACATCTATCTATCTATTGCTCAGGAGTATATGTTTGATCTTTTCATTTGCTCTTGATCTATCTATGTTGTTTGGTGTTAGTACTATTCTTGAGTTATGATATTGTCTCTTTCTAGTGTTTAGTGCTAACACTATCAACTTGTGCATTTGGGACTTGCCATCTCTTTCTGCATTTCATTCTTTAGAATCAAATCTCTCTATTGCTGCTTACTTGGCTTCTATATTCTTTGATGTCATGTGTTTTCAGATTGATCACACATTAGTCAAAGATGAGAAAATCTAATCACCTAAAAATGGTCATCTAGACTATTAGCCTCCTTCTTAGCAGTTTGGCTAAATTATTTAATCATTTACCTAGGCCAAATTACTAAAAATGAATTAATTTGATTTTAATCTATAGTTTGACTATATTATCCTAAGTACATATTTGATTGAAAGAACATGTCCCCCTTTTAATTTTAAAAAAGACCCCATTCTTCTAACCCAATCAATGTGCACACATAAACTCCTTTTTCTATTTACAAATTAAAAGAAAATGGCTTTTGTCTCACATGAAAAGTCAACTCCTTTTCATTGGTTGACTTGCTCTTACACATGGATAATGCCAAAGGTCAACCGCCACCCTTGATTGTCCACTTCCTTGATCTTGATCTCAACTGCCCGTCTACCTTTAAAAGAGAGAGCTCTCACCTTCTCAAAGGATCCACTTCTTAAGTATTGTTACGTTGTAGGTTTTTCAATAGATCTTCCTAGAGCTTGTGGAGAACTTCTCTTCTTGTCTAATTCTCTCATCACCACTCTCATACTAGTTTAGAATCATTTTGCAAGTAGCTTAGTTCATTTTTGTAATAGCTTAAATCACCTAGTCTAACTACCTTGGCTTGGTAACACTATCATTTTGTTAGCATAGCTGTGTTGTGCATATCGTCCTAGCTTAGATCATATTTGCATCACATGCTTGAGGACTCCTCTTGGGCACTTAAATTCTTGTTCTTGTCTAAGGAACCTCCCATTGCATGGTTTATAGTTAGCAAGGGTTACATCCCTAAGGCTTAGATGAGAGCTCATTTGTTTATGCACCTTTGCACTCCATGGATAGGGAGCTCTAAGCCGACATTCAAGCATTCCAACTCATGTAATACCTTGGACAGAAGGGTTTAGAGGAGTACACTTTCTGAGTGTACACATACCATATATTCTTGGATAGATAAACATGCTTATGCTGTGATTATGAATGTAATGTAATTTCTATTCTACATATGAAATCAAACTCAATTGTTTGTGTTATTGAGTAAATCATAAATCTTAAGGTGACTCATAACTTGAGCTTTGGTATATTTGTTGTTCCCTAGTAGATTATCCTAAAGGTGACCAAGACCAACATTCAAAGTATCATGGTATGATAGTGGAGTACGTTATGAAGCATTGTTTAGACTTTGAACCTTTCCTTTCTCAAAAAGATGAAATCGCTTTTGAAAAATACTATCATAAAATAATAGAAGACACAATGTGGGTAGGCCATTGTGAGATCCATGGAACTTCTATGGTGACTCACACCAACATTCACATGCACCACTTGAAGGGCCAAACATCCTAGATCTATAATTTTGATAGTGTAGATACTCACACACTTCATATCTCATATCATGATAGACCACTTTAATAGGTAGTGCTTCATTAATGATTATGTCAATGTTAGTCTTACACTTATTATTTTGGAGGAGGATAATAAAATCACAAGCCATTCTGAACAAGAGCCTCTAAAATTCATCATGGATGAAACATGGTACAAAGATAAAGGTAAAACTTGTGAAGAAGATAAATTTTTGAAATGAAAGGATGAACATAAGCGAACGAAAAATGTAATGTATTCCATAGGTGTACCAAGGAAGATCGAACAATAAAGATAAAGATGATCTTACCATTGTTTTATTGTGCAAACAAAATGTCATGATAAAACTTTCTACATGACCACTATAGTGTCATAGTTTAATATATATGACACCATATTAGTAAATAAAAAGTGTAATATATTGTATAGATGTACCAAGGAAGAGAAAACAATGAAGATAAAAAATTATTACAAGTATTTTATTGTGCACACAAAATATCATGACAAAACTTTCTACATTAACATTATAGTATCATCATTTAACAGATACAAGCGCTAGTCTATGATTCGAAAAACGTAGTAAAAGAACTTGCAAGATATTTGTCATGCACTAATAACTTAACCAAATTTACAATATATTGATTTGTAGAGGATTATTAAATGAAAAAGAGAGAAAATTTCTTATCCCGGTAAATTAATGTCGTCGAGCTCTCGTAATACCGAAGCTGCAAGTGAATAATAAGGTTGGGGTCCCATGGGCATCCGCTTCCTTAAAAATAGAGCGGATGCTACTGAGATTTTTTAGGGATATTTAAAAAGGAAAGCGATCCTATAGATTTCTAACTAAATCTGTTTCAAATAAAAACATAGCTGCTAAATTTAAGAAAGCTTATGTCTCATGAATTTTTTAAAAATTAAATTAAATTTATTTATAAATTTGTTTGGTGAGAATCATTTTGGTGGGAAAATAAAATGTAGATTGTTGACAAATGACATAATTTTTTCCTATGCTGGTGCTAAACTCAGCCCCACCTTTTTTTTGTTATAAAAAAAGATTTTAATTAACCCTTTAGCCCCCCTAAAAAAGTATCATGGACACAAAAATAGAGCCCATGGACACAAAAATAGAGCCCAAGCCCCTCCCATAAGAGTTCACAAAAAAGCTGCAACTATTCGGGCTTTATATTGACAAGTTAGAAGAGTGGATAAACAAGACCAATGGTGAGGGGGTGCAGCTGGCCCACTTCGTGATAAGATTGCTCTTATATGTAGATGATCTCATAATTCTTGCTAGAACAGCTAAAGGTTTGAAAGAGCACTTGAAAGCACTAGAATTTTTTTGCCATGATGTAGGAATGCAAGTTAACACTAGCAAAACCAAAATTATGATCTTCTCACTAAAGAAGAATAGGGGCATACAAGACAAGTTTCTGTTTGAAAATAGCCCCCTTGAGATTGTGGAAGAGTACAAATACTTGGGCATCGATTTTCATAACAAACTCAATTGGGATACTTGTAGATCGAAAAGAATCCAAGGGGGCTGGAAGGCGTTATACTCTTTACAAAACAAGTGCAGGAACGCAGAATTATGGGATTGGACGACCATGAAAACTCTGTTTGGTTTGCTGGTCACTCCGGTTATTCTATACGGATGTGAAGTGTGGGGCGGTAGTATGTCCAAACAGAAATGGCGGCAAGTAGAAAGAATTCAAAAACACTTTATCACATGCAATCTTAAAGTCAAGACCACAGTTCCGTATGAAATCCTTTTGGCGGAGGTGGGTTCCTTTCCATTAGAAGCCGTCGCATTGATCCGAATGCTAAGCTATTTAAAGAAAACCCAAGGTCTAGAAACACATCGTTGGCCCAAGTTGGTAATAGAGGAAAAACTTGTGAGGCGGAAAAGCACATGGATGAAACAAAATGACAAATGGATGCAAAAATGGGATATCAACATCCAAGTTTGCCCGGATAACATTAAAGAAATAAAAAAGTTTGTCAATGAAAAATTTTGCAATATTCTGTGGACAAGACACATAGGGAGGAAAAAATCTTATTACATTAAAGAATTTAATCCCACTTATAGTCATGATGAAAAGGCCTATATAAGGGCACCTATTAACTGGAAAGCAAAAATGTTGATGGCACAAATTAGAACTAGTTCACATCAGCTGCGATGTGAAACTGGTAGATGGCAAGTTCCAAAGGAAGAGTGGGCAGACAGAACATGTTTATTTTGCAATATGGGAACAATGGAGACAGAGCAACACTTTGTCATGGAATGCTTGGCTTACAACGACATCAGATATGATTTTACAAAAATTCTGCAGAACAAGGACTTCAACTATTTATTTGAGGAAGATCAAGTGAAGAGAACAGCGGAGTTGATTATCAAAATTCAGAGAAGAAGAGACAAGTTAACCAAAACTTTGCAACTGACTAGTTTGGCTCCTGACTCGGGAGGGCGATTGCATGGGTCCCATAGACTACTTTAGTCTCGTGGACGTCATTAAAATCTATCATATCATATCATATCATATCATCACCCCAACGACAAACAAGTTCAACATCGCTTGATAAAAGCTGGATTTTTAATACCTCAGCGCCAAGCTGTGGGACGAATTTCTGAGTACGCTTGGCACCACCGTAGCCGCCATTGCCAAACAAGTTGCGTAGGGCACGATGTTGGTCATCAGAGGCTAGTATTGTGGGTGAAATTATTGTGTAGCACTTGTAAACATGTCACCGAGCTGGTATGAGAAGACAGTAGGGGCTGGACTAGCATACGTACGCCAGGCCAGAGATTTTCAATGTATCACTGTTTCAGACCCCAGCACATTACTTAAATCTCGATTCTGTCAAATTTTAATATTGAAGTGGAATGCTATTGCTGTTTAACATTCTGCAGTTCTAGAATTCTGATTGCTATTTAATATAACCGCTTTACTTACAGTGGTGTCATTTGGATCGTTATATTTGCATTCAGCGGGCAGCCTTATGTGTGGATATTATTAAACTTTTAAATTTTGTCATTCAGTCTGAAGAGAAACTTGTGATTAAAAAGTGACAAAAATATATTAAGAGCTGTTAAACTGAAGTAGTTAAGGGAAAAAGAAGAAGCGCCTATTCGTTATTTGTATGCTGAAATCCGTAATGGATTTATGATCTGGCTTTGCAGAAGACGAGGCAAAATGTGTGGAATTGGTTTGATTCTTTCTGGCATTCACATTGTTAGCTCATCCTCAAATCTTTTTAATGGTTTCGAACATGCTGATCCCGGAATCGCATTGCATGGGGAAGAACGGGTATGCATATTATTCCCTTAAAAGAGCCGGCTCTTCTCATTTTCGAAATTTCCCTATCTGACGTCTTCTCCAAAGATTGGACCTTGATTATTGTTTTCACGTTTAAATTTCAATTGCACATTTTCTAGGATAGAACTCAGATATGTATATAAGATTTCTGCCTGTTATGATTGCGTGATAATTTCCTCTACTGTTAGATTTTTTGAGTTTTCGCTGAATAGCTCAAGGACCCCATTTTAATATTTGCATAATTATTTTCAAGGGCTTTCATGCAAATGCTGCATCATATAAAATCTAAATAACTCTCCAGTACAAGTTACCTTCAAATACTAACACATGTTATAAATTGCTCTCTAACATACTGTAATTAATGATTCTTTTCTAATTCTCCATAAAAAATGCTATCCGAAGGGGAGAGATTCACAACATTTGAAAGCACTAGAGAGGACCTTTCTTGTATATGTCACAAATGCCATCTAAAGGGAACATTTACTACGTTAGAAAGAACCAGAGAGCACCTTTCTTGCGGAGGTCTCAATAAATCTAGATGGTGGAGAATGCCATGCGAAAGGGACATTTACAACATTTGAAAGGATTATAGATGACCTTTGTTGTAGAAGACACAAATAATCATATGGAAAATTTAGGTTTTTAGTTTTTCCATTTTGAGGATTTGATCAATTTTTAGGTCATCTCAAAATGGCTTGTATTAATAGTATTTATATTGATGAAATTTTTAGCATGCCAATAATAATCATATGGATTTATTTATTTATTTTTATTTGATCCATGTTTAAGTCATTTCAAGATGACTTTTATGAGTAATTATATTGATATCGTTTTTTCAGCATGTTCGTAATAATTATTAGGTATAGATGTTAGTCTCCTTTTTTGAAATAGAATTACATAATAAACAATAATAATTAAATTAAAAATTTATTTAAAAAAAAGTCAAATTTTAGTTAAGTTAACCAAATGGTCAAAATGCATGAACAGAAAAATTGTGTTTCCCTCAAATGAGAGGTATACAAGGGAGAGCAAAGAACTTAATTTGAGGGGGAAAAGGAAGGAGGAAGAAAGAGTGGAGCATAAGAACTAAGGAACGATTGATGGAAAGGAAGGGGGAGAAAATAAGGAAACGACCTTTAAAAAGGTGAATGGTTGTGACTCTTCAAATGGGTTGTAATTACGAAGGTTTGAGACTTTTTAAAAGGGGTGTGATAATGAAAGGTTGTGACTCTTTGAAAGGGTTGTGATTATGAAGAGTCATGGCTCTTTTAAAAAAGCAAACACGGAAGGTGTATGATCTCTCCCTCACCTGGGAAGATATAAAAGAGAAGAAGGATAAAATAGAATGGGGCAAAGAGGAGTAGAGGAGATCTAGAGCAGATTCAGAGCAGAAGTATAAGTAGGTATTTGAAACAAGAATTGAGAAGGAAAGAAGAAAATAAGATATGCAGATCTTAAATGAATTTGAAAAGTAGTAGAGACAGATTTGAGAAGTGAGAGATAAGAAGTGAAAGGGGCAGCAGCCATCAAACAGATGTATCTTTTCATAACCAAAGGGTGTGACCCTTTCATAAGGATGTTAACAAATGAAAGGGTGTGATTCCCTACACTCAAAGGTGATATAAAAGAGAAGAACTTTATTGAAGGAGGGCATGGAATCAAAATGGGAGATCCATTGGGAGAACAATATATTATTCTTAAAGTCAACAATGAAAAGTGGTGACTCAAATCTTATGACAGGCGGTGACCCTTTCACTTATAAATTATAAAGGGGAGATAATTCCAAGCAAACATCAATACATCAACACTCTTCAATGCATCACGGAATCAAGCAATCTATAAATTAACAAAGGTTGAGTCAAACATTCCATCAATTAGTAACACCCAATTCAACAAAGTGAATAACTGTTGAAAACAGATTGATATAAAGTATGATAAATGTGTTTCAATCATTGTTTTGTCACAGGAGGGAAAATGGTCGTGAGGTCACCTTCTAAGTATGCCACAGGTAGTCATAGGAGGGAAAATGGTGGTGAGGTCACCTTCTAAGTATGCCACCCCATGCTATGTGACTAAGGAGTCCCATGGGGTTAAAGGGGGACAAGGGAATTTCTAGGGAACCTTCTATGAATGATCCTCTTGATCTCTATCATGGTGAACCAATGAATGTGGATGCTCAACCAGTGGAGATGAGGTAGAAGTGACAAGGATGAGGAGAATGGTGTTAGAACATGTAATGGTCACCCTTGGATGTCCCAAAAAAAAACTAAACCAAATTGCTGAAAGGAATTATGTCAAACAGTTTGCATTCAACTTCTTAAAACCCCTTATAACTCCGGAAATCAAACGTTTTTATGGAATTGGTATCATACAACATAAACAAGAAAGAAACTATAATAATATGCAAAGTGGAAATGAATTGCTGCTAATAAAATGTTATTTTCAGAATTCATAAAACCAAATACTTGACAGATTTATCAACTCACTAATTACTTCAGCAATATTGTCATAATACTCCAATACGAACTTGCTGCTACAATACTTTGTCCTCCAATCAGTCCACTACCTTCATAATACCATTCCCTCCAAGCGGCATAAGCGACGGACAATTAGTGAAGAAGATATGAGCAAAATATCAAATCTGCCTATAGCCGAAAATGCAACTAAACTGCCTGATAATGAAGCCAATAAGAAAGAATTCCAAAGGTCAAACCCCAAGGGAATGACGTCTAGAATGTTATAAGAGAGGATAGACGTCCTCAAATGCCAAGAACAAAGCTGCAACTCACAAACCAATTTCTTCTCATATTCAACCTGCCTAATGAAGCCACAAATGCTTCCTTTTATTCTATTCCCACGGGTCCGCTCAACTCATATGGGCAATGTGGGATAAAAGATGTGTAATATAAAACATATATTAAAATACCCCTTATGTCTCCTTTGGGTACACATCACCATAAAATAAATATTAAAGTAACACTTTAATATTTTACAATTAAATTAGACGTTACTTTAATAAAACTTCAGGCATTAAAATGTATTAGCAATCGGACTCCAAATAATGCGAGTGATAGCTCATCGGAAAGCTCTCACTGAGGAGTATCGAATCCAATCACCAAAATTGACCTGCACTGTGTCCTGCCGACTTACTAAAAATAGTAAGTATGCCTGAAACTGAGTAAATCAACTTCGTTTTGGCCCAAACTGGAAATGACTAGGCCAAAACACTCCAAGATCCCATTAAACCCTTCGTTAGCCCTCGGGACCATGTAGAACAAGGCTAACGCACACACACTTGGTCAACTGCTAAAATGGGGACATTACAGAACACTGCACTAGGTATGCCACCTCATTTGTATGGAAAGGGCCACATGAGACCAGTAGGGATGGCATGTCCGCTTTTGGGCCTAGCGTAGATGTCTCTTGGGCTCCTTATCAAACCACCCTACCTTATTACTTCTATGGTTGACTTATTTTAAAATTTGATTTAAGCAATCTATGTAATCTAATATACGATTATTTAAATTTTTTCTTACCCAAGAATTTCTAATCATAAATGATGATTATAATGTTTCCTAAATATTTGCGAGATCCTAATCAAAGCAGAAAAAATACCCTAAAAAGTTAGAAACCCTACTCGCTTTTATATAGAAACTATAATTTAGGGCAAAATTTGGGTTCTCTTGATGAACAGGGGTTTCTTCAATACACAAGCATTATAAAGCATTTTGTTTAGTTTTTTTGGGGATTTGATCTATTAAGTCATTTTGAGATAATTGGGATATGTTTAACACATAAGCATTAAAAAGCATTTTGTTTAGTTTTTTGGGGATTTGATTTATTAAGTCATTTGAGATGATTGGGATCTGTTTAATACACAAGCATCATAAAGCATTTGTACTTTTTGTTTTATTTTTGGATTTGGTCTACGTAAGTCATTTTAAGATGACTTTGGGTAATCATTATATTGGTAACATTTTCACTGGGTAAAAGGGTATCTCTAGTACACAAGCATCATGAAACTTTTGTCAGTAGCAAGAGGAACAACCACACTTTGGCTTCTCACCTTCTAACTTCATTCCTGTTGAGTATGTAATGTCTTATGAGTCACCTTTGTCTCATAATTCTTACAGATGGGGGATTAATCCAATTAACTCAACCATGCACTTATGTTAAGAAATTGAACGCCTCCACACAAGCATTTTAAATTGTTTAGGATTTGAGTTGAGTTTGTAAGTCATCTTAAGATGACCTAAATAAGTTGTGTTGGCAGGATTATTTATCAAGTTACAGAGATCATGTACTAAGAGTATCCATCAGTATCATAGAGAAAAATACTGTCCCAGTAGTTTGCAACAATATATCTGGCACAAAGACCTGTGTTGTACTGCTGGAGTTGATGAGGCAAATGAGGACATGATAGATGAAGCATGGAAATGTCTAGAAAATACCTCTTTCCAGCTTTGCAATTGTCTTATGTGATTTCATCTAGACCTGGAAGAAATTAATTTAAAATTTCTGTAGAGCTGGTAAAAGTATTGTCCACTGTACTATTCTTGAATTTCAAGTTTATATAAATAGCTCTTCAAAATGATTTACACACAATTATAAGCAATGCATTGGTGTAAAGCATACACATTTTATTTTAATTGAGCACTGAAATTTCCTTTTTACAGGGTGCACATCTAAGGATTTGAAAATCAGTGGTGTACTGAAATGGTAGTTTCCTTCACATTTCTGACAAATCTTTTTGGCTGAAGCAAGTGGCTTTGGCATTGAAACCAAGATTGACTTGAATTGACAACTATGGAAAGCTGATTGACATTCATTCGTTCAAAAAAAAGCTTAAATAGAAATTGTTGGCGTGTCTTGTCGTTGCCAAATATTGGGTACTGAACATGTTGACGGCAAAGCTTTGTTTCATTTGGGTAAAATTTTGAGTCATATAAGGGAGTGTTATTTATATCATGAGCTACTAGTAGCGACATTCTTGTTTCATCCTCAGTTTACACATTTAAAACAAAACCGATAACATGACTTCTTTTTTCAAATTTTTGTGTGTTTGAGCTTTGTATGTGTTTAAAAGATGTTTTTCTTTTACTAGGTGAGCTAGTCATCTTTGGGATTGCTAGGGTGTCCCCTTGTTCCTTGCCACTGCTTGAAAAAAGTCATCTCGGGGGCATTCTCTAAAATTTCCACTAATTGGAGATGGTTGGGGATGTTTTCAACTTGTTCTTGCATTCCCAAAATGTCTCCTAAGGGGATGTGGTCTGAAAATATAGAGGATGCATCCTTGGATACATAACAAAAACTAGATGAGGTTGACAAACCTTGAATTAATGCTTTTGATTATTGATTTAATCAACACTGAACTCATTATCATTACTTGGGCTATCTAAGGTTGGGCAAGCTTTGATACCGATTCTCCGAAGTAACAGGAAAGATTCCCCACAAATGTTCAGTTGTTCAAAATATTATTCATTGAGAAGGCACTAGTTTGTATCTGTGTCTGATTCCTCTAGGGAACTAAACACCTAAAGAAATGGCTGAGGAAAGGGAGAGTGATTCTAAAGAGACAATTGCAAAGACAAATTAAGTATGACTATATGGGGTTGGAATAAAATGGGGAAAGTGCTCAAGGAAAAGTAAAGTAAAGAAATAGGTTATAGTGATGGAATACAAAGCTTGCAAAATTGTCAAACCAACTCAATCCTTAGCACACATAACGAGATGTCCCAGTACACATTTACTGTAAGGATAGGTCTGATTATTAATGCATATTAAATTAATGATCAGACTGTTGTGGTTATGACTTCTCTGCAGATTTATATATTTTGCTTGCAGGTAAGAAAGAATGGATATGAATTAATTCTACTCTGAATTCTGAGTGCAAAGTCTGAATGAACTTCAATCACTGTTCTACAATCCCGATCTGAAGAGATATAATCGTTTATTGATTTCAATAGTCATATCTCTTGTTTGGATCCTTATCTTATATGTGCCCCAAGGGACACAATCACAAACGGTCAAGTCTATTCATGATGTCTCTTCATGAAGAGACACAATTAGATATTAAAGATTATTTAATAAGGGACCTGATCCTAATCGGGCATGATTAGGTTAAACTAATCATCTGCAAACTTGGATTTGGAATAAACAAATAATAACCATGATTTGTTTGCTTGATCGAACATGATCCAAGAGAATGAATGCTTCAGAATTTATACTTAGTTTGATGATGATAATTTTGGTCAATTTCAAGAGCTATTTTGCTGATGGCAATAACAGTTCTGATTATGTATGTATGTGTATGCATGTATACCAGTTCATATGATGAATTGGCATACATACATGCACATATGTATACAGATTTATCAGATCAATCCTTGAATTCTGATTGACACTACCATATCTTTTGTTGGAATCACTGTAGCCGTTACACCAAAAGTTTGAATTGTTAATGAACGTCACAATATCTAGAGACAAAAATCCTCGTGAGGTAGTTAAGCACATGCCACAAATCCATTGGTCTATGCTGAACAGTACCTTCACTTGGAGGGGATGGAGGCACCAACCTCCCAACAATCCCCCCCTGAGCATGACCCAAGGGATTTGAACCCATAACCCAATGCTTTGATACCACTTGTTGGAATCATCGTTGCTGTTACACCAAAAGCTTGAGCTGTCAATGAATGTTACAACAGCTAGAGACAAGGATCCACGGGAAGCGGTTAAGCACATGTGACAAATCTATTGTTCTATGCTGAACGATATCTTCACCTAGAGGGGACGAAGGCACCAACCTCCCAACACCTCTGATGTATTTGGCCCGCTTGTTATGGCCAATTTTCTAATTTGTAGTTGCTTAGGATTGTTATGGGTAGAAGTGGAGGTCCTCTTTCTGAGTTCTTTCCTCCACAAGTCCTTGTTGAACCTGTGTAAAAATTCTTATTTATTAATAAGAATTATACTACAGTGGCTATGCCCACTTTTGCTTAAAATAAATAAATATTGAAATCAGAAATATATAAAACAATATCTATCTATCTATCTATATATATATGGGACAAAGATCCATTGCTTGGATGTATAGAGGTCCCTCCTTGGTAACACTTAAGTCTTCCCTTCTTCGCCAAATAGTAATAAGACTGAGTGTCTATATATATATATAGGGTAGGGATGAGCGACCTTGAGCACCTTGCAAACAAAGTCTTAAGAAAGGCTAAGGGCTTGGATCTGTGAACTTTGAGAGCATTGCAAATTGGTATCCAGGCAATGTGGATAACACTGTTTCCTTCCATCAATGAGCTGGAATAGTAGGAGGATATGAACAGCGTACTGATAGTAATGAATATTTGAACCTGCATAAAATTGAAACAATGTTGAAAACTTGCTAACGACACTTGACAACCTTGCTCGTCATGGAATAGAAAAAAATGCAAATGAGAAATTATGAAATGAGGGAAGATGGGGCAAGCAGAATTTGAGAAAATGTTTTTCATGCTTAGAAGGCTTGTGGGGATTACTAAGCACATTAGGTTTTCTAAAATTCCCATAATGCTAGCATTTTATTTTAGCCATTTTCAACAAACTGGACCCCTAGGGAATCACAGGGATGTTGGGGACATCTTGGTTAGCCCATGGCATTTCCAAATGCAGGACATGCCCATGGGATGTTCCTGTTCTAGAGTGACAATTTTTGGGACACCTCTTGTTTGGTGAAAATCTTGGAAATGGGGAGAGAGTATTTTGTTCCATCCATGAGGGCCTTGCCTTTTGGGTAAATGGCTAAAAACCCAGGGAGTTGCATCCTTTGAAAATATTGAAATATTATGTTTTTTTAAAAATGGATGTAGAAGAGATGCATTTTCCATATCTCTGATAGCCATGGATATTTTATTATTTTGGGCTTTTGTAAAGGACTAGGAGGCACATCCCCATGGAAGTCTGAAAAATATGTATAAGCTAAAAGTCTTCTGTTTGATGATGGGGCCTCTCTGAAATTTATAGTCCCAATTATTTAAAAAAAATTAGGTCTGCAATAAGCTTCTCTGGACTGATAGGAAGTGTTGTTCATTTTTGATGTTGAGGATGTCATTAATCAGCAACATTTTCAAAGTCAACTTTGTGAAAATTCCCAAATTCAAAGGATAACCAGCCAGCAGCTTGTACTAAAATAATTCTCTGACAAATTTTATCAGAATAAGTTAATCTGTAGAAATAGGCTCCAGCATTGAGGGTTCCCCACTATTGAGTTAGTCTTGAGTCTCCGTATATAATCTTCTTTTCATGTGTTTGTTGATTCCTAAGTTGATGTAATAAATCTGAGCCATCATTTGCGAATCGATCATTGTACCTTCTTTGAACTCCATGAGATAAACTTGTCATACTAAGATGACCTTAAATGATGCAATTAACTACTGTATGCTTATTTATATCTTTGTAGGAATCTGCATTATACCTTTTTTGAAGTGCATGCTTATACTAATTGCTATGTAACTTTCGTTTGTTGAATATCTAACTTGCATTTTCGACTGATGTTTGTTTAAATTTTCAGTTTCTTTTGAATAGCAAATTTGTGCTCTGCAAATTTTGAAAAACAGTCTTCATATCATGCCAGAATTATGGTCTGTTTACCTACAAATTGTATGTAGTTACTAGTATGATGGAAAGATAGGACTTCTTGTTCTGGATTTGTCAAGCTAGATTGGCTCTGATACCAGGCCATTTTGAGTGTGGTTGAATGCAAAATTGAATGTAACCTGTTTCACTATATTCTTCTAATAAACTTCATTTATACTTCTGTTCTGGAAGGCTTCAGGTACCCTGTATCCTACTGTGGATGATATCAAGGATGTTATTAGTCGGAGAGGTCCAGATCATGTTGGACATAAAGCTTTGCATCTGGGGGTAGTCTCTGGACATGAATCTTTGTCCAGAAAAGGAGAACAGCCAATTGAAAGCAAAGAAAACAATTATCATTTAGATGAAGATTCATTTAGAAATTTAGAAGTGAATGAAAAGCTGAAGACATCCGTGGGAAGTATCAGGGACTTTGAAAGTGGAAATTCTTTCTGTCAGATGGACAAGATAGAATCAAGTTCACATGAATGCATGAACAAAGATTCAGCATCTCGTGCTGATATAAACCAAGCAGCAAAGCAGTCCATTGTCCAAAAGTTTGTGGAAGGAATCAATGGACAAACAACTTATGCCTTTCAAGAAAATACATGTGCAGAGATGCTGTTTGTGGGTGCTACTTTGCAGCTTCGAGGGGTTCATCCACTATATCAGCCTTTGGTAGATACATCGACAAATATCTTAGTTTATAATGGTGCGTTTCTTTTTCTTTCTTTTTATTTAATATTTGGTTCCTAGGGTAATGGAAACATCTGAAGAGAAAACTAATTCTTTAATAAAAGCTTTCTAAATCCACATTTTCTCACAACAAGAAACAGTGACTGTTATTGCCTGCTCTATCAATCTTAGGTATGTCTTTGTTCAGTGAGATCTCCTGCAATTTTAGTTTGGAATGCTTAGAAGATATGATAAAAGCATACGAAGAAATTTCTTACGCACTTTTATAGCTGAAAAGTGCAATCCGTACAGTACTTAATATCTTTCGTTTGAATGAATCAAAAGCCTGTGCACTTGTACCATAGTGCTGTGGATATTCTCGTCCTATTTGAGTTGGCTGTGGATCATGAAATTAACAGCATATATATCTTATAAACAAAGTTCCATGGGTTTTCTTGATGAGGGAGTGGGAGATGCGTAGATGGGTTTTGAAGATGGGGGGACCAAGGGCCTAAGTTTTGGAATGGCAGGGGACAGTGCTTATATACATATAGTACTTGAAAAGATAGGTATTAGAAATATGTATAAGAATTACAATTTTGAACTTACAAATGAAGCTTTTGCAAATTAGTAAAATACTCAAATAATACTAAACTTTGAAGTGAATATTAACAATATAGATTGTAAATTCGAAATTTATATCATATTCAAGATTTCATAATGCTGATTACAATGACTACAGTTATCTTATGACGTCAAAATAAGAAAATGCCAGAATGGATTGCAGAGAGGCCTCTAATTATTTGCATAAGCTCTATCAATCTTAGGTATGTCTTTGTTCAGTGAGATTTCCTGCAATTTTAAGTTTGGAATGCTTAGAAGATACGCTAAAGGCATACAAAGAAATTTCTTACGCACTTTTATAGCTGAAAAGTGCAATCCATACAGTACTTAATATCTTTTGTTCGAATGAATCAAAAGCCTGTGCACTCGTACCATAGTGCTGTGGATATTCTCATCCTATTTGAGTTGGCTGTGGATCATGAAATTAACAGCAGCATATATATCTTATAAACATAGTTCCATGGGTTTTCTTGATGAGGGAGTGGGAGATGCGTGGATGGGTTTGAAGATGGGGGGACTAAGGGCCTAAGTTTTGGAATGGCAGGGGACAGTGCTTATATACATATAGTACTTGAAAAGATAGGTATTAGAAATATGTATAAGAATTACAATTTTGAACTTACAAATGAAGCTTTTGCAAGTTAGTAAAATACTCAAATAATACTAAACTTTGAAGTGAATATTAACAATTTAGATTGTAAATTCGAAATTTATATCATATTCAAGATTTCATAATGCTGAGTACAATGAGTACACTTATCATATGACGTCAAAATAAGAAAATGCCAAAATGGATTGAAGAGAGGCCTCTAATTATTTGGTTATATGCATATAGTACTTGAAAAGATAGGTAATTGAAATATGTATAAGAATTACAATGTTGAACTTACAAATGAAGCTTTTGCAAATTAGTAAAATACTCAAATAATATTCAACTTTGAAGTGAATATTAACAATTTAGATTGTAAATTCGAAATTTATATCATATTCAAGATTTCATAATGCTGATTACAGTGAGTACAGTTATCACATGACGTCAAAATAAGTATACATATAGAACTTGAAAAGATAGGTATTAGAAATCTGTATAAGAATTACAATTTTGAACTTACAGATGAAGCTTTTGCAAATTAGTAAAATACTCAAATAATACTAAATTTTGAAGTGAATATTAACAATTTAGATTGTAAATTCGAAATTTATATCATATTCAAGATTTCATAATGCTGATTACAATGAGTACAGTTACGTCAAAATAAGAAAATGCCAAAGCAAAAGAGAGGCCTCTAATTATTTGCATAAGCAAGTAACAAGTAGATTAGTTATTTTGTTGATTCTTGAATTCTATGTTCAGAGTTTACAGACCAATATAAAAAGCATTTTTAACAAGCTTTTGAACATAATTTTTTTAGAACCACAATCTATGTAATGTCCCCTTTCTAAAATGGAATAATAAATTATAAAAATAAATCAATAGACAAATAAATAACAATACATATAATTTATTATTTTAAAAAATAAAAAAATATAATATATTAATTGATATATTTTAGGAATGACTAAAATAGATAAAATAATAAAATAATATATTAAATACAGCAATGAAATGATAATAACTACTAATTAATAAATATCAATAACTGATGGCAATATATCAAATATCATCACTATTGTAACATATATAATATTGTTAATATTAAATGCATAGTGATCGACCATAATGAAAACAAAAAAGCCACAATTAATGAGACAAAGGGTAGTGACTAACAGTAGCGACCCCTCCTATGCATGGGTATAAGGAGGGATGGGGACCAAGTGTTAATGTTGTAGCTTCAGTCAGATTAATTTAACCATGAGAAACATTGTTATGATTACTAGATAATCATTCTGATTATTAATCATTAGACAATTAATATATACATACATCTTTTACATACATACATACATACACATATATACATTAACAATTGTCTATTAATTACTAATCATAAATTATGAAACAATGTGGTAATGAATAGATGTGTCCATGGGACATGTCTCTCCTTGTCTCATCCACAAGATAAATACAAGAGAGATTGCTGCCTTTGGAATAACTTAAATTATAGGTAGTGCTATTACATTTGCAGCGATCCTACCTTAACATGGTATCAGAGCAGTTTCTCTACTACCAGCCTATAAGATTTTATAAGTGACATAAATGTGCAAATTGGCGGTTAGATTTCGGAAATATTAAGAAACAAATCAATTTTGAATTTTATCTCTTTCTACGGAGGATTGTATTTTATTTCCATAAGCCGTGAGACTTGTGTTTGGGCTTGGGAAATGTTTGTTTCTTGAAAACAATTATATTATACTTTGAGTCTTCCTTCATATGCCTTGAGCGACTAGTTAAAGTAAATATTGAATATATTTCTGAAGATATTTTTGATGGCTACTCATATAAACTCATTGATAAATTAAGGCGGCTTCTAGTGAAGTGATGAAGTCAATTACACCAAGTATTTCACCATCCTGTTTATTTTGTGTGGGGCCAAAATCCATTCCTCAAGATCGTTCTTGGAACAAATATGATTATTTGTAATGGTTTATTAATGGTTGTATAAGGTAGATTGAGCCTTGAAGCCAATTCATATTTGAGTGATTTGATTATGAAAGTCAAATTGATATATTATCGATTCCTTATAAAGTCGAACAATCAAAATTAGTGACTCGACTTCCAAATATTATCAAATTTCATTTGAAGAATTTCAGGAAGGTGAAGAAATTCTATGGAGATTACTCAATCCTTTTGTGACTTGGGAACATTATCGGGGACAGCATTAGCGTGAATTATTTCTTACAATAGATATTTGGAACAAGGGATTGTTAGAGGTAGAAACAATTGCTTGGTCTTTTCATTCCTTTCATGAATAGAGTGATTACTTATTGTAACACAACATAATCATCGAAGTGTATGTGCAGATGATACTAGGAATATATAGAGAAGAATTCAATGTCCATGTTTCTGATAAGATTAATGCAATTCCCATTAATGTAAGCAGACATTGATATTGTGAGGGTTGTTGGTCATAACAACAAGCAGATTCATAGAACATAAGACAATCCCCCTTCTGCCAAGTTCATATTAAATTGAATAACTATTGAGAAGGCTTGGAGAGGAAATAACTCATGAGAGGTCCACATTTATGTTGGTAGAATCTTAGTATGGTTAACAACAAGTGCATCCTTTTTAAGAGTTGATAGAAAGTGCCAAGGTCTATGAAGAATTCAAATTCATCTTAGTTGCAAAAGGATTCATCGATGGTGTTTGTTGTTCTTGTGAAGAACCTATCATACGATTATTTCTGGTAGTAATCTCATTAACAGAAATCACTAGTGGTACCACTGATAGGAATACCCACAAGTAAGCTGAAGCTGACATCAACTAAGCAATGCCTCCACATTTCTCAGTCTACAACTCAACATTCTAACATTCTCGAGTCCATGGATTACCATTGTCACCAATCAACAACATAACAAATACAATATTGTTATCAAGAAGTTGCCATTGTTGAATTTCACAATATTATTGTAGAAACAACAAACAAATATTAATTTCTACAACTTTCAGAATTAGACACCATTATCAACCATTAAAATCCCATGAGGGAATTGTCCCATCATCATTGCGAGCTTGGAGTCATTTCAAATACAGAACAACATGGTATGGGGACTTGGGATTTGGTCAACATGGAATTAGAAGAGATGAAAATGAAAAGAGAGCAAAAATCAAAATAAAAATAAAAAAAAGAAAAAATAAAAAAAATAAGACCCCTATTTATCCCATCAACAACTGCCAATATTTGCAGGACCATACAAATTTGTGGTGATTGAAAACCAAGCCAAGACATTTTACCTACTAGAGGTATGGGATTGAATTTGCCGACTCGGGGATTCAGTGATCAACTCAAAAATCAAAATGAATTGCAAAAATAATAAGGAAATCCTCTCTATGTGTTGAATGCTAAAACATCCAAATTAGAATCTCTAAATGGGCTTTAATGCTATTTTTTATTATTTATGTAATGATATGAAAAAGGTGGAACTAAAGACTAGACCATTATTTATTTAATTCTACATATTTTGAACTTGTACAGATGAGAACGAAAGCTAGACACAGTAAGCATTTCAGAAAAAAAAACACTAGCTTCACTAGATTATCCTTAAACAAAGAAAAGAGGTTTGAGGAAGAACTGGGAGTTGGAAGGATGTGTAAGGTTCTTTATATGACATCATTGTAGATAGTTTGGTTAGTGATTGATGGGTATCTAAGTGAATCTAATGTCATCGAGAATATAATTTTATCAGAGAGATTATCTCCATTGTGAAATGGAGTGATGCATAGTTATTTTTGCAGAAGGATCAAATTGGATTTTGGAACAAGACCAATACTTAGAAGGAAGAAAGAAGTAGATTACATCAAGAAGGATGTTGATGAGCATTTGCTCCAGAATTGAAAAGTGGAATAAACTTTTTGGAAGCTTCTAAGGTATTGAAAGATACCTTAGAAAAGAAGTTTGCCATATTTGATGTAATGCAAAATTGTTCAAATGATATAAGAGTGAGAATTTCATATTGTGGGGGGAATAATAACCAAAGATTCATTCTCTCTTGAACCTTCTTTAGAGGGGAGATGTCAAAGAAGAGACACTATCATAGTTCCAATTTGAACCATCCTTAGTGAGGAGATGATTCAAAAGAGATGTCTCTCAAACAATCTAAGAAGACATTTTATGATTTGATGGATATGGACCTTCATTAAAGCAACTTGTATCAAGGATGTGCATATAAGTATTCATTATCTTTGAATATTACATTTATCTACTCACCGTAGTCTCTCTCTTATTTGTATTTGTATAAATTATAAAAGTTATTTGCCTTTATCTTTTCCTTTGTCTCCAAGGATTTTCTTGTAGGAAAAGAAGAATGTTACATTAGGTATGTCATCAAATATTGTGTAGGACTCAATCTTATGACTATAGCTCCAAGAAGTTTTGATTTAGGATTCATTAGTCACTTGATGTACAGTCTAGATAAAGTGAGGCTATTAGAGCAAGACATCTTCTATGATCAGATTTATGAGTATCCTTCTATAACAAGGAGTCTGTCACATCTGCTGGAGGTAATCTTGGAAGTCAAGAGGGAGCTTCAGAAGGGAGCCACTTTAGCATGAATGTCTAATGTAATCAAACTTGGGGATAAACCCACAATTTAGTATATTCACTCATGTTCATATGAATCAAGGTATGCTTTTGTAACAGAGGGAGCAAATAGAGGATATACTGTAGATGACTTTTATCATATTTATTCAAAGGGAGTAGACCATGTCGTGATGGATTCTCCAGTGATCAAGAAACTGTAGTAGTCAAAGCGCTATAGTCAAAGCGCTATGATTCATGAGATGAAGTTCAATATGTGCAGACTAAAAGGTTGTAATGCAAATGCCTAAACCGTAGATGGATTCTTGGAATACTATTCATTTAGGGAATATTATTATTGAAGATCTGACAACTGATATTTTCTCCAAGCCTTTTGCCAAAGTGAAGTTTGTAGATTATTGAAGACAAGCTTGGAGTAATGTATCAGAGCCTTTGGTGAGAAAGAACCTCAGCATTAGTGATTACCTGAGATGTACTTTAATGCATCCTTCTCTGTAAGAGAGAAGTTTGAGATGAAATCCTTTGTTCCACCCTCTGGAAATGTTCATGGTGGATGTCATGTGAGTTACTACATGACTTTGCGGAAACATCGTGGAAGGTGACGATCTTTCATTGATGTTTGTTTATAGTTACCATAGTAAGGTGATGATCTTACAATAGTCTAATCTTCTATCATGATGGATATCATATGGTTGATGTCTAAGTAGATCATGATAGATTATATCTTGTAAATCAATATCAACTGAGAGATAGATACCATCTAATAGATATTTATGTGTTGTATTGTATAGATATATATCATGGTGCAGTAACATCCATAAACAAACCATGATTGTAATGTTCTCATGGTAAGTATCATAGGGTGATACATTTATGCATACCTTATGAACATTTGAGTAGTTGATGAATATCATGCGACTTGATATTTGAGGCCATTACTTTGAGTACTTAGTAAATGTCATGTGACTTGATATTTGCAGGCCATTACTCTGATATGATGAGATGATATCATTATGATTAATATCTTCCGATCAAAGATATTCATGGACATACCATGAAAATATAAGTATGATGAATATCATGTGGTTGATATTCCTTGTTGAATGATACTTCTAATGATATTGAAAGATAACATCTAATTTGGTGGGTATATGTTGATATCCTTAAATATGCCATTTCCAATAATATCATATTGAGATGATATCTCTTTGTATCGCTTGAGAGCAAGGTGTGTTAATCCTGTAACAATCCTCCCTAGGTAAGAGGGAGTGTTAATATTGTAGTTTTAGTCGGATTAATTTAACAATGAGATAAATTGCTATGGTTACTAGTTAATCATTCTGATTAGTAATCATTAGACAAGGAATGTATATATATAAATTAATAATTGTCTAATAATTACTAATCATAAATAATGAAATAGTATGTGTTTATGAATACACGTCCCATGAAAGGACAAGTCTCTCCTTGTCTCGTCCACAGTATAAATACAAGAGAGATTGCTGCCTTTGGAATAAACATAAACTATAGGCAGTGCTGTTACATTTGCAGCGATCCTACCTTAACACCAAGATAAGAAGGGACACGTTGGAGACCTTGGGGCCAAGTATTAGAATGGACAAATCTCTCTGTATTGCTTGAGAGCAAGGTGTGTTAATCCTGTAACAATCCTCCCTAGCTATGAGGGAGTGTAATGTGATGCAGGAGCATCCTAGGCTTTCTTGCAATCCTGCATGTTAGAGCCAAGTGCCAGTGGTTTCCAATTTTTTGTTGCTATCGAGCTGGTTAGTGTAGCTTTAGTGCATGCCGAGTTACTGTAGCTTTAGTGCATGTCGAGTTACTGTAGCTTTAGTGCATGTCGAGTTACTGTAGCTCTAATGGATGTCGAGTTACTGTAGTTGTAATGGATGCCGAGTTATTGTAGCTTCTAGTGGATGCCAAGTTACTGTAGCAATCTTGTGTTGATCGAGTGTTCCTTCATGTGCCGAGTGAACCTGTTGGGGCCGAGTTTTCTAGTGGATGCCGAGTGTTCATGTGTGCGGCAAGTGCCAGTATTGGTCTTGGTTCTGTTCATGCCGAGTTGTTTGTGAGTTGACTTTTGGCATTTAATTTATGCATGGGTATTTAATTTAGTGTTGTAGCCGACTTGTGGCTCGAACTATATTTAATGTAAGGGATTTAATTTAGTTTGTAATGAGCTGGGGCAACTTGTGGCTTAGTTGGGTATAAGGGGTTTTGTGGAGTCTTTAGAGAGGAGTTATGCATTCTAGCTTGGAGAAGGGGATGAAGTATAGATGCGAATTTTGAAGAGCTAGGGCTGCAGCTTGAGAACTAGAGGATTGCTTGGTGGACCTGAGGGTACAAGTGTCGATTCTTCTTGGTGTTCTTATCTAGTTGTGGATCTGGACTAGCTGGAATAGAGTTTGTAAGTGGTTCTTGTTGGATCTTGCAGAACTGATTTTGTAATTGCTGTTGTATTTGGCCCTAACTCGGAAGGCCTTACAATCGGGCATATTGCATGTAATCAGTTATATTTATGAATAAAGACTTGTGACTTGGTATCAGATCTTGCATTGTTGTTGCTTTGTTGTTGTATTTCCGCTGTGTGGTTGTTTGTTGGGAGTTTGGACATCTCTTTTGGGGATTCTCCTGCCTTGCACTGCGTCATAATGTTGTAGCTTTAGTTGGATTAAATTTTAACAATGAGATAATTTGTTATGGTTACTAGTTAATCATTTTGATTAGTAATCATTAGACAATCAATGTATATATATATAAATTAATAATTGTCTAATAATTACTAATCATATATAATGAAATAGTGTGTCCTTATGAATAGACATGTCCTATGAAAGGACAAGTCTCTCCTTGTCTCATCCACAGATCGCTGCCTTTGGAATAAATGGAAATGATAGGCAGTGCTCTTACATTTGCAGTGATCCTGCCTCAACACCAAGATAAGGAGGGACACGTCGGAGACCTAGGCATTGAGTATTAGGAAGGAGTAACTGTAAATCAACTCGCAATTTGATTAGTTATATACAGCAAGTAAAGGAATTGCATTCCATCGTTAGAGAAATCAGACCTTTGTTGGAAAACATTGAACAAACTTAGAACATCATTGTTGGCCACTGCGAAGATTAGGGGACAAAGTTTTTGATGAGACATCATCATCAGTCAGCATTGAAAGGATTTGACTTTGCATACATTGAACTATCATCAGATGCAATTGTAGAATAACCTATATATGAATTAATAAGTGATTCACAGGAATTACAATTAGTGGTAAACATCATTGACCAAACAAATATCCACAGTTGTCGATTTTTGCTAACAATAATTATTGAAGATTGAGGAATTAGGGACTGGAAGCTCAGCCAGCATCCTAGTCGCATACACCAGCCAATAATAAAGAAGATAAATTTAATTATCAATGATTTCTATTAAGAATGATGGAGTTTATGTTATCAACGATTTATTAAAAAAGGGCGATTAGGGTAGCATTAAGAAAAATAATCAAAGCATGATTTTTATTATAGCAAACATAACACAAAGGGTGCGATATAAATTACAATTGGCTGTGATTATAATATGGAAAACTTCTAGTAGATCCTATATCATAAACTTTAATTGACAAAAGTGATTTGGTTTAGTGAGCACCGTTGAGTTGTATCTCTTCACAAAATATGTGAAACGATTCATTAATATGTAATGTCCCCAATTTATTAAAGTGACAATGATTAAAGTAATTTTTATTAGGTTGTCGAAAATAAAAGGAATTTTTAAATGATGATTTAATATTAATTAATATAATTAAATAAAAATAAATAATAAAATATGATTAAATTTTAAAAGTCATTTTGTATATATTTCCCTCTAAGTTCAATTCAAAAATTAAAAGAGGGAAAATGTAAAGAAAAATAAAGGCGATTTCAAGTCTTCTGAATTAGAAGGCAGCTTGGGTCATTTTAGGAGTGATGTTTTATGTTTCGTCATTTCTGGGAAGCTTTGACTTTCAGCAAGTTTGAGCAAGGGAACCCTTGAGCTTGGAGGTAGTGGACTGAAACCCATTGTGTATTGGAGATATCATTCAGGGGTCTCACTTTTTCTTCAAATTCATACTTCTAGTTATCCAATCCGACTTAAGTCCTGTGGCTACGATTGGACTTTTTGATGTTGCTCTAATCAAGAATTAAATGCAATATTCATATTTCATTTCAGATCTCTATTCCAGTCTTGTATTTATGATTTTCAGAATAATTTGTTGGATTCATTAAAATCAGTTACATGCAAGTTATTGTTAAAATTTCTGTGGATCATTTGGTTACAAAATCTGGAGGAAAACTCCAAAGGGGATATTGTATTGGTATTGAAGCTGGTTCCCCTGCCAACTTGCAAGGATACAAAAAATCTCAAAAATAAATTGTTACAATTTTGTGAGTCTTGTTTTAGTATCAAGAGGGTCAGAATATATATGTTCATCTTTAGCATTTGTTCTCAATCAAACTGGTTGAACTGTCATCACTTGTAGTAAATTTGCAATATTGTTGTCAGCAGTGACAACTGCTTATCAAAATTCTTGAAGCAGTAAAGTTAGTTTGGAAATTGTATGTTGTGCAAACCAGACCTGCATAGTGTTTGGCGAAATACCACAGAGTGGGAAAGTGAAGAATAGCTGATATCCTTTGGAGGAATTACAGTGGTAGGTCATAATGGCAAGGTTGTTTAGCAATACACAAGCATGGAAATACCTTGAACATGCACAACAAAAAACTCAATTGTGAATTGCAGTGTTTAAGTGACACTTTCTAGGAAATTTGGACAAGGTTTCATCTTCATCTATAGGTGCAAATAAGAGACCTCATACCATGACAACCAATGATGCAGTTATGAGAAGCCACCATAAGTATTGCACTCTTCCTCAGAAGATATGTGACCATCTCTCCTTTGCACAATTTATGGATGTACATGTACAAATTCAAATCAGCAGCTTAACAGAAAAGGAAATGCAGAGTAGGTATGCAAAAATATTAATTAAGAATTTGATAAACATGCAGATTCAGCTCACAAGATAAGATAAATTGAAGGAGAGAAACACGACTTTCCTTGATGTAGAACATGTGATTGGCATGAATCATGAAGGTATGAATTCCTTGGGTGATCACGATGCGTCTTCTAGTATGATAGTTGATTCCCATTTTGGCATAGCAGCATTGTTAACTTGGCATTCAAATCACTCTAGCAAAGAGTTTGAGGCATATGAAGATATTAACAACACTTTAGATAAGGAAGAACACATTGTTTCAGGTGAGAATTATTCTAAGTTTTATGTTGGTGATCTTGAGGTCGATATGGATAAATCTTGTAGCGAGATGAGTTCTCTTAATGAATGTTAGGCTGAGCTTAATTTTGTCCCTCCTTTTCTTCATGAAGAATGCATTGAAATTTCTTGTGAAATTGGTGATATAGTTCTCATAAAAGATGATCTAATACAAGATGTGAATAAGTTGGGGTCCTAGGATACTTTTGATGAAGAACATGCATCTTCTTATGACAAAGAATCCCTTGAACATGATGTCATAACAGCAGCTTCAACCATGCAAGCAGACCAACCCACTAAAGAACATATGAGGCATTTAAACAAGAGGTATTTATGTGTCCCATTTGCATAGAGTATGCTGACTTAGGACTTGACAATGATGAATCACAAGAAGCTATGGATTCCACTAGTGCTTCTTTGATTGACCTAATGCTGCCCACCATTCATAAATGAGAAATTTAAGGCCTCAACTAGTAAGTATGATGTTTTTGCTGGTGTTATTGATTTCATAAGTAAAGACACATCTTAAATTTTATAGTATGGCAACCCAAGACACCTTGATGAGTGTAACCAAACTTGGAAGTCTTTGACTTGAAGCAGTGTCCTAAATTGGCATTTTCAGAATTAAGGCAGTGGGGTAGCGAGCGTAAGTTGGAAAGAGAGAATTCCTTTCAGATTGTGGATAACCTGCTTTGTGTGTCAAGTGCTGATTGAACATTTGATAATCCACTCTTGGAGTTGGATGAGGAGGTTCTTTCTAACTTTTGTGATGAGAATGGATTTGATTGCAAGGTTTGGGACCCAGGTGCAGTTTATAGTGATGAGGTATGGTCACAGGATTGGAGTAGTTGATCAATTTCCAAACCTAGTACTGCTGCCCACTTTTCAAACAACTTGCACATGAGCTTGGAACCTTAACAATTGATGACCAGGATGGATTCTTTGGTTCAGTGGATGAGTAGTTGTTGGTTACAAATTGATGGTAAATGTGATTTGCTCAGAGGAGATGGATTTTCAGCTACTTTTATCCTCATGAATCCTATATGTTCAGAGACTTGAATGCAACTAGTGGGGGGGCATTTGTTGGGCACAACTTAGTTATCTTTCACTTGGAGGCTAATTTTAGATGACATGGTTTTAGTTAAGTAATATTGAGCTGGTTGTCTTCAGGGGTGGTTTTTCTGAGTGGCGTTTACATATAACAGTTGGTTGGAGGAGATGGAGAGATTTGTATCATCTCCTTCCTGCTAGAGGTCTTCATAACGATGAGATCCCATCATTAAATGGCATTAGTATCTATGACTTCAACTGGAGAGAGGTTCTTCATTAGATTGAGGATGTTCTCATTCATGGTAGCAACACATGGCATGTTGACTGATTATGCACGTGGGGTAATTTGGCATCCTTGCATTGGCATGTATAGTGCATTACTTAAATGGGATTTTGATGTTTTGCTTCACAACTTCAAGCATGGTGATGATTACATCAGAGTAGCACAGCAGATTGGTGAAGCAACATTTCTGAGGTTGATATGGGATCCTGGTGTTTGGATTTGACATACAAGTGCAGATTGCTTGAGGGCAAGCAATCTCCAGATTGGGAGGATTGTAATGTCCCCAATTTATTAAAGTGACAATAATTAAATTAATTTTTATGAAGTTGTCAAAAATAAATGAAATATCTAAATGATGACTTAATATTAAGTAATTTAATAAAATTAAAGTAAAATTCAAAATATTATTAAAATATACTTCATAAATATTTCCCTTGAAGTTCAATTAAAAAATTAAGAGAGGGAAAATGTAAAGAAAAATAAAGGGAATTTCAAGACTCTTGATGTTTTATATTTGGTTATTTCTGGGAAGCTTTGGATTTCAGCAAGTTTGAGGACGAAAACCCTCGAGCTTGGAGGAAGTGGATGGAAACCTATTGTTTGTTGGAGATATGATTCACGTGTCCCACTTTTGCTTCAAATTCATGCTTTTGGTTATCCAATCTAGCTGTAAGTTCTGTGGTATGGTTGGACATTTTGTTGTTACTCTACTCAAGAATTAAATGTAATATTCATATTTTCATTTCAGAATCTATATACCAGTCTGGTATTAATGATTTTCAGAAAAAAATGTTGGAATAATTGAAATCAGTTGCATGCAAGTTATTGTTAAAATTTTTGTGGATCATTTGGTTAAAAAATCTGGACAAGAAATCCTAAGGGGATATTACATAATAACAATCGCTCTAGTAAGCCAAGTGGATACAGAATGAATGTAGAGTCCCACATCAATATGCTCATTGCTAAGACACCCATAAAGAGTATTCATGAAAATGTTCAACACCAGAAATAAAAAAATAGAAATGAGTTTCATCAACTGTAATTGACTTTTCTTAAACTAACTTATAAACAATAAACAAGAAAGTCCATTAACTACAAGAGTTGGTTGCTTAAGGGAAGCAGCAAATCTGTTATCTTAGATGCATATGTGCAAACTATAACAAATCAGAAGTAATGCCATCTTTGAATTACTAAATCCATTCATTTTCAGATCAGTGAATATATTCTTGTTTAGGAACAAAACATCAGCATGTGTAAGCAACATCCTTAGTATTGCAAAGATAATGGGCAGCCTCATTGATCACTCTCTTCAGTTTTCTATAAGCCTTTGATATAGCTGACATGTATATATAAGTCAAGATAAGGATGATTAATTTATTAAAGTATTAATCATAAGGTTATATTTGGTAAGCAGGGGAAGGAGATTAATTGCGTAAATTATATAGCTATATCTGACATAGCCAAACAACTTCATAACATTGAAATCGACAAGGTTCATGCTACATCCCAAATTTTGACCTAATTTAAAATATAGTTATTGAGGTTCACATGAAGTCAGTTGAGTGTTAAATTTGTTATAATCCTGCGAAATGGTAAGATGGTTAGTCGTTATAATTTCATGTGAAGGTAACTTGCTAGTTGATTATTTATCACGAATTCATGGAATTAAAAAGGCAGTTAGCCATTATGATTATTTATGATTAAATAACTTGTTCTGGTAATATGATTTAACTGCGAAGAATTTCTTTGTAGGAAGCACGTTGAAGGGGTGGAAGCATTGTCAGAAAAGAATTAAGCACAGGAGTATCACGATTACTAGGCAACTGGGTTGAGGACCTAGCGACTTGAATATCAAGATGCAATCGATGGAACCGCATGAGCTATTAAATAAACAATTTAGAACATAAAATAAATAAATTAAAATATAATATGTACTTTAAAGGTTTGATTGATCTTTCTCAATATTATTTTAATTTATACCTATGTACGTACACATAGATATAAAAATGAAGTGACACCATCATAATATTTTCTTATAATAAAATGATGCCACCTCACCAATATATTTACATGCACATATATAAATATAAATGATTTTAATTATCGAATTATAACCTTCCAGCTCTTTTCCCATCTTTTATTCTTTTTCCTTATTTGAAACCGATTGAACACTTGGCGTTTAAAATTGGCAAAATATTCTTAAGTTACGGAAGCCAAAGAGTCCTTTTTATATCATAGGTCAGGAGAGACGGGAATATATTTCAAACATACCCGACTTCCTTTAATTATTTATGACACAATTTCCTTGTTCATTTCTGTCTACCATCTACAATCCGATATTCTGCAAAAACCATCTAAATTTCTGCAAATTCCATTTGAAATCTCTGCAGTTTATAGCAGCGCCTTTCTTGTTACAAGTCTGCTGTATATTGTTCATCTTTTTTGTAGCTGTGAGAGGAAGGTGGACATCTTTTTCCAAACACCCGACTACCTTGTTCATGCTACGTTGTTCAATAATCATTTCCGCCTCCTCCATAACACCCGATTGCATTCTTCTGGGTGCTGAAAACTCTGCTAATACCAATCTATATCTTTTCAATAAATCCTTCCCACGATTCCATGCTCATTTAGATATTCTGCCAGGAATCATGAGTACTCTTTTGTTGGAGCTGTGTTGGCTACTTTTGCAAGTAAAGGTGTGGCGAAGTAGCTGAGTGTTCAACAAGACATTATCTTCAAATTGTCCAGGTTATGTGAAACACCAAAACCAATATTTCAAATTTGATTTCCTTGTACAAAAGGTGCAATAACATCAAACTTCATAGTAGTGAGCTATAGTATTTATTGTGATGATGTCTTTTTTGATATTACAGATTTGATCCTCTTCTTAGTTTAGACTTGTTCATAGCAAGTGAAAGCCAAGTAACCATAGTATGAATCCATAAATCATTATGCCAATGGAGATTAGAATTAAACAATAATTTCTGCAATCTTTAAGAATATTATTCTCAAATCACAGATTGTGATAAGCTGGGATATATATAAAATAATCATGAATTAGTTGAGAATCAATAGATAGAGCCAATTGCTCTGAGATCCGAGCACCTAGGATTCACCGGTTGTATAGCTATAGAAAAGGTGAAGAGGTAAGATGGAGTCTGCAATGACATAGAAATAAAAGTCAGATATGGTACATTAAATTTGGAATAATATTATTTACTAGCTCATGCATGATCTTGTTTATTGTATTCTCCTACTATCAAGTAGAGTGGTGTGATTAGATACTAGGATGCTCAGTGGATGACAGATGCTCCATGTCTATTCTAGGTAGGGGGGGCCTTTCTCGTTAGAGATTGTGTGGGGATAAGTTATGGTTTGAGGTTGGGTGTTTAAGCCCCTGACAATGTTTCCCCTCTCCACAAGATGTCAGACGTACATCAGATAAAGATAAGCTATGCATTCAAATCTATTTCGGAAACAGGTATTTTCACTTTTATGATGTATGTTCAAGTAGAAGGTAAGATTAATTGAGTTGTATCATCGTTATTGTTATTTCTTTAAATGAAAGTAATTTTTAAATTACAATATAATTGGCAACCAGTTAGATCGGTTGATCTTCTAACTGAATATGGAATATATCTATAGGATTGTTGTTTTAGTTTTTCATATATAAGAATAATGATTATGAGCATAATTTCTAATATTATGTTGATGCCACAGTTAAGCAAATTGGAAGGAAATGAATGATATAGTGGCATCTGAAGCCCTAAATGATACAATGGTATCTGATGCCCTAAATGATCCAATGGTAATTGATGCCCTAAATGATGCAGTGGTATCTGAAGTCCTAAATGATATAGTTGTATCTGATGCCCTAAATGATCCAATGGTAATTGATGCCCTAATTGATATAGTGGTATTTAATGGTAATCGTCATTTGATTTTGGATATAGCGGTATTGGATGGTAGTCATCATTTGATATTGTTAAAGTGGTATTTGTGGTTTAACTTGGGTGGTTGCAGAAATATCCATAGATTGATTTCGGTCTCGAATTCCATGGTATGTAGATTTAGTTTCCATAGTAAATACATTGATGGTGATTTCAATTCTTAGTTAAGAAATTTTGTTTAACTAATTTTAATCGTCAATCTCATTCATATGAGCATTATTGAATAAACTGTCTTCCTATGAAAATGAAGTAATAATTGTAATTTTTGATTTTGTTAGTTGTTAAATAAGACCCAGAAACAGTGTTTGTTATAGTTCATATATGAAAAAATAGATATTAGAGATAGTGGTGTTATTGATAAGATCTACTACTCTATGGAGTGATAAAATATATATTATTCCAAGAAATCTCATCAATATATATTCATTATCAATTGTATAAGTTTACGAGTGGTATCAAGGATTGAAAACTTAAACAAGAAGAAAAGATTCAAGGTATTTGTCTTGAATTCTGCAAGCCAACTAGGAGGGGACATTACAATCTATCTTTTCAGATTCAGCATGGTCCAATTGATCACAAGTCATTTCAGTTTTCTACTTTCACCAAGGGTCACTTTAAGTCACATTAATCAACAAGGACCCAAAAAGATTTAGTGTGAAAACTTAGAAAATTATATAAAATGCAAAACTAAGTTTTTTGTAATTAGAGAATATGAAAAATTGTGATATTATGAAGCTCGCATTGTATAAAGATAAAGATAAATTTTATTAATGTCTAGCAAGTGACCACAAAAGGGTCAAGGGGACTTGAGAGAAAACAAGAGAGCAATGAACAACACAAACACCAAATGGTGTCCAAGGAGAAAAGAAAAAGAGCAGCAGAAGGAAGGAAGAAAAGAAAATAGAAATCAAGAGCCTAGAGAACATGGGGAGGGTGCGATGGGAAAAGAGGCAACCCCAAGCCACTGAGCAAATAGGGAGTTGAGGTGATAGAGAAAAACCCCACACAAAAGAATGACCCATAGAAGTGGTAGGGGGCAGAGTTGATGATGCTATCTTTGGAGGTGTCCCAATCGACTGGAATCTTTGAGTAGGATTTGTGAGGTCTCACGGACTTGGAATGAGGAGGCGAGGCAAGGTTCCTCTTGGTGCCACACACCATCCCAGGAAAGAAAGATGTAATGAGTTGATCAGCCAAAGGGTGCAAGGGGTGCTGAAAAGAGTGATCTCATAGGCGGTTGGTCTCCTGTAGATAAAGAGCAACACATCTTTGATTTGTGTACCTGAAGGAGGAGAAAAACTAAGCCTATTTGAAGAGAAAATAAGTCTTGCCTTTGATCTCATAATAGATAGGTAAACATAAGATAAAGTTCTCCTTTGACTCCACCTCGCTAAGAACATGAAGTTGACAAATCTTGTCATCCCTCTATTACCAATGATTGGTCTCAACATGGAGATGATAGGAGCCCACTCTAAACAAACCCAAGGAAATCTTGAGGAAGTGCTGCTTGTGATGAGAAGTGTAGGAAGGGCAAACAATAGGTCATCTTCGAGCAAATCCCCTAAGTGGTATGAATGTACTACCTATAGATATCGTCTCTAATGCACTTGTTCAACTCTTGCCTGGTTGGGGGGGGGGGGGAGGGGCATCTATAGAGTATTGGAATAGAGGAAGATGATCAATTTCAATCCCAATATTACCCAAAAAGGTGACAACACCAACAAGCCAACAATGAGATGATTGCAAGGGGCAACATAACGAACACGAGCCTCAAAGGAGCAGCAGGTAAGCTAGGGATGTCTCTAACATCCCTCGTAGAAGTCAGCAAAACCACGAAAATGGTACAAAAACCAAACAAGGTAAAATATGTCCTAAAGCCTAAAGGGACAGGCCTCAAACTCTGCAAGAACAATGCTTTGAGTAAATTGTTTTGTCCTGCATTTTGTCACCACAAAATGTAGGTAATAGTACGAAACTTTTTTCAAACTAGTTTCGCATTTCTTTGAGTCCAATTCATTATTTAATTGGTTAGTATTGATCAACCAATCAGTACCAATTGATGTAATGGACTCTTTTATTGAAGACTTTCGTCAAGTCTTTTTCGTTTTGCTTTCTGACGAGCTTTTGCTTTATTTTTGAGGCATTCATCATCCTTTTCTTTGCTTTTGAGTGCGTGTTTCTTAGTTTTTAGTCCTTTGGTTTTGCTCATGTCATGCCTTTCAGTTTTTCCTTCGATTTGGTCTAACCTAGAGCTCAATTGGAGTTGTCAGTAAAGAGATATGCCCATTTTAGTGCCTCAAAAGTGGACCTTTTTGGTGCAACAACATGAATTAAAAATATCATGTTATATTTCTAATTTCACATTCACATTTTGAAAAATATAACTTAAATTCACTTTTTGTTATTTTTTAAGTTACTTTAACTTAAAAATTTTCACTTAAAGTGACTATAGTGCACTTTATGTTATAATTTTAAGTTGAGTTATTTTTTTTTTTTCACGTAAGTGACTATATTAACTATATAGTTAAATTTAATTTTTAGTATTTAAATCAAATGCTCTAGTAAATATTACTTTTTAAATGATATTTACATGTTATATTGTTAATATGATATTTAAATATAATTTATGTCCCACTTAAGTAATATTTCAATGAATTTAAATTGACATGTGCTTATTAAATCACTTGAAGTCATCAAAAGTGGACATTTTATGCGTCATTACATGTAAAATCCATCAAAAGTGGACCTTTTACATGTCATTACATATAAAGTTCAACTTGGAAACATAAATCCATCAAAATTGGACCTTTTCCATGTCTTTGCATATTTAAGTTATCAAAGTGGACCTTTTATATGACCTTTTATATGCAATTATATGTAAAATCCATCAAAAGTGGACATTTGACATGTCACTGCATATAAAGTTCAACTTGAAAAGATAAGTGGACTTTTTTGGTGTCATTACATCAAAAGGTAAGTTTTGTGTCATTGCATCAAAAAAGTGAGATACAACTTAAAATATGCATTGCACTCCAAAAGGTCCGATTTTGATCTTATGCATGTTTTAAAATGTGTTATGCACTCGAAAAGGTCCGATTTTCTTTTTGAGAGTTTTAAAATATGCATATCACTTCAAAAGGTCCGATTTTGATCAAAAACATATTTTAAAACATGCATATAACTCCAAAAAGTCTGATTTTGAAGAAATGCATGTATTTGGCCTCCAAGAACCCGATTTTGCTCATTGTGAGAGATTTACTTGATGGATTTGCATGAGATCTTCTCCAATAGGATCGTTTTTGCTTGCCAATGGATTTTCTAATATCAAAAATGGATTTATCTTGCTAAAAAAGTTTTTTCAAACTCCTTCCAAGGGCACGTTTTTGGAAAAATCTTCAAATTAATTCATTTAGAGTGATTTAAATCACATTTTTCCAAGGAAAAGAGGCGTTTTGGCATCTTCAATCATTTGCAATACATCTTGGTTCACATTTTTGCATTTGGAAGCCAAAAACAAATTCATTTCACGCCTTTTATGAATCACATTTTTGCTAAAAACACCCAGAAAATGAGGGTTTTTATCCACGTTTTTGCATTTTGGGGTCACGTTTTTTGCATTTTGATCCATGTATATGCATTTGGGGGAGTTGTTTTTGCATTCACAAGTCAAAAATGACTCAAAAACATGCATTTTTTGGTCACGTTTTTGCAAAAACAGCCTAGTTTTTTGCATAAAAATGTCATGTTTTTGTTCAAAAAACTCAAAAAAAATGCATTTTCAGCCCATACCTTTGATCAAGAGGGATTGTTTTTGAGTTTTAAATGCATGATATTGTCTTTGCAGACCATGTATTTAGCACTTTCATGTCAAATTCGACCCTTCATTGCTCATTAATTTTTGTTAAATGTAAGTGTGGAAAAAGTCAAAAAGTTGTTTGAAAATCCAAATTTGAGGAAGAATCGGTCTTCAAGTCTATAAAACTTGCTATTTTGGCTCTTTAATGTCCAAGCAAGTGGACATTTTCAAATTTGCTCATCAATTTATGCTTATCTTGTTATTTCCATGCATATTATGGCTTGTTATTGCACACTTGTCCATATATATGCCATGAAAAGTGCATTTTGTCTTTAAAAATGAAGAAATGATTCATTTTCATGTTTCCAGTTTTTCCGCAAACTCCCAATTCGAATTTGTGTGTTGAAGTGCATTGCATCTTGAAATGTTTGAGTCACTTTCCAAAGGTACGTTTTTCTTTTGAGTTTTTGTGTTTTGTGTTTGCTTGCTGGTTTTCTCCACTTTGGAGAAGTCACAAGTTCTTTCCCAAGAACTTGTTTTTGCTTCACTTCATGTGAAAGCATCGTCACGTTCCACATTCCGTTTCTGTGTCACAACACCTCACCTCTCATTCAACGAATGTGATTACATATTTTCTATCTCATTCACCATCCGTACATGCATGTAATCTCATTTTCCGCTTTCATTTTCACTCATCTCACTTTTCACATCCACTTAGACGACATGATTACATGAAAAGCCTTACGCGTAATTGCATCTCAAAGGTCTAATTTTGATTAAAATTCACTTTTTGAAAAGTCAAAAAGATGTCATTTTTATCTTTCATGTACTTTGACTTCACTTTTCCACAAAGATGAGTATAAAGTTCACTTCACCTGAAGGCACATTGCATTCATTCTTTCCATATGCACTTACACCTCCATGAGCAAATACATGTTATTCCACTTCCCATGTCATTACGCATTTCATCTCATCCGTCATCTGTACTTACATGTAAGCTCATCCTCCATCCACATTCGTATGCCATCTCACTTTTCATTCCTCATTACATGTTGCAGTTACATGTAATCCATTTTCCGTGCAATGATATCTTGAAAGCCCAAGTTACACTTTTAAATCGAAAACTTCTCATTTGCATGCATTCCCATGCGTTCCACTTTCATGTTTCAAAGCATTTCCATTCGCCAAGCACTTTACTTCAAAAAAAGAAGAAAAAAATGGTTAAAGGTGCTGATGAAAAGTTGTTCAGAGTTTACATCCGGACATCGTCAAGAAGGTTTTTAGAGTGTTAGAGAATCCAGAATGTGCCAATCTACAAAAGGAGAATTCATGACAACTTGAGTGAGAAAAGGTGGATCACATCAAGTTTTCAAATGACAATGGACAATTCATCAAAGTCAAAGGTTATCAAAAGAAGAAACATCATGGTTATCAAGATGAATGCAGTTGCACAAAATATAGGAACTCCCAATCCTATTATCATCCGGGATATCATCGCCAAGTACAAGGCTCTTTAGAACAATCCCTGGAATTGTTTCAATTCTCTTCTGTCTTTCTTCTTCTTGTTGTTTCATGTTTTTAATTGAAGAGGATGTATTACATGAAAATGTGTAATTACATGTAATGCGAGTTGCATGTGCATGAAAAGATGTAATGTGAGTTGCATGTAACCCTATAATTTCTCTTTTAGTTAGACCAGGTCAACTTGGTTGAGTTGCTCCCACTTTTTCCTCCATCTTTTTCTCAACTTCTGTGCCTATATAAAGGAGTGCCTTGTCATTGTAAAAATCATCTTTTGTTGTATGGAAGAAAGCTCTACCACATTTGTGCAAGCATAACATTGATTGTGTAGTATGAGTTTAGGAGAAAGTGAATAATAGAAGCAATTGGATTCGAAGCTTTGACTGGAAGCAATTGTGATAGAGTAAACTAGAAGCTTTGACTGTAATTTGTGCCTATTGTCTTGATTTATGTTATTATTGTGTGTTCAATAAAAGAGCATAGTGATTTAAGAAGCAATTGGAGCTGAAGCTTTGGCTGGGAGTGGTTGTGGAAATATATGGCTAGAAGCTTTGTCTGTAGCTTATACTTCTTTCTTAATTCACAAAATAGTTCAGTATTCTTACTTTTAGGAGTCTTTGTGCCCTAATTGTAAAGCTTTTCATATAGAAATACAACCGGACTTAGAGCCAAACTAGTACATTTTTAGCTAGCCTTTGAGTTAGTGAAGGTTTATCGGTATCATTATTTCCAGCTCTTGATAAAAGTGTAGTTAGAGATTCACCCTGCCTATTACTTGCTCCATGAGGAAGTGGATTTTTTCTTGAAAGATAAGAAGAAAGGATATTGGTAACACCCATTTTAAAAAATCTCTCAACTTCTTGCTTACCTTGAGTTGATCCAAGGAACAGTGAGAAGGGGGAGCCTTCCCTTTAAAGTAGGAGAGAGACTCTGTCTCACACGTTGTGGCTGGTCATCCTATTTTGCGAGTGGATTTTTACCCAAAACTGTCGGTTGCAAAATATCCACCCAACAGACTGTCTACATCTGATGAACTTGTAGAAGAGAAGAGCCCCAAACCACATAGCCATTAAGAATAGTGGGTCAAACACGGGTGTCAAGAATGAACATCTTCGACGGGATATCATGGAAGTGATGTTTGAAGCACTGTCTCACAAGGAGATCAAGGGATCCAACACTCTTGTTGATGCTGAATTGGAGGCCTTAAGCAGAATCAGAGACCTAACAATATTGCCCCTAGGTAGGTGTAAGATGGAATAATCTTGATTCAGAGCCCCTGAAAGTAAAATGAAGATGAGAGGTTTTAAGGAAATTGAAGACCATTACCTTAGATTACCCCTCATTTCACAAAAAGAAGCCAAGCAATCCAACTGTCTTTGAAGATCCTCAAGAGATGAGGCCAAAAGGACCACATCATCTGCAAAAAGCAGAATATGAATCAACACCTGTTGGAGAATCCAGAGCCGTCATCCCTCAGAAGTTGCTCATGAAGGAATTCCTCAAGCTCATCAATGCAAATCCTGAACATAGTAGGAAAAATTATGATTAATCAGAGATATGAACTGTTGTTTATAGATTATGTCTGAAACTGATTTTATCATTCTCTTAGTGTTAGACTTGCCCAAGAGTAGGAATAGCTTTTCTCAGGTCAATTTGCATGGCTAGAGAACAGACTGTGTATAAAGCTTTTGATTTCAGGTGCTGTCTTCTTGTCCTCTAGTATCTTCATGGGATCAGCGTGTGAAATTGCTTGACATATTAGTTATTTGTTAGTCTCTTGAGATAGTGATGTTGTCCTTGTTGTGCTTAAGATGGGAAGACTTTCTCATTTCATATGATTTAAAAAATCAGTAGAGTTCATTTATTGATAGCTTGATGTGGTAAATGTCATAATCATGACTGGAAAAATATCAACCTCTCAAAACAAAGACTGGAATGAGGATTTGTTTTTAATCTACTTGAACACAAATAATTGTGTAATCTTGAGAAACTACTAATGATATCATAAAATCTCAGCTTTCATGTACTACACAGCAATCTCTTACACTGATTTCTTACCCTTGTGTATTTTTTTGGTATAAGTTAATAAGAACATTGGAAACATTATGCTATTATGAGGTGCTTCAAATTATGTGCTTATAATTTTATCTAATCCAGGCTAGAAGACTTCATTTTTGAAAAATATTTTAAATATTGACATTATTTTTTGATTGCTGTCCTGACGCATTATTTATCCTTACAATGATTGTGATAGAATATAATCTTTCAGACCAACGATTGGAATGTGAGGTCTTCTTACACAAACTATCAAGGGTAATATTGGGAAATATCCATGCTACCCTCAACTCTGAACTTTCAGTGCTATATTGTGATATGTGACACTTAATAGTCTTAGTTGATTGGTAACAACTATAACAAAAAGGTTGTCTTTCTGGCCATTTTCTGCTCTTTTATTCTACATACATTTTGCGAATTGGAGCTTGCATTATTCATTGGTGTTTCCTTATTATGGCCTTGAGCTAATAAGAATTCTCAATTCTCCAAATAATTAGTCTACTACTGGTTGTTCTTTTCACAAGATCAATTCTTGCTTATGGTTTGAAGATATTTGTAAAGCTATATGATTATAGCTTAAATTGTTGCAGATGTCTGTTATCACTGTAATAGTTTAGTGTGAAATCGGTAAATTCAATTTCTCTGATATACATTTTTGTATTTAATAGGAGAAATCTTTGGAGGCATATCTGTTGGGAAGGAAGAGAATGATGCAATAGTTTTGATGAATGCTTTACAAAGGTGCTGTTCCTGTGTTTGTCATGCTAGTGAAAGATATTGCCATTGTTGTCATCAGAAAGAGCATATTTCAGTACCAGAGTTACTATCAACAATAAAAGGTCCTTGGTCCTTAATTTACTGGCAGGTATTCATAAATTTTTGACGAGTTGCATTTTTATTCAACTGAAATAGCCTGTTAAAAATTTATGATCACAATATATTTCTTCTCATATCTGATTTGAAATACTACTGCTCAGGCAAAATCAAACATTGTGTGGTTTGGACGAGATGCTTTTGGAAGGAGGAGCCTTTTAGTACATTGGCCTTCACTGAATGATTCACGCTTTCTGCTTTCTTCTGTAGCACCCTTTAGGACAGATAGAAATACTAGATGCAAAAGGTAAGTTGCAAGTAATGTTTCAATACTGTTTCCAAGCACATTCTTCACAACGTAGGATGATAGATTCAGTAAACATCCTGGCAGGATGCTAATTATTTTAATGTTCTTTCCATTCTTTCAATTCAACCCTTACACAGAAAAAGATATCTCTCTTGACATTTATATGCAAGATACGTGTAAAAATTTCCAAAATTTAATTGAGTGAATAACAAATTCCAAATGACAACAAAATCTGTGAACATTAACTCTAGCAATATGCAGGCATGAGAACTTTTATTTTTCTCTAAGTGCAAAATAGATTTTATTTATACTCTTTATAGAGCATTATGTGAAAATAAATGAAAGACTAACTAAACTTCTACCCTAATTACTGATTGTTTGTGCAAGTTGCAAATTTTTTTTACAAAATATTATAGGTTGTCACCTTCAAATGGTAAGTGGGTGATTTTAATTGTCTTTTGAGTTTTCTCTGTTTCTAATGTCCTTCGACAAATATTCTCCTCCTTTTGGTACTGAATAGGCAGTTTTGTTCTATTGTGGTAATTCATTCCATTTCCTAAGGCCATTCTTCTTGTCTTCTAGTGGCAGAAAAACGATAGCAAAACTCTTTAGGAAAATATATGGACTTCTCTAGAATCTTCCATATTCTTTTTTCATATTATGAATTTAGTATTCTTCCTCTTTATTTAAGAAAAATATATGGACTTTTCTAAAAATCTTCCATATTCTTTTTTCATATTATGAATTTAGTAGTACTCAATTCTGACTATTTTCATTGTCACAACTATTGTTCGTAGAGATTCAAATTTTTAACTGAAATAATGTAACTCATCTGCAAGCATTATTAGTTTGAAATGCTTAACCATGGCACAATAGTCTTCACGACTTGTTTGGTAAACATAACCATAGATTCAAATTCAGATGTCGCTTAGTAATAGCAATATCCCATTATGAGGAATCTTCTCAATGCATGCAGAGGTGAAGGGTTTTTTCACTGAGCTGAGCTTGGAAGGCCATTAGATCAAATAGATCAGCAAAGGATCTTACCCAAACTGAGAGGCTCTGAACTTCAATAGGTGGCCTGGCATACAAATGGTAACGAATTAATGATAAGAATGGGCATTGAATTAATGTTTTAAATGGCTACACTAGTAATGAAATATGGTAAGCCAACGAAGTCAATCAGATGTACAACTGTCAGCCTTAGTAGCATACTGCACTGTTTCAATTACAAAAAACCTTTGTAACAGTGGACAGTCCCAATGTGATCATATTTCTACACAGTCTCTACTAAAGTACACACAGTCAGAGAAGATCCCAATGCAAGGCAAAACAGTTGGCATCATCATTGAATCCATTAAGATTCATGATGAAATCAATTCAATAGCAACCCAAACAAGTCCAAATGCAATCCATTATACAAGGTTGAAAATTTATAGTAGCTTAACAAGTTGTACATAATTTAGTCTCTAAGAGAGTTTATTACTCACTGATAAAATGCCTCCCAAAACCCTTGATGCATATTTCATCCACAAAACAAATGTAACCACACTGCGAGTACAGGCCCAGTACTATCTGGGTCGTCGCAACCAACAATACGACAACCATTATATAACAGCTGTGCCAAGCCATGGCACTGTCAGAACAATCAAGAATGACACCTATAGAATACTGGTCCCAGAGTATTTCCAGTTTTTTTTCTGCCTCCAAATTTTAGGATCCTTGGGAGACCTGAAAGCTTTGAATGATTCAGCTGGAAGTAGTAGCAGGTAGCCATGGTAGAGCGATTGAAATGTGCATGGCTTTGCCAATTACTAGGTGGCTATGCCACTGTAAGAAAACCCCGAATAAGAAAAAAAGACCAGTTACATTGGTGCTCTAACCCTTGTTGAACTCCTGATTGATCGGTTGTAACATGATGGTTTAAGGCTAAGCCATGTAACACTGGTATCATAAGTAATCATTTTGATGGATGAACTCAGGTTAGAGCCCACATAAGGTCATTGACTCATTAACAAAGGTAAAAGCTTCACATACATATTGTAATGCTCCCTTCTAGAATTCGCTCTAGTTTATACCCTACAACACAACTGCAATAGCTAGGGTTAGAGAGATGCCTTACCAAGTAAGGTATTTTGTCCATTGTGCTTTTGAATATAAGCCACAATCAGCAAATAAGGGACAAATGCACAAACACGAGCACAAACTAATTATATTGTTAGGATAATATAATCTCTTTAGGCATTACAAATTGATAATGAAAGAGATACAATCCTAATCTAGTGATTAGGTAAGAATATAATCATAATGCATATTTAGAATAATGGAACATATTTACAACACTTAACTCTCATGAACCTTAACCATAATGAGGAATGAGATAAGGAAGACATGATTAGGTGCTCTCATTGTCTCTGCTCTAGTACCGTGACTGGAATCTCTGCTCCCCTTGGCGATTCCGAGGCCTAGAACCTTGATAATAAGTGCAGACAGTGACTTTTTGTGAGTAAAATTAGGTGAATATCTTGGATGGATATTCTCCCAAAATTATCTCAAGAACAAATTTCGGAATAAACCAGATTGTTTATGCAATAAACTTTCAGATTTAACCAGCAAATAAATGATAATTGCTCATATAGGAAAACTCAAAAATTTCAATAGTTTCGTAATATTCAGCAATTACAAGTGCAAGACAAGCAAAGCTCATAAAAACTCTTCATAATAAGTTATTGTGTTATACATCAGCAATACAATAACTAGATATCAAGAATCCCATCTTAAACACAAAATTGTAGTCAGATTGGAAAACCAAGAAAGAACCTGTAAGCCCACGTGAGACATTTGATTTGACGTCTCCATTGACAATGGGGTTGTGTCCACTATCTACGGACACGAAGGTTTCTGTCCTTAGGCTAGATGAAAGCTGAAGCTTTCTAAATAACTCTCCGAGAGAGATCTGTAGTCTGAATCATAAACCGAGCATAGCTGAAATGAACTCCTCATCCTCCTTTTCAAAACCCAGCATGTGACTCTTGAGCTTCCTTCCTCTCCTTTCGTCTTTTCCTTCTTTGTCACTTATTAACACCCTTATAATATTAAATTGATCCATTTTATAAATTGCTTTAAACTCTCATAAGTCAAGTCAAGATTTTTATGAATTTAACTTTAGGATTCCTAATGTCCCAAAAGGGGACATCCTCCCTCCTTGAGATTGCTTGTCCTCAAGCAATCAATACCAGGGTCCTAAATGAATATGTAGGTTGTTCTATAGCCCAATTGGAAAACACATCCTGTCACATTGCAAAGCAAGGTCTCCAAATGCAACTCATCCCTCAACCAGATCCTTGGATCCCATGTCACTCTGTGAAGTACCGTTGTGCCTATAGGCTGCGTGACTCTGATAGAAAATACATCAAATCTCAAACTGTGTAGTACTACAACGAAATTGAAAAATCCTCAAAATGCCACACATACATCTGATAAACACCTGGATCCCAAACTATCCTATCAATATGATCGTGGGAGGAGTAATGGATATCTAACAACCTATCATTCTGGATCAACCATCTGAACCAACAGATAACCCCACCAAAACCACAAAAATTCATGAAGTTTGTCTCATAAGTTCACCATGTATTGTTGTCATAAACTAGACCAACAACATGGAAGTTGGCGCGGTTGTTATTGTGCCCTTGTATTGGAAGGGTAACCATCTCATGAGGTGTGTGTCTTAAGATGATGAATCTCCATGAATCAACTTGCAACTTGCTAACCTCAAGAGGCTGGACCAAATCTGAAAAAATGATAGCAGACCCAACATAACAACCACTGATAGCTAGAGTATGCATAAAGATAAGATCACCAGCTAACAAATAAATAGTTGCCATCTCACAAAGACTTGGTGACATGTCTCTAGATAATTGGTAGAAACTATCAGTATACATGTTACCAATTTAGCTTACCTCCTAAATTGCTATGTTAAGCTTGCTTATATACTGCGCTATGTGTTTTAAGTTGTTGATCATACATATTACAGGATGGTTACGATGCAGAATGTGAAGTACATAAATCAATAAACAAGAGAAATTGATCATTTTTATTCAAGTTACATACAAGTACCAAAAAATAGTACACTTTTATTGAAATATATTTCAGAACTGTTTTATAAGGTACAAAATGTTCAAATTTTAGACAGTACTTGATACAATGTATTTAGATACCACACAAGTCATAGCAACTCCTAATATACTATTTGAATAAACACATTGCATAAACAGAAAAGTACTGGAGAAATAAGGGGAAAAGCCTCCATTGCCTGAATGGAAGGTTGTTCATCTGAATTTTGAAGAAGATTTGAGCCCGCATCTCCATCTTTGAATACACCTGCAAAATGTAAAGAGCGGGGTCAGTTCATGTGAACTGAGCAATGGAAACCATTCCAAATATCTCCACACTACTTAGTGTTCTTACAACATGATCATTCAGATAAATGCATTAAAAGATGCAAAGACGAGAAATATTTGAAAGCAAAGCAGGTTTTATGCTAATAAGTTTGCTTCATGTGCAGATTCAGGTATAAAGACCAAGTAGGTTGTTGAAGGGACACACATACATACAGGTGTGTAACTTTCTGACTGAAGTCATCTAGAGGCAAAAATTGATTAAGGAGGTTGTAGAGGGGGCATACATACATTATAGGTATGGGACCTTCCAACTGAATTAATGGAGCTGTACAAGACTGGCTGTTGAAGGGACATGAAAATGTATCGTGAAGCCTTTCGGCTTAATTTATAAAACTAAATAAATTTTTATTACTACAGGGAGTTTTAATTACTATAGGACAAACAATATGCTACAGGAAGAGCGTTGCAAGTAGACAGTTTAGATATTGTATTATATCCTTGAACATGAATTAAAGGATTGTTTTCAGCTTTTACTTGCATGAAAGAATAGTAAGAGGGAAGCAAATTTCAGAAAATGATACAATTACAGAAAAAGATTGATAATCATAATGGCAGTTCACAGATAACGAAGGAGAAATCATAGGTATATCAAGTTTATTAAAAACATGGCATCTTTCAAACAAGTCCATGCAACTTGTAGGAGCAGCTGAATAGAGAGGAATATGTTGCCAAAACCCAAACAATGAAATACTGCAATGAAGAAATATCCAAAATTACTGAAGTAATTATCAGAGAAGCCATAGTTTTATATACGAAATTTAACTACCAGCTACAACAAGAATAATAAAGTCTGGAAGTGACAGAGATACAATCACATTTGCATTCAAACTCACATGGTAGTGCAACCAAATCAAGCATCCATGTGAAGGACAATAAAGATCCCATGTTTCAAAGAAATTACATAGAATTATCTTCCAGTCACAGCATAGAAAGTCATAACAACATTCATAAAAAAAGTTTGTCATCATTCAATGGGAAGGAATGATCAAAGGAAGTTTAAAGATCTGAATCAACATATTTTTTTGAAATAAGATCTGCAAATTTCAAATAAGAACTAGAGAATGGTGCAGTTTCACTATTATGCTTTCAAGGAATTTGTAAAGAATTATAAAATGGCTCTTGTACCATTAAATGAAGATTTCATAGCAAAATACACCCAGAATGGTCCAGATCTTGGTTTGTCAAGAGAATTTTATACATTAAGGATGCTACGGTCAGTCAAGAACAGAGTATGAATTTGCAATCAAGAAGAAAATACAATCATATTGCGGGGCATTTTTTGGGCGATTGAGAGGGAATCGAGACAAACGCCATCTGGGTTATGTGCAGAGCAGGCCTGTTTAGGTTCTATGCAGGCAGAATCCCTAGAAAGACAATGGAAAAAGAGATAGCAGTGATTTAAAAGTGGACGACAAACTGAAAATTACAGTCTTGGATAGAGAAGATTTGGGAGTGCTTGCAGCAGTTGGAAGTTTTCTCAATTTTTCATATCTACAGAGAGGTAAATGGAACTGCTGATGGGCATATGGCAGAAATACTAAAGAGCCATAAGAAATCAATTTTAATTTGTGAAGCTCCCAAATCAGCCATCAAAGGTAAATTGCTACCAAAGTTTTTTATAGCTAAGTACAGCAATCATAAAATTGGAACAAACAACCCAACCATGTACAAAATGCAACCATAATAGCAAAGAATACAAATAACCAGCATTCACGGCTATAACCAAACATAAACAGCCAAGGCATTTCATGACATGAAGATGGATAATCACCATGGTGTCCAAGGCATGAACCCGCAGGCAGAAGTAGCCATGAAAATGGAGAATGACAGCCCAGTAAAGAAATGAGCCACCAAATGGAGAAGACGGAATACATACAACTATAGCAGAAAATGACATAAAGAGAGGAGAGCTCACAAAATCTATAAGCCAGAGCCACAAAATAGCAGGAGTAATGGCATCCATGAGATAGCAACCAACATTTATGGCTCCAAAAGAAATAACCAGCAGTCATGGCGTTCACGGCAAGCAGCCTAACAAAATCCAAATAGCAGAGAAAAAATCTAGATTGCCTCCATTTTGGCTAGGGTTTCACAGCCTTTTCCCTCTTCAAGCAATTTCACAAATAACTCTTGAATGACAAAAGGACTTGAGATTAATTTGCTTTTTGCAATACTATATCAAACTTCATAATATTTCGGTCTCTCCTCTTAGTTGCAAACATTATTGATAGAAGTGTTTTATTAAAACATTAATATTGTAACTTGTTTAATTAATATCATCTTGTATAAATAACTTATTTTTTAATTATTATTTTAATTGCATAATAAAAAATTGTAATTATTATTTCATAATTGATATTTTATGAATCAATTATTTAATAATAAAATTCATGAAATCAAATAATAATTAAAAGAGTTTGTTTTAAAAAAAAAGAAAAAGAAAGAAAGAAAGAAGAGGTTTGAATCACGGTTAACTAGAAGTATTAAAAGGTTAAGAGGGAGTGGCAAGGAGTTCAGTGGCTATTTTTGGATTCGCAGTTCAGATTCATGACTTTGGAGTTGATTATGGAGTTAATTTTGGCATTTTCAGAGTCTTCTTGGACTTGTCTACATACATGTACAATCAAGGTACAGTTGGAGTGCATGTGGCATGTTTTTTGAGCAGTGATGACCAGTTTTACATGCAGTTCACTTTGGGAGCCTTTTTAATGCATTTTTGCATGGTTATTGATGAGTTTGACATGCTGTATTTTTAGCTTGACATTGAAATCCGACCTAGGGTTTTGTGCATGATTTTCAGGAGAAAAGGTAGTTTTTCAGCTGGCTATCAGTTGGACAAGTGTTTGAGGGCAGATTTGATTGGTTTCTTCACAGATTGGAGTAGTTTTGAGACTTATTTTTATGCATATTTCTGATATCCGAATTAGGGTTTTGAGCCCTATTTATTGTACATTCACCTCATTATGAGGAATCTTCTTTCTGGCTCAGATTTTTTGCACATTGCAAATTATTGAGTTGATTGTAGGAGCATTTTGTAGTAGAGATTTTTTCAGCATTGGTTATACAGATTCAATGGTTCCTTCTCATTGATTCTTTTTGCAATACTGTGGGTTCTTTACTTTTATGTTGTGTTTGTCCTTCATTAAAGCTATATTCCTTATTGTATGTTAGAGTCTCGATAAATGTAATTGCAGGTCTTTGTTTGTGTCTTTATTCTTTTCGCAGAAAATTGGTAAAACCTACATTTTCCTTTCGAAGCAAAAGATTTTGGGTCCTTGCATAGAATCACTTTTGTAGTTGCATGTTTGTTTGGATATTGTGAATCATTTGTATCTTGGGTAATTGGTGTTAATTAAATTGAAGTTGCATACAAGTCATTGGTGTATCACCTCATTTAGGTTTAGTATCTGTTATTTTCATTCACTTCTCGTCTCTTTCCCCGCGTACAATTTAGATTTTAAGTGATCATCATTTAGGAACCGGCCTAGCTTCTGGAGATTCATCTCTCATTTTAGGACAACCCACCACTCGAGAGAGTTTCCATATTTCAACAGGATAACTAGATTCTACATCTTGCTATAGGCGCAATCCTGATTGACAACAATACATTAAGGACAATTTTGAATTTTCAGCATCACCATGAGTATCATCAGTCAACTTAACATCCCCATCAATGAAATGATCACCATCACACATAGTTTTCGAAGTAAAATCACTTGGTTCATCTTCTTCCTCATGACATGTGAGATCATGTAACTGCTGTTGTAAACATTAGAACCCATGTGTTTGACTTCTTGCTGGTCCTTATAGCTTTGTTCATCATAATAGGCCTCATGTAGGTATGGTGAAGTGGGGGTACTAAGTTCACCTTCATTCTTACGAAGGATATTGATCCCTTCTACAATGTGTAAGATATCCTTGCTTCTATGATCATCTTCCATGGGAGTAGCTGTCATAGAAATCTGATTTTCAGCTTGGAATAAAGAGTGATGTGTCATACTTAGTTGGAGACATAACTCATGTATCTCCTTCTCTTTATCTTTAACATGATTGATAGCCATGTCCTTGTCTTTCAACAACTTGAAGTAATCTGATTTGATCATTTCCAATGCTTCTTTGAGTGTATGCAAAAATCCACTATTAATTCTATTCGCTGTCCCTTTTTCCCTTTCCTCCTTTTGAACTTCCTATAACACCTCAATGCTCTTATGGGTGTTATCAAGGTGCACTAAGGCTTCAATAACCATATCATCTGATACTTTCAACTTATCTTCCAAATTATATGCTCTGAAATCATCAACTAGAAATGGAATCTCTGATTGCTTCTTCAAATCAGTCCCTATATTGACATCGTCATTTTCAATTGTGCTCTTTTTATGATTTTCCTCCATCTCAAACTGGTTTACTTCATCAACTATGAAGTCATTGTTTTCACCTAGTCCATCTTCATTGAGAGATTCATTTTCGACCTTGTGATCACCATAATGTTTGTCAATTATAACCTCCAATTCACTAAATAAGATACTAGCATAATCCTTACCATCATCCATAGTGGGTTTCTTCTCATGGTCTTCATCATGTAGAGGCTGGACTAATGGATCCTCAACCTCCGCAATGTCCTCTTTATGCTCGCAAGAGTGACCATGAGACCAAGATTGCTTGCAATTAAAACATAGCTGCTCTTCCCTCATTTTATTCTTGCTTTTCTAAGATTCTACAGCCTGTAATTCCTTTGCCTTTGGTTCTTGTTTAGCCCGTTGTTGTTTGTACTTCTCAATTTTTGGCTCACATTGTTTGAGCACCCTGTTGACCAGCTTATAAGCACTTTGTGAAGCCTTTTGTTTACTATTTGGAATCGTTAACAACATTTGAATTAGTGGCTGGAAATGAGCGCCACTCTCATTAATTGACATACCATAATGTTTTTCATGGTTGCAATAACATCTGCATTGTGTTCTTCCCTGATTGTGCCTTATAGATTTTGAAACATGGTATGTATTAAATCGTACAATCCCATGGCAAGCATAAGATTGCATAATCTGATTTCTGCAAATGTCTCCTGTATAACAGCCCTTCTAGAGAAATGACTACTACTGCAATCCCCAAGATTTTGAAAACTATCAACAATAAGTTGTATTACCTCCTTCATGATGTCTTCTTAATAAGGTTTTGAGGTGCTAAAATTCTTATGACCTCCATTAGACAAGAAGCGACTACTAGTTTTATCTCAGCATTTGAACGTTTCAGCTACTTGTGTTGATTCAACCCTGTAACCGCAGGAACAAGAACCGTCTGCAGTAAATTAGAGGGTGATTGCTTTACCATTGCTAAGTATCCTTCCAATTCAATTAATGTGCCAAGGACCTTTCCCTTGTAAATAAATTCCAATTCAAGTTTGCTACCTATCTCATAGAGTACTTTGGCCAAACTGTTATTCATTGCCGTTTTGAATGTTGAAATCTTTTGAATATGCCCCATTTTAATCCTTTCCTTCCAAGGTTCCAAGGATTTTTGTCAAATAGTTTGTGAAATTTCTAAATATGAAAGCTTGATTGAATTGTAGATGCAACATAAACTTATGTCAATCCAAACCAATGAGTCAGAGTATGTATTCCAAGCACGTGTAGCCTGATTTTAGCAATGTGGGTATTTGCTAAAAATTTCAAACCATTGCTAGAAGCTTCAATGCACTTACACAGTAGCCTTTGAGCTGTGATAGTCATTCCCCAGGTAGTAATCAGCCTTAACAACTCTTCCAGAAGTAAGAGTGGAAAGTAAATCTCAATTAATCAAAGAGCTTTAGCAGCAATTTCTAGAGAAATCTTTGACAATAAATCTTACAAAAATTTCTCCCTCCGTCCTCCAAGTTTAATAGAAACAAGTCTCAGTAAGAGTCTCTGCCATTGATGAGTTACTTTCACAAATTGTTCGAAACTAAGTTTCAAATTTGAATTCTACAACACTTTTGCATCCCCACAGAGTAATAATAACTTTTGTCTTGATTTTTCGCGGAAGAGTTCTGATGCAACCAAAATGACCAAGGTTGACTCAACCTCAAGAAAATACTTTCGTAGACCTCAGAGATGTTGTCGGCACCCTCTAGTTTAATGTGTCTGTCCTTACTATATTCCTTAGAAAGATGTTAACAATCTGCAGCTGTGTTGGGTATTTGGCAATTCCACACCCAACGAATGACCTTCTTTCAACAACTTGTCGACTTCTAATATACACCAGTTTGTCTATGCTAAATTGAAGCTACAAAGAGCTGTCAATTTAGTCCCAAGGAGAATCTCGTGCACATTGCTTGCTAAGTTTTGCGTCTTCCAGTTCCAGGCAAATGATGCTTCTGATGTTATAACGGTTGTCAAGTAATGAGAGAAATCTTGAAGCATCCAAATGCCTATCCTTGAGAATCAATCGTGTTGTCGAGCTTGTTCTCAGCCTACAAATTTTGACCAACTGGTGTTGCTTTTCTTTCATGCACTAATGCTCACAGCTGTTATACTTCATATGATGGCAACTGTCAGGGCTTGCATTTTTTACCATCCAACATGCATTAGATGCTTTACCAAGACTCCCCAAACGCTGCTAGTCTGTGCCTCGAATGATAGGTGACCGTGGATTGAATATCCAACAGTTTTCACGACAAATGAATCCAACATTGTATACAAAGAATATTGTTCCCAACAACTTATTCACACGTACTCGTTAAATAATTACTGAACAACATCCGATAGCTATAACGGAGAAGCTTGTCCCCACGTCTCTAACATTGCTCCTCTCAAAAAGTAATGGTTGTTATCTGCAACAATTCCTATAACGTCCACAAAGGAAAGATTCTGTTGCAACTCATCGGCAATCAAAGATGTAATGCTCTTCAATTTGGATGTATTGAACATGAAAAATTCCTTCAGATATGAATGCTAGAAGCGCTATTCTGCATTTCCGACTCATAAAGACCTTTCACATTAACACCAAAATTCATGGCACATCATTTTCTATTTACAACGTCCATTTTCATCAAGTGATTTCCGTAAGGATGATAGAGAATACCTCTCAAGCTCAAAGTGATTCCTGCGAGTTGAGGCTAGATATTCCATGTCGGCTCAGTACACAACTTTCTTGATTGGTATTGTGACTGTTCTGATAGTGGTAGGAAGTTGTAACCAACTCACAAAATGCCACTTCGACTCCAACAATGCTTCCTCAAAAAGAAAATATGTTGACTACAGTCTTACTCTCAAGTTTCGGCAATATTATTGTTCGAACTCCACATTCCTTTGGATCCTTGTGAGTGCTTGGAATGACATTTGCAAAGCACAGTATGCTCATACAGTGATTCATCAATGTCCAACCGTGTTCCAAATTTCCTTTCAAAATGGCACTAAGGATGTGGGTCTTCAAATATACTTCAATCTCTATAATCTGTAGAAACTCTATTCAGTCTCCATGACTTTCGTTAATGTTCATTCCTTTTTGCAAGCTTTAAACATTCCAATTTATTTCCCTGGACCTGTTCGAATGCCCAACTGGAGTGTTTGGTTGGGATGTTATGGAATGATAATTTTATGCTTGCCCCATACCAGGCGTTGAGCCCCCCCCCATTTAGTTTATATCTGCGTTCTTTAGCAAGCCGCTAAATCAAAGTCTGCAGTCCTTAATTTTTCTCTCAACCATTATACAGTCTTGGAATAACCTTACGACTCCGCTAGAAAAAACAAACAAGGCCCGATGAATAATTTGTGCGATCACCTTCAGCCAATGGACTATTTGAATTATTTGCCCAAAAATATTCACAGAAACTTTTAATACTCCGCCCCAAAAATTTCTTCCAGACTTGAGAATTGATAAAATTTTCTGCAATAATATTTGTGTCCAACACCATATAAATTTTGCAAAACTCTTTCACAGTAACATTAAATCCTTATTGAAGTTTGTCCAAAATATTTCATGAATATTTAAACCCAAACTCTCGAAGAAGTTGATTGTTATAGTTTTTGAGGATTAAAGCCTGTATCCCTGAATCAACTTTGGTGTGGGAACATTTTATTTCTGTAGATTTGGCCCTTCAGGATGGCAGGATACTTCACTCTGATACCACTGAAATATCCCAGACGGATATTCTCCCAAAATTATCTCAAGAACAAATTTCAGAATACAACCAAATTGTTTATGCAATAAACTTTCAGATTTCACCGGCAAATAAATGAAAATGCTCATATACGAAACCTGATAAATTTCAATTACTTCAAAATACTCAGCAATTACAAGAGCAAGACAAGCAAAGCTCATAGAAAATTTTCAGAATAAGTTATTGCATTATACACCAACAATACAATAACTAGCTATCAAGAATCCAATCTTAAACACATATTTACAGTCAGATTGGAAAATCAAGAAAGAATTGGTTTCTGTCCTCAGGCTGGATGAAAGCTGAAGCCTTCCAAATAACTCCCCAAGAGAGATCTATAGTCTGAATCATAAACCAAGCATAGCTGAAATCAACTCCTCATCCTCCTTTTAAGAGCCCAACATGTGATTCTTGAGCTTCCTTCCTCTTCTTTCATCTTTTCCTTCTTTGTCACTTTTTAACACCCTTATGATATTAAATTGACCCATTTTATAAATTTCTTTAAGCTCTCATTATTCAAGTTTAATATTTTATGAATTTAACTTTAGGATTCCGAATGTACCAAAAAGAGGAAAATGAGGGTGTTCTTATTTCTTCAAGTCTTTTGCAGTTGTTTTATTGTGGTGAACTTTTCTCTCTATAATATGATGCTAAAGTTCTGCCGAGTGGAGATAGACATTAGAAGTCATACCTTTGTATATAAATAATTGCAAAGTTTTTTTCTTCGGAAAAATTATTTTGCTTGTTCCAGTACGTGTTAACAAACTTCCTTTCTTTGAATCTATTTTTTTTTTCCAAAAATGCTATCTTTCATAAGAAAAAGACTCTTGGGTAAGAAAGGCTGAGTTTATATTTACCTTTTCAAATAAATAAATCCTTTGTGAAATCATGTTTCATAGTTAGAACTAGAAGTACATGTTTTTTCCTTTTTAACATTTTTGGATGCCATCTATGGCAGCTGCAGACATAGAGATGCCCGTTGTCCAACTGATGATTTAATAGAGGAAGGATTTGATGGCTCAGATGATCTGGAGTATTGGGATGAGTTGGCCTGTGGAATTTATAGCGTATCACTGGAGTCAGCTATAGAATTTGGTTATAATGAGAAAAAAATGTCTGTTTCTATTGTCGGCAAAGTTGAGAAGCTCGACTGGCTTAATTCCCAGATAAGCAAGTTGCTAAATTGGGAAAGGTGCTTTGTGGTCCCTGGATCTAATGATAACATTTTATCCAAGTTTGCATATTCTGATGGTGCTAATAATACCTTGTACACAAAGGACAATGACTTGATCACATCTGTCATAGAGCAAAAAGACACAAAGCTGGCCTACGTGGACTGTTTTGATCAGAACCTGATGAAAAGTAGGACTGCAACAACAGATAAACAAGAAAATTCAAAAATGATCATCGGAAATGATGTTAGTCAACAAGTGATTGACCATGGACTATGTAAAGAAATCAAGTTGTTTGAAGCAACGGGATTTCTTTCTTTGAATCCACTTCTGCAACAAAATCATCCTAAGGTGCAGGTTTTTCAGGATACAGTTGATTCCCATATTCCATTGTCAGATCATAAAGTGCGGTTTGATACCATTAAGGAAGATATTCACAGAAATTCTACATCGATGGATTATCCTGGATTGCAGAAAAGGACAACTGAAATTCTTCAAGATTCTTTTACCTGTTCTGCACAACGAGTTCTCTTTGCTCTGAGGCAAGCTGTGATGCGCCGGACATGTCACAGTCACTTTGATCAGGTACAATCTTGACACATCATTTATTTCTGGCTGCATAGGGACACCATTGTGTTAATAAAAAACTGTAATAGTTGAGTACCTTTTCATTAGCTTTGGGAATAAACCAATTGAAAACTGAATAGCTGGTCATTTAGTTGAGAACATGAGAATAAATGATAAAAGAAGTATGGACATTATGGACAAAGGTTGTGTTGTGTTGACTTTTCTTGTGACAGTCGTGACGACAATGCTAAGTTGCAGATTCAGGTCCACGTGAGGATATTGGAACCAGAACCTGGCACAGTGGTACAACTTCTACTTTTCCTTGCATATGGGTATGGGAAAGGGTATATATATATATTCAAAGCAAACAAATTTTGGAACAATGATGCTCATAATTGCCAAAATATAGAATATTTGAATACATTATATTCATAATTTTGCATTAATGAAAATACTCAAGTGTCAAAATGTCATTACACAATGAAAATTCAAATTACAATCGATATTTAATATTGAAAATGCTATTAAATATGACCATTTAAATTTAAAACCTAAATCATGTTTTGATCACCAATCAGGCCCCCATTGTATTTTTGTATCTTATAAATTGAATTTCGCCAGCAGAGTGAACAAGTTGCAGAGTGATGTATATGATTAACAGCAGCAGAATAAATCATACAATTCAATGAAACAAGCAAGAATACAACCTATTGTGAACAAATTATATAGGCTGGACCATCAAGTAATTTGGCAAACCCCATATCAGTTGTTTTATATATTGAGGCATTATATTTCTAGAGAAAATGAAATTGAAATCATCTTTAGAAGTTTGATAATTTCTAAATGCTACAGATAATTGATTTTATCCATATTTTGAAGAATGTGATTGATAGATATTGCACAGGGCACAAAGTTGTAAGAGCCATGTCAATGAGGGTTTCTGCATGCCACCCACACAAAATATAATGTACAGAGTATATCCTATCTTCTCTTGTTAAAAGGAAATCTTAAATGCCAATGATCTTGATCAAGTGAGATAACCCCAAGGTTGTCTATGCCAGGTCTTGATTTAACTCGAGTAGACTCAGATGATGATGTGATATTGCTTGCAATCACAAGGTGACTTGCACAATTTTTCTTGGACTTCAAATATAATTCTCTCTTACTATATGTTGTTTCTCCTATAGACTTTCCTAATGGTAGGAGTTCGGATGCTCCAAAGTCTTATAATGATAGGTCTTCAGATTTTCTAGCTGTCAAGTGTATTTAGATTTTCAAAGCTTTATTAACATTCCACTATTCTACCAAACAACCTCAAAATAATTTGCAAAAGGGAAAAGGTTTAGAGAGCTAACTGGTTTTCTAAATCCTAAGGGCAAAGATAATAAATAGACAGATCCCGTGAACTGATTTTCGCTTAACCATATTACTCAAAATGCCACAGAAAATAGTACAATCTTCAAAGGAAATGTAAGATTTTAAGATTGTAAAGATATACTCAAGTATCCAATATTGGCGCAACTGATATATGCATTTACAATTGAACTAATGCTACAGTTGGGTTCAAACTAACTATACATTGTTAGCTTGTGTTAGCAAGATACAAATGGGTTGAACCAGAAATCCAACAAATATCTTCACATTTCACCATTAAAGTCACTGTACTGAAACTAACATTTTATAATAGAAATTATACATACATTAAAAGAACAAGAGAGGTACCATAACTTCAAGGCTTTTCTTGCATTAACTCCAAATTCTGATTACAACAATCTCTATTCATTAATTCCTACTGCTACAACAACTACCTCATCTAATGACTATTAACCACCCCTAGTACTTTTCCAAAGAAGTATCGTCTTTTATGGAGAAGGCTTACAAGATCAATAGTGTAGACTAACTCAATATCAAGGGCTCAGTTTTGTCTTATAGAAACATGAGGACATTAAAATAATATCTGGTACCCACTCCCACTATAAGACAAAATAACCATTCCTGATCTCGCTACAAGACAAAAAACATGCTTTTCAAGGTTTCACAGGAGAAAAAGACAAAAGAGTAGGTACAGGAATAAAATTTGACTTTGCAATATTATATTTGATTTGACTTAAAACTTCCCATCCCTTTTACAATAAAGCACATGTGAATTTTTTTCTTGAAATACTTCATTCATCAGCTAATATTCTCCGCATATTTGTATGGTTTGAATCTTTGATATTAGCTTCATGTTGTAGGCTATAATTTTTGATCTCATATGCATTATAAATGAAACATGTTTGAAAGTATCATGTAGGACCTTCATCATTTGGGGTTCTATTGCAGTGAATCTTATTAGATAAACTTATGTCTAGGTGAATGTTGCTTTTTCTAAACTAGAAAAATATCCAGTTACATCTATTATGTATAAATTCAAGCTCCTCAATGATCATATCACTGAAAGAAAAATGCTACCTGAAGTAACTCTTGACAGTACACCATTGTACATTTACCCTACTGCAATATTGGAAATGCACGCTGGTTTTCTAATTTATATATTTGTAGAATTTGGATATTGTTGGAAGGTTATCAGTTTCTATTTTGATGTTCTGGCTCTAGTTTTTTTTCTCTATATTAACTATTAAGTTATTAACAGAATAAAAGTTTTCAGACATGAGAATCTCTACACAATTTTAAGTTGAGTAATGAGTCTCAATGGGCACTCAACATCTATACTTGAATTAGTCTGTTTATGAAATCTTTTTTTTATTTTGTTTTTGGTTATGGAGCTGATTCATTTTCACATGCATTGCAGAGCAGGGAACTTGGGGAAAGCATAAAGAAACATATTCCAATTGCTGTTCTCTTTTCAGGTGGATTGGATTCAATGATTTTGGCTGCTTTGTTGCATCAGTGCCTTGATCACAATTGTAAGTTGTTTTTACTTTTTCTTGGTTCTAAATTCTAATAATTGATAGTTTCTCTGTTTTTATAAAAGGGTTCTGTTCACCATTTTTTTCTTGAATATTAAAACTTAAAAGATTCACACATACCTGGATTCTATGCTCATCTTTTGTATAAGTAGAGGTCATTTGGTTTAATCATTAAGATGTCAATTTTATTTCTCTTGGAGGCAATCTGTCTTACCATTATTATTACAGCTTCTAATTCAGCCATATGATACCTGGTTAGCCTGCATGGGGGTTATAAAGTCTCCCTGTTAGTTAATGAAGTTGAGAGTCAACTTGTTGCAAAGAATAATTTTGAGGGAACAGACAGTGTACTAGGTTGCCATATATGCAAAGAATAGTTGGAGATAGAAGTGGAAATTTCTTAAACACGGATTTTAGCTATTCATGACGAGATCAAATGAATTTAGTTGTTGCTCTAAGTGTCTATCTTTGAGAGATGAGCTTATGTAGAGTCAATGCTATTGTCATTATGTTAGGAAAGTAAAATAAGCTTCTCTAGGATAAATAAGAAAATTTCATAAAAGGAATTATGACAAACACATCCCCCATCACACAATCAGACACCAAAAAGTGACCTATCAGCCAGCCAAAATTGGCCATGCCTCTGAAAACCTAACAAATAAAAAAATACAAGAATTTTTCTCAACAAAGGAACATTATTTGACAGTTGTTGGACCCGACCACTTTTCATGCAGTGACTTCCATCTCATGGTATGCAAAATATCATTTGTTAGACCGATATGGAACTAAGAAATGTAACAATCAGAGGTCTGAACAACAATGTGTGACAAAATCTTTTTCAAAAGAAGCTACAAACTTGATTAATTATATTGAAAATATTTGAAACTCATATAGCCATAAATAATGCCAAAATTACTAAGGTAGAAAATAACTGCAAAAGTGTTTTTTGGATGAAAAAACAATACAAAAACCAAAATAAAACAGATAAACAACTAGCTAACTTGTGTCCAACAACCTAACAACTAGAAGTGAAAAGAATCCAACCTTTCAGTTTTAGCACAAGGTGTGAACTATAGGACAAAAAATATGACATCAGAGGAAATTAAAACTGAAGAAAAAAAATTAACTTATACCTAGTTGTGGAAGAAAAAAAATTAACTTATACCTAGTTCTTTATATCCTATGAATCCTTATATTCTTTGCAAGAGTAGAAGCTTTTGATTCAATTCTGTCAAAAGAGAAGGAAAAAGTGAGAAAGTGGTTGGGGAGAAATCTGTCAAGCTTAATGTAGAATCTACCCTTATTTGGAAACAATAGCAACCTTGGTGGCCCTGGTGAGTTGTCGTGTTGAAAACTCAATTGGCATACAGTGGAAACTGAAAATCGGGAATAACATTTGTAGGATGGCTCAGAATTGGATGTCAACTCATGGAAGGATTAGAAGATACTGACATTGACAAGATTGTGGTACCATGCTAGAAGATCAACTGAAGAAGAATTCTTAAACAATTGCTAGATAATAATATAGGTTCCATAGTGAAGATGTTTGATCTTATATTTTGCTTTTCTCAGGGACAACATTTATTCATGTATAACCAAATTTTGTCAAAATCCTGAAAATGATGAGCGACACAGCAATAATCCGGGAGCTTCTTTTTCTTGCCTTAAAGTTTTTGGACGAATCTGAATAAACTTAGATTAAAGCGACTGAAAATGTTGAATGGAAGCGGTGGCCTTGCTTTGCTCGTTTTAAATGTCTGGTACATGGAAAGGCACAAATAGGGGTAACCCATTATAATCTATGTGCTCAAAATCAAGGCAAACCTCAAAAGTAATATAGAAGAATGAACTGCTTGGTTGTAAACATTTCAATGTGGATGGGGCTCAGATATGACTTAGCTAGAGGTATGGTGGTATCTTAGCCTTTGCATGAGAGTAATTCACAACTTGGGTCTTACTGTATGACTGTGGAAGAAATCCATGCGAAAGTTAAGTGTAACTCCTGACATTGTCCAAAAGGAACAGTAGAACATGGCACACAAAACCCAAGTCATGATTAGAAACAACAATTGTGGGTAGACCAAATATTATTATCATAAGTCAAAGAAAAAGACTAAATCAGAGAATTGGTCTTATGACAAGAAACTAACTTAACCATTTTTCTGAAGCAATCAATAACCACAAAACCACAATCATGGATCCGGATAACCATTGGAAAGCCACCAACTGGTTTCCTGGAAATTTTTTCCCAAGCCAAGCAACAATGGTCAAGGGAACAATCGAGCCTAACTTTTTGTTTTCTGGTTTGGAGTGGCATAGATTTCTCAACACCTTAAAATTTGTAGGACGTCCTGTTGCTTGTGAAGCCAGCCAATAGAAGATACAGTACAGATGATGACATGTTTTCTATGTGCCAAAATAACCACCATGGAAAGTAGAGTTCACCTACTATCAGAGAGAAGTGGTTTGATCACAAGGCACTCGCCTTATCAATCTTATATAACAACCCTTCCGTAATGTGGATATATTGAAAGGTTACCAAATTGGAGGAGCTAGATAGTCTTTTGATTTTGGCATTGTTTTATAATGCTTAAAAATCTATATAATGACACCAAATTCCATCTCTCTTGAGCATAAGAAATATTGGAGAAGCACAAGGTGATACACTGGTTGGATGAAAACCTTGGACAACAAATCTTGAATCTGGCATTTGATTCTGTTACTTGTATCATTGATGTGCATAGAATGGGGTATTATGAAGAGGGACAATGGGAAACTTCAAATGGGTCAACAGTGTGACTGATTTCTCTGTTTGTTGGTTTTTGATACAAAGCTGTGTGTTAGTAATATGTTAGTTTCATATGTGTTAGTGTTTTCTGGACAGGTAGATGCACATTGAAAATTTCCTGTATGGTAGTGGAAGTTAATTTATATAATTTTGATGCAGTGCAGTGATGGTTCAAATGAACTAGTTGATGGATGTGCACAGTACACAATGAAATGCAAAACAAGGTGCTCTAAAGAATTAGTAATCTAATCATCACAAAATATCTCATTACAACTATAGCTACCCGCTCTTAGGGAGATTAGAAACAAAATCTGCTGATAACTCTGCACCATAGCAGCAAAAGTCTTTTGGGAAACAAATGGGCAACCCAAAATAATATGTGTGTGTGTGTGTGAGAGAGAGAGAGAGTAGCCCATCAATTGTGGAATGTAGATTTCTGTCATCCATGTTCACATTGTTTATTACATTATAGATATTACAATCACTTCCTAGGCATAGATAATACTAGATGGTAATAGTTTTCAAAATTTCAATTATATTCTATTTTTTACAGATTTAACCTACAAACTAAGTACACTTAGGTGTATCCAATGGCTCTTATTTCTACAAAGAGAATTAGACTAAGAGTTTGCAGGCATTGATAATCCTCTTAGGTTACAGCCTCTCCCTTATCATTTAACCATATCTTTATCAAGGTTGATCTATTAGGACATTATCATTTTGCATTCTATTCAAAATCTAGATTATCATTATTGTATTTAAATTTTAAATATATTAAATTCTCTTTTTTCCTTTCTTTAGAAGTACAAACCATTTTCTTTGGTAACTTTGCAGTTGAGATTGATCTATTGAATGTCAGCTTTGATGGTCCTGATGCACCGGATAGAATCTCAGCAAAAGCAGGATTATCTGAACTACAAAGAATAGCTGCATTGCGAAGGTACTTGACTTAAAATGACCCACAAGAATGGAGACTTAATCATAATTAGTGTTGTTGAGTCTAATGGTGTAAAATTTGTACTATCACTTATGAATCTTTACAACCTTAAATATTTTGTAGGCGTTTCTTTTATTTGTAATGATGTTTATGGAATATAATTTTATACATCAGATAGAAGCGTTTCTAAGTGTTTTGGAGAAAGTGATATATATGTGGGGAAGGATGGATGCTTTTAAGTTAGATGATTGAGTTTCACAGATACATTCATAGACAAGATAAACAGTAGTGTAGTAGAATAGCCATTAGTTTTAACTTTGTGGTTCAGAAAGGATTTTATATATGCTTTGTTGATTATTCACAAAATATCTATGTCTAAGATAGGGGAAAATATGAATGGGCATGGAGGTAGAATGGTATGAAATAATGTTGCTGCAACGATCTATAGATACAGTTTTGCTGATAGCCTCATTGGAATGTCTCCAAGAGAAAGGAAACTATCTGTTTATATATCAGTTTGGTATAAAAGTTAAAAAATTGAGTAGGGAGTAGGCTTACATTCTCTTTTTTGGAATTTAAGCTTGGATTTAATTGAAAATATCATTGAACAAATCAAATTAAAAACCAAGCTTCATGATGATGGGAACGAGATAGAGAATATGTCTTGTCTAAAGACAAACCCTGATGAACAATTGTAATATTCTTGCATTGGGTCTTCCATATGATAGATGTTAATAAGTTGTTGGCTCTTGCAACGTCTGCCAGTGTAAATGGTAAGATATCTGATATAATTTTCTTTCAGCTGTGGTTGCCACTTTGGTCTTTGTTGGCTTTTAGCTCTTTGAGATACAACTCTTTGTGCTTGTACTTGTTTTGAGGTTAGTATGTTAGGTTTATCCTCACTTGTCCATTTGATTGTTTTCTTTTCTTTTCCTTGCTTCATTTTTAAAGAAGACTCTAGGGCCTTTTTTTCCTGTATTTTTCTATTGTAACAGTTGCATGTTCTAGTCCTATTGACCTATTGTTATACAGTTTATTTCTTTTTGAATTCTCTAATAGCTTGGAGAAAATATGATTGTTATGGCAGTTTAGATGTTTGTTGTGATTATGGGATTGCAATGGGAATAATTACTATGATAGGAACCAAATTTCAGTAATTCCTTACACAATTTTAGGATGCAGTAATATTAAAGAAGGGATGGATTACATCATAAATTCCTTCAAAGAATGAATCAACTAACTAGTTCAAATGTAAAAGTACATAAATTAAAACAAAAACATTTAATTCATTTCAATTCCATGAGCATATGCAAAATGAATGAGATAAACAACTTTTTTCTCAATTTCAATTGTACAAGTAAGCAACACTAGGGAACCATGCCAGTTCACTAAATTCACATGTATGTGAAAGAATACACATGACCTAGTGCTGTTAGTAAAGTTTGTATGTTGCTTCTATTTTTTTGTATTTGAAAAATATCTTAGCATTTCCAAAGGAATGTCTTCTTCACTTTTATTTCTAATGCAGATGGCGCTTAGTAGAAATTGATGCTGATCCATCAAATTTGCAGTCAATGTCGAATTATTTAACATCGATCATCAACCCATCAAAGACATATATGGTACTACTCTGATGTTTTAATGACTTCATTCCGAATCTTGAATGAATTGAATACCAATAGTATTTATGAGTACTGTATTGTTTTAAATGCTTGGTATGTCACTTTTCAATGTTTTGAATCTCATGTGCTTAAATTTGCATCTTTTCTGGAGACTTTTGATGAATATATTCACATGAAATTGGAGTTGGCAGTTTCATGCTTGTATGGTGTAAATGTGATTCTGCTTATGATGGCTTGTTTCATTGATTGTTGACAGTAGATATTTTTGGATGAGCAAACATATTGTTAATAATAAGCTTATACATTATGGTGTGTTATTTATAATATCACATAAAATAGAGCCAACATTGCTGATACTTACTGCTACTTTTGTACCTACATTACTTTTTCTCACTAAGTGATTTCAATAGTGAAAACAAGTACAATGCTATACCTGCAATTGATACAGTGAGTGTCCAGAAATAAGATACTTCGAAATTTTTTATAGTTTATACTCTCGGTGGAAGTGATCATATATGCCTATTAATTGTTGAGTAACATGGATCGTTTTCTGCGAATGTAAATAGCGCTGCCATTGTAATTGGTGTATCTCCAAATGCAGATTTTGAAGACTTATAAATATTCATAGAAGAGACATGTCTCTATAGATCAATCATTAATTAGTCAATATTAATAACATATCTATATAATATATATATATATATATATATATATATATATATAAAATAATATGTCATATATATCATAAATATAAGAGTGTTTATCTAATTTATGATTGACCGAAAACTTATTTCTATGACAATTCAATCTGATTGAAGCTACAACATTAACACTCCCTCTTAGCTAGGGAGGATTATTATAGAACACATTATGCTCTTAAGTATATGAAGAGATATCATCTCAATATGATATTCCTAAAATGACATATTTAAGGATGTCAACATAAATCCATCAACTCAGATGTTATCTTTTAATATAATCTGAAGTTTGATTCAACAAGAAATATCAATCATACTTATATTATTTTGGTATGTGCACTAGCATCAGATCCTTGATGCCTACCACAAGAATATGTTATATCCTAGAAGGATATGAGTTATTTGATTTCCGACACTTTAGGACAACAATTTAATATAGTATATTAGATAACAAGAAATCACAATGTCATGGTCTCTATCATGACAAGTATCATGATCTCTGACACTCCGGGACAACAACTTAATGAAGTCTGACCATGACACATTCGTTATCATGATTGTCAACACTCTGGGACAACTTAATGAAGTTTGTCATGATAACAAGTCTACCATTTATAAGATTGCCACCTTACAATGGTTACCCTCTGTTTGATCATGATACGTTTGTTACCATGACTTCTAGCACTTTGGGACAACAACTTAATGAAGTTTGTCATGATAATAGGTTAACCATTTATAAGATCGTCACTTTACAATGGTTACCTTTTGTTTATATATGTCAATGAAAGATTGTCACCTTTCATTACATATCAAATGGTAACCGCCATGAACCAAGTCAGAGGGTGGTACAAAGGCTTTCACTTGAATTCTCTCTCAAAGAGAAGAATGCATTACAAGGAATTTCACTTAGAACTTCTCCTCATAGAGAAGATATCATTCAAAAAGGATTGCACCTCAAAATTCTCCCTTTGAACAATGATACTGGGAAGTCAAGTCCTCTAGTTACTCCATTAGAAGCTCACTTCACCCAAGGATGCCTTTCAAACTCCCTCTAAATCTGATATCAATTTTTCAACTTTTTGGTGATAAGTCATTACTTCCTCATGATATACATAGGAATAGGCTCATCAAAATCATGCAGTAACACACATGTATTTCTAGACTCCATTTGAATATCAATCTTCTAAGCTCTTGTGTTGCCTTCGAAGAAGTATCACACTCCCTCTTAATGTAGAAGGATCTCATAATCTCAATCATCAAATATATTTGCTTCAAGAGCCTCACTTTATCCATCTTGATCATCAACATCTTTGGAGTTACTATCATAAGATTGAGTTGGTGCAATATTTAGTAGCATGTGTAAAGTACCAACCTTCTTTTCTTGCAAGAACATCTTTAGACATAAAGGAAAAGATCAAGGCAAATAACTCTTATAGTATGTATAGGTTTATAAATAAATAAATAGATAAATGTAAAAGATATGAGGATTTATCTGCTCATGAGGGTCATGGAACATCTCCTTTCTAAAGATGGTTCAAGTGGGAATGAAACATTGGTTATTATTCCGCCCACAATGAAAAATTCTCACTCTTATATTGCTGAACACTTTGCATCACATCAAATATGACAACTTCTTCCTAAGTTCTAACTTGCTCTTTTAATCCATTGAAGGTCCAAACATTCATTAAACTTAACAGTAGAAGCAAACATGTCCTTCCATTTTCTTAAACTTATCTATGATACACCAATATCTTGATTGAGTATGATTGTGTCACATGAATGAATCTACAACTCATACATCGAGTTTCATTCATCAAAGAGAGACTCGTAGATGGTTCAAATGAATTCTTAAAAACTTCATTAATCTCTCACAGCAACTCAAATTTCCTTTGTTCATGCAATGGTGTTTGTTTGATGTTTTGACTAAACCTATATTACGCACATCTTGCAATTTGTGTATTCCAAATTTATATCATTGGTGAATATCATATCTTGATATTATGTAGACCTGAGATAAATTCATGAATCATGGTCCTCTTGACTGCTACAATTTATTGATTATTGGAGAATCCATTGCAACATGGTTTACTCCCTCTGAATCAATATGACCTAGAGCACCAAAGATTGACCGAATCATATCCTCTATCTACTCCCTCTTTTTCAAGGTTGCCTCTAATGAAATGTTAGACTCCTCCTGAATTTCAATCTCCCACTTTTTCCTACAAGAACATTCTTGAAGGAAAAGATTAAGGTATATAGCTCGTATAGAAATAAGAAAGAGACTAGTATAATACCCAAGGATAATAATTCTGCATAATAAGACCATTTCATTATAATGTAGATCTAAATTAAATCTATATTTTCAACATATTGTTTTCTTATTAATACTGCATATAATAATCTATGGTGACCAATTTCATTTATATTCTTTACAAATTAAAATTTGTATTTCATGTATAATCACCAATCATATTATACATTGATTTAATAATATAGAAAAAAAATAAATTATATATGTATATTATTCAATAATAATATCAAAGAGAACATACCTTATACCCCACCTTTATAATCAGGTGCCTTCATCCACGTTGGTGTCCTTTGCAGTGACAATTTAGATGATATTATAGATTACAACCATTTCCCATTCATTCTCACCTTCGTCGATTTCAAGGTTATAATAATTGATTATTTCTTTTCATTAACGATGGCAGCTTGCTTTAAATATTATTATTCACCTTATATAAGTTGGTGGACCCGTCAAAAGTTGTAAAGGTATTTGACTGTTGCACTGCTAACATGGTGGAATCCATGTGGAATATCCCCTACACATCATGTCCCTTTATAAATGGTTCACCACTAATGCAGAGATATGAAATGGCCTGTATTTTCTGTATCTCATTCCAGTACTATATTTCTTACACCTGCACTATGCTAGCATCTCTAAAATGTAGGGCATACGCTAACATTGTGTGCAATCAATTCTGTGCTCACCAATTTCATCTATAACATAAGCGCAATGCTCAATATAATACACTTCTAACATATTTATGCTTGTAAGGAAATCTCATAGATCTCAACAAAAATGAATCACTCCAAATATCGACAACAATGTTTCTAAATTTCATCCCGGACCTTCTAAACACCAAAGCTATCTTTCATATAATTCACGTTAATTCTTTTCACACTGAGCTATGAATAGTCATGTTAGAATTATGTCAAACACTTTGCATGGATTCCCGTAATCTTCTTGAGTATTTGACTTGTCTATCGATCTATATTTGCTAAGCTTGGGTGATGCCTCCCTACATCCATGATTGCACATCTCTTCCTTTTATCAAAGAATTGGCGGTGCACATTCCACATTGCATATACAATTATGATTCCTTTATGGAAAGTGATGACTGTGATGATATTCATTTTAACCAGGAATGATTGCAGGATTCATGGATTCGATCTTGATATGGAACACCTTGCTTTACACTTGAAGTTTCAATGTGATCATCGAGCATTAACAGACAGGACCTGGTGCTGACCATGATAGGACCCATTGCTAACCACTACAAATTTGTATTGTGTTTAATGGGGTCTTTGACATTATGCATTTTCCATTAGTACTTTGTGAACAATGTCTTTGAGATCATACAATATGTGACCTTTATGTTGTAGTGTGGAGTTAATATCCATCAAATAGAGATGTTGAGGACAGACTCACACGGAGCTTATCAACTGAACATAATTTGCTACCCTGTTTGGCTCGAAGAGAGAAGTGCATGTAGATCATCATTTACAGTCTTAGTCTTACCATCACGCTGAAGGAAAGTCTCACAGGTGAAGGTGGATAAGTTCAGGTATCAAGGTGTCACCCCAAACATCTTGGGATAGTTTTGCTGTAGTTCGAACTGTCTACATCTTGAAAGTTGAAATCTGATCACAATTGGCCAACACAAGTTGAAGTCAGATTTTTTTATTACCAGTCTTTTCTGAACGCTCATGATATCTTTATGTTTAGCCATTTTAGTGGAAAGACCATTTTTGTTTGTTGTTAATATATAATCAGATTATCACTACTGTGCTTCCTTGAGGTTTACACGCTGTCTTCTTAACACCTTTTATTTATTTCCGAGTTGGTTATCGACCTCCTTATATAATGTTTTTCACCAATTGAGGATATTCTCTGCAATCATTATTTTGTTCACCAGCCCTTTTCAGTATATCTTTTCTTATTTCTTTCCATTTGTCTGCAGTGTTATGTTTTATTTGCAGTTGGCTTTGATACCATGTTGAGTAACATGGATTGTTTTCTGCAAATGTAAATAGCACTGCCATTGTAATTGGTGTATCTCCAAATGCAGATTTTGAAGACTTATAAATATTCATAGAAGAGACATGTCTCTACAGATCAATCATTAATTAGTCAATATTAATAACATATCTATATAATAATAATATATATAGATATTATATAATAATAATAATATATATAGATATTATATAATAATAATAATATATAATATATATATGATAAATATATGAGTGTTTATCCAATTTATGATTGACCAAAAACAATAGAGGAATTCTCTCTACGTCAATTCAATCCAACTGAAGCTACAACATTAACAAATATATTTGAATAGTGATCACTTTTTAAATATCAGAATGTTCTCTACAAGTCTTATGATGAAATATATGATAATAATGCAATAGAAGTTGTATGCTGAATTCCTTATGAATCTACAATGAAATGAGAGCAGTCAAATTAAATATCTCATTGTTGGTGGTGATTTGAAAGCATCCTTGTTTTCAGAGGATAAAGATTTCTTATTTGAAATACAGACATCAATTTCAAATAGTGACACTGAACACTATGGGTGAAGTTTTGAACATATAATCTAAAATATGCATATACCATGATTGTGGTTATTATGTTGTTGAAGTGTTTTTTGGTTTATTGGTAAAGTTTATGAGTTATTAATTGATCGGGATTTTGTACTTGGCCTGAACTGGGGGGTGGTTACAACAAATGAACCACCTTCCCAAGGCATCCAAGTGAAAAGACCTTTTAATAGGCCAAAAAACTAAGTATTGTTGGTAGCTCCATTTTTAGTTTGTGAGCATAAGATCATATCAAAACAAACTCCCTTCTTTGCTTTCTTTTCCTTCTTCCCTTTCAGTACTTGCTGTCCAGCTGGTTTCGCAGCTTCCTTCTGCCATCTTGATGAATCTTCAGCAGAAGGCAAAGTCACCCCATCTCGGCTATATGCTAGAACCTAGCCAAAATCATACCCGCAACATCACAATTATAACCAGCATTAATACTAGCAGAAGTCTCTCCTCCTTTTGACATGACAAGACTTGTGCTAGATTTCGCCTTCTTATTTACTATCTTCCTTTCTGAGTTATCATAGGAGATGCTGTAAATGTCTTGTCCCTATTCAGGGCCAAAGTAGTCATACAAATCAGATCAACCTTCTCTGCCCCTTAACCTTGGATAGCCTCGCACCATTGTAGTTCTAGGAGCCATAGTCTGCATGTTAAATATAGTGGATCCCTGATAGATAAACAATTACAAAAGAATGCTTGCAGATAAGTTCTAATTTGAATTATGCAGAATATAAGTAGTTATCTCTAACTGTGACTTGTAGCAAAATATTTGATTGTCTTCCTCCTTCAGCAATAGTCAATGCACTGGATTGCTGTATAACAAAAGAGATGAAGATGATAACAGTAATATTTCACAATACTGATGTTTCTCTGCAGGTACTCGGATGCCTTCTATTGATACTTTTCCCTGCGGCAGTGTGTAAGTATATATAGGCAGTGTAAAGACATGACTCTGAAGAGTCATGTCTCTACGTAGCCCAAGAGTCATGTAGGGACATGCCTCTTCGGAGGCATGTTAGTTAACTGCCAAACTAAATCATAAGTCACCGCCCGATAATAAATCAAGGGCCTGATAATGATCAACACTTGATAGAGGCAAAGAACGGGGGTATGAAACCCGATACAAGCAAGACATTAAAGTCACTGATAATATGAAGCCCGACCATTATAAAGTTGGTCAATAATATGCTTTCTTCACTGTCAATAATTCTGATGCATGACAGAGGTGCAAGTATACGTATATGTATGCATATATCAATATGTATATATGTACGTATGCTTATATCTCTGTGGTGCATAGCAAACAGTGGTAACATAATTTTGATGCTTATATCTCTGTGATGCATAGCAAACAGTCGTAACATAATTCTGATGCTTATATCTCTGTGGTGCATAGAAAACATTGGTAACATAAGAGATTCATGTTTTGCTTCTTTTGACGCTAAACATTAACACTGCATGGTGTCCTTTCCAACTTTTTCCTTCAATACATCACCCTCTTCTTTCTCCATCAAATGAAGTTAAGGGGAAACTTCCCTCAACCAATTTACCAATTACCGGATTCACTTCTTTCCACAAGTTGCAGCATCATTCTCAGTTTGAAGGCGTCTTCTGCCGTGCGAGGGGATACCTTCATAATCTATAGATCGCAACCATTCACCATTTGCAGTTTTCAAACATAGGTCAGCCGGTAGGGCTTTAGTCAGATCCATCTCAACCGAAATACGAGCATATGTTGATGAAAGAAATCTTGAGAGTCCTCATCCTCCCCACAAAACATCGCAAAATATTTCCAATAGCTTCAAAACAAGACTCAAATTGAAGGCTTGGTACCAAGGTTTCAAAAGTAGTATGTATTTGTTCTCCTAGCTCCAATGAGATTCACATAAGATTTTATTCCTACCCAGTTCATATTCAAACAACACCAGAAAGAAGCTTTGAGCACCAAGATAATCTAAAGCTCCTTGAACTTACCAAAAACCCTTAAATCTCCCTATGAGGCCCATTCTTTTGAGGTAATTGTGGTAAAATGCTCCAATCTCTGTTAGAGGCTCATCAGTACTAAAATGGGAATCAAGAGATGGCTCCAATCTCTGACTTCCAACAATTGGTCAAGCGAGATCCTTGATAACCCTCTCAACAAAACCAACCACAAAATCCTTGTGGGGAAGCATTGCAGCCAACGTCTCTACAGTCTTTCCCACTAAACATTGAATACCTTGAGAACCCTAGATGAGAGTACCCTTAGAAGCTCTATATGGTCCCTCCTGCAATTCCAAACTCTTAAGAGGATACTCCATAAATGACTCCATGCATTATAAATTACGTGAAGAATCATCAACTTGCTCTCCTACAATCCACAATTGATCCCTTTGAAACTATGGCATTAGCAACTATCTATCGCTATCGACTATATGGGATGAAGTAATAGATTTTTTTCTGATAGAAGGAAACAAATCGTCATAAAAGTTTGTCTCCAAATCAGATGATACCTTTCCCAAGTCTTGTTCCGCATCATCTATTAGTGTGCTAACTACTAGGGGACCTAGTACAATAGGAAGCTCTCTGCAGTCCTTCATTGTTGCACTCCTCTCATCTATAGTTGCTGCACTCATATCAAGTATAGATGTAACTGCATCCTAATCCCATCCATCATCCCTATCTGTGGAAGTGAACTCACTACTCACCACCACTATGTGTAGTTGAACTAGATCTGGGGCTGGTGCAGACTGTACTCTCTCCAACTCCATGACTAACTCTTTTAACTGCAGTTGCGACTCCTGGAGAGCCATCTGGATGCTCTCCAATACCTAGAAGCCGCCTTAAGCTCATGGGTGAGCTCAACCACCTCCTTCTCTTTCTGTTACAATACTTCATAACAAGTGCTACCCCACTCAAGAAGGTAATTCTTGTTAGCTACTTATTGTGAATTGTTATGCTTCAAAATCCTGACAACTTTTTGAAGTAAATGAATCTTTACTAGGGAAAAGCAATTACCATCGTTCTCATTTGACATAGGAGGACCCCAACTAAATACAACTAACATCTATCGGATAGCATCATAATGGTTAAAAGCTAAAGAAATATGACCATCGCTCACCCCCAAATGTTCAAACACAAGATGTCTCTGCATTCCTTGGCTCCCCTCTACACCCTTTGTCTCACTAATCACATTGTGGTAGGCAGTTGTATCCACTAGGCTCACCTCATGATCACTCTTCTCATGCGCACTAACAACCTTGCACATGTCGACCAGCAAGGCACTACTACTAGGTACTTCTACCAAAATCTTCTTGGAAGAAGTGGAAGCCACTGTTGTATCATACTCCAAACATGTCTTTGCTCCCTTCTCATCTGTAAGTCCCTATAAAATATAATCCTGGGACCTATTGTCATCCAATAACTACTTTGAGACATCACCAAACATAAGATATGATATATCAGACTCGTTGCAACATGAATCATCATCACGTGGAAAATTAGAGGTCCCCACTTCACTAGTATCAACACTGTCCCATTTAGACCCCTCTATTATTGCTTGCTGCGACATGTATGACTTAATGTCATCGTGTAAATAAACAACACTAGGGCACAAATATACATTACCCAATTCCTCTGTAATACTCAAATCATGAATGTCATCCCTAGGTAGCTCCATTATTACAAAGTAACTGGTAAAATACTTGCTTGTTATTAACAAAGACCAAGAAGGTTATATATACAAAATAATAAAGCGATGTTTCCTTAGGAAACGATCGTAAAGAATAAAAATATTCTATTCTAGCTAAAAGAAAGCTAAAGAAAGCTAGCAGATAAGTACAACTAACTAAATATTAGAAATATTCTAATATATACAATAGATTACAAACAAATAACCATTAACTAATAATAGAAACTTATTTGTTATCGTAATACCCTCCCTTAATGGTTAATCTATCCACAACACCAAGTTGTCCTTTGAATTTGACAAACTTATTAGGACCAAGAGGTTGGTGAGAATGTCTACAGTCTGATTTGTGGTAGGAATATATTGAAAGTCTATTGTCCTGTCTTGAACTAGCTGTTGTATGTAGTGATAGTGAACATCCACATTCTTGGTTTGTTCATGGAAGATTGGATTTCGTGCTAACTTGATAATGCCTTCGTTATCAACAAACAAAGTGGTTGGTCCTGTTGGTTACATCTGAATATCCCCAAGGATCTAATCAAGCCAAAGAACTTCACAACCTGCCTTGATTATCCCTCTGTATTTAGCCTCGTAGAGGAGATAGAAATTGCCTGCTGCTTCTTACTGGTCCATGTGATGACACTTGATCCCAAACTGAACACATATCCAGAAGTTGACTTTTTATCATCAACAGAGCCTACCCAATTTGAATCCATGAACCCACTTAGTCTAGGATTAAAACTTCGAGAGTAAACAAGTCCATAATTTGAAGTGCTCTTTACATGACGAAGCACACACTTTGTTGCCATCCAATGATCAACCTTGGGAGCTGTCATAAAGCACGAGATGCAGCTAACTGTGAAGTTGATATTAGGCCTAGTAGTAGAGAGGTAGATGAGGCTGCCTACTAGTTGCCTATATGTAGTATCATCAACGGGAGGAGAAGTAGACTTGGCTGATAACTTGAGACCTTTCTCCATGGGTGTAGATGCAAGCTTGCAATCCTGCATACAAAATTTGTCTAACAGATCCCTAACATATTTGGATTGAGAGATAAATATACCAGAAGACTGTTGCCAAACCTTGACACCTAGGCAATAATGCATGAGCCCAAGGTCAGTCATGCCAAAAGACTGGCATAAATTCTGTTTGATTCCTTGAATCAAAGATGCCGAATTGCGTTGCTAATCAAATCATGCACATAAATAACTAGAAGGATGATGTCACTGCCAGTTATCTTGATGTACAAATTTGAGTTTGAAGAACTCCTCTAGAAGCCTTGATCATTGTGGTACTTATCAAAATTTATGTACCATGCCCTAGGGGCCTACTTCAAGCCATAGAGAGCTTTCACAAATCTGAGAACCCGATGGTCTTTACCAACAACTTTGAAACTAGGACGCTGTGTCATGTAGACCTCTTCATGGAGATCACCATTCAGGAAGACACTCTTGACGTCTATTTGATGGACCTTCCATTCAGACTTTTCTGCCATGGCTAGGACTAATTTGATTGTGCTCATCTTTGCAGTAGGAGCAAAGGTCTCCTCATAATCAATGCCCTGATGCTGAAAAAAGCCCTTCGCAACTAAATGAGCTTTGTACTTATCCAAAGTACCATCAGATTTGTATTTGATTTTGTAAACCCAATTGTAGCCAATGCGTTTCTTTCCTGGTGGAAGATCAGAAAGGTCCCAGATGTTATTCTTCAGCAGGCTTTGGTGTTCAGATGTCGTGGCCTGTTCCCACTCTGGAACTCCTTTAGCCTCAGAATATGTTTGAGGTTCAAACACACTATGAGTATTGGCCATGAGAGCAAAGTTAATAGACTTTGTAGGTTTGCTCTTTTTCCGAGCAATTCTCCTATTAATAAGCTCATCATCATGAAGATCAACGAGTGTCTTAGCCCCCACATAGGTCGGAGAGGAGAATGACCAACATTAGTATCAGGAGATGCTTGGTGATCAAGTTCCTCATTAGAAGAATCTATATCAAACTTGGCTGAAGCATCTACAAATCAAGGTGATCTTGCAGGAGAAGTTGGAGGTGTCTATACAGGGATCGCTGGTATAGTTGGAGCTACAGGAGCTACTAGAGCTCTCCCATTAGGTGGACCTAATCGAAGCCAACTACCATATCATGAGCCTTCATAGGCTGGTTTGTTGGATTTGGAACAAGAGAAACAAGCATGAATGGGCCTCGCTGCTCATCGAAGACTACATCGTGGTTGTACAGGAGACGAGATGTCTTAGTGATGATTAAGTGGTAGGCTTTGTGAAGACTACTGTATCCAACAAGTATGAGTTTCTAACTCTTGGTATCCAACTTGGTGCGTGACGCATCAGGGATCCAAACAAAAGCAAGGGAGCCAAAAACTTTCAAGTGACCGATTCTGGGCTTGTGACTTGACCAGGCCTCTTTCCGAGTCTTACCTTTGACCACCATCGTGGGTGACCGGTTCAAAAGATAAATTGCATTGTTGATTGTTTCTGCCCAGAACTTCTTTGGAACATGTCTGTGTTCAAGCATGGATCAAGCCATATTAATGATTGTTTTGTTTCGATGTTCAACTACAATGTTCCGATGTTCACAAACTCCAAGCTACTGAGTTTGAATCTTTGGCAAACCGAGGACAAGCTCTTTGTGATCAAGCTGAGAGAGATAATGCACATTTAAGTGCCCATACTACTGATGCCAAAGTGTGCTTACAAAAGACTGCCAAGCAGCCATAGCTAAGTCCTGAGAATCACTTGAATCAGTAAGGCGGAAAAGGCCATGATCCTCAAGACCCATTGCAACAATTGACTGAGTCACCCTATTAATGATGGTACACTGAAGTGAATTGAAGGTGACATCCAAGTGTGGAGAATGTCACACTAATTGATTGATTGAGAGTAGATTTAGTTTCATCCTTGGAACATAGTACACATCAAGGAAAATGAGATTCCTCCCTGCAGACTGAATTTGAATGTTGCCTTTATTGACAATAGTGTACTCTTCTCCGCCACAAAAAATAACAGAATCTGAGTAAGGCTGGTAGTCAGTGAGCTAGTCTTTGCGGTGGGTAAAATGATGAGAGGCACCTAAATCATTGTACTAGGCAGAGGACTTCAAATAATCTGTAGGTCTTTTAGCCATGAAGGTGTAAAAGGAAGATTTTGTTTGCTCAGTGTGCTTTGTGCTATTTTCTTTGGGCTGTGAACTTGATTTCTTAGATTGGGCAGCTAAGCGTTTTTGACATTCAACCTTCATGTGATCAAACTTGTGGCAGTAATTGCATTGAATGTTCAGCTTTCGAGAACCTTCTGAAGCTGGAGAAGAGAACTTCTACTAAGAAGATTGCTGAGACTGACCTTTATCCGTTTGAAAGGATTTAGCAACAAAGGCTTGCTCTATGGAGGTAGAGCTAGAATTGCTATCGAATTGTTGTTTCCACTGATCTTGTTGAAGCAGAAGTGTGTAGAGATCTGTGAACTTCATATCAACACCAGAGATGTGATGTTGAAAGTCTCAATAAAATGCTCATAGGACTTGTTCAAACTTTTGAGGTTTATGACCATAATGTCCTCTTCCTCCATTTTGCGACTAATGGCAAGCAACTAATCACGGATTTCCTAAATGCTATTCAGGTGAGCCTAGAGCGATGTTCGCTCATCCATGATAATAGAAAATAGAGTGTTCTTCAAGAAGAAAGCTCTGCTTTTGTCAGAAGTCTCATGAAGTTTCTTCAAATGCTCCCAAATTTAGACAATTATTTTGTTGGATGGAATCTGAGAGAGTTGATCACCAACTACAGATAATTTGAGAAGCATTACTGCCTCCCGGTTATTGAGATCCAATGTATCCTAATTAGTACCAGTTGCAATTAGACGCTTTGTAACACCCAAAACAATTTGATCGGTATTCTGATATTCAAAGATTGCTAGTATCTGCTGCTTCCGTGCATTATAATTCCGACCATTGAATTTCAAATTGCCCTTGAGCAAAATCTGTCAAAGATGCCATAGCACGTTTTCCAATGAAAAAGTGTGAAAATCTATGAAGGCACTTTCTTCAAGGCAGAAAAATGGAAGACCCAAAAAATTTGAAGGGGTACCTAGAAGAGAGCTTGAAAAACCCAAAAATAATATGTTGTCGACTTCTTGATCTGTTGGCTCAAAAATCAAGGCACACAAATTGAGGCATCTAGAAAAAACATACGTCAACCCAGTTGGGATCTTGGAAAACCCACTAAGAATCTGTAATTTTTTTTGATCCAGTATAGAAAATTAGGGTTTTGAATGAAAACGGCTCTGCTCAAACAAAGCCACAAAAAATGGCGGAAATGTGCAATAAAAAAAAAGACAACAGTTGTAGAAAAATGGCCGTAAGAAGCAACTATCACAAAAGATAATTTTAAAAAATATTGCTCTGATAATTTCGAACAAGAAATTATGATCTTTTTTGAAAAAATTCAAAGAATTGGTTTTGATACAATATTACGAAGTAATTGGTAAAATACTTGCTTTTAATTAACAGAGACAGAGAGGTCTATATATACAAAAGACTAAAGTGATGTTTCCTTAGGAAACGATCGTAAAGAATACAAATATTCTATTCTAGCTAAAATAAAGCTAAAAGAAGCTAACACATAACTACAACTAACTAAATATTAGAATCATTCTAATATTTAAATAGATTACAAACAAATAATTATTAACTAATAATAGAAACTTATATATTATCGCAATATCCTTGCCTTCATTTCCCCCACTTGAGAAGACAACATTATGACAACTGCCATAAAAATCAGAATTGTTAGTGCTCCTATCCTCTGCACAATCTTCAAAAGCAACACTTTAATCAAGAGAGTCTAAACTAATGGTAGTATCAAGTGCGTCTTCTGCACTCGCCCTATCAGCGACACGATCAACATGATCAAATAAGAGTCCACTGTCCTGAGAATCAGACCCTGTGTCACTTACATTTTCATAACCACTAACTGGAGCGAGGCTATCAACAATGGTAGTGAACATGTCATCATTATTTCCTGTTCACTAACTCTGGTTTCATCAATTTGCCGAGACTCCGTGTGGCTGTCATGTAGCAAATTGATCATATCTACGTGTCCCTGCGAAGAGTCGCCAATATCATGTACGCAAGATGGACTAGTGGCTGCCCCACTAAGCACAGGATCATCTTCACCATGATCACCAGCTGCTGAATACTCATGGTGAAGGCTTCTGGACATCTCACTTATGAAAAAATATAGTTTCTTCTCTTGCACTCTTCGTGAGGTAGACTTCATAAAAATGGAAACCATATACCTTGCACAATTATCTAGGGTTGTCGGGTAATGCATCTATCCTTTTCTGATTTTGTCCAAGCTTTTTCATACTTAACATTAGGGCATTTGTTTGCTTCCTGAGATTACCCTTCCTATTCAATTGATTTTTCATTTTTACTAGATTTTCTGTATTTGTCCTTAATTGAAATAATTGCAAGAGTGCCGGTCACTAAAATAACAACAACAGATCCAAAATAATAATCTTTTCTCTACTGTACAGGATGGAAAGAAACCTCGCTGTACCACTGTAAGGAGCCTTGTTGACTTTCTTCAAACTATGTTGTAGAATTGTTTTATTTGCTTTTGAAGTTTTTGCTAATTTTTTGGTTTTTTGAATATATATATTGTTTTGGTTTTTATGCAATAGAAAAATGCAAAACTTTAAGCGAAGAAATTGATAACAATGTACACTAGCTTAATTTTTCCATTGATCAATTAAACCGTTTACGAATGGTCACATACATATGCAATAAACTTAATTATTTTAAGGAAATTGGTATTTGATGTTGGATATTTTGGAGCTGAAAACAAGTTACAGCAGTGTGTAAAGCCCCCATGTCAATACTCTGTAACAGATAGCAACATGCAATATTATAACTTTCCTAAAATTATGACCACAAGCCTTAGTAATGGCAACGCCGCTATTTGTGATTGACTGCAGATGCAGAGATCCAGAACGCTGCAATGACAGGCCAGATTCGCAGCTCAACAAAACCTCAGAACAGTATAATTTTGAGGAATATTGCAGCAAAGTCAACGCTGAGGAAGCCAACACTCCTCTCCTCAAAGTCACAGTTAAATGATACACACCAAACACCATTATATCTGAGATAGAAACACAGAACAATTATCAGGAAAACACATGATTAATTGGTAATATAAACTAACTCAAAGTGCAGACCAGAAATGAGGAAATCTTTAATTCCTCCAAATTGCAGCAAACTTAATTAATAAACCCTCAACACAATACCTCCAATCTCAGATGTAAGACACTATGTACTACCAGCTCCAAATACAGTATGAATTATCAGTAGTATAGCAGCCCAGAAATCTGTGCAATTCCCAACGGGCAGAGGTAATTTGTATCGAAACCCTTCCAGAAAAACATGCAATCAGACTTTGACACTGTACAAATTATACGAGTATGCACATATATAGGTATAGGTGCATGGGTATGCATGTGCATGTATGGATGCTCATGTACATGGTGATGTATCATGAATGAGTGTAGCATGGAAATGTTTCTAAGAATGTAGATAGAATGATGAGCTAACTAATATGGGAGAATTATATGTACATGACAAGGTATGTTTTATTTCCTTGCCTCATTATTTACATGTTATGTTCTTTGACTTACAATTTGAGGGATATCATCTTCTCCCCTCCTTCAAAAATGGTTGCCCACAAGCATTTGATGTTTGTTCTTTAATGGGTTTCCTCCTATAGCTAATGCTGATTCTGTTATTTCCATTACCTTTGAAGACTACTTCCACCCTTGGTCTAGACTTGCTCTTTTGTAGTTGTGTTTGTTTGTTTGTATAGGGTATGATAACTTGGAGTCTACAAAATGTATATTTCTTTCTGTTAGGAATTGTGGTTTTTGTTGGAACTTGGATGAGTAGCTGATATGTTTTATTGATGACAACATATGTTTGTATGTTCTTGACAGACAAATTTTGTATATTGCAAGTTGATTATCGATACAACGAAGTTAGTTGGTAACAAAGTTATGTATGCGAGCTTAGATTTGTGTGGCAGAATGGGTATGGACATCATGTCTATGTTTGCTGAGTCTTGTGTTTAGTTTTGGATGAGTTGCAACTTATTTGGTGAAGACTGGTAGCAAGGGAATAATGACAAAGATAGTTGGTAGCATGTTTGCTATATCTTTATGGCGAGCAAGAATTAATGTCAACAAGCTTAGGATATAATAGAAGATTTGTTCGTGTGCGTATGTTCGAGATTGGGAAGCATTTGGGTTGTTTTGGAAAGGTTGTTGTTGTGTAATGTGTGGTATATTTTACTGGCAGTCGACCATGTTGAGGAAGCATATTATTTATCATTGTAAAATGTAATATCTCTATTGTAATGTGTGGGAACCCTATTGCATTATTTGTAATGATGCTTATAAAGGTGCATATGCCTTAGCATGGACCTATGTAATTAAATGTACATTGGGGAAGCTCTTACATGCTGACCTAATTAATTATTGGTAAAGGGTATAAAAGAAATTTGTTTTGCTTGGTGAAGCCTGGTAGTAGACCAGTGTACAGGGAATAATGACAAAGACGGTAGTATTTTTGTTATATCTTAATGGGAAGCAAAAATTAATGTCACTGAGCTTGGGATATGATAGAAGACTTGTTTGTGCATGTATGTTCAAGATTGGGAAGGATTTGGGTTATTCTGGAAATGTTGCTGTTGTGTAACGTGTGGAATAGTTTACTATCAACTAACTGTGTTGAGGAAGCATATTATTTATCATTGTAAAATTTAATATCTCTATTGTAACGTGTTGGAACCCTATTGTATTGTTTGTAATGGTGCTTATAAAGGTGCATATGCCTTAGCATGGGCCTATGTAATTAAATGTACACTGGGGAAGCTCTAATAGACCAACATATTTAATTATTTGTATGGGGTATAAAATAAAGTTGTTTTCCTTGGTTGGGTATGCTATGTATGTGACTAGTTGATGTGGATGTGAGTTTATATGCTGTATAATCAGAACAAAGCGGTGTTGATGTTGGATGATTGAGGTGGTCTTCAAAGGAACTGTTTTGGCAAGTAATTTGTAGACTAGTTAGTTAATAATTTTTGATATGTTATCCTGAAGGTTTATCTTTGACACTTGCTAGAGATTTCTGTCTTTTGTGTAAGAGGGAGAGTTGGTGAAGGTTGGGAGGTAGAATTGAGAATCTTTGCTTGTTTAAGAGATGTCTCTATGCAATGGTTTAAGAGATGTCTGGGTGAGTGCTTTAATTAGCTCATCCATTAAATCTTACATCTTTTTCTGTCCATCTAAGAGCTCATCAAGCTTCTTATCAACTCCTTGATCTTGATCCATTGATTCTTGTTTTTGTTTTCTACTGCTATATGTTGGAAGGGGTTCACTCATTCACTATGGGTAGTAATCGTGGCACTTAATAGTAATTGTTTTATTAAATGTTTGACCTGGTTAGATCATGATTTCCTTTAAAAGTCTGATTTATAATCATGTTTCAACTCACCAACACCCATGACATTCCTTTGCTTCCTTTCCTCTAACTCTTTCATCTTTATTTTTAACCAAAAGTATTGAACTCTTGAATGTTTATGAAGTCATCATCCTCTATAAATCTCAAAGAAATGGCTTCCCTTTCATCAATGTGGCCTATAGGTAGAGTGTCTTCAAGTAATTGGGCTTAATAATCATTGATATCTTTCTGATACACTAGTTGAGAAAGCTTAGGCCTATCCACTCCATCATCCTTCAATACTCTTTATGCACTCCCCACCTCATCAGTATCCCCTTCTCCCTCTATATCATCATAAGGTTCTGAACACACTGAATTTTCCTTTTTCTGCCTTTTGTGTGTAGATTTTGAATCCAATACATCATGGATAATGATGCGATGTGGTTTCACAGGGGGAGGTTGAACATCCTTGGTTTATTTTCCATAAAGCTTTTCAAAACTGTTTAAACATATCTCCATTCTCTTTGTTCATTCTCTACTTCCTCAAAAAATATTGTAAGTCCTTTTTTCCTCCTATCCTCAACCTTCATTAAGATATTCCACTTCTTTCCTTTTTGTACAATCTCCATTGTTGTCAAACAATTTCTGGCCTTATCTTCCTAGACTAAAAATTGATGTGAAATATTTTTTATAACAGAATTAATATGATTCTTTGAGTCATGTATCCTTTCTACCCCCGACTCCAAATGATAATTATATTTCAAATATCCCTGTATTTTTTCTAAGGTATTGAAGCCACTAGAGAAGCCTACAAATCTTATGACATGGGGTTAGAATGCCCCCTTCTTTCTCTTAACGATGAGATCCTTTTCGAGCCATAACATTTTCCACATAAGTTCTAAAACTTGCAATCTCTCTAGTACGAACATAGGTAGTAAATGGGGTGTTTGGAGAAATTCATATACCCTAATAATGACGTGTTTTCCTAGGTAGAATCAATCAGCAAAATTATGAGAATACACCTTCCCTAGATTATCGGCAAGTGGCCTCAATAATTTTCTCATTGTCAATGAGATTCTCTCATATGAATGGTCCAAAATCTTAATAATCATAATAAAAACAAATATTTGAAAATCTTGCAATTGCAATCTTTGTAATTCTTAGCCCACGCATAACAACATTGTTATACAGGGAGTGTGTTTCCATTACTACCTGTTATCCCTAATCTCTTGACTTGGCTGAAGCTTTCTCTACTTTCGAGTTAAATTAAATAACTTAGTAATGGGTAACAATTGGAATTCCACTCCTTTTTGTTGCCATACCACTAACTGATTGTGATTAACCTTTCCAAACTGATTGTGAATTAATCTTTTCAATTTAGAGGCTAAGTCAATTTCTAAGATCACATCGGGATTTTGGATTGTCATTACAAAATGCCAAAGCTACTTGTATTTTATATTTGTAATCTTCTCCTAAGATTTTGTACAAAATCTTCTCCTAAGTTTTTGTACAAAAGAAAGTATGTCTTATAGAAAAACACTAGAAAATCCTCAACTTGAGAGGGTTCCTTATCAAAATATGCATAATCCTATTCTTTTCTCTTCTTTTTTTGGTAAATTGCCGCTTCATCTTTCTTAAAGGCTTCCTTCAGCCTTTGGTAGTCAAAATTGAATTGTTCTCTATCAATTTTTGTCAAGGCTTTCTTGTGTATCATAAAAAGAATCAATTATAATTGACCTAGTGACCACCGACTTGGGTTTCCATTGGCTATCCTAATGGTTCTAGTTTTAGGATCATGATTTGCCAACACCTAAATTATTTCAACATACACAATTGGACATGATAAGCTTTGCTAATTTTGATGTCTAAGGGTTCGATATATAGACCTCGCTATCTTTGTTCTTATACAAATACCATAACAAATCCTTCTACAAATAGGAATTGCAACATCCCTACATCCTCCAAACGTACTAGTGAATAGAAAATTTCACTCGAAATCCTCAATCCTAGATAGTGCATCTAACAAGGATTTTTATAGGGGCCTCATATCACGGTTTGACATTTTAGGCTTAGTCTCTGGGCTTTCAGCTATTTCTTTCTTTCTAGGCATCTTAGAAACTATTGAATTTTACCACAGAGTGTGATTTAAGTACTTGTGGCTTTTGCTTGTAGAATTCAATTTGTCTTTGTTGTAAAGCTCACTTTCTTCGCTTCTCCAACATCAAACAAATAATTTAGACACATTTACTTTAATACAAACTTCCAAGCATCTTATTTCATTTAATTCATGCATGTGAATTCATAACTTTGTCAACTCCTCAAAATGTGGTCTCAAATGGCTGTTGTCATTTCACTTTATTACTCTCACCAATTCGCAGTAATCAATTATGGTTTATTCTTCATAATAACAAGATAGCAATTAACGCCATATCTCAATAGTCACTTTCTTCATGTCACCGGCCTTGTGTTAATTTTGTGGTGCATAACCATGTGCTTATTGTTGAGTTGCAAAATATTCTTTTTAGTCTTTGGCAATATATGCCATTTCACAAATATCTGACATTCTTTGAATATTGGGTTTTGTGAAACAATGATCACCTTTAGCCTCTAATGCTAAATCACAACTCCTTTGCTCTTGTTATATGTAGTTCTCTATGAGGTTGCAAATTTCATGGGGCCCACTTTACATCTATTTACACCAAAGTAAGGAGACTCGGACCCGACCCTGACTCGGCAATGACTCGACGAAGTGACAAAACCCTTGAAATTTAGAGATTCTCTAGGATGTAAAGAACAATCCATGCACCCATTATTGAATAAAGCTTAAAAACACAATAACATCATGAAATAGAAGGTAATTTGATCACATACATAAACATGCATCGATTACATAAGTATAAAGGTAAAATTTAGATGTATTAAGAAAATTTAAAAAACTAAAATTAAAAATTAGGGGAGTCAGCCGAGTCAACCAAGTTAGCCAAGCGAGTCAGCCGAGTTAGGTGAGTCACCCAAGGTGATCTGCCGAGCCAGGGTTACGGGCTATTTTGACCCGTTCTAAGGTTACCTAACTCGTTGACCTGGGAAACTTGTCTGACTCGTAGCGAGTCTCATTACTATGATTTATATGCCATGGTTGCAATTTCACAAGGCCATGTATAGGATATAAATTTTGGCAAATGGAGAAAAACTTTTATTACTTCCAACTTTGGACTTGGTCCCTGATGTGACTCAAAATTTTGGCAAAGTTTAGGATCTCCATTTTTGAATATGGAAAAACTGTTGATGATGTTAAATATGGAATGAAAATCTCGCCTTAGTGCGTCTGAAGCCCGTGATGATGCTAGAAAATAATCGATGGTTTAATAAAAGGAAGCAATAATAAAATTAAAGCCCCATAAGTTAACAGGTGCAATTAAATTTTGTAAGGGAAGGCTATAGTAAAAGAATTAAAATCAATTATGACTAAAGTAATTGTGTTATGAGAGGCTGTGATTTATTCTTTGAGATGCAACCTTTAAATTTGAAAAGTTACATTGATTCTATTTTTCAAGATATAAATAAGGTTAGCAGTTGGAGAGGAAGGCATTGTAAAAGAGATTCATCATCTGAACACATTTTGTTCTCTTAGGAGAAAAGTATTTTTATTGTATGGAGGAATAAGGGGTCTATTATGATTTTGTAATATAAAGTCCATTATTTTATTTGTAAAATAAAATAAAATGCCTTTTGTTTATTTCTAAATGGCGTGGATATTTAAATTGCAGGCGAATTGTCCTTTGTAATTTTTTTTTTGGAATTCTGTATACAATTTTGATATCAGATAAGTGGACATGGTCAATTAGCATTTAAATTTGATCATCATAGGTGTTGTGAAATATTAAATTGTTTTCGTACCTCTGTCCAATTTGTCTCCTTCTAAGCGGAGTTAAAATTCAATCTGGACTAATTTAAGATTGTATTATAATTGGTCTGTCGCATTTGGATTATTATAATTGTTGGCAATATAAGTACATTGAATATTATGAATTTGTATGTGAAAGTTCACTGAAGTTGACTCTATCGCTTGGATGAGCAAAGGCACTGGTCTTTTTATTGAAGTTAGAAAATCTATATATAGTCCTTCTGCAAGTATCAAATTCATTATTAAAAAAATTTATACAAAACATTCAATTATCAAATATTTAGTATCTAGTTAAGTTTAATTCAGTTTGAGGACCTTGCCAACCGAAGAACTCTAGGAATTTAAATTCGCTATAGAAAATTCTTGAACCAGACAGTCGGTGTTTGAGGAGAAGGTCTACCCGCCTAGGTGTAGCGGAGCCTGAAGTTCAGGGGAATCGAGAAGTATTCCCGTTTGTTGGCCAGAACTGATTGAGAAGTCCTGTTGGAGAAGTGGTAGGCTCTTGGATTTCCAATCTACGGTTTATGGGGGAACCAACAGATTGGCGACTCTGCTGGGGAGAGTTGCTCGCAACAAGCGTTGTGAAGTTACCAAGAATTTCTAAGTTCGTAGATCAGTATTAGAAGTTGTATCAGTTTGTTTGGAAGTGTACTTTGCTGGAAGTAAGAACCTGGAAGATCAATACATTCCTCGAAAGAGGTGGCGACTCTATTAAATAAAGTTTCAGTTGGTAACTCTACTGAGGGAGAGGACTTAGAAGGAGATGATTTGATTACTTAACATGGAGAAAGTATACTATGATAAGGAGGCGAACATATGTTACACTATGGAGGAAGAATACATACACCCTTTAGATGCCTTTTTCAATCTGGAAAGATATGAAGGCGAGACATCAACACATTTGTTTGTAAGGATGGTGGATATTTTTTAGGAAGTACCTTCAGACATCATGCCTTCATGCAAGGAATTGATAAGAAAGTTTTGTGAATTGGGAATCTCACCGGATGACCCAGATTTGATGCTTCTTTTCCAAATGTTGGATGAAAGTCCGAGTTATATATTTCCTTTGGATGCATATTTGAATTTAGAAAAGCAAGAAGATGAATCTGCAATAGAATTCTTCATGAGAATGTTTAATGCTTATCAAGAAATACCTTCAGAATACAAACCTCCATCATTTGATCTTCTCTACTATATCATGCATAATTGAAAAACTTGCTAAGGCTTGAAAAAAAAATTGAGAAAAACTTAGCCAATTTTCGACAAAAACTCGGCAAATGCCTTGAGAACTTAAAAAATATCTTAAATTTAACTGCAATTGTATTTTTTGCAAATTTCAATGAGAAAATGCATGTAATGACTCAATAAACGAGAACACGAAAGAAACAAGCTTAGTATAGGTATATTTAAATGTGAAGTGAGTACAAAATCACATTCACATTAGGGATGTTGATGGTTGGAAGCAAAATAGTAAATAACTTTTGCTAAACTAAAAGTAAATACATCATTACAGTTACATCTTCCTCTTCCTAGCACTAGTAAAAACTAAGGGAGAGGTAGAACCAAAGGGTCTAGTCCTAGAATTTTGCATTGGGCGTGATTGTGCCTCCTCGCTCAATATGTCTAACTTAGGCTATCGTTTGTCCTCCATCCTGGATGTAACTGGGATGGAAAAGACTCATCATCCTCCCCATCCTACTCAATTTCATCCAGTGTAAAATGAAATCCAGCTCCTTCCATCCATAGCCTGATTTCTTTTTTGAAAACTAGAGATGCCTCAATAAAATAGTGAAAAATTCAACAAAGCTTGTCAAAAATAGTGTTAAATCTTGTTCCAATGGCTCGGTAATTTTTTAACTATATAGGAATGTTTTTGTATTCATCTAGATGCAACAAAAAATAAATAAAATGTTTTAAGAAAACATAGAAAGGAAATCAGAAAACGTACCTAGGAATCTGATTTTTCTTCAAAGCTTATCTTAGATCTGCTTCAAAATCAATGGAAATCAGTTTGCAAGTATTTGGAAGATTATTTTTCCCTATCTCAACAAAATTCAAGTCAAGAAATGATGAAATAAATTTCATTTTTGTTGGTTTTTGCCCTTATGCACAGGCGGTTGAGTTTTTACAAAATCCCGGTGAGTTATCCTATGAGATAAAGCCGTAACTACTTGCAAGATGTTGAGATTTCGGCAAGTAGTCCATTAATGGTATCACACAAACCCACAACACACGCTGTAGCAACAAAGTTGCAAAATAAATGCCGAAAACAATTCTTGACAGTTGAACATGGTTACCAGAAGATTAGTAGTATTGGGTTGGAAGTGAATACAATGTAAAGATGAGAATCAAACTAGGGTAATTAGAGTAATGCAGTGCCAAAACAATGGTATTCTCATTAGGTTTATTTGAAATCTCGGAATCATTTGGAGCTCAAAGGTTGGTGATATCCGAGGTTGAAGGAAAGGTATAGGTTCAAGTTCAAAGGATATTGGATTACTCACCTTATGGGTAAACATTACAATATCATTAGTATTGATAATCAACCTATGTACATCGAGATAAGCTGGTACTATACCCTTTGGAACCCAAAGTTTACATGAGTGAAGTTGTTTCGTAGAGTGAGAGAGTATGGAAAAATCATTAAATTCATTGGCATTCAAATGCAGCAAGGAGTATGTGCTAGAGCCTTCTACAAACTAAATTGGGATCCTAGTATCAACATTAAGATTTAAAGAATGCTTGTGGGCAAGCATTTCCAAGGAGGGGAGATTGTGATGCCCCCATCAAAAGAAGCTTTAAAATTTTAATTCCATCAATTGAAGAAATACATTACACTATAGTTACAATAGTGAATTTATATATCGAATTATTGGTATAATTGTAATTATAATCGTTAATTCAAATACATAGTCATGACCACTATATAGGGAAAGCAAGCAATACTCCTAATGTCAACTGTTGGCACCAATGCCAATATTTGATTGAGTATTACATTGAAGAAACTTCTCGCATTCACCCTAGTTTATATTCGTTCGATGATACATGGCGCTAGTCGCCATTTATTAATGCATTTGTTGTTGATTTTGGCACAAGACTCAATTTAGCACTCATCCCATGAATATAATTGGGCTCGAGCTTTTTTATGATCGAATTCCTTATCCTATGGAGAGGTGTGTTTATAATTGCCGCATGAGATTTGGTCAATGATCAAAAGAATCATTGAAACTTCAATGGAAGAGGAGATCCATCACTAGCCAATGTAGGCATGAGGACTATCTCCTGGTAGAGCACACTATTGTTGAAGTCGACTAATTATGCAAAAGAGGACAGAGGTAACAAAGATGTCTATCGAGGAGCAACATACAATAAGTATAGAAGATAAGAGACAATAAATAGCTTGGAATAATGATTGCAATAACAGTGATTGATATAACAATAAAGAAGAGGTTGATATTAGCGAGTTGAAAGAGTCATTGAGGTTGATAACTAGTCTTCAAGGATGCTAATTATCATCTAATCTATTAGAAGGGCATGATGATAAAGATTAAACGTCAACAGTGATTACTACCAAGGCAGGTTTGGTAAGGTAAGATAATGTACGAGATTAGTCACCATGCATAAACACAGTAATATTGGAGTATTTAGAAGGCAGCAAATGATATTCAGAAATCATCCAAACCGATGCAAACAAAGATTAACGTTATGGATATTAATTTGTCAAATATAAGTCAGCAACTATGATTGATAAGAAAAGGATTTATTGTGGCATCAACTTGACTAAACCCATAAGTAGTGACAACACAAGGATAATGGTCAATCATGAGTTATTGATGATAAGTGGTAGCAAATGCATATTGAAATTGATAAACCCAAAAGGCGCAATTTCTTATGAAGAAGGCTTGTTAGTGAAAGAGGTGTCTCATCACATATGAAGAGGTGCATCCCCTTCTAATTGCAAGATATAAGAAGGTCATCAATCTACACCATCAATCATCAGTTTTGGAAACTTTTATACCTTTAATCCTTAATTGGATCTGCTCATATGAGCAATTGCCTATTTAGCATTATTTGGTTGAAAGCACATAAGTTGAATCAGAGATGGTGCCATTGCTTGCAAGGGACGAAAGTAAATATCAGATACGGCATCAACACCATTGTTGCAAGTTATCATGTCAACATCAGACACAGCAGCTATATCACTCTAGGCGATATTACCTGTCATACATAGCATGTTTTAAGTGTTTACATCAGAAACAGCAAATCCATATTGCTCTAAGTAATATCAGATTGTATCTCATTGCATATTCACATTGCCATACTTGACCTAGCAGAGATGCTAAGAGATCATCGAACTTAGTGCAATTACATCAATTCACTTAAGCATACCTTCAATTACATATATCAAAGATAGCAAGTACCATCGATAGTTGTCATTTTATATATATTTGTATTCAGATTCTCAATTTTACAAGTTTATTACAAAATCAGTTAATGTAAGTTTAAGGAATTGAAGTAATTGTCCCATAATTCCTAGTTATCCTAAAAAGGGACATGACAGCTTGTCATCTCTTTCTTGGTGCTATCATCTATCTCATTGGAGTGTTTAAAAAGAACTAATCTATAGGCAAAAATTCCTTTTGCAAACTCTTATGACAAGTTACTTCATTGCAGATGTTTCAGTTTGAATGCATATGTTTATAATGATATTTACCTTTTTTGTTGTAACTTCAAACATTTGTGCCTTAGGACCTGAATATTGGGACTGCATTATGGCTAGCAGCTTGTGGTGATGGATGGGTGGAAGAAGAGGAATTTTGTCAGGGAGAAGATGAGTGTCACTTAAATGAATCTTGTTCACCTTTGAATAGAAACAGAGATTTCAAGTGCAGAAAGTACAAGTCAGAGGCACGAATTCTGTTTGTTGGTTCTGGAGCTGATGAGCAATGTGCTGGTTATGGAAGGCACAGGACCAAATTTAGGCTAGGAGGGTGAGTTATTTTTTAAAGCATCAGTTTTTCTCTGTTATTTACAATGTTGAAACGATGCAGATGTTTGCTATGAGATGAATGATGCTGTCTGTTAATTCCTAGCTTTCTGCTAACATTGACTTGTGTATTTATTTTATTAGAGGTTGTTGTATCTCTACTTGGCAAAACATATTGCAATGAATTCTAGCTTATATATGTTTTTAACATTTGAATTGCAAAAATCCCATGTGATTGAAACTGTAGCATCATAAAGTAAGATTTGAACACTGAGAACAATTAATTGTTTGGCTGAAAAGCAATATCACATATTGTCTCATATACTTCATAGTGTCCAAGTGATGAAAGCAATAAACTTTTATTTTCATTGTTGCCACCAGAATGACAATTTATGACCTTGGTATGTATTCTTGTGCCTCCTGTAGTTGATGTAAATGTAAGATAATTGTTTGATAGGCACAAAATGTGGACTTGAAGAAAGTCGAGTCTTAGCAAGTTTTTTCACAAGGCTATATGGAAGATAACCAAAATTATGTAAAATATGTGAGAAGAGTGGAATAACGAAGAATTGTTTTCAGAAAAATAAATGAGAGAAGGATCTAACATTTAAGGACAGTATTTATGTATTGAATAGTGTTACCCCAAGTTTCCGAAATGGGTATCATAGGGGACAGGGGGATGAGTTTTTAGGGTGACACATTTTTTTGCCAATTTTGGGGATGGTTAGGGAATGGCAAAGAGGCTATATAACAATAAGGAGAATTAAAATATGTAGATAAATTTAAAATATTCATACAAAAACATGGTAAAGCATGCACATATGCATAATAGAACCTTAAATTATAAGAATTAGCAAAATTCGTATGCCAAATTTGTTTTTTTTTTTTAATAGGTGAAGGCCATAAGGTCCAAGATTGTGTTTATATTAAAAAAAAAAAAACACATCTCAGTTGGGCACCAAAGATCAGAGATGGATAGGTATCCTTGGTGTAGCCCTTACATAAATATCTCAAGAGTAATTTAACCAATTTTAACCCCTATTTGTTTTCTGAATTTATAACTTTGCTCTAGATAATTTCTTGTGAATTTAACCTGAAAATTAAACTTGGCTACGATTAGTTTGTTAGAAAGAAAAGAAGTATGCTTCATAATCATAAATGAGTCTCATCTCCTATTAACTTTATTTCAAAATCAAATTGTATGAAAGGAGAAGATTTGAATAACTGAAAACATGTCACTTATTTACATTTAACTTCCTTCATATCAGCTAATTTTAACATGTTTATTTTAACAATAAAAGTTCTAAACCAATTTCGCTTCAAGAACAAATGTCTAACTTATCATATTAGCTTGTCTTATTAGAATCTCTTCTCTAGCTGCTCCTTTGTTAGTGAGATTATCTGCTACTCTATTACCTTCCCTATAAACATGTTTTATGATTGTTTCTTCGAATTGATCAATGATAGCTAGGCATATTAAAGTTTAGCATTAGGGATCCAGTTTGGGGTCTCTCTTTTTCTTAACGCATTAGAATAATTTGCGAGTCTCCTTCAATAACTAATTTGTTAATACTTATCCCTCTACTTAGAGTTAAACCTTCTCTCAAGGCATCTAATTCAGCTAAGTTATTAGACATTACTCCTTAAGGTTTGGCGTGTTTTGTTAGACATGATCCATTATTTGAACAAATAATACATCCTAAGCTTGCTGGTCCTGGATTACCTCTTGAAGCCCCATCTTTATTTAACTTAGACCACCCTGCAGAAGGAGGTTCCCATTTACTTTGTTTCCTAGTGATCTTGTTGGATTAATTAGATTAAACCAAATTTTACGCATATTTGCATCCCAGTTTGAAAAAGAACCTTCCTCCTTATATGAGTTTCTAAGATTATTGTTAGCTACCTCAATAATACAAGCCTCCAAATTATTACAAAAAGATGGTAGATCCATCTTTTCATTAAAAATTCTTCTATTCATAAATTACTATAAACCTTGGAACAACCATGTTTCAGCCAATTTTAAATTTTTTTAATAGATTATTAGGGAATGCAAATTGCCAATTTGGTTTTTTACATGACCAATACCAGTAGTTCTAGCAAAGGGACAGTCATAAAGAAAGTGTTCAACTGTTTCAGAGTCTTTTTTGCATAGTAGGCATCTTGATGGCCCCTCAAAACCCATTTTGGTAAACTTATCTACAGTTAGAATTCTTTTTTGAAGAGCAGGCCAAAGGAAAATGCCTGCTTTCGGAAGACAAGCTGGATCCCAACATAGATTAAGTGGGATGTCAATCTTATCCCATTGTTGAGAATTTATCATCTTTTCATATCCTAGTTTGACTTTATAATTTCCATCCTTCGAAACTCCCCATATTAACCTATCTCTCCTATCTTTGTGATTAACTTGTCTACTATATAAGAATTGTTTAAAAGTGAGCTTTTCTTGTGATGAAAGAGGAATTTCATTTGTGGATTTCCATTGCCATCCTCCATATTAATTATTGTTGATTTTAATTTTATAGTCACTTACATTTGTACCCCATAGGGTAGAAAGAGTATTTTTGATGTCTGCACTATTTGGAGAAGGGAGTCCATCCAATGAATATTCCCAAAATAAAGCATCCTGCCCTAAACCAATATTCCAAGTTAATTTATTAGATATTAATGGGCAATAATTCAACATGAAGTTGCAAATTCTAGAACCTTTTGGAGGATTTTTAGTTCTAAATAAAGATAAAAGAATATTATTGTTTAAGTATTTATGATATAAAATTTTGGTCCATTTACTATTATATTCTTTGAACTTTCTTCAGATATGTTTTGCCCCCCAGAGCTTCATTTTTCCAACACCAATTTTTTATTCCTAGCCCTTTTAAATTCTTTATGTCTACAAATTGTCTTATTTTATCAAAGCTTGTCTTTTCTTATCTTCCATGTCTTACCAGAAGAAGTTTTTAAGTTTGTCTAATTTTGTTTTTATATGTTTTGGTAAAGAAAGACAAGACATATGATATGTAGGGATTGCCGAGAGAACTGATTTAATCATAGTCATCGCACTTGCTTTTGTTAACCATTTTCCTTTCCAACTTCCCATTTTTTTAATCTATTTTTTCTAGAATCATATCCCACACTTTACCTTGTGTAGTGCCTTTTTCAAGTTGGATACCAAGATATTTGCATGGAAAGGTTCCTTTGCTATATTCCATTAATCTACAAATATCTCTCTTCTTCCTTTCTGGTATTAATAAACAAAATCTTTGATTTGTTAGCATTTACTTTTTGTCCTGATACTTCCGTATAATTATTTATCATTAGCTTAATATTTGAGCTTCTTCCAAAGTGCTTTCTCCTGGTAGAATCGTATCATTCGCGAATTGTTGATGTGTTATTTTAGGAACCTCCTTGGTTATTGTGATTCCTATTATTTTCTTTTAGTTTGATCCTTTGTTATGGCTCTACCGAAAGCTTCTGCCATAATGATGAATAAAACGAGTGATAAAGGATCCCCTTGTCTGATACCTCTAGATATGCTGAAAAAGCCTTCAAGGGCACCATTTATGAGAAGGGAAATTTTAGGAGTCGAAATGCAATTAAATATAAAATTGATCCATTGGTGTAAAAAACCAAAAGCTTTGAATGTCTTACATAAGAATCTCCAATCCACTTTGTCATAGGGTTTTTGGATAGCTAGCTTTATTAGCATGCAAGATTTCTTATTAATTTGTATAGAATGAATTAGTTCTTGGATTATGATAATACCATCGAGAATTGGCCTATTGGGGACAAAACCTGTCTGTTATCCTGAAATTAGCTTTGGTAAAACTCTTTTAATTCTATTGGCTAGTGCTTTTGAGAGGATTTTAAATATTGTGTTACATAAAGCTATGGGTCCAAAATCTCTTGGTTCCATGTGATCAGTTTTGTTTGGGTTAAGTCGAAGAATGTATTATTAATTTCAGTTAGAAGGGATCCAGAGTTCCTAGTTGCCTCAATAGCCTCCAATAGATCGTTTCCCAATATATCCCAACATTTTTGAAAGAAAAAAACCTCAAAACCTTCGGGGCTTGGGGTTTATTAGGATTAAGTTGGAAGAGGGTCTCTTTAATTTCTTCTTTGGTGAACTTCTTATTTAAGTTTTTAAGATCTTCCACAGTTATTATTTTAGGAATAGATCCCGACATCTTATTTTGGGCTTTTAAACTTGACGATTCAAAATTATTTAATATTTTTGTATAATAATTAACAAAGATTTCGGCTATCTCTTTTGGTTTCTCAATTTCCTTTCCTGCATTGTCCTTAATCTTTACTATTCTGTTGATGTTTCTTTTGCTGATAGTACTGTTTTGAATTTGGTTTGTGTTTCTGTCGCCTTCTAACAACCATGTTTCTCTTGATTATTGTTTCCAAAATATTTCTTCTTTTGCTAAGATATTTTCCTCTCTAGCTAGAAGTTCTTTTTCTTTGATATATTTATCATTATCCAATCCTCCCTTGATGATTTCTTCATTTAAGTTTTTCAATTCCTCTTCAGTCTCTAATTTATCTTTAAATATGTTATTAAAATGATCTTTATTCCATTTTTTATTTTTTCCTTTTAATAATTTCAGTTTTTCTATAAAACAAAACATCCTCGAACCTTCAAATTTGTCTTCATGCCATCATTGATATATATCTTTCAGAAAATCTTTTTCAAACCACATTTTTTCATGCTTGAATAGATCCCTTGATGGTTTTTGTGGTTCACCCATCTCTAACTTGTCTGGATAATGATGGTTTTTGTGGTTCACCCATCTCCTGAATCTATAATTGCATTAAAATCTCCCCCAATAAATATATTTTCTAGAGGATTTAACTCTATAAAATTACTAATCTCATCCCTATTAGTTTCTTGTTTATCGTCGGCATTGACCCATACACATTAATAAGTACGAAGTGAGTTCACTTTTAAAACTTTTAACTTCCCCCCATCCAATTATTTGTGGATACAAGAAGAGTGAAATCTACCCTTCTTGGACCCCATTTATTACCAATTCCTCCTGAAGCCCCAATGGAAACAACCAATTCCGTTTTCCAAGATCCTAGTTTTCTACTAAATTTTTCGCCTTTGCTAAGTTTTCTTTCTTGTATGAAAACTATATATGATTCGAATAATGTTAAGTTACGCTTGAGTAAGCGCATTTTGTTAGGGGCATTTAGGCCCCTAACATTCCAAAATGTTAGCTTCATGGCTCCGTGGGAAGGAACTTCCCCTTCTCTGTATTTAAAAGCATGTTAATCTTTTTATGGTTTCTAGCTAGTCCTGTAGCTGTTTTAAGTTCAGCTAGGGATTTCCTTCATGTTTTTCTTCTATGTTTTCCACATAATGGATGAGCTAAGCCTTACAAGTGTGCCACAATATCAAGGTTGTCTAGATTTTTACTAGCATTCTTTATACTTGCAACAATAGATTCCTCTTTGTCCTTATTTGAATGTTCTTTTTCAATTTCTTCCATGATTTTGTTGCTTAGTCCTCCATCATTCTCATCCATATTTATGTTTGTTATTTCCTTAATTTATTAAGACTGTATCTTGCTGAAATTTTTCGAATTCTTGGATCTCAAATTCCCAATTTTGAATTTTTCCTTCTTTGATCCTACCTGAATTATCCAAGCTCCAATTGTTTGTTTTCTCTTCTTGATTTATCATTTCAAACTCCCTTAAAAAAGTCTCTACCTCAATAGGAATATAATTGCATTGTCCTTCTCTTACCTCTAATTTATCTCAGGGTGGAGAAAAGGATTTTGTTTCCTTATGCTTTACTTATTATATTCTTTTATTGTTGTTATATCCAAATGTTTATCTGTCCACGTTCCTAAAGGTGTGTTTAAGATTGCATTTTTATTTCATATTGATTCACTATTTTCCTTGGGATCTGTTAGAAATAGGAAATACTGAGAGGGGGGAGGCGTGAATCAGTGTTCCACAAACTTTTTCCCAACTATGGATAACCTTTATAACCTTAACACATGCACATGTGATTAAACTGAAAAGTAAACATAGCAATAACACAATGCAACTCATAACACCATTATTTATTAACTAGGGAAACCTTGGCCAAGGGAAAAACCTGGTGGGGATGGTACCCACAAAATTATCCACCAATCAAAAGGATCTTGGGAAAGATATTGACCCTGTTAGGAGTCTATTACATCCGTATAGTGTCTTTGTTTTTGTTAAAGGCCTAGGCCTTCTTAGAAGCCTCAACCCTATTAGGAGTTGTTATTACAATACAAAAGTATGCAAGATGAGCTCACTACTCAAAAAAGCAATAACAATGACAATCTGTACACAAAAGGTATAGATACAAAAACCTTTTGACAATGTTGATATCTACAGTATTTGATTTGTCCTCTTTAGCTCTCTGTACACAGTTTCACATATACTGATCTTTCTCTTTTCTACGATCAAGTTTGCATCACAAAATAAATACATAACAATGTCCAAAGACGACACACAACTTCACATCCAGAACTGTGTCCTTTATACCAAGTTATTCTATTATGTTGGCCTTCATGTCTTTACACGTGTCCTAAAATGCAAATTAACCTTTTCTTAATTAGGGTTAACATCTTGGATGTCATCCCCAGTTAGTCAAGTAATTGTTTTGGTAAACAAAACAATTCCTTAACTCAAAATACCACTTCCCTTAACTTTGTCTTGTTCCGCCTGTACAGTACTACAACTGATAAAACATTAATAACGCCGTCTGTACAACTCATTTTTGACTTGTGCTCTTGCATGCAAGATCAGCACACCCTGTTCTTGTTTCCCTCAAGTGTACACGTGCCAATTCGTTGTCTATGATCTTCACAAACTAAAAAGGCATCTGTGCTGACACTTAAACTTTGGGATACATAGACAATTTTCTAAGTCTTCAAGACAAAACTTTGTCTTCATGATATGTTGACATTATACAGATGATATTTTGCCATAAATGACAACCTTAATGCATTTCCATACTCACCTTTTAGTCAAATTGCCAATAGGGTCTACTAAGTTTAATTTTATTATATTATCCTCTGTATCTTCATTTTTAGCTTCCTCCTTATCCATTTCCATGATTCTTTCAATTAACCATCTTTTTTCTTCCCTCTCTTCTACGCTATCTTCATCTTCCACTTCAGTATTGAGATCCTCAAAAAAGTCTTCTTCATTTGAATCAACTTTATCCAAAGTAATAGGGGACACAAGTTTATCCATTATGTTTCTTATATTCAATGTTGATGATAAACAATTAATTTCCTTATCTTCTGCTAGTAGATTCAGATAATTTTTTGTTCTGATTTCACCTTTTTCAAGTTCAACTTCAAGCTTAGTGGTACCCATTAATGATGGTTCTCCGGTAGGATAGGCTTTTACTCCTCTTGTCCTACTATTCCTGACTGGATGCCAAATGTATTCTTTTCTTCAAAGCGGTATCTATCTCCTAGTAGCATTTGTCAAAACTTATATAACTTTTGATTCTTTTTTTATTTTACCTTTTTTAGATTAATAGTTTCATTATTTGACTTCCTACCCATTTCCTGAATTGTTGGGCTTTTTTGATTATTTTGTTCTTTTATATTCTTTAATCTTATATTCTCTATTATTGGGTTGAAGCCTTATGTGTTGATTTCTTGCTCTTTCATCCTACGTTGTTTTATCCTTTTCGGCCTTTTGTGACTTATTCATTTCCTTTTTACCAACTCTATTTTTGTCAAGTCTTTGTTATTAGCCTTCTTGTGATTATATTCTTTTGTACCTTCTTGATTTGCTGGAAGTTTAACGGTAATTAAATCTTTGTTTATACCTTCTATTGGTTCTGATGACTTTTCTAGTGAAAGATGAAGAGGTAAAGCTAGAGCCTTGTTCACTATTGGCTCTTCAAAATTGTTATACAAATTCTGTCTCAGAGACAGATTTATTCTCTTTATTCTTTTGGTTTGAATGAAAGTGATTATCTAACCCTCAATTTTGGTTTGAGTTTTTTTGTTCATTTTCTATCTTTAGGCTTTCACGAATTTTGCCCCCTAATGATGATATTTCTAGATTTAGCTTCAAGTTAATATCTGGAAGTTAATCCTTTTTATTAATGTGGGGATTATGAGCCTTATCCCATAGAATGAGTTGATCACAGATATCATTATGTGTCAACATTATATCTTCCATCAACTTGCTATGCAATTTGATGTTTTCTCGTATGTCTTCGATAAATAGATTTTATTTTTAACATATTTCACATTGTTCCAACCTATTAATCTTATCTACTATATCTGAATTATCTAAGCACCATTTATTGTTCTTAGTTAAGTCTTTTTCCTTCTCTATATACCACGTATTTTGTTATTTCGAATGTTTTCATTTCCACTTTCCTTTTTTAAATAATCATCTTCTTGTTTGCTTGAACCTATAAATATTCTTACAAATTAATTTCAAGGCTTGGGTTTGAATCTGTCTCCACTATCTCACCTTCTTCGATTTCTAAATCTTGAGTTTGGATCATGCTTACTAAGCACTTATGTATATTCTCTGGATTTCCAAAATTTGAAAATCATCTTTCCTTGTGTCTTTAAAGATACCCTCTAGTGTTATTTGCTTTTTATAATTGAGATTTTTTGTTTCAAATCTGACATTGGTTGCATATTTGAGTAAAAATTGTAATCGTTATTTCTTGAATCTAGATCAAACAACATTATTTCTTGAATTTGTTTTTGGTATATCCTAGGATGTAATTTATATATTCATCTATTGGTAATAACGTTAATTGAATCTAACTCTTGAATTTCAGTTTTCATATTAACTAGGATCTAAACATTGTTGGATTCCGTAAAACTAGGTTCTATACCTAGAAAAACACCTATAGAATTACCAATTCTTTTTAATATCTGAATATGGTTGAGTTCCATTGGTAGCTTATTTATTATTATTATCCAAGTTGATTTATTCATTTTTCTAATATGAGTTTCATCAAAGTTGGGGTACCACTTACAAAAGCTAACACTAAATCCTTTAAGAAAATATTGAGAATCAAGAAGTAGAACATCTTTACTATGCTTATTATAAAAATGTAAATATGCTAAAGAATTAGAAAGAGAAAATATACTTACCTATCCCTCACTACCTTTAACCATTTTGCCTAGTAGACATTGTTGGGTTTGGATTATTCCAAATTGCAAATAATCCTAGTGACTCGCATTCAAACCATCAGTTCTCTGTGAAGTGATTGCTTATGATTGTAACTTTTTCTTCTCTTTCCTTACTTTCTCTATAGCAAGACTAGTGTTTATTTTCTATTAGTTTAGTTTTATGTGGCAACTTTCTTTGATCTATATGATCTTTCTTTTCATGTTTATTGATCTTTTGAAGTGAATTGAAGAGTTTTTTCCTATGTGGCGGTAGGTATTTTGTAGGGATGCCGCCATTCTTGTCCTAAAGCTTAGATTTATCGGTTTGTGCCCTAGCGAGGGCTTCAAAACTGTTCCTGCAGGGTAATGTCGTGATTGTATTTTTTGCTATGAAAATTGCTTGTGCATATTTTGTATTTACAAAATGCAACATTTTTTTCACATGCCTTAGGTTTTCCACATGTTCATCATTTCCTTTTTTGCATCAATAGAAAAGTTTGCTTTTTTCGATGACTGGGATTGCTGAAGACGGGCATTGTTGAGATTTCCTAGGTGTTTGAGCATTTCGTCGCTCTTTTTCGCCTAGATTGAAGCTTTTGCTTCTTTGTCATATTTGAATTTTTGAAAGCTTGGAACTGCATTTGAGGATTTCTGCATTGTTTCAGCTGAATCCGCCATTGCTGTATGATATTACCAAATATTAGCTCTCTACCTTTTAGTTAATGGTAATCGCACTTTTCATATTTTCCTTCACATGCATTATTCACTTTGCTTTGTCTCTTCGATGCTAGAAACTTAGTCCCACCTCTGCTCCTTCTCGTGATAGTGAAATTTATGATGTCTTTTCAATTATTAATGTGAATACGGATTTTGCATTTTCTTTTCTGCTGTTCTCAAATTGATAGACGTAGCAGTGTAACAAAAGTCTAATTTTTTAAAGCTTTGGATGAGTTGTAATCAGACAAATTCTTCTGCATTTTTTTTTGAATGACTTAAAATATGTAGATTGAATATGAAATCTTATCGAGCAAGATTATAGCCTAGATATCAAAGAGATGTCGAATCTGCTTTATGTTAAACTAAATTGGTAAATAGGAATGCCGTTTGCCATTAGGTTGTCTCAATGTGAAACAAAAGCTCGAGGCTTTGATTGCAAGTGCTGATCCCTGAAGATGAGCTCAGTGGTCTCCGATGTGTGAAGATTAAAGTGCCCATGGAGCTCGGATTGACTTCAAAATATGAAGTGCCAATATATGCATTCATTGGTCATGCTCGGAAATGTTGTGTATAGTAGGAGTGATCATCGATGTGGCAATGGGAATAATGATGAGAAAAAACAATGTCCTCTCCCTCTGTGATTGAATCAAGGCCATAGTGATTAATATGGAGTTGTGACTGATGATGTGGCTCATTGTTCACAGGGATGCAGTCGCTCATATAATTGTTTGTCTAGGCATCTGCGATTTTCTTATTATTGTCTTGGTGACTACGATGTCTTCAGATACTCTGCAGCTTCATTTGTTTTTATTTCAAGGAGCAACCTCCATTACTACCATCGATTTCTTGACTTCTATGCGTAAATTAGAAATTTATAATTAAATTGAAAAAATATATGCCAAATTTGTGTTGCTTTGAGAGTCAAAGTCAAATTTCCTCTAGTAATCGTAGTCAAAGTCCCCTGGGTGTCCCTTGTCTCCGAGACATTTTTAGGATAGGCACGACTGAAAAAAATACTAGGGATGAGTCACTAGCTAGCATTGGTACCGAATTACCTAAGCATCCCTCTTACTTGAGCAATGGAAATACTATTGACTACTCATGAAACATGGGTTGATGAACATTGACTCAAAATATTCTGTTGAAACCTGATAAACTGATGCATGACTCATTGTGGAAAACAGTACTTATACAAACATCAATGAACTAGGGAGTTCTATATTCTATAATGAATGTTATAAGCTAAGTCATAGCATTTGGCGAATTTCATCTATGAAATTTGAATTTCGCATAATGTCAAATATTTGTTTCCAATTTGTACAATATTTCAGGTCACATTTTTTTCTTTGAAATTGAAATTTTAAGGTTTTTAAATGGGTTTTGGATAGTTTTTAGTGTTTTTTGGCACACTTACCTAGAGAACTTGACTCTTTGGCTTGTAAACGCACACTCAAAACTCAGTCTGCAAGAAAAGTATCTTGTGTTTGCAAAATATATATTATAGGTGAAATTGTGCAGCTGAGAATCTTAGCAAATAGGTCACACAAACTATTGAGGCTCCTAGGAATGGTGAATTGGAGCTGGTGACCATGCTCCATTTAGAAAAGACTAGAGGCTACCTTGCTCTTGCTGCCACTATTGTATTGTTCTCTGAAGGCCTGCATTTTAATTTGTTCTCTCTCATTTGGTTATGTTTAATTTTTATGGGTTTTTAATACTTTCAAAATATTTTATAAAGTGTCGTAACTTCATAATATAGTTTTTATATAATCCTTTAGTTTATAATTTTTAGTTTTTATTATTTATTAATATACTTTATGAAATTTAAAAACTAAAAGTCAGATTATAGTTCATATTTTTTTATATTTTTTCTATAGTTTATATTTTTTAATATATTTTATAGAATCTAAAAGCAAAAATCCAAATATATAAACTTAAAGATGCTGACATAGTAAAAAAAAGGTTTTTAAATATTTAATAAGTTATTTATTGTTAAACTATTTTGATAATTTATTGGATAGTTTTGTAATATCCCTTTCTGGATATTTCCCCAAAAACCCGTAATATTAAAGTGAAGAAGTAAAACCGAAAAGTAAACTAGTATCCAATATAAATTTCAGAATTTAAACCGATTTCTAACCAGAACATTTGCATATGAGTAAACTTCGAAAAGATTAATTTATTTCTCCAATATTCAGAAGTTTATACATAACCAACAAATTACTACAAATAACTACCCAGTAACGTTACTGTATTATACAACAACAATACAATAACATGCTACAATCCCAATAATCCAATCTTATAAACAAAAAAGATAGTCAGATTGGAAATATAAATTGAACCTGTTAGAAGGCTAGGTTTGTCTCCAACCTCCAAAAGCTTTTTCAAGGGTTTAAGTCCTATAAGAAGTAACCAGCAGCTGTTTCCTGCTCCCAGATTAATATTTGCTTTGAATATTATAATCTTCATATATCCTCTCATGTGGAGCTTGTTGTACCTTTATTACTTTTTTCAATGAGATGCACGCTCATTCAAGCAATGTGGGATAAAGCAACTTTTTTGTCCTTTAGTCACTTAAGTGAACATAGTACCTTTTTAAAATAAAGTGACAAGTTAAATGAACTTTAATAGTCACTTACTCAATAAACCTTATAGTCATCAGGCATTAAAGTAATTGGCCAAATGAATGCAATAGCTCGTTGGAAAGCTCTCGGCAAGACGCTTCCAACCCAACATTGAGGTACCGAAAATACTGAGCTCTGATTACTTACTAAAAATAGTAAGCATCTGGACAACCTAGCAAAACTGCTCTGATGGGTCTGGAACTGGAAATGTCTAGGCCAAATCTCGAACTGAACTTCGTAAAGAACCTTTTTGCCCTCGAAACCTAGGCGAAGTGAGCTGGCCACACAGAATTATAATGTCCCAGAAAAAAAGGGACATTACAAAGCCTCCCCTCTCAAAGATTACTTGCCCTCAAGCAATCCGCTCATCCCTGTAGAAACCAAATGCCAGGATCCCATACTCGCCTTGAGAATGCGGTTTTACTCCTCGGTCGATGTACCCCGACATGCACCTTTGCAAACTCAGAATGGTGAAAGAGTACAGTAGGAATCAATGTGTCAAATAACTGAATGCCAGGATCCCAAGTCTAACCATGAAGGGACACCAACTGTCATGTGCTGCTGCCCTGTGTGCCAATACCCTCAGTTAGGATGAAAGCCTCACTCCATGAGTGACCCTGTGAATCTCTACTGTCAAGTGAAGATGGGAGCTCAACAATATACCAATATCCACCCCAAGATGATAGCAACCCAACTCTCCAGCAAAATCCCCGATAAAAAGCAATACATAGGGATGCTTTACCTGGATCCCAAGTGAGAACTCGTGCGTTGTTTGAGATACCACTGACCAACTCCTATAGTATCTGCACCATTGTACCACTGTACCACTTCGGCAATATCTGTACCGACGACAATGGCAGATCTAGCCAATCTGACTCCACCACTATATCACCCTGGTAGAAACGGAGTAATCCTAATCTCTGGAACTCTGATGTGTTAGAAGGCTGAAACACATAGATCATAGTCACAGCATAATCCACTAGATGTAAGATATTATTAAGACCTGGATCCTCGATCAACCAATACATCGTGTCAAACCTGTCGCCACCTGGATCCCAAAACAATCGAACTCCACATCCATTCACCATATAGAGGTAAAAATACCTGGTAGCGTCTATAACACAACATCTCTCTACAGCTCCCGTTAAACTCCCATGGATGTGATAACTAACCAAACCATCATGCCAATTGACACCATAGTCGTCTTGTAACCATGTACCCATAAGAGGACTTTGTGACATAGAAGTAGCAAACCATGTTGGATACATATCAGCTTGATGTATAACCGACAACTTTCCCTGCAAGTAATTCCCCACAAACAGCTAAGTTGGATGCTTGCATCCGCTAATCCCACCTTCCGAAGATGATGAATACCCATCCCACAAAGGATGATATAATTTTGGAACCAACCCACACTGATGCATCATCAAGTCCTCCATGCGTGGGTCAAAAGAAAAATGATGAGCACTCCTCACTGTGTATTCGTGGTAAAATGCTCCAACCTCTGTAAATGGTTCATTACTAAAAACACTTGAATCAAGCAACTGATCCCTCTGACTCTGAAAATCAACAAGCTGACATCCAAAATTAGCTGCATAGAGTGAAGTGATAGATTTGCTTCCAGGAGATGGAAACAAATCAACATGAGAGCTATGCTCCCAATCGGATGACACTCTGCGAATGCCCTGTGTGGATGATGGAGTAGCGTTGTGTACTACCACACAACTCTCAGGAGAATGCACCATTGTGACACAAGAGCTACTAGTAAATTGTCCTATATCAACTGTCACGGCACTTGCCTCAGGAGAACTCGATACAACCAGTGGTTCTCTACTGTTCTCAACCAAGGTACTCATCCTAGTTGAAACCTTTGTACCTATATCTGTAATAGATGTAACCACATCCGTACTACAACCCATGGATACAAAATCCTTATCAATTGCCTCTGTATGTAACTGCACTATATCTGCAGTTTGTGGAGACTGTGCCAAACTCAACTCCCCTGTAAGCTTCTCAACCTGTAATTGTGACTCTTGAAGGGCCAAATGGGCACTTTGCAAAGAGTCTATAGTCACCTCAAGCTCATGAGTGAGCTTATCAACCTTCTTCTCGTTTCCTTGCAATGCAACATAACAAATGTGATCCCACTTGAGAAGAAAATCTCTATCTGCAAGTAGTTGTAGGTAATTCTGTTTCATCATTCTAATCGCTTCTCGGAGTGCATGTATCTCTGCAAGGGAAAAAACACTATCACCATGCTCATCTGTCAAAGGAGTACTCCAACCATAGGTGGCCAACATTTCACGAGCAACATCAAAATGCTTAACAGTTGAGGCAACCATCCTGTCATTAACCTTCAATTGGCTTCCTAAATGATGATTCCCTTGTGACGAAACATTTCCAACAAATCTTCTGACTTGTCATCCGCATTGTGATATGAGGCTGAATCAACGTCACTCACCATATGATAAGCAACATCGTGTATGCTATCATCTAGGCACTCCTCAATATCTAGGATTCTGTTGCCATGCACCTCATAGGATGGCTCAACTGGCGAGATAGAAGCTATTGATATAACAATATCTTCATGCACTTCCACTTCCAAGGTGACTACGTGTCCATCCATATCATGATTTTGGGATTCATTGTCATCAATTGAATTTTCTAATTTGTTTTCTAAGGTCTGATTTTGGCTCTCCATAAGGTCAGCTGTATGATGGTCACTAATTGCTGGGAATTCCATCATAGAGGCTTCTAGATACTATAGAGACCTCTTGTTCCTCTTTCTCTTTGCTCTGTGATGCAGTCCTCTTAAACATGGAAACCATACATCGTGCTACTCTGTCTAGTTTTGCAGTGTCTGAAATCAAATCATTCATCCTTTTCTGATTTCATCCAACCTTATTCAAACTTTGTTTAAGCTTCTCCATATTCTTGTCCCACTGCTTCTGGATACTTGAAGTAAACATGATTAACTAACAGATTCAAATGCTGTAATGGTCTATGACTGTTCTGATTAAAGAGTTCAAATCCTAATATATGCTCTGCAAGTTCTGCCCAATGGGTTCAAGTCCATACTCCAAGGTATTGTCAAACAGATGTTGTGAGACCAATTCCTTAAGCAGATTGCTTCTAATTTGTCACTGTACTGATTATTAGCAGAGAGTATATGAAGTAGTTTCATAAGCTATGAAATGAAACGTGTTCTTTCAAGCCAGTTTTAGATGCTGATTCAACTGACAATTTGTCAAGCACTTGCATACAGTTTGATGTAAAACACACGATGCTTTGTAGAACACAGTAGTTTATCACCAATAGTTTAATTTCCACGTTCAACAGTGAGTTTGCATTTAATTACAGAGAATTGCAAAAGTTGAATACAGAAATGCAGACTAGAATTTGCAAGTAAAACCACACAATATGTGCTAGGATGGGAACCTAACAATGATAATCATCAACGTTGGAACCTTGCTGATCATGAATGAATGAGAGAATGGTCTTTAGCAACAATTGCTGGCCCAGTATTGAGGACGCTGCTTTTGTATTTGTCTCCCAACTAACTGCAGTCCTGCTAAAGTCTCCAAAATCACCAAACACGGGTTTGTATTTGCAGAGTCAAACCTTCTATTAAAAGCCATACTGTGGGTAGTCGCTGGTTCAACTTGTGGAGGAAATGAAATGCCAATGATGCTACTAACTGTAACTCCCGTGAAACGCCCAGGTTCCCTGCCAAGTCACCGTCCACTGTTGTTCCCGTCTTTTGCCTGTGTCACGCGTTACAGTTTGAATGCCCATTCTCAACCGTGATTAGACCATGTTATTCACACTTTTTAAGGAAATCCGTATGGCCACGTTTTCCCATGAATAACCTTGCAAATGTGGAAATGGGAACTGTTAGCACTTACTAAGACTCTCGTCCCTATCTTGACCACCAACGTTACTATGATAATCCTCTGTTCGACATTCCCTTATTTCACAAAATAAATCACGTGCTTCTGGAGATTGCCGTTTCTTATGCAGATGGAAGTCGAGTTACAAAACCTTTACAAAAATGCTGGCCCCGCGTTCACAAAACTAACTCTCGGGTCTTTATGTTAGCACAGTCACATATATGAGAGGTTCCTGTACATCGCGTTATGCCTCCATTTGTAGGGTTTTGTTTCAAAACTATCTCAGCAAGGTATTTCTGAACAGCAACTAGGAGGAACTGAGACGATGTGAGCACCCTGGAGTGCTACGACAACTATCACAAGAGAAGATTCGAACATGGAATACCATCACGTCGGGCAGCAGAATATACCATGAACGTTCTAACAAGTGACTGAGTTGGATACAAAGAAAGGCGAATTGGGTGTATGCATACCATGTGGTCTTCTCCAGTATATCAGGAGTTTGTTGCCGCTTCAATACTATATTGAACAAGAGTCGTGGAAGATGATTTGTAGTAGACGTTATGCCCAGGGGAGTTGATTTCGGTACGTTATCCCACAATGGTCTTCACATTGCAGATGGGAGACTAACGACCTTTGTGAATGCACATTCCAATTTCAACTATGACCACCTCATCCGCGGCTGGAAGGAGCAATGCCAACTCTCAGGAAACTCATCCGTAGTTTTGGAAATCTTTCCCTAATCCTCTTTCCCAACTAATACAACTCTTCTTTTACAATAGTCCAAATATCCAATCAAAATTTTGTGGTATACAAAAGTGCGAAGGGATTCTCCGGCCACTGCTTTCATGTCTGGTCTGAAATACTTCACAGATTCCAAATAAGAGAGGGAAATGCGTCATTGATTTGGATGAGAACATTCTGAACCAAATTCCTGAACATAAATGCTCAAGAGGCAAACATCTACACCATTTATTTTCTGAAATAGAAGAAGAACCTTTGATTTGTATGGAAATTCACTAGGGTAGCCTTCATCACGAACAACCTCCAAAATTTTTTGCTTTACTTCTACTTTCTTGTCAACGGATGATACTACTCTTACAATAAGATCCTTTGCTCCTGAAACCTTCTGATGAGAATGTTCTTCATTATTGTTCTCTAACTCCCATGTGCAGATGCAAATCTGAGACATTGCCCAGGCACATTAACCTAGTGTGTAGTCAGACTGTGCCTAAACACCCTATGGAATCCACTAATCAAACACCAACAATGGTTGCCTTAATTCCTGCAAAAATTTTGTCTGTGTTTGGATAAGACTTTACAGGCTGGCAGGAAGACCAACTCTAATACCATTGTAATATCCCTTTCCGGATATTTCTCCAAAAACCCATAATATTTAAAGTGCAGACTTAAAATCGAAAAGTAAACCGATATCCAATATAAATTTCAGAATTTAAACCGATTTCTAACCAGCACATTTGCATACGAGTAAACTCAGAAAAGATTAATTTATTTCTCCATTATTCAGAAGTTTATACATAACCAGTAGATTACTACAAATAACTGCCCAGTAACGTTACTGTATTATACAACAACAATACAAAAACATGCTACAATCCTAATATTCCAATCTTATAAATAGAAAAGATAGTCAGATTGGAAATATAAATTGAACCTGTTAAAAGGCTAGGTTTGCGTCCAACCTCCAAAAGCTTCTTCAAGGGTTTGCGTCCTAGAAGAAGTAACCGACAACTGTATCCAGCTCCCAGATTAATATTTGCTTTGAATATTATGATCTTCAAATATCCTCTCATGTGGAGCTTGTTGTACCTTTATTACTTTTCCCAGTGAGATGCACGCTCATTCAAGCAATGTGGGATAAAGCAACTTTTTTGTCTTTTAGTCACTTAAGTGAACATAGTACCTTTTTAAAATAAAGTGACAAGTTAAATGAATTTTAATAGTCACTTAGTCAGTAAACCTTATAGTCATCAGGCATTAAAATAACTGACCAAATGAACTTTGATGAGCATGTGCAATAGCTCGTTGGAAAGCTCTTGGCGAGACGCTTCCAACCCAACACTGAGGTACTGAAAATACTGAGCTCTGATTACTTACTAAAAATAGTAAGCATCTGAACAATCTGCCAAAACTGCTCCGATGGGTCTGGAACTGGAAATGTCTAAGCCAAATCTTGAACCGAACCCTGTGAAGAACCTTTTCGCCCTTGAAACCTAGGCGGAGTGAGCTGGCCACACAGAATTATAATGTCCCAAAAAAAAGGGGACATTACAAGTTTACTTAGATTAGAAAATGTAATAACCCTTTTCAGTTATAGCTCTAACAATACCACTTATTCAGACATTTGACATTTCATCAAACACTTGGTAGACAATCCAATTGTCACTGCATATATGATATTTATAATTCCAAAAAGCAGTATTGGAAAATGCAACAATTATTCACAGACTCAGTTAACCTTAGCCTTGTACATTGCTTAACTAAATATCAAACATTGGTATATAAATCTGCGATGTGAATTTGCACATTTGAATCTGAAACAATAAATGGCTCACAAAAAATTCTGAGTTTATTCATTAACTTATATTGCTTCATGCAATATGCTGCAACAATTCATCAATGCTGAAAATAGAGAATTACACCAAATAGATATTGAATCTATTCATAGCAACCTTTTTAAAATTAGAACACAAGCCTCTAAATTCCAGTGCAGCCTGCTCTTATTTCATTCGCAGCCCCTAATAAGTAAATCACAGGTTTTCTAAGATTGATAACCTATACTTGATTTTTGAGGTCTTCAAAGTCCTTTTTGTGTTTTCGAGTGTTTGTTTGTATTGCTTTTATATTTTTGTTTACTTAAATCTCTTGCGTTTGGTCACACCCTTGTTTTGAGTTATCTTGGGACTTAATTAGAGTTGTTAATCAAACTTTATGAAGGTTTAAGTGTATGTGTAATCGAGTTTTAGAACCTTGACTACATATTTTAAATATTGGACCTTATATTTTGATGTTATGTTGCAATTTTTTAAATATACGACTTAAAATCACTTTATATAATGTTTTAAAGTTTTATAATTGCACTTTTTGATCTATAAAGTTATAACCTTAGTGATTTAAGTTATAAAGTGCACTTTTTAATCTAATTTGATGCTAAGTTGCACTTTAATGTTTTAACTTAAATCTCCTTAAGTAAAAATCTTACCTTTTCAACCCATTTACACATGACATGTAAAATTTTAAGTGTAAATATTCAATGGACCCCAAAAAGTGAGACTTACTTAAGTGAATCAATTAAACAAGTGCCAAATAGAAACTTTATGTTGCGCAAGTCTCTTACACTTTTAATTGCACTCAAGAAGTGCGATTTTGCTTATATTTTCTCACAATAAGAGGCAAATCGCACCTTTTTGAGTCAATTACATATTGCATTTTACATATTTCTGAATTTGCAATGTGTAAATGGTTTCCTAAACCACGGTTTTGCTTGCAAATCTACTCGTTTTTCATCAAAGGAACTTGTTTGGGTGGTTTACATTCATTTTAAAATCTGCATTTTGATTTTTCAAACCCCAATTTTTTCTTACATGCAAAATGAAAGATGTAATCCACCCGGAAGAGTGCTGGTTTAGGCATGGCTTTTTACGCAATAAGGAGCATGTAAATGATCCCAAGAAGTGCAAATTTTCTTTGAGGGGCAAAAATGCAATGTGTAAAGTGTTTTGAAAAGCCCAATCTGCATTAGAAAAGTCATTTTTAAATATGTAAGTGGGCTGGAGAAACCTGGTTTCCATTCAACACATGCACTCCAATATGCAAACAACAACTTGCTTTTCCAACATGTTGAGAGGATCAAGAACCCCGATTTTGACCAAATGCTTGCATTTAAGCATGATTTCTTCCTTTCTCTTGGGTGTTTGAGTTTGTAACTGTTTCCTCACTACATATGCATACATTTTAAATTTTTAAATATATAATGCTCATGCAAACGCCTATTTCTTTCAGGCATTGAGTTTCATTCTCTTTCCTTGCATATTTTAAATGTGTATTTTCTCATAATAACCCCGATTTTGGGTCATTAAGGCAAAAATGTTACATGCATATAGGCTGGGAAAGCAAGGTCCATCCTATAACTCTAATTTTGGAAATGTAAAGCACTTGTGAAAGTGCGTATTTCTTGGGCGCTTGGAACTAGATGCATGTGTTGTTTGCATTTATTAATTTTCAACATATGCATTTGCCGCTACGAAATGCTATCTGCATTTGTGAAAGCATTTTCAATAACATTTGCATCCACATGGAAAACCTGATTTAGGGCTTGAGTTTGAATTTTTCAAAGGCATTTGAGCTACACATGCAAACACACTTCTAAAACCGGATTTTAGAGGGGAGCGTTTCATTCCAACTTCTTCTTGCTCCAATTTTTGCTCTTTGCTCTCCAAGTAAGTGTAAGATTTGGGTTTTTTTTGCATTTCTTGATCATTTTGCGTATTTGTTGTATTCTTTTGCTCTTTGTTTTCCATTTGTTCATTTTCAGCTCTAGATTTTTGTTCTGAGTTAATAAATAAAGTCAAAACTCTAAATCTTTGTAATGCAAAAATGTTCTTCCTCCCCAAAACAAAATTGCTTACAAGATTGAAGTGTTGAAAGTTATCAATTTGTGTTAAAGCAAGAGATATGTTTTTCTTTTTCTTTTCTTTGTTTTGAAAATAGTTTGTGTGCTTGTTTTAGTTTTATTTTTGGTTTGTTTGTGAAGAAAATGAAAAAAGTTCTCCCAAAGAATGCAAGTATCCATTCACGTTTCCAGCTTTCATATCCAACCCATTTCTGAATTCACCCTACTCCACATTTCCCAAATATGTAATCGGACTTTAAAATCCTAATTGCACATTTACACAAGTTGAAGTTGATGAGTTTTCATCACAGGTAAATGCATCTCTAAATCTCAATTTTGGGGAAAGCTCTCATTTTTAAACATGAAGTTTCCTATCCACATGCTTTCAAACTACATCTACTTGCATTCTTAGCCAAAGAGTCACATTTTGCCCATATGCAATCCACCTAGGAAAACCCAATTTTGGTCATTTTTGCCCAAAATAGAAGTTGTTCAAACCATTTAAAATGTATCTAAATCATACTCGAAACACTTATCCTCCATGGATCTGCCATCATTGTCCAAATCTTGAAACCCTTATGAATTCAATCCCATTGGAATTTTCATGTTGCAAGGAACTCATCAAGTCAAGATATGTTAGAATTTCTTCAAAAAATTGAGACATCATGTCAAGAAGATGCTTCGAATCAAAAGAAGCAATAATTCATTTGGTCTCCACTTTCCCAATGACTCCCCTAGAACCCGAGTTCATGTGAGAATGTGCCCAAGCAAAATAATAATAAAAAGAAAAAAATCAGTCAAAGATGATGGGAGAGTAGTTCTTAGTCTACATCTAAGAAAGATGATAGGAAAGTAGTTCTTAGTCATTGAGAAGGTCTTCAATGTGGCGGTAAATCCATGTATAGATCTGATAAAGAAGAATTCACAACTGTGGAATTAGAAAAAGTTTGACTACATCAAGTTTTCAAATAACAACTTGCTGATCAACACGAGAATCAAGAGGCTATCAAAGATGCAACACCACTTGCATATCTAAGCCAAAATTGGGTTCTCTAGATGTGTTTACATGTATTCTTTTTCAAACAAGACATGTAATGGAGTTGCATCACTTAAATTTTCTATTTAGCACATGTCTAATTGATTATTGAACAAATATCACTTAAAGGGGTCAAATACAATATTTACACTATATAGTTTAAATAAAATGCAGTGTAACACGGGGACGCATCCCCCCCCCCAAAAACTGGGCCGTTTCGGAGACGGGGACGTCCCTGGGACGGGGGGACGGCATCTCGGCATTTTGGGCGGCGCCACTTAGAGCGCCACCGCCGCCAGAGACGTCTCCGAGACGGCTAGTGGTCTCCGAGATGGGGGAGACGTCTCCGAGATGGCTAGAGGTCTCCGAGTGTGGGGGTGCAGGGGGACGCCAAGGAGTCTCCTTCATTGAGGGGCGACGCCAAGAAGTCTCCTTCATTGTGGGGGGGACGCCAAGGAGTCTCCATTGATTTGACATTTTGATTTGGACTCTTGGAGACTTGTAGTTTTTGTTTGCATTATATACTTATTTTGATATCATGATTCATGGCACATGATACTTATTGTAATCATCTTTATGTCATGACTCATATGATCATTGATTACCATTAGATAGTAGAATCTAGATACTCATACTATTGATTTGAAGGCTGATATATAGAGTTTAGACTAATATTTATTATTTGCTGATGTTCAATGTTTAATGTTCATTGTTTGTTTGTCATTTGATCATGAATCATGATATTCTAGTTGATATGGTATATGCTATACCATATGTATAGTATATACACCCCTACTCCTTCCGCCACCCCCCTATCCCCCGTTGCCGTCCCCCTGCCGTCCCCCTGCCGTCCCCAAATCAAGGCCCCTCTGTCCCCCCGTCTCGGAAACTTGTCCCCCCATCCCCCCGTCTCCCAAGGCGGTGTAACTATGATATTATGTGTATATTTTTTCAAAAAGTAACATTTCACTTATATGTTTTAAAATAAAACATTAAAGTAAATCTCAACATTAAATTAGACTATATAGTGCATAAAGTCATTTAATTGAAAAATCTAAAAGAAACTCAACATCAAATTATAAAATAAAGTGCACTATATATCAAAAAACAACTCACAAGCAACTCAACTCAAAAATCAAAAAGCAGCTCAACATAAAGTCTCAGACTCTTCGATGTCTAGCTCGGGAGGTGCTACTAAGGGAAGCAAAGAGATGAAACATATCTTGGCTTCAATTACTGTTGGGTGTGTGGACCTCACCCAGGACCAGTTGCTTGACACGGTGGAAAGAGCCCCCTCCCCCATGACAGTGTATTCGCCTGTCTAGGTCTCACCTAAGGAAATGTTTACTTCTAACCCCCTGGTTTTGCAGGTAATTGACAAGGGCATGGTGGATGGTAACCCAAGTGGTAAGCAGGAGGTCCTCGAGGAGACTTGCAAGCTGACTGATAGTGAGCTGAGGGAGAGAGTGCACGCCTTGGAGGAAAGAGTGAGAATCTTGGCTAAATTCACTATTAAAGTGACACACGCTGCGACCACTACTCTGCACCTGCTGAAAGAGAACCAAGAGGGGGACCTGACTCATGAAGACTCCAGAATGTTGTTCGATTTTCTAGCTAAGGATTGGGCTAATGTTCTCCTTAAGGGGAAGGATGACAAGAAGCCCAATTAGGGCTTTTCCCTTTTGGTTTCCTTTGTTTTATGTTTTACTGGTTATGGAACTTAGTTTGGTTTAATGCGTTTTTGCCTTTGTTGATAAACTTTTTCAGTTTAAGTAAACATTGTTATAGGCAATATTTGTTTGATGCCTGGTAAGACTTTTATTATGTTACTTTGTATGCTGTTTTTGGATTGACAACAATGAGGGGTAATTTTTTGTGGTGGTAATCTGCTGGTAGTCACCAGTTTGTTTGTAAGGGATGACCCCTTTGTTTGGCTGCTTTTTAATTCAAAAACATAAAGTACACTATAGTCTTTTAAATCACTTAGTGATAAATCAAAACTGATAAAGTAACTTAAAAACATAGCATAAAGTCATTTTAAGTTATATTTTTCAAAAAGTGCAACTCAACATTAGAATATAACATCAATATTTAAAATATGCAATTGGACTTGGAGAACCCACTTTGTAGAGACTAAAACCTTGATATCTTTTGACTTACAACTCCGATTAAGCCCCCAGAGATATCAAGTCGAAGGGAAAACCGAAAGCAAGAGATTAAATGAAACAAAAAGACTAAAATAATCTAAACAAACACTAAAAAACACAAAAGGGACTTTGAAGGTCTCAAAAATGAATAGGCTAACAAATTGAAAAAACGGAAAAGACTTGATGAGAGCCTTCAGTTAAAGGATTCATTATATGAATTGGTAACAATCATTTGATCAATTCTTGCCAATCAAATAACGAGTTATCTTAGAGAGAAGCGAAACGTAATTGGATATGTTTCATACTCTTACCTCCATTTTTTCATCACAAAATGGAGGACAACAAAATAGATTTCCATTAGGATTACAAATGCATCTTTTTGCTGCTTTATAATTTCTTACCAAAAGTTCCAAGACTTTCGAATTCAAAAAATATTTGGGATAGTCAACTTACCCAAATTTGTCATCCATGGGTTGTACAATAGAACCTCCTTGTTTCTCCTCAAATAGTGGAACAAAAAGAGCTAATATCCTCTAATCCTAGTCTAGACGTCTCTAACATCTTTGAACTTGTCCTCCACTTAGTCCCTTTCTAGTAAATGGTGCTTTAACCTCCTTGACTTAGGACTTGGGGCTTGCATTTGATCAATTATGTCTTGGTATAACTTTTTGATCAGAGCACTCTCTTTCGTCTTTGATTTCTTCCCCTTAAAACTCTGTGCTCTCCATGGGACTTTTCTTCCCAAAGCAACTAGATGCCTCCATTTTTGCAATTGCAATTTCTTGAGTACTGTTCCAGCAAATCACTTCATGTTTGCAACTTCTTTACTCCTACAAATTCCCGTGTCAAATGATTTCAATTGTACAACAAATGCATCAAAGTAATCGCTCATAAATACACCATAAATCTGCCTTGTCCAGTTCCTTGGATATGCTTGATGTGATTATTAAATAGAAATCCTTAGCTTCAGTTTTGAATTTCGAAATGATATGACAATGGTTCTTCATGGGTGTAAACTTCTTCGACATTTTATTTCTCTTGGCACCATTAGTATAGCTTGATTTTCTCCTCCCAAATCTTTATGTCATCTCCAAATCGGCATAGGTGATACCGATGAGTCAATTGGGAGTTGGCCAACATGTTAGAACAACATACCAATAATGATTGCTACATCGATGATAAGTTATTAGTGTAACTTTGTCCAAATGGCACTGATTTCATCCGCATATGTTTCTAGGATATCAATATAGTGACTTGATTTCTTTCCATTTATCATGATTACACCAACTGATTACCCCTTTTTTTCATTTATTAACTTAAGTTATCCCATTGACCTCATTGAGTATTAGGGCAACTCAAATTGTGCATTGGTGATGGGCATGGCTTTATTGATGGGTCTATTGGTATGACTTTTCCCGATGCCTCCATCTGTTCAATTGGCATGAGTTTTCTTGATCACCTTCTCATAACCGCCTTAGTTCTTATCGCCATGAGTTTCACCAATAAATTCATTGGGTATCGGGGAACTCCAAAGCAACATATCTCGATTACCTATACTATGCCAATGAACGCCATCGCTGTGATCTTGCCGAAGAGGCTCCTCTCATTTTGTGTTTATCAGAGTGTGTCTTCTTGACAACCTTGTCGGTTAGTGGCAAGACATAATTTCATTTTTCTAGTAGTGTATATTTTGCCAACGGGATTCCACAATGTAAGTTACACTTTTCTAGTGTTTTTCATTTGCCTTTTTAATGCTATTGGTTTGACTTTCTCTAATGAGTTTCATTCTTTTGGTCTTCTAATTCCCCATTGGTATATGTTATCCCAACTGGACATTATAGTTTGGCTCAAGATTCTCCATTAGGTTAACTATTTCCAAAATGTGAACTTTACTTAGTGATCTTTGCCCTTGTTGGTCATCCTTGAAACAACCAACTTGAGAAAATATCTGACCACCTAGTCTCATCCTTGTGCTACCCTTAAGCTTCCTAGTTAATTGTTGGTTCTCAAGAGTCAAATCACATATGATTGAGAATTTATTGGTGAGATTCTTCATCCTACATAAAAAACTAGCTGTAACTAGTCTCATGACAAAAGATATACATCATACCTTTTGAGTTCAAATGCAAGAAATCAAATGAACCAAATCTTCAAACTGAAAGTCTAAAGGCATAATTAAACTGAAAATTTAGGTTAGTAGAGTCAATATTCTTGGTATTTTAGTATTGGACTAAGAGCGTCTTGCCGAGAACTTTCCAATGAGCTATCACTCATGTTTATCCGAGTCCATGTGATTACTAATTCTTATGACAGGAGATTTAAATGGTTGATTAAATAAGTGACTTTAAAACATAAGTTCATATTATTAATGTCACTTTATTATTAAATGAGCACTTTCTTTTCTTAGGTAGGAAAAAGGATATTTTAAAAGTAAATAAAGAAACAAGGAAAGGAGTCTAAAGAGTCACTGGGTTGGGCTTAAAAGAGGAGAGGGTTGTTGGGAAAATCTATATTGTAGCTGATGGATAGAATTTTATCCGAATAGGCGTGTGACGGTTGAGTCACCCTTTCGGGAAGGTATATGTACACCGTCCAGAATGGAGTTTGGATCACAAGGAGAATTGTAATCAATAATATCGAATATTGTAGTATGTTCTATATACATGCTAATAATAAAAGGAATACTTTTGTGTTACATGTTCTTGTCTATTGTCTGCATGCATTAATAAACCATTTACCTTGTACGGTAAACATTTGGCAACATTGCTTATAAGCACCGTGCGCTATGAATGCCGAACACATTGAATAAAGATAGAAATAAATCTAGAAGATGACAACATAAGTGTGGCACGAGAAATATTAAACCGCACACAACAAAGCGACCAGAGGCACTTACTCCAACAACTCGCCGAAGGGGATAGTAGTGGTGTTATAGGAGGTGACCACGGTACCACGGGAGCACTGATGAACGAAGTGCAGTCACCAAGTCGATCAAGGGAGAGGTTGATAGAAGAAGCCCGAGAAAGGTGAAGGGTGATCAAAGGAACAAAGGAAGCATTGGCAAACTGGTGTACACTAAGGGGAATCCAAACGGAAGGGAAAGGACCAGCACGGCTCGAAGTTTTGAAGGAACACGAGTGTGGGGTGAACACTTCGTCCTTGATACACCTGACGAGCAAATACAATTTGGTCGAAACAACCAAGTCCTTGAGGAAGCCTTCATGCCACTCGAGAATGTAGGTGTCCGTAATGTGGATGTTCAGAGCTGTACTGGATTACAAAACAACGCGTGTGCTGACAGCGGTGCACAACAAAAGAAAGAAAGGGTACCGATGGCCAGTCCAAAGGAAAAGTTACCAAAGTTCGATGAGGATGGCACGCTTGACCCAATTAGACACTGCAAAACTTGCGAAACGATTTGGACAACGAATGGAGAAAACGACCATGACGAATGGGCAAGGCAATTTCCAGCCACCTTACGAGGTGTAGCAATTGATTGGTTTTTGGAAATCGATCCTTCAAAGCTGACCACATGGGAAAACATAAAGAAGGAATTTATGATGGAGTTCAACTGCTACGAGACGACAATGAGATAGTAGCAGAAATCTATACCACAAAACAAGGAAGAAATGAAACAGTCCGTGTATATGCTAGAAAACTAAAAAAATTAGTAAATAAAATGGAAAGTAAGCTAGCAGACAGGCTGAAAAAGAGATGGTTCATATAAGGACTACGCCCAGAGTTAAAAAGGAAAATGAAGATTGTACCGCCATTGTCGTACATTGAAGCATACAATCGAGCAATGGACTTAGAGAGTGAATAGAAAACAAAAAAGAAGAAGAAAAGAAGATCATCCTCTTCTAAGGATAGCAGTAGTGATAAAAAGGGCAGTAAGAAGGTCTGAGCCCTCTAGAAGGATATGATCAGGATGATGAAAGAGTTTAAGAATATGCAGAAAGGGAATAGCCAGACTAAAGAAAACGAGCTATGGTGCACAAAATGCAAGACAGAAGGTCACACTAAAGGATCTTGTTTGAAGAATCAGTTTTGTGATATCTGCCAAATTGCGGGACATTCCACAAAGGAATGACCATTCAATATGAAAACAAGAGGGCATCAACAAGTGCTCCTGACATAGGAAGCATCCACGTCAGGAGGGAACAGAAACACAAATGATGACGGTGCCAGCTCGGGTGAGTACAAAAACAACAAAAGGGGACAAAACAACAACACCAACAACAACAACAATAATAATAATGGGGGCTGCAGTCAGATTCAGTATGATGCGAATGACCAACTGATGGTTCAATGTTGAACATGCAACTTGTGGTGCCACTTTGTACGAAATTGTACAACAATGAACACACCGCAGTTGTTATGCAGATGGTGTGGTCCTGGAGACCATGAAGATGCCAAGTGCCCAAAATCAAAATCAGGAGTGAATTTGATCAGCATCAAATCGGGAACGGACGAAGAGGAAGTCCTGCCAATTATACGTAAATAGGCAAAGCTGTACCCAGACTCGACGGAAGAAAAGAAGAGAGTGGAAGAAGCATGGGCAGAAATTGAGAAGGGGATGTAGACAAAGAAATCACAAACGGAGAAGGGGGACACTGTGGGTACCTCAATGAGGAACTATGTAGAACAGAACATCATAAGGCGGATATTACAAATTGAAGTATACGTAAAATTAAATAAATTGATCCTCACAATGCCCCAACTACAAACGACACTCGCAAACATGGCTCCGACTGCTAAACTACCAGAAGAACCTAGGAAGGAGAAGGGAAGCGGAACAAGCGTAGTAGACCCAATGCTACTAGCCGTCACATCAGGAAGGCATTTGACGGTCGTAGAAATGGGTATATTGGGATTGATCCTCTCAGACATAGTTGTGGACGAAGGTTTAGGGGTAAATGTCCTACCAGAGGATACCTGGAAGAAGTTGGGATAGCTGACGTTGTGGCCACCCATGTTCCAATTGCTAACTGTAGACCAACATGGCATTAAGCCTCTAGGGATCCTAATGGCACAACCAATAACTATTGGAACACAACTGTTCTTGCTCGATTTTGTAGTCATCCCGCTAAAAAGAAAGGGATATGATGCCATTCTTGGACGAGGATGGCTTGTACAAGCAAAGGTTAAACATGACTGGAAGAAGGATACACTATCAATGGAGAGCAGAGGACGAAGATTTATTAATTATTTACACACATAAATGGTGGGAGAAGAAGCCGGATCGTCCGATTCAGAAGGAGAGGACGAAGGTAAGAAGCAAATGGAACCAGATGAGGAAGGAGTCCTATAGTTGGAAGGTGGATCAAAGGACAACGACCTAGATTCGAAAAACAGTCTATTCCACTAGCAGATGGAGGATTACGAGCTCTTCCCGAGCTGCAACATGTTAAGGGTCGACGAAGGTAAGAAAGGAGAGGAAAATGAATGTCCGAAGGAATACAAAGAAGCGACAGAAGGCAAGGCTATTATGACTGAAGCTGAAGAAAAGAACATACCGTATGGCTAGTACAAGAGGAAGAACATACCGTATGCACTTAGAAAAATGAAAGATTCCACCATACGGTACACGGTGAACAGACCGCGTAGAAAGAAAATGTTACACCGCACCACAGATTTAGTAGAAAGGTGCCGACAAAAAGGAAAACACATCGTACAGTTTGCATAGGAAACAAAGAGGAAGGGCTTAATAAAAACTGCAATAGTACGGAGTAAAGGTTCTAAAATCAAGAATACAATTATTGACGGCAAGGAGTGGCAGCCGATGGAGTTCATGGTACCGAATTTGAGGATAGCAATTTAGAAAAAACTGGGTGACATGGGAAGCCTAAGGGAGAGATTGTACACCCTGAATAAACTTGATGAGCGCCGACTGCAGTCACAATGGGCCAGAAAGGTTATATAGAATAGGCATAAGGCATGGCACGACAAGCACTTGAAGTTGAATAGATTTCAATCGGGACAACTAGTGCTAAAGTATAATGGACGCAACAAGATTAGACTAGGCAAATTTAAAATAAAGTGGGTCGAGCTATATAAAATTTGCGAAGTGGGCGATAATAGAGCAATAGAATTAAGGACACTCAACGGGAAGGAAGTAGCTAATGTAGTGAATGGGTCGAAGCTGAAAGTCTATCATGAAAGAAATAACGCACCTCCGTGGATGAGCAATTGAGGGATAGTCTAAAAATAATAAATATTGGATAGTCTAAAAATAATAAATATTGGTGTATATATGTAAAATAAAGTGTAAAATAGAATATTAAATTTTTTAGAAGTAAGCTGAAGAAATGAGATAAATATTAATGTGTAATGAGGAAATATGGACTTAAAGGATACGGTCTTCAGAACATTTAAAGCATAGAAGGCATATAAGCTCATTGTACGGACATGTGTAAAGAGGAGGATTGACCATACGGCTGTAAGGACAAAGGGAAAGAGGCACTATACATAAAAAGGCTAAAACACATTTGAAGCATCTAACTTTGTACAACATTTTGTATGATGAGAGAAGATCGTACAAACATACAACAAAGGGAGAGCTTGGACCGTATGGCTGAAAGTTGCTTTGGGAAAGGCCGTACATAAATACTGAAAGGAAGCCATCACCGTACGAAACTCGAAGGGTAGCAGAAGGCGGTAGACTATACGGCATAGGAGAACCTTGGAGAGTAGAAGGCAGTGAACTGTTGCACTATACGGTAACCTTGGAGAGCACCATACGACCCATGCAAAGCATTGTATGACCAAACAGAGAGCTGTATGACCACTAGAAGCAGAGGAAAAGGTACGACCAAACAGAGAGTAGTGAACACTGGGAAGATACCGTACAGTCGTACGAGCAAATTGGAAGGGAGAAAGCATCAGAGAACAAGAAAGAAGACATACCATATGGTCAGTAGGGGATCACCAAGAAAGGAAGTGCCGTATGACATTTACAAAGAAGGAATTATAAAACCTATACGGCTAAGGAAAGAAGAAGATATAAAGCTGTACAACCCGACAAAAAGGAGCTACAGACTTAGTGAAGGCAAATTCAGGATCACTTTTCAGGAAGGAAAAGCCGTACGACCATCAACAAACACATCTTGGTTTTGCCATATGTTGTACGGCTAAGAAGATTACAGGAGGAGAGTTACTGCAGAGACTTGGGAGAACATTATTCCATCCATACGGCTCGGGAAGAACACAGTGCGACCAACTATAAAAGACAAACATTTTCGTACAACCTTGATTAGCATACTTTGTGGTGACCGTACAAACTACTTGTAGAGGCAGTACATTGTGTAGCCATACACTGTATAGTATTGGCAGCAAGGTAACATACCACAGAAGTCTGAGATCACTGTACAGACTCAGTTGAAGGGAAGCAGATTGTAGTACACCGGTAAACACAAAAGAAGGTTGATAGGAGGTTCTTAAAAAAAAAGACTACGACAAATCAAAACAATTAAGAATGGAAAACGTATGGTATCGAAGGGAAGGGAAGAAATAAAAAAGTAGTATAACGTAAACAGTTGGCAGAAAGAGTATGGGATCGGAAGAAAATTAAAAAAATGGTGTGTTCCATGGACTTTTATGTGGGTTTGAGAGTGCTAACTTGGTCTTGGCGATGGGGGCGCTGCCCCTCAACCCTGATAGGGGTGATGCCCCCTAGACCCCCAGTTAGTGTAGTTATTAGTTGTGGGAAGGGTGACTAGTTGATGAGACTTGGAGCTACTGTAGGCATAGAGTGTCTGTGTGCTAGAGGTGGAGAGAACACTAGAGCAAGCCTTTCGAGAAGGGTGCTACGCTTTGAGGCACTCGAAGTAGGTGTTGGATGTCAGGTTATCTTGGTGGATGCATAGAGAGCTCGAGAGGAGTTGACCATCTAGTTGGAGGCAGTAGAGTGACACTTGGCTCAGTGTACCCAGGTGTTGGAAGAAGAGAAGGCGGCACGGGTGGCTATCAAGGTCAGATTGGCTAAGGTGACTGTGTTGTGTTAGCAGAGGCTGCAGATGCAACATGTTTTGGAGACCAGTTTGGGTGCAGGCACGGGACAAATGTGAAAGTGGTGTGATAGAATCAAATCTATAGTTAGTTAGTTAATGTATTCCGTTTTGTTAATTGTCGTCCAAAGACGACTTTTCTTTTGGGGGGATGATGTTGTCGGGAAAATCTATATTGTAGTCTATGGGTAGAATTGTTTCCAAATAGGCGCCTGACGGTTGAGTCACCCCTTCAGGAAGGTATATGTGCATTGTCCAGAATGGACTTTGGATCATAAGGAGAATTGTAATCATCATTGTAATCAATCATATCAAATATCGTAGTATCTTCTATATACATGTGAATAATAAAAGGAATACTTCTGTGTTACATATTCTTATTTATTGTCCGCATGCATTAATAAACCATTTACCCTGTATGGTAAACAGAGAGCTCATTTGCAAGATGCTTGGTTTATGTTTTGATTTCTTCTCTTGGAGAAGTTGGGAGCTCAACTTTCAGCCATTCTAAGGACGGAATCCGTCGAGCTTGGAGGTAGTGGACAAAAACCCATTGTTTGTTGGAGATATCTCACGGGTATCGCACTTGTGCTTTACATCTTTATTTCATATTATCCAATCTAATTCAATTTTTTTATGTTTACAATTGGATTTGGTTATTGTATTGCTGAAGATGGAAATGCAGCAACATTTCTGAAACTATATTTTATCTGAGTATTTTTATATTTATGCTGGACATCTGAAATCTATTGCATGAATTTATATGTTTATATTTCTCTCTTTACTTGAGTGGATTTGAGGAAAAAATATCCTATGGCGATATTACAGTGGAATATTAAAGAATAAATGTACAAAAGTCCATTATGCAAGCACAAGGAAATTAATGAGTTATGACAGACTGTTAGTGAAAGACATGACTATTTAAATGTTTATATCCATCTCAAAGAGTTGAATCCATTCATTGAATCATTAAAGATATAAAGTCAGATCATTCAACTGGAATAGACTGAAGAGTGTGTTGAGTAAAAATCAAGTGGAGTGAAGTATAAATGATATACAATTCAATTTTATATATATGAAGAATATTGCATAGTAATGAAGGGTTACCTCTCTTGGTGAAGAGGTATGTTGTATAAAAGGAGAGGATATGGAGTGTGTGAATGAAAAAGTTCCAAAGCATCATATCATATGAAAAGGTAGAAGTTGTGGAGCATTAAGCAGATCATGAAGAATCAGATTTCTTGACGAAAGGTGGAGTGTATTGTGAAGTGGAAAGCATATATCATAAAGAGTGATGTTTAAAGATCATTTTCTGATGTGATTGTAAGGAATGAATACAAATTTGTTGAAAACATGACCATTCATATTGGTGTATCCTTTTAAAGTGTTGTATCCTTTCATGAAGGTATTAAAGACAGTAAGATCTTAATAAGAAAGTGTAGTAAATAAGGAAGAGAATCAAGCATATTTACAATTTGATGAGGAACCATTAGTGAAGACTTTTCTAGAGGGTTTTATGCAAAGACAAAGAAGAGTTTGGAGTAGGTTTAAGAAAGACTCGTCGTAGACTGAGGAGTGAGTTCTGTTACAGATTCAAAGGCATATAAGAGCATTTTCCAAGTGATTGAGAAATGAGTTTTGGGGCAAATTCAAATGTAAGAGAAAATTTAGACAAAGTGGAATTAAGGGGTGGTGCCTCTGTCATATCTTGATCTTGACAAACCTAGATTTTAGGAGATACATTAGACTCCGTTGACTTTCTTTGACTAGTTAGAGACCATGTTTGATGTTAGACATTGGATTTATTGACTTTTTTTCCGAGCTTGTGTGGGTTTGTATATAGATTTTAAAAAAAAAGTTGTATTGTTCTATGAAATCTTGAAGTGCTTGGTTAAGGGTGGATTGTAAATGACGTGATTGTGCAATTTGCCTCGAACGAGCATTCTTGGATGATGATTGAAAATATGAATTGAATGTGTGTGAAATGCCTTCTTAAATAGAATGGTTTGGGTGGCGCACATATTCAGATGGAGAGAAAATAAAAGATACTGAACAGAGCACCAATTTGGGGAGAACTTGAAAGTGGTTTGAGGACAAGCAAGGATTTTCTTTCCAGGTTCCTCCCGGATTTGATTTAGACTCCATTTTGATTTAATAGTCAATCTGTCATATGAGTAATTTCTTTTAGTTTTATTCATTGTTTCATTTGCAGATCTTGAAATCATTGTTGCAAATTTTAGCTTTGAAAAATGAAAATAGGTGATTGTTATCTAAATTTTTTATTTTTTATTTTTCTACAGCCAAATCATGTCATTTATGTGTTCCGTTATTACCCATTCAGATTTATATATTCTTATAATCCCTGCTGGCTATTTCATTTTTCCAAGCCACAGAATTTATAAGGTGAAATAAAATATTGGGTATACAATGGGCATTTTTTTGCTTGCTGTCTATTAAGAGCAGTTTCAGCCACCCTGATGAAACTCTAAATTTTTTTCAAAATTTGAGGTTTCCATTTGTGAAATGTGGTAGAGGTCCTAAATGGAATTTGTCATTGTAGTTATTGAATTATAGTTCAAAGATTGATTAAGTGCGGAAATTTAAATTCATGGTTTGAAGCACATTTGAGCAAGCAGATAACTTATAAGAAATAAGGGGAGTCTTGGAAAAACATGTTCAAACCGAATTATTCTCATAAGCACATGTGATTATTTGTTTCTGGATGAATTTCATTGGCTCTCCTATATTCTATTTTCCACTGTTCACAGCTTATATGAAGCACTTGCAATTTCAGCTTTATTATCAACAGCTACAGGTGTTTTTTTGCTGGATCAGAATTGATGATTGAAGATGTGGATATTCAAAGTAGATTTTGGGTGGTATTGTAAGGTTTGTTAAAAGACAATTCAGTCCTAAAGAGGAGCACACCTTGCTTATATTTGACCCCAGTTAATACTATGTCTGAACAATTGGCATCCAGATTTGCAAATAATGACGACTCCCAGCATACCTTTCAATCCAGGTCATCAGTGGAGGTTATAAGTGTTGGCAGCAACTCAGAGATGATCGGGTCTTCCTATCTCCTCCCAGCAACCTCCAATTAAACTTGTCATTCAGCCCGAATTGCAGGTGTCAATACCTTTCTCAGAGGATAAACTGGAGTATACATGAAGCTTGATTGTGTAGATTCAGTCAATGAAAAACTGGGCACAGAATTTGAAATTAAGGATAGTTGGGAGAATGTTTTTGCTGACACAGCCACTCTTGCAGTTGAAAATGTGGAACTCCTTGACTTGGAGAACATACTATTTGAAGACATAGAAGATGATAATTATGATCCCGATGCACTGGGACTGCCTTAAGACAATAGCAGTATAAATGAAGAATACGTGAGTCTAAAAGGGCATATCAGATATGTTAATTGTCATACAAGAAATTGGAGCATTTGAAAAAACCAGTGTGGATTATCACTCCGCTAATAAATTTGCAGAGCCGCTGAAGTAGTGTTAGTTATTCATTAAATACCTGATGTCTTATTATTCTTGTTGCAGGTGTTCAAGCGGAAGAGGAAAGCAAGCATCACCGGGAGCAAGCACCACGTTTACAGGAATTAACACCTTTTTTATTTGCATATGCTATACACGGGCTCCTCTGCTTATTTCCAGGTCGGTGTGCTGTGCAAAAGCATGGAAGCATTCAGCGCAGGAGAATATATGAGCAATAAATGCCTGTGGGAATTCACGGGATCGAAGAAAAATCACCATGGTTCCACATGTGAATTTTGTCCAATTAAGGAGTGATGGTTCAAGCTTTATCCAGGAGATTTAACAAGTCAGAAATATATCTCCGATAGTTTAAGAGTCATATTTTGTTTTATTTAAAAATATTAGGTTCACAATATTGTTACAAAGGAGTTATGATTAGTTGTAGTTATGAAAAGGTGTGTTACTTGGGATGCAACCGATAGCCCTTTTCATACTCTATAAATATGTGTAAAGCTGGGCTAAAGGAGAGACAGTATTCATTTTTTTGAAACAAGAGCTTTGTCATTGTTAAGCATACATATTTGAAATTTGTTTTATTTTAAAGGAGAAGTTGGATCCGTGAACTAAGCAAAGAGATTGTAATCTTTTGAGCTCTGATTCAGGCATTGTGTGGATCTTATTGTGCTGAACAGAGCACCAGGAAGCTGAGTGTATTCAGTATAATTTATCCAGCAAATAAAAACAGTAAGGATTTCAATTGTTTTTAGAGTTGGAATGCATATAGTTCATCCTTTATGGTGTTGATCATTTATTTGTTTATAATTTACTAATTTAATAAGCACACTAAGTTGTTTATTGTTCTTCAAATTTGACAAATACAAATAGCATAGGATATAAGTTCTTTTCTGTTATTTGTATCTATTGTGTCCATTAATGGTTAAAGCATAATAGACAAGTCTGAAATACGTTAAAATATAACGACTTGTGGCATCGCAATTAGTAAATTTTTAGGCAAAGGTTATATTATCAATGTCATAAAGTTGTATGTAAAAATATATATACTTGACTCTATTACCCAATTGGAATTTGACATTGATCATAAATTTGTTCAAGGTTATATAAATCAAATGTTGGCATTTTTCATCTTCTTTCTTTAAAGACTTTTTGATTAAACAAATCATTTTAATATTTTTCTTTTAGCAAAATATAATTCTAATAAGCAATCCAAACTTGAAGTCATATATCACAAATCTAGAAGTTTTCCTTAACACTTGCTAGTTGAAGGAATTTGTTTTGCAATCCGCTATAATACATCTTGTGTCCGAGTTTTGCATTGGGTAAACAGGCGCTGGTCCTGCGGAGCCTAAAGCGCAGAGGATTGGAGTCAATCCTATCAAGTTGGTCAAAATCAGTTAGATACCCAACATCGAGCAGGCAAGGCTCTTAAGTTTCTAAGCATCGATTTTGATAACCAACACACCCAAAACCAGCATATGAGAATTAAATGTTTTGATTCCTTTTCCCATGCAAACAAGGTGTAGAGAGTAGATGGCTAGTGTGAGTGAAAGCTAAGATAAAGATCTGCGGGAGGTCAAGCAATCAATTTCCCTCCCTTTAGTTTTTTATTGAATGAAATCTTCTTTTGAAAATTAAATGATATGAATAAACCCTTCTCCTTTCTTATTTAGTTTTTGGGTGTTTAAATTAAATAATTAATATTTCTATGTATTCAATAGATAGCTGGTATAATTAATTTGGGATGGTAATTTTGTAATAGCGTAAATGGTAAATTACTAAGTTACTGATTTGGGTTTGGGGACAGATTCAGGTTTGAGTTCGGGTTTGTGGGTTTAGGCAAAAAACAAATTCCCATTTGGGTTCATGAATATATGTGTGTGTGTGTTTGTATATATGTATATGTATGTGTATATAGATATGTATGTATTCATATATGTATATGTATATGTACCTATATGTATATATATAATGTTGCTTGATCATTGATCAATGCCAAATGTCAAAGTTAAACATTAAATACCCACTCATTAATCTATGTTCATGATTGTAAAGAAAATCCTACATTGAATTACTAAATTACAAAATAAAAATTTAAAACATAGTAGCCCATCAAATAATAGTTTATCAATGATCATTGTATCAAATGTCTTTCAAGGGTCAAATGGGTCATCAAAAAATGAGGGATCAATGGCTTCATCCCCGGTTGCAACTTTATCTAGATCCTCATCATTGAAACAAACAATCTCTACAACCTTCTCTCAAAACTTGCATAATGGGCACACTAAAATGAGAGAGCAAATGAGAGATTAGATGAGTGAAATGTTTTTTATTAGGCTGCTTTTAGGGTTACATAAACAAAATATTGAAAACATTGTTATAAGTTGTTTTATTTCATTTTTTGAACCCTACTGCTACTGGTCCCCTTGGGTTTGCCGTGGGTTTGCACTAGTGCGGACCTGGATAGACCACAATCCATAATCCGGACCCTGCCCAAACTTGGGTGGCAAGGTTTGAACTCGATAACATAGTTTACTAGAGATAGTAATTACTCATTATATATATATATATATATATATATATATTTGAAATTTAAACTAGAACATTTTAATTGCTTAGTTGAAGATGGTTAATTATTTCACCTTATTATTAATATTATTATTGTATATAGAAATTATTAAGGGGGTGTTTATCATTTTGTTTAATTTTGGGTGAATGGGATGTGAACTATTGAAATGCATCAATCAAATGATTTACAGTGTAGATCCCTTTGAAGTTTTTTCTCTTCATAATTGGATTAGCACTTTTGAAATATAAATAGGGATATAAGAGGATGAATCAAGAAATGGAGTGTTATTGTGAGATATGAGGTCTAAAGGAATTCTTGTTCCTAGATTACATATAAAATGTTGTTTGAGCATTGTGCACGATAATTATTACACACAAACTCTAAACATCTTTAATGGTAATGCTATGAAGAGGGGATAATATTTTGTGAAATAGAACATATGGTGGGGTTATGTTTTATTCATATGTCATTGTTTACATTGTTGAATTTGGAGCAGCAGGGAAGTATAGATAAATTTGTTTATTCTAGCCTATCTGCCATGGAAACTAGCATAATTGTTTTGGCCAAAGCGATTGTTTGCATTGGTTTGATATTAGTGAATGTTTATGGTTTTTAATACTTTCAACCATATAACTATATAGATACTGCATTATTGTTTATGAAATGTTAGATAAGGCATAGTACTGCACTAGATTTTGTCTGACTTGGCAGGCTTGGTTTGCTAGGTTCTTCGAGTAGGGTTGGATACTCAACCTTTAATGTTGAGCACTGGGTGAGGTAAACACCTCAAGGAGCTAACTACTCTCTTGTTGTGTGGAGAAAGTGCCTAGACCTCATTCTTGTCCTCGATCATAGAAGGTGCTCATTCTTGTCCTCGATCATAGAAGGTGAAGAGCAATTTGATGGCTAAAGGAGGCGGAATGGTGTATAGTATCACTTCATACTTTAAATGATGTATCGACCCTTTGGTGATCCATTTGTATCATTATCATCTAATGTATCAAGTAGCTCGACACTGATGTATTTATGTGTATTATCTCATATGTGAGTAAATTTTGTAACATTTTTTCTTATGTAATGTAACTCTTTATCAACTGTGGATGATTTTGTTTATTTTCAGTCTATTTATGTTATGTGGCTTTTAGTACCTTACAACATCTAGTGAGTCGTGCCTCACGGAGTGATCAAGGGGTTTGTGCCTCTATGGAGTTGCTTCTTACAAAGTGACCAATAGTTGGTGCCTCCAGTGAGTTGGTGCTCACTAATTGAACAAGGGGTTGGTGCCTCTAGGGTGTTGGTGCTCACAAATTAAATAAGGGTTTGGTGCCTACAAATCCTTTTTAATGAAGAGCTATAAAAAAACATTAGTTTTCTCCCGTTAGAGATTCCACATAATCATTATGTCATTGTGTTGTTATGTACATGATTGTTGAAATTTAGAAAATAATATTATTGTAGTTGATAAAGTTTAAATTGGTAAAAATCATTGTTATATTGATTCACCCCTGCTCTCGATATTACCATGTGCTCTTCAATGATTATCTTTGTGAGTTGGCATACTTCTAATATGCTTTCCTTTGCCTTGTATATGTGACCATAGTCTTTCTTTTAACTTCATTCTTATTTGTTGTCCACTTGTGTTGCAGTCTCCTTACGCTTGATAATCATCATGATTAGTGGACCAAGGCATTCTAACATCCGAGAGCTTGACTGTTTGACAAAAGAAATACCATATTTGGACATTGATACAATAGTCAAATTGACATTTGGCTACGCATGATTGATCTTAAATTTTTTAAGGGTAGTGATTCTTAGGTGCTAATAAAGAATAAGTGGCCTGAAAAGGAGATGAATAAAAGGTGTTTTATTGATTTGGGAAAAGCAGAGGGTATAGATCAGTAAAAAAAGTAGTAGAATGAAGCATGAAAGCAAATACGGAAAGCTGGTGAGTTAGGGGAAAAGAATATGGCTTAGAAACTGCATTAGCAATTGAGGGTGGAAATGGATGGAAAGAAGAGAGCTAGAAGAGGAGACCAATATGATTTAAAAGTCAAGTAGACAGGGGTTTGAAGTGCGAATTGCAGAGCATATTATATTCATATAGAATAATGTGTTGTGGTGGAGTGATAAACCATGGTGGCAATGTGGTTAGAATGTTTCAGCTGGAGTTTTTTCCCTTTAATTCTAATGAGTACTTTTTTCTACTGTCTTTATCTAAGTTGCTGGTTCGGGTTCATATTCAGGTTTTGAGAACCCAGTTCTCTGATACAGAAGTTTTTTAAAATGAGTTTTGGGTTCATTTGAGGTTGTTTGGGTTCATTGTACAAAAACAATTTAAAATCATATATATATATAAAATTTTCCTTCTAAAAATAGAATACAAAAAGGAAATTATTATCAAAATTAAGCAATATATTATATAATATAAAATTTATATTTCACTATAATATTAAAATCTTATAATGTAGTATATTATGGTATAATTTTTAATTTATATTATAGTAGGGCAGCCATGATCAAATGATGTCCTGGGGGCATGAATTGAAATTGTAAATCTCCATTGACTTTGTTGATCTTATTGCTATTGGTCATAAGTATTCGAATGGATTAGATATTGCTAAAGTAGGTGTTACTTTCCCATGGCTTTTTTGCTAGTAGTAATTGTGTTCCACCATACACACATGGATATTGGATTGGACTGCTGTAATGCTCAAGGAGTTTAGATACCATTCCATGAGATTGATCTAGGTGAGTTGCTGGGTCTCAATCTCACCAAGGTGATTGTTGAATGAGTGGTTGAAAATCTGGATCAACAGCTGCAAACTCAAGACCAGAGCTGACTGCATAAGTATCCAAATGGAAATATGATTCAAACAGTCCCTGTGTTGATCAATCACAAGTGTAGAGTGGAAATATCACTCCAGTGTAGAGTGGAAATAGGCACATAACCTGAAGATTTCCCACATTCCTTTTCTGGTAACGTATCTGGCCATAGAGTCCGCGAAGCTGGTAATTTTGGTTCCATCGTGTGTGTATTTCTATGATCTTTTTTTTTCAGTTGTAGCATCAGATTCTTTGTAAGCTTATTTTAAACAATTATAGAATTTTAGAAGATGAATGCTATAATATGTGATTGACTATATAGGTTCTGGTTCAGTTTTTAATTTTTATTTAAATTTTAGATGTGATTTGGCAACAAACAAAAGACTTAACAGGTCACACAGTAATGGAGATTTTTAGATTGTAGACAAGAATTCAAATTGAGCCATTTGTTTGATGTCCAAGAGTTAAAAATGTCAAGTAGTTTTGGCACTAGTTGTCATGCTTATACTAAGTATGTAACACTAAAATGGTAAGTAAAAAAATAGATTTTATAAATATAAGATAGACAATTATAAAGGATAGAGTGATAGCATATAATTGAATAAAGCAACATTTACTACAGCTTTTGTCCTGTGTTATGATAGGTCACATATCTAAATAGAAACCTTTTGATAACTAATGAGTTAATAACACTTAAAAGTCTATAACATTCTATCATTCCAATAACAATTTAAAATGGGCCTTTTCAATGACCAGATTATGCTGAGTCCTTTTGATTATTTAGCAAGGGAATCATGCAAATGCTATCTATCATTCATAACATAATTGAAAATGGGATAGAAAAAAATATTTTTCATTTTTTTTTCTAGCTTTATGATTATCTCAAAATGAAGGAGCCTCTCTATGCTGCCTCATTTATCCCAGATTTTAGCGTCCTGTTTGATGATGAGATCTCTTGAGCAAACTTAAGGGAACTTCAATTGAAGATTATTGTATCTTTTCTTTTATCTCTATCAGTCAAATTGAAGTTAAGTGTTAGACTACATCATGAGTAGTTGCACATGTCCTCAAAGGTCTGTGACACAGTACATGCCCTTGCACTAGTAGGGCAAGATGTGGAACGTGCCCAAAATTTATTAACATGAATTTTCAAAGCTATTGTGCAAGTGCATTTAATGGAGAAAATTGATTTTTTAATAGCATTGTGTTTTTTAACATAAAAATCTTTCTAACTAGACCATTTAAGACCCTAAGTGACTCCACAAGCATTTAAAATTGAAATGCTTGAATGTTTACTGGTTTAGCTGAAAGGGAAATTCAACTTTGTGCATTCAAGTCTATCATATTTCTTGGTGTACATATTGATTGTTACCAAATATGCACTTCTTATGTGGACATGCAAGAAAACCTTTTCATCCAAATCCCTGAACTATAAGATTTGTCCTAGTAGAAGAATATGATAGATTAGTTATCTAACATATGTAACTTTGTTTTGTAGGTGGATTGCTTTGCAAGAGGAGATGAAAGTTGATGTTCAAAGAATCTGGAAAAGAAACCTTGGACGGGATGACAGATGCATAGCTGACCACGGTAAAGAGGTAACATAAGAAATGTTTTTGTTCTTGTTATATGTTATAGAATTATCATTTCCAGATAATTAACCATTTGGCTTCTTTGATTATCAGGCGAGATTTCCATTCTTGGATGAAGATCTCATGGAAACTCTTCTTGATCTTCCACTTTGGGAAATAGCAGACCTTGAAAAATCTTCTGGCCAAGGTGATAAAAAGATTCTAAGACAGGCATGTAGCGATTTCCCAATTTCACCAAGTTATTTTTTTTATTAAAAGAAGGTTCTTTTTCCATTTGCTTTGTGTGCATGATAAATCTTTCATACATCTAGAAATATTAATTTTTTACCTCAGATAAAGCTATGATTAGCCACAGAGTAACATGAATTGCCGTGATTCAGGCGATTTGGCGATCTAACTCAAGGCGAGTGATTCATGGTGAGTTGGTGAATTGGCTCGCTGATTTTTGGGTCAAAAATCACCAAAATTGCCAAAAATTGCGATTCATCAAAAATCACCAAAAATTGGCACGAAAAATCGGCCATGGCCAGCATAAGTTTGTCACTCGAAAACATAAAAAGTTAAATGATTTTTTAATAGTTTATTTGGTCTTTCATCTTTCTTATAACCCTAAAGGACCTTCTAATTGTCTAGTATGAGAAGAAGAGAGGAAAAGTGAGAGAGAAGAAGAGAGAAGATAAACCATAGGGTTTCAAACAGCAAGAAAGAAGAGCATCAAGGAGATCATGGATCTTCATCTTACATACATTATGATTTAATGTCATTTTGATTTGGTTTTATGATTGTCTTTATGGATCTTCGTCTTACACACATTTATTATTTGATAACATTTATAATTCTATGTTCTAGATTCTATATATCTATTTTATGACTCATTATGATCCTATGATTTTTATTTACTTAAGCTACAATTTACATTTTACGTGTGTGATGGATTTATCAATTAGGTTTCTTATTTATGTAAACTTCTGTTTAATGATGTTATAGTGTTTTTTAGTTATATTCAGTAAAAGGTGCATGAAACAAGTTTTAAATTGTTAAAATCTTTAAATTTCAAGGGTTTTTTCACTTTGCTGATTCATAGCGGCGATTCATAGGTGATTCACGATTCGAGTAAGCCTTGCCGATTCCGATTTTTGGTTCTTTGATTAGTCCAAAGAATTCCAAAACTGATGGAAGGCATTATAGTTCCTATCTATCTATCTATCTATATTGACATTGTTGCTCACTTACCATTCAATTCCTTTCAGCTATCCATAAATGCATACCACACTCCAGTATTGTGCATGTCTTTTAATAATGAGCCAATCAAATAGGCAAGAAAACACGACTTAGTGGTGTTCAAATGTTCCTGTGTACCAAGCTCGGGAAATGAAATTACAGATGCATCCATGCATCAGAAAAAAAAAAGGAAAATACTCAAGAAATTGGAAACCATGCATCAATGGTGTGCATGATACTTCTTTACCAGTTGCCCAAAGTGGCAAAAATCATGATTACAGATGCTCAAGTGTTTGTGTACCAAACTCGGGAAATCAAATTATAGATGCAATCATAAGTCAGAGGAAATCTGGAAAATCTCAGGAAATCAGAAAGGCTTCTGTCAACAAACTACAGATATATCCATATCTATATCCTCAAAGGCTGTTGTTTACCAAACTTGTATGAATAGAATTCTGATATGGTTGTATATATTTATCACGATTCTTGATGCGTGAATGAATCAATTCACTTCAATCCCCTCCTAAATTGTAATAAATTAGACACAATTTTTGAAACCATACAAAGATACATATAAAAAATATCCATCAACAAAAATAAATAAAAATATCCAGTTTCAACTTTAACTGATAATAGACAAACCACAGATTGAGAAACACAAAAATTTCGAAAAGCCCTACTTATAATTATTATACATATACATAAGTGCCTACTAACAAAAAATATTAACTAATAATGCACTAATCACAAAGAAAAGGCAAGAATATTTACTCTTCTCAGACTGCCACTTCCAATCTCATTTAGTCATGGTTCTTGATGATTGATTTTCAGGAAATGCAGCTCAATCAGTAGTCCAGCCTAATTAGTTTAGGTTTGATCCATGGTTGGTCAGGAACTCTTATAACACTGATGGGTCCAGTTTCAGTTACATATTAAATAGAAGTAGATTTTTAAGTTGCAAAAATATAAAAACTACATGTTATGCAAGGTGTTGCTCTGCATTTTGTCACCACAAAATATAGGTAACAATACAAAACTTTTTCAACTTAGTTTCACATTTTCTAAGATAATTCATTATTTAATTGGCCAACATTGATCAACCAATCAATCCCAATTCGCATAATGAATCCTTTTATTGAAGGCTTTCGTCAAGTCCTTTTCATTTTTCATTTTATTAAGCCTATGCTTGATTTTTGAAGCCTTAAACGTCCTTATTTGCATTTTTGTGTGTTTAGTTGTTTTTAGTCTCTTTCTTTCGTCTAATCTCTCGCTTTTGGTTTTCCTTACAATTCAGTATATCTTAAGGCTTAATCGGACTTGACAGTGGAAAGATATGACCATTTAAGTGCCCACAAAGTGGACTTTCTAGGCGCAATTGCATATTTAAAATATTAATGTTATATTTTAATGTTGACATTCACTTTAGAAAAATTTAAGTTATGTTTTTAAGTTACTTTATCACTGAAATTTATCACTTAAGTGACTATAATGCAGTTTATGTTATATTTTCATGTTGAGTTGCTTTTTAATTTTTCATTTAAGTGACTTTGTCGCTATATAGCTCTAATTTAACATTGAGTTTTACTTTATATTCTATTTTAAAACATTTAAGTTAAATATTACGTGTTGAATAATATTTACACATGATATATAAACTATATAGTGTAAATATTATATTTGACCCCATTAAGTAATATTAACTCAAAAATCAATTAGGCATGTGCTTAATTGGTCATTAAAGTTGTGCAAACTCAATAACATGTCTTTTTTACATGTTTACTTGCAAATACATATGCAGAGTCCGATTTTGGCTTGAAAGTGCATATTTTAAATATGTAATATGTTGAAAGTTTAGCATCAGTCAAAGTAATACTGATATCTGAATCTATTATGCTCTACTATATATATATATACGTACACATGATAATATGCATACGTATATATGTACAAATATGTATTTATATAAGTTACACAAGACATGATTCAGATCGGGCGTATATTACTGATGTTGCCGATTCACATTGGGTTATTGTCATTATTGATATTATTGTTGTTGTCGATTCACATTGGGTTACTATCATTAATGATATTATACTATTGTTATCTCTGATTAGGGATCGGGCTCCATTTATGTTGCCATCGATATACATATTAAGTATTATCGAACATGTTTTATTTGGCATGATTAACTGCCAGTTGTTTATGCTAACTAGCGGTTGTGACCGTGTAAGGTCATGACTCTACGTGGCCTCATGCCCCTACGGGGACATGACCCTTCATCTTATATAAGTATTTGCTCTCATCGGTGGATAAGGCAATATCAATACATGACATGCTTGCAGTCCCAGTATCGAAGAGTAATATTGCAAATTATCAAATACATTCTTTATAGCATTCAGTATTCCAGACAAAGCACATTGGAGCATTCTGAAGGTACACTCCTACTACACACAAACAATAAGAAGTAAAGTCTGATATCATCTGATATTCTTTCTATCAAAGATCCGATAAAAAATAACTTGGTATTAGAGCCATTTTGATAAGAACTTATATATATATATATAATTTCAGACTTTACCATTTTTTGAATTTTTATTTTTTTAAAATCAAAATGGTTAACCACATGAGGTTAGAAGATAGATTGGAGGGGGCATCAAATTTTTCTTCATGGAAAATTCATGTCATGATAATTCTAAGAGAAATGGAATTAGAAGAGTATGTAGAATCTAATAAAACTATTCTGGAAAATGATCCAGACAAAACAACATGGAAAAGACACAACAATAAAGCCATGAAAATAATTATAGACTCAGTTAAGGATCATATTCTTCCTTCTATTTCTAGCCTTTCTGCAACATTTGAAATGTTCTCCACTATCAAGAACACCTTTGAAATCAATAATACTAGCAGTTTGCTGACCTTAAAGCAGGATTTATTATGCATAAAAATGAATAGTGGGGAAACTATTACTTCATATTTTCTAAGAATCTCTGAACTAAAAAATCAACTTGCTACAATTGGAAGTCAAGTTGATGATAAAGAACTTACCATGATTTCCCTAAGGGGACTTCCTCTATCTTGGGAAACCTTTATTCAAGGACTAAGCTCTCGACTTGAGCTTCCAAAATTTGAATTACTCAAGAATGAATGCACTCAAGAGGAATCAAGATTAGTGTCGAGGAGGAGGAGCTTAAATCAAGAAGGAGACATTCATGCACTTCAAGTAAGCTCCAACAGAAAAGGAAAATTCAATCGAAATAGGAGAGAATCCAACAAACCTAAGAGGAAAAGAGATTGGTCAAAAGTGAGATGTTTTAAATGCGACAAAATTGGTCACTCTCATAATGTCTGTCCTAAACGAAAAAGAATTCAATCTGCTCTAGCAGAAATAAAAGAAGAAAAGGATGAAGTAGAAGAAAATCATGCATTTTATCTAGCACTCTCCAATAAGTTAAACTCAAACAAAAACACTTGGATCATAGATAGTGGAGCATCATGACATATAACAGGTTTTAGAGACAAATTTGAAAACTTCTCTAAATGCAACTCAGAAGAGGTAACCATTAGGGATACCTCCACTCATCCAATTAAAGGTATTGGATCTTGTTCCATTCATCTAAATTTTGGCATTACTCTTCAACTTAACAATGTTTCATATGTACCTGGAATTAAAAGAAATCTAGTCTCTATATTTGGCTTTTTTTTATCAAGGATATAAAATTGCTTTTCAAGAAGACAGAGTTTTGCCTTGGCCTAAAAATGCTAACATCAAGAAAGCCATCACTATTGGTGTTAGAAATGGGAGCTTATATAAACTTTGTAATCAACAAAAATTTTTACTAAGTCATGAAATCCCAGAGTCTACAGAAATCTGGCATAGGAGATTAGATCACCTACATTTCCATGCATTGTCATCTATAGGGAAAATTGCCAAAGGGTTACCTAATCTAAAATCTGATCACTTAGGTGTCTGCAAAGGCTGTGCCCTAGGTAAAAATGTCAAGAAAACCTTTCCCAAAAGTGTTCATAAATAAAAAACAATTCTGGAACTCATTCATTCTGACCTATTTAGTTCTATGTCTATCCCCTCTTTAAATGGGTGCCTCTATTATGTAATCTTTATTGATGATTACTCTAGGAGAACTTGGATCTATTTCTTAAAACAAAAGGAGTCTAGTGAAGTACTCTCAAAATTCAAGAATTCAAAGCCCTAGTAGAAAATCGGTTAGGAAAGAAAATTAAAATTTTAAGATTAGATAATGGAGGAGAGTACATCTCTGAAATTTTAAAAGATTTTTGCATTACTGTTGGGATTAAGAGGGAGTTTTTTGTACCTTATAATCCTCAACAAAATGGAGTTGCAGAACGTAAGAATAGATCAATTGTCAAATCAGCCAAAGCTATGATGTATGATCAAAACCTTCATACTTTGTTCTAGGTTGAAGCATCTAACTCTGTTGTTTAGATTCAAAACCGATGTCCGGATTAAGTCTTGGAAAATACCACTGTAGAAGAAGTATTTACATGCATCAAACCAGATCTAAGTCACCTAAGGATATTTGGGTGTCCAGTCTATGCGCACATTCCTAAAGAAAAGAGAACAAAGCTAGAACCATCCGGGAGGAAAGGAATTCTCATCGGGTATAGTGAAAATTCCAAAGGTTATAGGGTCTATATTCCAGGTCAGAAAACAATTGGAATCAACAGGGATGTTAAATTTGAAGAAGACGTTGCCTTCAACCTTTCTAAAAATAATGATGAGCTATTCACACAACCTACCACTGAAACAAATGAAGATCATGTAGTAGAGAATGAGAGGGAGTGATACTTCATCTCCTGTACCTACTTCAGTGTAATGTCCCCTCTTTAGTTCGACATGGCATTGATCATGGATTTGCCTATTACAGACTCTCGTAGGCAAATGGTGTGGAAAGAGAGTCAATTCTGCGGATCAGATAGTCATATCTTGCTCTTGAAGAAGTGTTAAGAGGTTATATTTTATCATTATGTGATATTGGGGCCCACATGTTATAATTTTAATTTGAGTTGCACTTTTTATTTTATAAAATTACTTTATTATAAAAAAGTGCATTATAATGAGAAATTATAAAGGATGTTTTTAGAAGTTCTAGCAACTTCTTAGAAAAGTGAATAAATAGAGGGCTGGGCCTCTCATTTGGACATGCTTGGATTGGAGAACTCTTCTACTTCTTCATTGTGAAGACATTTGTGGACTTTGGATCTGCAAATTATTCGATCTTTGGGAACGAATCACTCCCTTGGATTGGCGACTTTGAGGGTGTGAAATATCACCTGAATTGTTGCATAATTGGAGTTGGTATTCAGCCATCTCATTGGAGCTTATTGAGAATTCATTGTTAGGGTTTGTTTTTGGTTGGAATAAGGATTTCAGATTTGCCCTATCATTGGAGAAGCATTTGACAAGAGTTTGAAGACAGAATAAGTGCATTTTCAGAATTGGCAAAGCAGGGTTCGGAACCACATAATTGCTCATATCTCCTCAACCCCTTGGAGTTATTTTTTATGGTTTTACAGGGTTACTACCTAACCCTAGGCGCCCATTTTCCTTGCATTTGGGGGTCCCAAAATCCTAATATTATTTTATTTCAGCAGCCGTACAGGTACGGCCTGGTACGGCCCTGCTAGTTTGGGCAGCAGCAGCAAATTAAGGATAGTTTGGGGGTGCGGTTGGAGGTCTTCATCAACGATCTGCAGCAAAACGTGGTGTTCTTCCATAGTTCTTCAAACCAGGTTCTTGCATTCTGAAATATATGTCAATTTTTGGGTAAATTTGCTGTCATACAGTCATTGTAATAATCAGACCAGAATTGGTAATAAAATAATTTTAGAATTTATGGCATTGTAATTGAAATATAGTTCAATGGTTTTATATATACTGTAATTCTGTGATTATATTCTGAAAGTATCAAATCTAAAATTACCATATTCTGAATATTGTTACTGTTACACGCCAAGTGTTTGACAAAATTCCTAAGTTCAGTTTGAGGGTTTCTGTGGCCTTTATAGAGAGGGACATTACAGTGGTATTAGAGCTATAAGTCCTGCCATCCTGTGGAGGTCTTATAGGGAATTTGGAACAGCTGGATAGGAGGGAAAGTGTTTGACGAAATGTCAAAACACTAAAATCAGAGCATGTGACAAAGGCCTTATAATTTCCGCAATACCAAAGCAAGACAAGATAGGATTTCTGACCTGCAGAGCGAACAGTCTAGCTCATCTATCCAGGTGGACATAGAATCCAGTCATACAGACACAGGGGAGGTATTTTTTGATCAAGACTACGACTACAATATGGATAGAGGCGGGAATGCCGGTCCAGATCCGCAAGAGGAAAGATTTTTACAGTTATTAGACACCCTGGCACAGGGACAACGATTAGCCGAACAAAGAGCACAAGAACAGAATCAGAGAATGGAGCTTATGATGCAGATGATGGCTCGACAAATGGGGTTGAACGCTAACATAGGAGGAGGAAATAATCAGAATGGTCACAATCAGAATGGGAATAATCAGGATGAGAGACATAATGGAGGCGAACAAATTGGGAACAATTTCGGTCATGGCCCCCAGCAAGCTCGGACAGTAAGTTCGAGGCCTATGATTCCTACGTTCCTTCCTAGAGCTCCAGAGCAGCCGGTACCAGAACCCCAGATCACTGACATACAGGATCAGCTGAGGAGAGATTGGGAAGCAGGAGGACCAGATTTTACAGCTGCAATCACCTTTAGAGAATATATGGATGTGCGGATGAAGCATATGCCCCATGGACAAGACAGGACTCAGAACTATGAGCTACGAAAGAAAGTAGGAAAACTACAGTTACCATATTATGATGGCTCGGGAAAGTCTACAGCAAGAGCTTGGGTTCAAAAGCTTGACACATACTTTCAATTGAATCCTATGTCTGAGGAAGAAGCTATTAAGTATGCAACAATTCACCTGGATGGGTTAGCACACGAATGGTGGCATCATGGTATGATCACTATGGGTCATGCACACATTATCTCATATGTGGAGTTTACGGAGAGACTGATTGAACGTTTTGATAAGAAAGATCCAGAACTCCATTTCAAGGAATTAGCCCAGCTTAAACAGTGGGGCTCATTGGAAACATACATTTCAGAGTTTCAGAAACTTGCAGTGTTAGTAACAGATGTATTTGAATGAAGGCTATTGGTTTTATTTATGGATGGGTTAGTTGATCCATTGAGAGGGTGGATTAAAGCTCTCAACCCTCCCACTTTGCAGGAAGCCATTAAGAAAGCTCGTGGCATAGATTCCTCTTCAGCTTCTAAAAATAAATTTCAGGCAAAGAGTTTCCCTTCAGGGAAAGATAAGGACAGGAAACCCTTTCATAGAGAGGCACAGCTACCTAAGGAAGAAAGTAAGAGGCTGGACAAGGAGACACTTAATGACTTGCGTAGGAAGAAGCTATGCTTCTATTGCAAAGGCCCGTATGAGTACGGCCATGACTGTCCTATGAGGCCAAAAGGGAAGGCCAACCGGGCAATGTGGGCTTATTACGAAGGCTCAGATTCAGATGGTTCAGAACATCATGATGAGGATCCTGATGAAGCAGAGGGAGAGCAGGAGATAGACAGTGCAGGGCAAAGGCAGGAAACAAAGCTACATTTACAGGAAGCACGACTGTCTAGTATCCAGAGAGAGGGATCTTTCAGACTTCGGGGAGTCTTGGCTGGACAGAAGGTTATTACATTGTTGGACACAGGTGCCACGCATAATTTCATTGATGCACGATTTGTAGAGAAGCGTGGACTCATTACTGAGGAGTTCGAAGGACTAAGAGTCAAGGTAGTTGATGGATACACTCTTCGTTGTGACAGGATGGTACGAGACTTACCTTTGCGCTTGAACAACTATGAGTTTAAGGCGGATTATCATGTGGTCAACATGGGTGACATGGACATAGTACTTGGGATGCAGTGGCTACATTCCTTGAAGGTGGTTACCCTGAGATTAGAGGATATGGAGATACAATTCGAAATGAATGGTAGGATTCATGTGCTAAAGGCTATCCGTAATGGAGACATCAGGACTATCTCATTTAGGCGGCTGGAGAGATTAACTAGGCATAATGATATAGAGTGGGCAGCAGTTTGTACTTTGATACCTACACAGGAGGAGCAACATAAGGTGGAATATCATCCTGATATTCAGAAGTTGAGGATTAAGTACGAAAAGGTATTCAGTGAGATTCCACCAGGCAGGCCACCGGACAGAGGTATTGAGCATATAATTGAACTGGAGGAAGGTGCTAAACCTATCATGATCACACCATATCGATATCCAAAGCGACTCAAGGATGAGATCGAAAGGACCATTGAGGAGTTGCTAGCTATGGGGCACATCCGACCTAGTAAGTCACCTTTTGCATCTTCTGTTGTTTTGGTAAAAAAGAAGGATGGAACGCTTCGGATGTGTATTGATTACAGGGCATTAAATAAGAGAACCATTAAGAACAGGTATCCTATTCCTCGCATTGATGAGTTGATAGATGAATTGCATGGGGCCTGTTATTTCACGAAAATTGATTTGAGATCAGGATATCACCAGATCAGAGTCCGTGAACAGGATATTGAGAAAACTGCTTTCAGATGTCACTGTGGGCACTTTGAGTTTGTAGTCATGCCTTTCGGCCTGACCAATGCACCTGCCACTTTCCAGTCCACTATGAACAGAGTTTTCCACCATCAGTTGAGGAAATTCGTGCTGGTGTTTTTTGATGACATTTTGATCTATAGCCGATCATGGCAAGAGCATCTAGAGCATTTGGAGACGGTGTTGAGCATTCTATAGAAGGAGTCCTTGTATGCAAAGGAGTCCAAATGTGACTTAGGGATGACCGAGCTGTTATATTTAGGACACATCATTAGTGCAGAGGGAGTGCGGATGGATCCTGAAAAGATACGCGCTATTGTTGATTGGCCTCCACCAGAGAACCTTACACAGTTAAGAGGGTTCCTTGGTTTATGTGGTTTTTATCGCAGGTTTGTCAGTGGCTACTCACGACATGCAGCTCCCATGACAGATTTACTGAAAAAAGGGGAATTTGTGTGGACTTAGAAGGCACAGGACTGTTTTATGAGATTTAAGGAGATAATGACTACGTGCCCAGTTCTAGCATTACCTGATTTCACGAAGCCATTTGAGCTTCAATGTGATGCATCTGGAGAGGGAGTAGGTGCTGTACTTATGCAGAATAAGCACCCCATAGCTTATGAGAGCAGGAAGCTCAGAGGCCCTGAGCGTTCATTCAGTATATATGATAAGGAGATGTTGGCCATCATGCATGCTTTGGCCAAATTCAGACAATATCTTGTGGGTAGCAAGTTTTGTATTAAAACTGATCATAACAGTCTGAGGCATTTCTTGGGACAGCAGGACCTGAATGATCGCCAACAAAAGTGGGTAAGTAAGTTGCAGGCATATGATTTTGACATCTCATATGTCAAGGGAACTCAGAATGTTGTTGCAGATGCTCTATCTCGAAGGCCACACCTCACTCTTATGGTTCGGATATCAGAGGATTGGCGACACTTGATTATAGCAGAGTATGCCAGAGATACATGGGCCTCCGATATAGTAGAGGGAACAGTGATTGATACCAGATACACACTTTTGGATGATTTGATCATTTACAAGAACAGGATTTACCTAGTCCCAGGATCGAAGGTTAAGCAACTGATTATGAGAGCACTTCACGACTCACCGACAGCAGGCCATCCCGGGTACTTCAAGACTTACAAGTCAGTTCGAGAGCGGTTCACTTGGAAAGGGCTGAAAGCTGATGTTTTGCGGTATGTTCGAGAGTGTCTTGTTTGCCAGCAAAACAAACAAGAACACAGCTATCCGGCAGGGCTCCTACAGCCACTTCCGATTCCCGACAGGAAGTGGGAATGCATCTCCATGAACTTTATCACAGGTTTGCCCAAGGTACAAGGACGAGATTGTATTTATGTGGTGGTAGATAGATTAACGAAATATGCTCATTTCTTTCCTATCACCACTACACATTCAGCAGCTCAGGTGGCAGAGGTTTTCTTTCGGGAGGTTTTCAAATTGCACGGCTTGCCTCAGAACATTGTGAGTGATAGGGATAGCCGTTTAATGAGTTACTTTTGGCAGGAGGTATTCCGGTTATGTGGCACGGAGCTTACACCCAGCACTAGCTATCACCCACAAACCGATGGTCAGACAGAAATTGTGAACAAATGGGTGGAAGGGTATTTAAGGAATTATGTGGCAGCTCAGCAGCGAGCTTGGGTCAGATGGATATATCTCTGCGAGTATTGTTACAATACTACATATCATATGACTATACAGATGACACCCTTCATGGCACTTTACGGTTATGAAGCACCTAGTTTCTTGGATTTGTTGTCGAGCGACAGCCGGGTACCCAGTGCAGGTGAATTATTACAGGAGAGTAAGGATATAGTTGCTACCCTCAAAGACAATATTGCAAGAGCTCAGAACCAGCAGAAGCAGTATGCAGACCAGAAGAGAACTGAGCGTAGTTTTGAAGTAGATGATATGGTTTACCTCATTTTGCAGCCATACAGGTAATCTACTCTTAAGAAGAGTGGGGCAGAGAAACTTAAGCCACGCTATTATGGACCATTCAGGATTATCAGGCGAGTTGGTAAAGTGGCTTATGAGTTGGAGCTTCCCGCAGACAGCAGAGTGCACAATGTGTTTCATGTGTCACGCCTCAAGAAGGCGTTGGGTCAGAATGTGGTGCCTTCTGCAGTATTACCTCCTTTAGACGATGAGGGAAAATTGATTTTAGTACCAGAATCCATCCTGGAGAGCAGAGAAAAGCAGCTTCGTAGAAGGGTGATCAGAGAATACTTGGTTAAGTGGAAAGATTTACCTGTTGAGGATGCTACTTGGGAGGGGGAGGCTATTTTGCAGCACCCGGCGTTGAGATTGCTTGAGGCCAAGCAATTTCAGGAGGGGCGGACTGTAATGTCCCCTCTTTAGTTCGACATGGCATTGATCATGGATTTGCCTATTACAGACTCTCGTAGGCAAATGGTGTGGAAAGAGAGTCAATTCTGCGGATCAGATAGTCATATCTTGCTCTTGAAGAAGTGTTAAGAGGTTATATTTTATCATTATGTGATATTGGGGCCCACATGTTATAATTTTAATTTGAGTTGCACTTTTTATTTTATAAAATTACTTTATTATAAAAAAGTGCATTATAATGAGAAATTATAAAGGATGTTTTTAGAAGTTCTAGCAACTTCTTAGAAAAGTGAATAAATAGAGGGCTGGGCCTCTCATTTGGACATGCTTGGATTGGAGAACTCTTCTACTTCTTCATTGTGAAGACATTTGTGGATTTTGGATCTGCAAATTATTCGATCTTTGGGAACGAATCACTCCCTTGGATTGGCGACTTTGAGGGTGTGAAATATCACCTGAATTGTTGCATAATTGGAGTTGGTATTCAGCCATCTCATTGGAGCTTATTGAGAATTCATTGTTAGGGTTTGTTTTTGGTTGGAATAAGGATTTCAGATTTGCCCTATCATTGGAGAAGCATTTGACAAGAGTTTGAAGACAGAATAAGTGCATTTTCAGAATTGGCAAAGCAGGGTTCGGAACCACATAATTGCTCATATCTCCTCAACCCCTTGGAGTTATTTTTTATGGTTTTACAGGGTTACTACCTAACCCTAGGCGCCCATTTTCCTTGCATTTGGGGGTCCCAAAACCCTAATATTATTTTATTTCAGCAGCCGTACAGGTACGGCCTGGTACGACCCTGCTAGTTTGGGCAGCAGCAGCAAATTAAGGATAGTTTGGGGGTGCGGTTGGAGGTCTTCATCAACGATCTGCAGCAAAACGTGGTGTTCTTCCATAGTTCTTCAAACCAGGTTCTTGCATTCTGAAATATATGTCAATTTTTGGGTAAATTTGCTGTCATACAGTCATTGTAATAATCAGACCAGAATTGGTAATAAAATAATTTCAGAATTAATGGCATTGTAATTGAAATATAGTTCAATGGTTTTATATATACTGTAATTCTGTGATTATATTCTGAAAGTATCAAATCTGAAATTACCATATTCTGAATATTGTTACTGTTACACGCCAAGTGTTTGAGAAAATTCCTAAGTTCAGTTTGAGGGTTTCTGTGGCCTTTATAGAGAGGGACATTACATTCAGATGATGTTGAAAATAATAATAATAAAAAGAGATCACTTTGGTCCAGAAAATTCATAGAAGAAAATCATGTTGAACCTTGATGTAGTATTAAAAGAAAGCAAGAAAACAAGAACTCAATCTTGTTATGTTGCATTAGTAACAAAACTTATCAAATCAGAACCTTCTAACACTAAAGAAGCCTTATCAAGTCAACCTTGGAAAGAAGCTATGATTGAAGAATACAATTCAATAATAAAAAATGATGTATGGGATGTTGTACCCAGACCTAAAAACAAATCAATAGTTTCTTCCAGATGGCTGTACAAAATCAAGCATGCACCTAACGACAACATTGAGAAATACAAGGCAAGATTTGTAGCACAAGGTTTTTCACAGAAGGAAGGTATCGATTATGAGGAAACTTTTGCTCCAGTTGCTAGGTATACATCAGTCAGAACCATCTTGGCCATTGCAACATCTAAAGGATGGAAAGTCCAAATGGATGTTAAGACAACTTTTCTAAATGGTGAAATTGAAGAAGTGTACATTGAGCAATTAGAAGGATTTATTACTCAGAACAATAATACTTATATATGTAAGTTAAAGAAAGCACTACATGGGCTCAAACAAGCTCTCAGAGTGTGGTATGAAAGAATAAACAGTTATTTTAGAAAGCTAGGGTATTTTAAGAATGAAGCTGACCCTAATCTATATTTCAAAATAGATGGAAATGACATGATTATTCTTGTGTTATATGTTGATGACTTATTAGTTACAGGTGAAGAACATCTAATAAGAAAATGCAAACAAGAATTGACAGATGAATTTGACATGAAATACTTAGGTCTTCTTCACTACTTCCTAGGACTGGAAGTTTGGCAAAAGGGAAACTACATCTTTTTAAACCAAGGAAAATATACTATTGATATTCTAACAAAGTTTGGAATGATGGATTGCAGACCAACTTCTACTCCTATGGAACTTAATTTACATAAACTGAAGGATGACATGGATAAATCTGAACCTACTAATCATACTCTCTATAGACAAATCATTGGTTCATTGATGTATTTAGTGAATACTCATCCTGACATATGTTATGCTACTAACACCTTGAGTCAGTTCATGGTTACTCCAAAGAAGATACACCTGATGGCAACTAAAGATATCCTAAGATATCTAAGAGGAACTATTGGCATGGGAATTAGATATGATCAGGTTGAGATAAATCTTCATGGTTTTTCAAATTCAGATAGGGCAGGCAGTTCTACTGAGTGTAAGAGTACTTCAAGGTGTTGCTTCAGTCTTGGATCCAGGATAATTTCTTAGTTGAGCAAGAAACAGTCCTCAGTTGCATTAAGCTCTACTGAAGCATAATACATAGCCTCTTCCTTAGGAGCTAGAGAAGCTGTATGGCTATGAAAGCTTTTATTTGATCTGTTTAGAGAAACTTTGAAGCCTACTGTCATTGTGATAACTAGAGTTGTATTAAACTTTCAGTTAATCCAATGTTTCACAATCGATACAAGCATATTGAAATTCCCTATCACTACATTAGAGATATGGTAGATCTAGATATCATCAAACTTGAGTACATCAGTACTAATGAACAAACAACTGACATTTTTACCAAGCCTCTTGCTAAAGTGAAGTTGGTATACTTCAAAAAAAAACTTGGTATGATTAAATTGTAATCTTAAACATTCAATTTAATTTCAATTCATATCTATTTATGCTTCTATGATTATTGCTTCAAATATGTAATGAAAGGTGACGGTCTTTCATGGACATATATATTCAGAAGGTAATCTTTGTAAGGTGACTATCTTCCAAATGATAAGCCTGTTATTATGACTATTGGTCCAGATGTTCCGGAAGTTATGATAAACAAATGCATTATGATTACTATAGATATTGTTTTGGACAATTAGAGATCATAATTTATGTTATGATAGTTTTCATAGCATTGTGATTTATGTTATTTGACGACTCTCTATTTCTTAGAGTGGTAGTGTCAAATAATGTATTATGTGTAGATATTCTAATATCTGGATTCTTTATTACTTATCCCATGCTAAAGAGGGAGTGTTGAAAGTTTAACATCAGTCAATGTAATATTGAGTATCTGAATCTATTTTGCTCATATATATATAGCATATATATATATATATACACACATATGATAATATGCATACTATATATGTACAGATATGTATGTATATACATTACACAAGACATGATTTAGATCGGGCCTATATTAATGATGTTGCTGATTCACATCGGTGTCATTATTGATATTACTGCTATTGTCGATTCACATCGGGTTACTATTATTTTTGATATTATAACATTGTTATCTCCGATTAGGGATCAGGCTCCATTTATGTTGTCATCGATATAAATAGTAAGTATTATTGAACATGTTTTATGTGATGTGATTAACCGCCAATTGTTTATGTTGACTAACAGTTGTGACCACGTAGGGTCATGACCCTACGTGGCCTTTGGCCATGTAGAGTCATGCCCCTACGGGGACATGACCCTTCATCTTATATAAGTATTTGCTCTCATCGGTGGACAAGCCAATATCAATACATAACATACTTGCAGTCCCAGTATCGAAGAGTAATATTGCAGATTATGAAACACATTCTTTTCAGCATTCAGTATTCCAAACAAAGCACATTGGAGCATTCTGAGCGTACACTCTTGCTACACAGAAACAATAAGAAGTAAGTAAAGTCTGATATAATCTGATATTCTTTCTATCAGAGATCCTATAAAAAATAACATAATGGACTTCTAAGAGTTCATTTACTTGAGAACTTCCCTCTACATGCAAGCAACTTTACATTTAATAGCACTTTGAGAGTGTGATTTGCACTAGGAAGCCAAGTTGTGGACTCTGGAAAATAAAAAAGTATATTTTTAAATATGCAATGGGCTACCAAGACCGTGATTTGCATGTAAATGGCTCTTCCAGCCAACATGTAATATGCAATGAGCCCAATAGAGTGCGATTTTGCACTACAATAGATGTAGTGGAGCCCCAGGAACCCGTCTTTTGCTTTCCAAGGCCAAAAATGCCTAAGTTATAACATGCATTACATATTTTAAATATGGAATGGCCAATAGAGAGTGTGATTTGCATTATAACATGCATTACATATTTTAAATATGGAATGGCCAATAGAGAGTGCGATTCGCATTATAACATGCATTTTTTAAACTCAATGTTTCATGTAATGCCTCCAAGAGAGTGCGATTTGCACTTCCAGGCCACACATGGATGCATTTTAAATATGTTGTTGCATTCCTAGACCCTGATTTTGTTTCCCAAGTAAAAACGTGGATATTCCAAGGCAAAATGCCTCATGTAATTACATCCATAGGGTTCGATTTTGCATTTCAACACATGCAAATGGTTTTAGGAAACATGTTTTTGCATTCCTAAAGAAAAACACCTCATCTATTGGCACTTTAAGGCACCTTTTTTTCAAAAACGACTCTGAAATTTGCATTTGGAAGTCATGAAATTCACATTTCCAGCCATGTTCTTGCATTTGGAAGAAACTTTTTGCAAGGAAATGCATAAGAAGGGCATGCTTTTTTCAAAGGCACCCAAGAACATTTTCCAAGCAAAAATGTTTTCTTTACAAGGGTTTTCTAACTTTCATTTCATCATTACATGCAAAAATTGCCCAAGTATTTGAGCATGGAGATTTATATTTGCAATTTTGAAATCGTCAAAAGCTTTTGAGTTGTTGAATGCAAATACACTTGGAGAGTTTGATTTTAGAGAAGAATCTTTCATTTCAACTTCTCTTTCCTCCAAATTTGGCTCATTGAGCTCCAAAAGTAGAAGATTTCAACTTTCTTTGTGTTTCTTGCTTACTTTGCTATTATGCTGCATTATTTGGCTCATCTTTATCCATTTGTTCAAAGGCATGCCATATCTTTTGCATGTTTTCTTTAAATAAGATGAAATCTTCTCATTTCAAATGGTTGAAAATCCTTCAAACTCCAAAAACGAAATCGCATGTAGAAGAACACCTTGAAGTTTGTCATGTCCATGTCAATGGCAAAAGGTATGTTTTTGTTTTGTGCTCAGTTTTCTTGTTTGTTTGTTTGTTTGTTTACTTGTTTTGATTTCTTATTTGGAAGAGAGTTGAAGAATCCTATCCAAGAATGCAAGTGCATCTACATCCTTTCACCTTTCATGTTTTCATGTCAATACATCTTTCATCCATTTTCCAACACATGCAATTACATCCTCTAAATCCCGATTGCAGGTGTAGTTACCACATGTAATTAACTCTAGAGAACCCAATTTTGGTAAAAGGCCGCTCTTATAATACCAAAGTCACCATTTGTACACATTCCTATGCGTCTAGCTTGCATTCTTGGCCATATAAACAAAAAGCTATCATTACCCACACACAATCCATCTTTCTAAGTCTTTGTTTCTCCAAATGCATATGCTTTCCGAATCATTTCCAGCCATCACATGTGTTTCATGTGAGTATTTAAATAATACTCTGAACACCTTGTTTCTCATAAATCTACCTTTTCCAATCAAGGACTAACGTGTTCATGTAGCCAATCCCTCCAAATGATGTATTTACTTTTTGGAATTTCATTGTTGTAGTGCAAGACATGTCTGTGCCATCAAAATCTAAAGGAAAGATGAAATACCAATATGATAAGGAGATGACTCATGCAATTGCATCACTCGTCTCATCTCCTCAGTATCAAGTATCAAATACAGAGATTGGGCATGTAAACATGGCTGATTTCCCACAAAACATCAAAGCCCTTGCTAACAGAGAGATGAAATGTATCAAAAGAAGCAATATTCATCGAGTGTCTACTTTTCCCATGGCTGCACTGGAACTTGAGTTTGTCTTGTGATGTTCTCGACATTTCAGCTCAAAGACAAAAAAATCAAGAATGCGGATGAAAAGGTCATCATTAGCCTGGATAAGTACATCATTAAAAAAATCTTCAAAGCTCCCCATAATTTAGAATGTGTAGTTTTGACTAAAGAGATGTCCTTACAATTATGGAATCAGGCCAAATTGGATTATCAAAGGCACATAAATACATATTGGTTGGATAATAAGAGAACTATTTTTTCTCGATGGCCGAGAACAATACATAGATCCGACTTCAAACCCAAAGTTAAGGATTTGATAACTCTTGTCCATAGAGTTTGTGGCCTTGATGAATTTTGAGATTTTGAACCATGGATGTATAAGTTTATTCTTTAGATCTTTGATAACAAGGAACCCATCTACTAGGGAGAACTTATAAGCACATTGCTATGTGAGCAATTGCTTAATGCGGGAACATCAACACCTTTCTACATGAATTTGTACTTGGTATACATTGCTGTGGCCATGGGAACGTTCTCAGGAGTTTCCACCAAGGGGGGATCGGATTGTAGTTCCTTTTGGGGACTATTATGATCACATTACATTGACCAAAGAAAATATCATTACAAGAGAGTCCAAGATGCATTTTTCAAACATTTCAGTGTCAATCTGATAAAGAGATGGTAATCAAAAGAGTATCAGATGAAGCTTGGTAGAGGATAAATTAGTTTAGATGCATCTTTTTGCAATTTCCAATTTTCACCTATTTGAGAGTTGTTTATTTTCAAGGGGAATTGTATACCTTACCAAGATACCCTATTGATAGGATTATTTTGATAAAGTTGGCCATGTAGGTCATGGAGGTGCAATCATACCAACATAGTTAGCACAAGCCAAGATTCAACATTACCACTACTAGACCTCTTGTCATTGGTTAATGGAAGCAGATCTTCAACTTATCACCTTGAAGAAATTCAAAGCTAGGTTAGACTTCGATTACTGGTGGATGCATTCAAGAATCAAAAGAGCATTCACTCATGTTCATCACATGGAGGGTGTATGGATTAACTTACATAGAGAGGTGGACATTATGAAGATGGACTACTGTAGGGTCACATTGCAGCAAATCATCGACATCAACATGGTTGGGATTCCACCGAGTTTTCAAGTTGAAAATGATGATGTCATCCTAGATCCAGAATATCACAAGGCTGGCTTTGACAAGCATTTCCCATTTCCTATTCTGTGGCAATAGAAGGAAGGCATTTCCATCTTTGATAAACTCCAATCTATCTTAGTAAATACCAATAAGTGGCTAAAAATCTAAAATTGAATACATCCAAAACTCGCGTTAGATTGGAGTCATTTTGGACCTATTGGATGAGCATCTCAGGTGGTGATTACAAGCAAGGATAGTTCATCCTCTTCAGGGCCAACTTAAACTCTCAAATTCAAGCTCAAAGGTGGAAAAGGATCAAAATCACCTCTAGAATCTTCTCAAGCACCCATATTGGCCCAAGGATCAGAGGAAGAATTTGATGAAGGAGATGAAGGGGAAGAGGGAGAAATAATGATCATATCTCCCCCATGGCCAACAAATAACTAGTATCCATCCACTCAAGAAAGACCCTTCTTGGACGCCATAGACAATGATGTGGATTCATTCTCTACCGTTTTTATAACCCTACCATTTTCGATATTTGACACTCCACATCACTTCGACAGCTCTTATCCTCACAACGGAGTAGCATGAGAACTTGGGAAATGTGTTTGAAGATTTTCCAACTCTCATAGAACATCAAGTTTCCCAACTTGATATCTCGGTTGCAAGGTTTGAGATTTTCACGACAGAGTCATTACAGAGGACACCCATGGTTTTGGCCACGCAAATTGAACAATCACAACATAAATATAATCAGAATCAATGTTTGTTGTAGCCACTTCCCCTATTCTAGTAGATGAAGGTTTCTATTTGCCCGCATGTTTGGGAAAAATCACTATGAAGAGAAGGAAGGTTGTAGTACCTCCAAACAATTTCCCTGTCAAGAAGACTAAGTCTAAATCTTTGAAACCTAAGGTTGTTTCCAGAATTGTTTATTTTGAAAAGACCAAGTATGCCGAGGTTGCAGAACCTTTGGTAAACAAACTAGCTGAGGAGCTCAATCACTCAGATTCCAAGTTCACCAAAATTGAACTTGGTAAATAGTCCCAATTGGGGTGTTTGCAAGATGCTCAAGATGCACTCGCCAATTTGTCAAAGAGCAACCACAAGCTTTGAGAGAAGAAGAATCAGTTGAAGCAGGAGATTGGTCATCTTAATGTGGTCTTCTGTCAACAGTCTTCATAGCTTGTAGTTATCACATCTTAAACAATTCAGGAGAATCGGAGAGCCGAAGCAACAAAGGCTTGGTTCGAAGAAGTGATCTCTGAAGGAGTTCAATCCATCAAGGATGCGGTCAAAGTTCTTGAATGTACCAGAGGTGTTGAGGAGATACTACATGACATGATTGCCTCTTTAAATCAAGAAACCAATACCTTGAAAGAAATTTTAGGTGTTTGGGATCAAATGGAAAATGTTGACTTAGCTACCTTGATTGCATGTGACGTCATTCCATCTTTTGATATGTTCAGTGGTACATTGATACAGGGAGAGGTTGGGATGAGTTTCAGGTGCGGGAAAAAAGGGTCTCAATTTGGGGATGAAGGAGGGGGGGAGGTTTCATAGTATATATATATGACTGAAAATGCTAATTATGAAATGATACTTCAATATAACATACCAAATATAGTTGAATATATAAAATTGAAATGCGATTCACAAACCATTAGTTCAAATTTGAAACTTGAAACTTCATAACTATTACCAATGATCATTGAACTTAGTAAAATACTAAAACTTTTAAACATAATAATGATAATGATAAATGAAGAATATAAACCACATAGTACCATGTAAGTCAACCATTGACTATCAATTTATCAAATGACAAAGATGAAAGATTCAAAATTCATTGTTCAAATATGAATATCATATATCATAAAGATGCTCATGATGACAATGAGCGTAGTGGCATGAAACAATGAAATGAAATAATGTGTCATAGCCAATCAGAGTGCGTACAATCAACAAAATGACAAAATGTCAATAATGAGAATGTAATGATCTCAAGTGCTCTCTAATTATCCCCTATACTAAAGTCTTCATCACTAGAACTACTAGACTCTGCGTGGGTAAAATCCTGATCCTCCAAAGGAACACCAACTAGCCCTAAATTTGCTTCTGTTGCATCGTCATCCTCATCAATTTGAGTTGGATCCTCTAGCTCTAGATCCCATCGTGTTGCTGAGCTCTCCTTGTACTTGCACCTCTTGCGATCTTTGAGCCACAAGAAACCATCTACAATAAAAAACTTCTCCGCTCTCTTAGAGGTAAGTTTGTTCCTCTTGACAGAGTGGATGAAGCTATAGGTGGACCAATTCCTCTTTGCAGCCGAGTAGGTAGAAACATGAGATAACAAAGTTGAAAGTTACAACTTACAAACAAATTTTCATACAATTTGTGACAAATGATAAATGATAAATCATTGAATCAATGAATCATAAATCAGTAAAGTACAACTCTTATAGTTGAGATTATAAAGGGTTGGAACTACGAACCTGAGAAAGTAGTTGGATGGCTAGTGAGGTGATGTTTGACTTCTGTGGCTCATGATATTTCCACCACAAAATGGGATTCTTTTGCGCCATAGTTTTGAGATCCACCTTTCCAATATCCGAGTAACCTACAAGTTACAAGTTTACAACATAATATTAAAATAAGTTATGAGTTATAACCAATAAGTAACAATTAAAAGAACTTATAATTATAAAGAGTATAGAACATTGAATCAAGATTTAAGGATTACCTGAATGACTAGCAAATTTGGACCACTCGGTGCGAATCTCACTAGCAGCCTCACTATCATACATCCTGGCAATGCATCAAAGAACCCATTCTTTACCTCATTATCCTGAAGTGGTGTATGTCTACTAGGCCTAGGCATGTACCACTTTCGGTTTAATGCATAGGCAACCATGTGGAAAGGAGTGTTTAGCTTCTACCACCTAGGGTAAATGATAGGCTCAATGTGCTTCGTATAGAATGCTAGAATGGGGTCTCTCACACGTATAACAATCCTGATCTGCCAAGCATGGAATCATTGCACTTATAAACCTCTCCAAGGGTAGGTGAATTTGCGTCTCCATATCTAATCACTTGAAACACCGGAGTAATGATGGAGACTGTATATTTTGCATCACTCCAAAACTGATTACTCTTCACTGTCTCCTTTACCCTCGTCCCCTACTCTGTTATGGACTCAGGCCATTCATTCCATTCTTGTATCATAACCATGAGTTGCAATGACTCTTGCAACTCAATCATTCTCCAAGAGAATATAATATGAGGCGTATCTAGTCTCAACTAGTTTCAGGAATTGCTTCTTTGCGAAACTCCCAAAAAGTGCATGTGATGTATCGTGATTGCAGATAAACATCTGCACCTCTCTCCCATCATTAACCACCCGCCTTGTCTAGTCAATTTTCCCCATGTCTTTGAGTGCATTGTTCAGAGTCCACCAAATATGCCTATAGGCTGCCTCAACAAGCCTCCCTACAACATTGTAGACGTGTTGCATCTGTCACAACTTGGACCACAGTTTGTGGCCCAACCTCCACAACGGTCTCCTTAAGCACATGAAACTAAAAATCAACATCTTCATGATGCCTTGAACAACCAACTACCCTAAAAAAGCATGGGCCCTTGGTGTGTGTGACAATAATGTTGATGAGTGGACGATGACTAATGTCCGTCCACCCATCCATGATAATGTTGCAGCCTGAATCCATCCAACATGGCTTCATCTGCCCCATCAAGATCTCGACCTTGTCATAGGCCCTATCCAACACTATAGTCCTCAACTTGTGGTCACCGGGTGGTACATATGATGGCTCTCCCTCTTTCACAGCCATGGACATCATCCTCACAAAAATGGGAGATCGAGCAACATGCATAGGGATACCATTGGAAAAGAAGAAATCACCAACAACATCATCTAACCACTCCATTGCATGCATGTTAAATAAATGAGCAATGTGGTTACTACCACTATGACAAGTAGTTGCTTTCCATTTCCCATTACTGCTATCCCCTGTTGCACTGTGTGTAGGTGAGGAAAATGATGGCGTAGGTGACATAGTCCCTGCTCTCTGATGCAAGATATGAGTAGATGTATCTCGCTGCCCTTGTAACTATTGTGTACTCTATACTTGTTGCCTAGCAGCCAAAGATCTAGGAACTAAGACTTCAATATCATCAAAAATGCCCCATAGTTTGTTCCCTTCAATTTTGTATTTCACATTCTTAGGATTTGCCAAGAATATGCACGAGGTCACACCATAACTAATCCAAAAAAGGTGTGCATTAACTCTCATAATGTTGCCAAACCATTCTCCACCACACATATTACACTTTTGTTTCCATGTGCCACCACTTGTAGGTGTAGAGAATGTAATTTTCATGGAAAATTGTTTTTGAGGGGACTTCGGATCATAAGGACCCCTAGCAAACTCTGCCTAAATCTATGAAGGAAAATCATAGGGCACCCCTGGTGCAACATAAAGAGGCTCTTTCTCAGATCGGACATCTACATTAGCCCCATGATCACTTCCTTCAGGCTCAAGCTCATAATCTGATGCACTTGCCTGATTAATTTCCATGTCTTCTACATTTTGATTGAATTTAGATGTTAGTTCCAAAACTACAATTCACAATATAAAAATGATTATGAATCATGATAGATTTCAGCCCACGTAATTAATAATAATTTAAAAAAGATTAAAACAAACTAGTTTCAGCCTCCTTAAAACTTTAGAAATATAAAAAATGGTAAGCTAAATATGTTTCAGCCTATTTTAATAACAAAAAATTAATGTAAAAATCATAGAACTATCAACTATCAACTATCTACTATCCACAAGATTCAAGAATGAAACATTCGAAAATTAATTTTTAAATGCAAAGCTGAAAGTAAACATTAAATATAAATTGATTTCTAAAGCAGAAACAATACTGTAAAATAAAAATAGCCTACCTTGAAACTTGATGAGACATATGCCAAATCAAATTTTCTTGCTCCTCTTAATCTTGCAATCCTTTGCAAAATCACCCACTAAGCTCTCACAAACTCTTCGAACCTCTTTTGCTCACCTTGCTCCTTGCTGCTCTTAAAAAATGAAATGGAAATTTCAGATGAAAATGAGGTGTATTGGCTTTATTAAGCCTCAAAATAGACCTCATGGGACCCATAGCCAATTAGGGTTCCCTTGCTAAAAAAACAATTTCAAAAAAGTTTTTTTTTTTTTTTTTTGACTTATCAGTCAAGGCACTGGTTGCACCCCACGCTCACCCCAGGCACACTCGAGAGCTCACCCTTGCACCCTGGACGCACCCACGTCCTTGCATCCTACCTGGGTGCTCTGAGTGGTGTTGCTGCATTTTTGCTGCAGTGGGGGTACTCAGGTGTGCGGTATACCTGCACCTGGTGCGTGGGGTTTTTGATCCACGTGTGTGCACCCGGGTTACACTAGATATGTTCTACAAATATCAAGGACTCATGGCTCATAAGGAGGTACTTGGAAAGCTTCTAACAAAGTTTCAGGGAGCCTTAGAAGGCAGCCAATCAGTAGAAATAGAGATCATGTGCAATTTGGAGGAAATGGGATGCAATGTCCTTATTGAACATGATAACTTGTTAACTGAAGAATAAATGACTTCAGAATATATTGACAGAGTCAATGCCGATCTTGATTCTGAAGAATTCGGATCACACATGATTAACATGTTTGCCACATACAAATTCATAGCAAAATGCTTATTGGATTCTCTTGCAAAAAACTATAAAATTGTAAAATCAAAACATGTGAATGCAGTTAGAATTCAATCTGTTTCAAAGTAAAATGAAGATCCCATATCTTTCTATAGTTTGTGATTGTATCACCACATATAAGGCTTTTCTAAACAATCTATAGGATTGATTCAACTTTTTCTGTCTTCTTCTTCTTTCAGATTTCAGTTTTTTATGTTTGTAGTTTGAGAAGATGAATTACACGCAATGCAATTACATGTAATTTGACTGCATGTCCTTTTGACATGTAATCTAATAATTCTTCTCACATAGTTTTACTAGGGTCAAAATTGTTGAGTTTCTCCCACTTTTTCCTCCTTTTTTCTCACTTTTTTCCCTATATAAGGAGTGCCTCCCTCATTGTAAAGATCATCTTTTATTGTTTTCAAGAAAGCTCTGAAGGATTGTGCAAACATAACTTTGACTGTGTAGTATTGTTTTAAAGAAATGTGAATACAAAGAAACAACTGGAGCTGAAACTTTGATTGAGAGCAATTGTGATAGTGCAAATTGGAAGCTTTTACTATAGTTTGCATTTGTTATCTTTGATTCATGTTCTTGTATGTTTTAAATAATTGAGCATAAACAAGTTAAGAAGCAATCGGAGCTGAAGCTTTGACTGGGAGCGATTGTGGTTATACATAGACTAGAAGTTTTCACTGAAGCTTGTATTACCTTCTCAATTCACAAAAATAGTTAGAATTCCCTACTTCTAGAAGTCTTTGCGTCCCAATGGTAGAGGTTATTCTTATAGAATAGATTATAAAAGGACTTCGAGCCAAACTGGTACACTCTCAACTGGCCTTTGAGTTGGTGTTGACTTATCTCTGTCACCTTTTCTAGCTATTAGATAGATGTGTAGTTAGAGATTTCATCTTGCCTATTACTCACTCCGCAGGTAAATGAATTCTTTTTTGAAAGATAAGAGGAAAGAATATTGGTAACACCTTTTACAAAATTTCTCGACTTCTTGCTTACCTTGTGTTGATCCAAGGATCATTGAGAAGGGAGAGCCTTTCCTTAAAAGTAGGAGAGATTCTATCTCATACGCTGTGATTGGTCTACCTATTTTGCAATTGGATTTTAACAAACTCTTAATTGCAAAATATCCACCCAGCACAAAGATAATTTATTACTTTTCAAACTAGGTTTATAAAACCATTTTCTACATAATTTCCAGCTGTTCTTTAATAACCAAGAGACTGATCAACTACATTAATTACACTTACATTAGACCAAGACAACATAAAAAATTCAACTAACCTTTAGATCATATTATGTAACAATATCTTGCAAACAATAACTTCTATTACCTAAATAGTCTCCCTTTTCTTCAAGAAAGTTGGCATACTTATATGATTAAAAGGACTAGTGGGAAAAATGCTTGCTAGGGTGGCACAAATCAAAGGCTTCCCTGGCTATGAAGAAGTTCATGGTACTGTTAATTCCCCCCTACACACCCCTAGAAATTCTTCCTGTGGGGAGTTGGTTTTCTGCTGTGGTGAAGTCTATAAGGGTTTATTGCTCATTTTATTGAGGTGGAGAAGGATAAAGCAGTAAGATCTTTTAGGTGTCTCTAGATATTAAGTGCTTGGAAGAACAGGTCTTGTGTTGCCCACAAAGAAATCTTGGGTTAAACAGATTTAAAGTATGCCCTGTTCTGCTCAATCCTTATCAATAGCTGATAAGGCATCTTGCAGGCTGAAGATTTCTTAGTAGGATGTTTGTCTAAGCTTGGGCAAACATTGATGTATCAATAAATAGAAGTTATGTGGTCATCTTGAAATTCCAACTCAAGGATTGATTTCTTTTTATCTCTTTTTTGGGTCATGTATATTGTCTTTGGGCCCTCTTGGATGGGCTGTGGTTTTTGGGTGAGTTAGGGTAGTTTTGATCCACATGAGGATTGTATCAAAAGGGTACTCGTCTGGATTAGGCTTCTAGATATAGTGTTTGAATATTGGGATGATAATGTTTCTGTAAGGGTTTTGCTAATTACCTATTGATATGATGACCAAATGTAGGAAATGCATATTGTTTGCTTGATGTTATGTAAATGTGGGTATAGTTCATCCCTCTATTGCATTGTCCTCTAAATTTGGTGAACAGATGCAACATTTTTCTACAAGGGTTCTTTAATGACATAGAAAAAATGCCACAGCTTCCCACTTTTCTACCATTTGGCTTAGCGAATTGAAAGAAGCAAAACTATAAAAAGAATAAAAATAAAATAAGGATCTTGGCCTCAAACAATTTTTGGGAGAGATGTCATTGGTGAGTGGTATCAATGAGGACGGGCCTTCTCTGGATAGGATTATCTTTGGTGAAAATAACATTCCTTGCTGAAAACAGTAAACCCCTTAGTTGGGAAGGGAAGGGTTCAAAATTTGTGAATAGGGACCTGGTTGGTGCTCTTTGTTCACCAGTGGCTGTCTTGCCTTCCACTGATAAGGATAAGAGGAAGAAGCATTTGGATGAAAGACTAATAAGAAGTTCTATGAATTCTAATGGTTCAGGATTCACAATCAAACATGAGAGCATATCCAACAAGGAAATTTGTCTCAATGATTCTGAGTGAGAGCTGTTGGTATTCAATGCTAGAGTAATTAGCTCCCTTATTATATTATTACACTCAAATTAAACTTGAGAAAGTTTTTCCATTGCCTGTTTGAGCAAGTTATAGGACAAGTTTTCTCTAGTCAAATGATTAAACTCCATTTTTAGATTGAGCGAATTATAGGGTTTTCATCAAGGGTTTTTAACTTTAATCTTTATGTTTGTAAAATAATCCATTGTATTTATTACAATCTGCATAATTCATTTACAGGCAAATCTTAATATTAGATTCCTCATTGGATCAAATCTCTCTCAAGGTTGCAAAGCATCAATTGTGGCTTGTTCTCTTGAAATGTGAACCATTTTTATTGCAGATTATATTTGGGAGGTATGGATTTATCTATCAAATCTATTACACAAAGCTCTTTGGAGCATGATGGTTTCAACTTTCAACTCACCTTGATTCAATCGTTCGCTTGTTTTACTCAATGATTTCTCATCATTTTTAATCTCTATTGGGAGGTCATGCAGGTGTTGTTTTTTTGACAGCATTAATCTAGAGTGATCCTTATTAATGTTTCTTTATTGAGCATTGGGCTTCTTATAGCTATGTCTGTCATGGTCTTTTCAAAAGGGTCGAGACCCTTTCAAATTTCTTCTTGCAAAAAAAAACAATCCAATTCACCCACGAAATAACTTTTTATGTTGTATCATTTTGACCTTTTGTAACAAGAGAAACAATCCATTTGGAAATGGGAATGGATCCTTCTATGGTCCATCATGTATCTGTTTTTGGCTACTTATGGCTTATATATGGGGCTACCTTGTACTCTTTGAAGGAGGTACCTTATTGTGTTTCCAATGAGGCATAAGGAACTAATCTCCTGCAGGATCTGAACTTGTGACCTCTCCTTCACAAGTACAAGATCACCAGGCTGAGTAAAGTTAAGTTGAATTTGTGCACATTTTGGTGCATTTATACTTCGCTTCTCCACTTCTTTTTTGACCTACATGTTTAATTTGACTGTCAGGCCACGGAAGCTGAAATCTTTACTGGATTTCGTGGTTAAACCCAATATAGTCTTGCAATATTTTGTTGAAAAGCCTTAAGCTTATCTTTGTCAATGTGGTAAACGTATGACATAACAGTGCATAATGATCTCAAAGTCACACTCTAGCTTTAGAAGGTGGTTGTGACATCGAAATAGTATATTACTATTAAATATAGACTTGTTTAATGTACTGAAGGAGGTTCTTTTAAATGCAAAGTTGCATGGATACAAATACAGATACAGTATTGGGTATGGATACAACCATTTTTTAAGACCCCTAATATGGACACGGCTGGACATGACATTAATAAATACACAATATTTAACACAGTTTTCTAAGTTATTATAGGAGATTTTCATTACTTCAAAAGCAACATTGACACATAGATGCTACATAAATATTTACAAGTTAATTTAACACTTTACAATATGTAAACATAGTAGAGTTGCATTAGAAGATAACCAAAAAATGGGTTGCTGAAATAGAATAAACATCTTATTTGTCTTTCTGATTTGGTGCAAGTTTTGTTTATACTATTTTAAAAAAAATTCTTTAATAATTTTTTTTATAGATTAAACTTGGGAAGATTTATATCAAATCTTTTAAAAAATCAAATCCCATAGTATTTGGCACAGTTGAAAAATCAAGTTCTTTTAGGCAGACATGGTACAATATTCCATGTGTATCCGGGTCATATCTGATATGTTTCCAAATTGGATACAGGGATACACGCGCCCAAGGAGGGACAGAGGAGTTTCCGGCAACCCTGTTTAAATGTGAATCATCGTAGATAATTTGAGCAGCCTTTGAATTCAGTCTATAACATTTTCTTTATTATGGATCACTAAATATAAAATAGTGCACACACAAAAACACCATTAGAACTTTAAAATTTTAGGCAAGGGAAAAATGTATGCCGAGCACTGGAAAGGAGACAGAAGTATGCTGGAACTAAGTGAGCAGATTACTGGAGAGAGGAAATAAAGGACCAGAATCTAGAATTTATCTGTTGTACTGGGGAAAAATGGAGATAAAGAAACACGTAGGAATGAGATGCAGCTTGATTCCAGTACTGAAGCAACATTATCATTTCTTGTTTTCGGCTTTTGTCTCTCCATAAGTTTGAACGACCATCAAAGCCTTCAGCTAAACATAATTTAAGAGGATTACTAAGACAAGGGTCTGAATGTAGGCCTTACTCTTTAGTTTTCTTTCAGTTAAGGCACTAAATTCCTTTGTAAACATTGCTATATCTGAGAAGACCAAACTAAGGTGTATACTTGCATTTTTTTATATCTGTTACTTTTTTGTTTTAAATTCTACGTTATTTCTGTATTACAAATGTTAGTTCTTGAGAAAGTGCCAATTGGACAGCCAGCCATCTTGCAGACCACATATAAATTTTCTCTGTTTTTTATTGGTAATTAATAATATAGAGCATTTTTATTTTTTTTGTATTTTTCATATTAATATTTTCTTGGAGTTGCTTTCAAACAGGTGGCAATACTATTGGGATTGGAAGGAGCATCAACCATTCCAAAACGAGCTATACAGGTGAATTTCAAGAGTATCATTCTTCCCTAATAAATAAGGAGATTAAATGAGAACTTTGAATATGGCAGTCGCTGCCTCCTGTTTTCTTTTGTTTTGGTATACATTGTATTGTTTGCAGAAGTAGACGGACCTAACAAATTTGTGTATTTCAAGTAGACTGGTCAGAAAATAAGTTCAAAGATCAAACTTGAACAGAAGTATTCTAAAATCATGCGCAATAATAGGGTTCTCCGAGTTTATTTGCATATAATTTCATTGCATACAGTTATATTCAATATACATTTCGGAATTACAAATTGAACACATCCATTCGTGTTAAGTACTGTAGGACAGCAAAAGCAGAAAGCAAAAGATTTACATTGTAAACAAAATGAAAGAGAAATTGCAATCAATGGATTGGTTTTATATGGCTAATATTATTCGGCTATGGGAATAATTTCCAACCCAGCCAACTAAATAACTAGATTATTCTCAAAATGCCAATTAAAAACTACATCATTTCTAAGTTTCATTATTTGACTGCCAGTATGAATGGTATCATATAAATTTGCTTCCTGTTTTGAAATTGTATCACGTCTTTCCACTGGCTTTTTCTCTCAAATGCATCATACCTTAATGTCCACCTCTTGTGCATTATCATTTTTTTAGTGGTGTGCAAATTTTATTTCCAGTAGCAAATTCTTCAAATGGCAGTTCAATTTTCATTTTTTGCACCAGATGAACATGCAAAAAATGTCATTTGTATTTTCATGGCATAAAGATTAAATGAATATTCTGATATGAATATAGAGCAGCAAAAACAGAAAACAAAAGATTGACATTGTGTAATGTCCCCTATTGGGATTTACATTAATTTATCTCTTTTATCTGATTGAAGACCAAATGCATATATTTTCATTGAAATTTCTCCATTTCTGAATACTGTTCTCTCAAAGTTATTTTATTCTATATATATATATATATACATATATATACACTTCATTTTAAGAGTCGCGTCTTTTCTAAGTTGCCGATTCGGGTTTGGGGACAGATTTGGGTTTGGGGTTCGGGCAAAAAACTAATTTTCCATTTGTGTTTGTGGGTGGCTTCTTGAGTGTGTGTGTGTGTGTATATATATATGCAAAAAAAAATGAGAAACATGCATAGTTGTAAAACTAACTTATGAAGTCATTTCATAGTAAGAATATATCAATGTCACTTGATCATTGATCAATGCCAAATGTCAGAGATAAACATTAAATACTTGCTCATTAATCCATGTTAATATTGTAAAAAAAGTCATACATTGAAAATATTAAAAAAATGATATTTTAATGTAATTTGACTCAATCAGGGACTCTGCCTGGACCCAAGTTCGAATCCAAACCTAAACGAATCCAGATCCGGACTCAAGCTCTAGGGTCCAAACTTGGTAACGTAGTGTCTTTTCTTAAATAAGTACTATATTATATTAATAATTTAATTATATGAATTATATTAATTGTATACAGTGTGACACTAGTGTGGGGGTGTGGGGGACGTCAGGACAAGTTTCGGGTGTGGGAAAAAAGGGCCTCAATTTGGGGACGATGGGGGTGTGGTGGCAAGGGTGTGGAGGGGGAGGGAGCGAGGGGGGAGGTTGCTTAGTATACAAATATAACTTGAAATGCTAATTATGAAATGATACTTCAATATAACATATCAAACATAGTTGATCAATGAATATAGAAAATTGAAATGTGATTCATGAACCATAAGTTCAAACTTGAAAATTGAAACTTTATAACCAATGACCATTGAACTTAGTAACATACTCATAGTAAGCTGTAACGTTAATAACATTAAAGTTTTATTGTAATGTCCCCTTTTTGGGACATTAGGAAATTTAAAGACATATTCATATAATATTAAAACTGACTATGAGAGCATAAATTAAATTTATAAAAGGTCAATTTGATATTATAAAGTGGGTTAAAAGTGACAAGGAGGGATAAGACGAAAAGATAGGAAGGGAGTCGAAGAGTCACAACTTTGAGGATTAAAAGGAGAGAGCCTCATTCATTCAGATATATGTATTTGGATATGGAATTGATTTGAGATTTTCTCTTGGAGAAAATTAGGAAGCTTCAGCTTCAGCCACTTGGAGGATGAAAACCCACAAGCCGAGAGATGGTGGACGAATACCCATCGTATTGGAGACATCATTTCAGGTGTCTCACTTGTGCTTACATTGTTTTCTACTTTCAGTGTTTCCAATCTGACTTTATTTCTGTTTTAAGATTGGAATTAGTCATTATCCATGTTCTTGTATTGCTGATGTATGTTGCAATACGGAATGCTGGAGTTTTTGGAATGAGTGTTTGCTAGTTATACATTGATTTATGCTGCTGGTTATAGCTGGTTATTTGCTGGAAATTATGATATGATTTTCTGTTTATGAATCTGAAATAATTTGAGGAAAAAGCTGGGCCTAATATTCGTAGGAGATATTACATTTATACACAATGATAATGATAATGATAAACTAAAAATATAAATCATGCATAGTACCATGTATGTCAACCATTGACTATCAAATTCATTGTTCAAATTATAAATATGATATATCATAAAGATCAAGATGCCCATGATTACAATGAGCTAAGTAGCATGAAAGTGTGAAATGAAATAATGTATCATGGCCATATTAAAGTGAGTACAATCTAAAAAATGTCAATGATAAGAATGTAAGGGTGGGAGCTCTCTAATTATCCCCTAAACCGAAGTCCTCATCACTATAACTGCTAGACTCCTCACAGGTAAAATAATATAAAGAAAATTAAAAAATATTGACTTTTCAACATGGGCACCAGACGCACACCATGCATCCCCTAGAAGCACCCTGCGCCCACCCAGCCACGCACTTGCACATCCGTGCACCCCTACACTTGTCGGGTGCGCTGAACAGTGTGGTTGTGTGGCATCACTTCGGTGGTGGTGGCAGAGCGTGGGTGCACGCCGTACCCACACTTGGGACATACACACACCTAGTATGCCAGAGTTTTACCCCAAGTGCGTGCACTTGGGTAACAGTGATTATATATATTATATTACTAACATAATATATATCATATTAATAATAATATAAATTATATTTCTTATTAATATATTATTATTAGCACTAATGATATTGCATAATATATTTACTTTATATATAAATAATATTTAATTCTCATATTTAATATATATTATGCAATGAATATAGATAATTTAATGTTATGAATATTTTATTTATTTATTTATTATTTAATATGGATTTATTTTGACAGGGATATCACAGTCCTACCCTCTTAGATTTTGCTTTTCCTCAAAGCAAAAATGACTTTTTGTAGAACCATCATGCGAAGCATATGGATTCAAGAACAATCTAGTATACATCTTAATGCATGAAAACACAAAGCATACACGAAGTAAACATATGGATGCATGAAAACATGAAGTAGACACATGAAAACATGGAGCAAACACATGAATGCATGAAAACACCAAGCAAACACAATGCAGATGCACAATACATGTATTCTTGGTAAATGCTTTATAGTTCACTAGAGTTAAGAAGATGATTTACAAAATCTACTTCTTTGATAGAATCATGCAACCACAAGTGATCATTAGTACACGTATATATAAGTTCAAAGAAAATGCGAGTTGTGATAAATTACTCCAAGCCAATGCATACTACATCCAAGAGCGGAATGCTTACTTGTTTTGCTCTTATTATCATTCTTAGTCAAGGAGAAAACTTAGGATGTAAAGAGATTGCAGGCACCAAACTCAATGGTCTTCCTCAAGGTTTCTGCGGATCCAAGCCCTTAATCCCATCTTGGAGTAAGCACAATGCAATTTGATCCCATCTTGGTTAATCCTTAAGGCATCTTACAAGGACGTTGATCCTTACCCATCTCGGAATAACTAATTGGTTGGATTAAGAAATTTAATCTATTTCAATTGCAGTGCTCAATTAGCAGAGTGTTGGATGTAATAACCCCAATAGGTTATAACTTCTTCAAACACCAAAAATTTTTATACTTAAGTTGTTTGACATTTCGTCAAACACTTTGCAAGCAAGCTCTGATGCCACTGTAATGACCCCCCTCAAATCTGCTCTCAAAAATGCTAATGAAAGCTCAAGGAATTTCATCAAACAATTCATATGCAAGGGACGTATGATTGATATAGTATTTTAGCTGGCTTTAAATGACTCTTTCTTCAATTTGCATCAATGAGAATTTTGTGCTAGAAGACTCCAAAAGGACTACACAATGACCTAACATGAGTGTGCTACTAATTTTGACAATATTCAATGCATATATATGATCTAAGCATGAGAAATGAATACCTACAACCAACTGGCATTTTTACAAACAGTTGGTATGCAAACTAACTAGCTGATAAATAATGATATTGAATTGCTTAAATGACACCAGCAACTATTATCTTCTTAATTGCAATGAAATTTCAAATCCAATGCTCATGAAATATGGCCAAGACTTTGGCATTTACATGGATTACAAAATGATAATGCTGGTATAATGCACACTTACAGCTGAAACTTATAATACCCTAAAAACAATACTAACAAGGGAACCTGGTTGTAGATGGCTGTAATAATTTCCTTCAATGTTGCCCTTTCTGCTTTGTTTTTCCGATTTGCTTTTTCGGATCTGCTTTTTTGAACTGCTTTTACGGACTGCTTTTTCGGTTTCGCTTTTTCGGACTGCTTTTACTAACTGCTTTTTCAGCTTGCTTTTCGGTTCCGCTTTTTCAGACTGCTTTTTCGTATCTGCTTTTTCGGATTGCTACCATGTTAAATCTCAAGACCATATCTTTCAATGGCGTCAAGATTTTCAGCTTGAAGGGATTTTGCCTTTCAAACTATTGAGACAATCTCCAGAAAATTTCCCAATTTCTTCGATATTTCCCAAGCCTCCTAAAAAGAAGCTCTTCTATTTCTTTTATAATGTTCTCACAAGAGCTCAATCCTTTGTTTTCTCCATGTGGGATAAAACATAACTCCCTTTATGTAACTTATGTCTCCAATGTGTTATAAAATAAAGGGGACTTTTTTAATTTAAATATTTTCCACAAATTATAGTCTATGCATTAATAAAGTTAAATATTAAATTTAACTTTATAAAATAGCTTTATCAATGCATAACAAATCTTATCAATGATAAATGAGTCTTCTTGTCGATTTTAAACAATTACAATCGACATACCGCTGTCCCTGGATGTCCGACCATGTCCAAGATGACTTACTATAAATAGTAAGTATGCCCAAAGTTGCCTCAAAACCCCTCAGAAAGACCTGCAACTGAAACTATCTAGGCCAATTGGCCTCTAAGTCCCTTTAATGTCTTGGTTAGTCTACGAGACCATGGGGAAATAGGCTAACGACAACATCATGCCATGAATGCTAAAAAGGGGACATTATAGTCCGCCCTTCCCAAAATTGCTTGTCCTCAAGCAATGGCCGAACAACAACCTAATCAATCCACCTGGATCCCAAACATAGTCATGATTTATACTGCTGTCAGTCAACATAGGCTCCGACAACAACCTCTGAAAATTAACCAAGAGGAATCCATAATCAAACTGGTGAATGCAACTCACCCAAACTCCAAAGTCAGGAACCCATGAGAAACAAGCTCTCGAAGTATCAAAACCCAAGTAGAGTGGATAACCCAAACTGCCAACATAGTAAATACCATCAACGCATCCCACTGGCCTATGCGGAATATACAATACAACTCTGCGACAATGGTAAATACTCCCGCATGAAACTGCACCAAATACTGAGAATCCACACACTGCACACCTACTGCAATCAACACAACTCTGTAAATCACCGGCCATTGTCTCATAACCATAACTCCCATGCATCGCTGATGGCAAATAGTCATCACATGATAAATAGCAAGAACTAGAACCCAAACCAAATCTGACGGCCATCAAGTCCTCAACACTTGGATTCGATGCAAACTGATGAACATACCTTGTAGTATAATGCTGGTAAAAAGAACGAATCCCAGTCAAGGACTCATCCTATAGTTGTGATACGACCAATTGTGACTGATCATCAACTGAGTCAGAGGATGATATAGCCAAAGGCGCAGAATCAACAACAACATCACTAGTCTCTATGCCCCCCAAGTTGAACATATCACAATGCTCAGTTGCAGCGCCCAACTCAGTTGAACCTATCTCCAGTGGAAACGAACCAAATATGCCAATACTAGTGTTGTGGACAGATATATCCTCATCTCCACTACCTCTATCAACCTCGATCACGGACATCCTTGGATCACCAGACACCACGGTTTGTGATTGTACAAAATTTGGTAAAGATTGAAGTCGTTCTAACTCCATGGTCACCTTAGCTAAATGAAATTGTGACCCCTCGAAAGCCAACTGTGTACTCTCAAGAAACTCAGAAGTCACCTCGAGCTGCTGAGTAAGCTCACTCACCTCATCTTCCTTGACCAATAATGCGTCATATGCTGTACTGCCCCACTCCATAAGATAATCTCTGTTGGCTGCCAACTGCATATAATTCTGTTTCAGAATCCGGATAGCCTCCCATAAAGAGTGGATCTCTATCAAGGAAAGATAACTGCCTCCTTGCTCATCACTAGTAGGAGAACCCCATCCATAAACTATAAACAACTGCCGAGCAGCATTGAAATGCTCGCAAGCGATAGAAATGTCTCGCTCACCAACTCTCAGCTAACTAGACACATGATTGTGCCAACTGGACGCACTCCTATACTCTATCCCTGGTACACTGTCCAAAGGAGTAACCTTAGAATAGCTATCATCTGTAATACTCAGATCCTGGGACTCTTCTGTAAACTCTGTCATATCTGAGAGATCATTAACCCATTCCAACAAGACTGGTCGACTGGATATATGAACAATGCCCAACACAGGTGTGTAAAAACTAAATCCAGCATCAAACAAGTTGCTGGCATGGATGAGAACTACACCTAGCAAACTACTAATCAAGTCCATGATGGTGCAACAGATACTACTACCAAGGAATGATAGATATCTCCGGTCAAAACGATCCAAGGTACTAAGATAAGGATCCCAACATCTAATCCATGAACGGAAACCAACTGGTAATTCAAGCAAACTTCTCACCTGAGTAATGTGAACAATACCAACTGACTTCACGCACCTGTCTACAATCTCTAGATCTGGAGTGTGAATGCTAGACATACTCATATCATCATCAACATGTGACTCGACTGTAAAAGAAAACTGAGTCCCTGGTATACGCGCTAACTCCCGAACTGAACTCACCTCAAGACAAAGCTCGTCCATGTGTCTCTCAAAATCTTGGAGAGCCAACTGAGTACACACCAAGGAATTTCGAGTATCCTCCAGCTCATGAAAAAACCGATCAACCTCTTTCTCCTTCTTCACTGCATCTAAATAGATCCTTGCAAGATTAAGGATATGATCACGATCTGAAAGTAGGTGTATGTAACTTAACTTCATTGCCTCCATGCCTTCCTTGATCTGTTGTAAGTCGTCACAAGAAGAACCTGTTGTGACTCCTTTTTGTCTCTTCTGCAGTTGAATCATCCAAATGTGATTCTCAATCAATCCATGTATCCTGTCATGATGAGATAAAGCCGTAACAATATTCTTGTCCCTTGTCTTCAGCTAGCTTGCTAAACCAAGTGAAGAGCTACTAGCCTCTATCTCACGTGAAGAAGCATCCAACTGTGCCTGATACTCATTTTCTGCAAAGTCCTGAATGCTCACTTTTTGATCAACTGTACTATCCTCAAACATGACAGTATCCTCAACTGCTGTAACTTCATCCAGCCCAACTGTACTGGAATCACTATCTGTCTTAATCACACAATCCGGTGTCCCTGTGATATCACCTTCCGGCTCATCCTGCACAATGTCTGTAACCCCTTCTACTTGTGAAGATGATGCAGATAAACCATTACCTGAAGATGTGCTAATGTCTCCTTGTATCGAATCAACATGTCTGTTAAACTCCTCATAGAAATTTCTGCCTGTCATAGGGAAGGTACGATCCTTAGGCCTATCAAAACGTTCAATCAGTCTCTCCTTAAACTCCACATATGAGGTAATGTGTGCATGACCCAAAGTGACCATACCATGATGCCACCACTCGTGTGCTAACCCATCCAGGTGAATTGCTGCATACTTAATAGCTTCTTCCTCAGGCATAGGGTTCATTTGAAAGTATGTGTCAAGCCTTTGAACCCAAGCTCTTGCTGTAGACTTCCCCGAGCCATCATAATATGGTAACTGAAGTTTCCCTACTTTCTTCCGTAGCTCATAGCTTTGGTTCCTGTCATGTCCACGTGGCATATGCTTCATCCGCACATCTATATACTCCCTAAAGGTAATTGCAGCAGTAAAATCTAGACCTCTGGCTTCCCAATCTCTCCTCAGCTGGTCTTGTATATCAGTGGTCTGGGGCTCTGGTACGGGCTGCTCTGGAGCTCTAGGAGGAAATGTGGGAATAATGGGCCTTGAACTCACTGCCTAGATTGCTGGGGTGCATGACCGAAATTGTTCCCCAGTTGTTTGCCTCCATTATGTGTCCCATCCTGATTATTACCACTCTGGTTATTACCATTCTGATTATTTCCTCCACCCACATTAGCATTCAACCCCATTTGACGAGCCATCATCTGCATCATAAGCTTCAATCTCTGACTATGTTCCTATGCTCTCTGCTCTGCTGATCGCTGTCCCTATGCTAAGGTGTCTAATAACTGTAAGAATCTTTCCTTTCCTTGATCTGGATTGGCAATAATTTTGTCAAACATTTTTTTTCTCTCTATCTGGCTATTCCAAATTCCCAATAAGACTTCCATAGGATGGCAGGAAACCGCTCTGATACCACTGTAATAACCCCAATAGGTTATAACTTCTTCAAGCACCAAAAATCTTTATACTTCAGTTGTTTGACATTTCGTCAAACACTTTGCAAGCAAGCTCTGATACCACTGTAATGACCCCCCTCAAATCTGCTCTAAAAAATGCTGATGAAAGCTCAAAGAATTTCATCAAACAATTCATATACAAGGGACGTATGACTGATATATTATTGTAGCTGGCTTTAAATGACTCTTTCTTCAATTTGCATCAATGAGAATCTTGTGCTAGAAGACTCCAAAAGGACTACACAATGACTTAACATGAGTGTGCTACTAATTTTGACAATCTTCAGTGCATATATATGATCTAAGCATGAGAAATGAATACCTACAACCAACTGACATTTTTACAAACAGTTGGTATGCAAACTAACTAGCTGATAAATAATGATATTGAATTGCTTAAATGACACCAGCAACTATTATCTTCTTAATTGCAATGAAATTTCAAATACACTGCTCATGAAATATGGCCAAGACTTTGGCATTTACATGGATTACAAAATGATAATGCTGGTATAATGCACACTTATAGCTGAAACTTATAAAATACCCTAAAAACAATACTAACAAGGGAACTTGGTTGTAGATGGCTGTAATAATTTCCTTCAATGCTGCCCCTTCTGCTTTGCTTTTCCGATTTGCTTTTTCGAACTGCTTTTTTGGATTTGCTTTTTGAACTGCTTTTATGGACTACTTTTTCAGCTTGCTTTTTCGGTTTCGCTTTTTCGGACTACTTTTACGGACTGCTTTTTCAGCCTGCTTTTTCAGTTCTGCTTTTTCGGACTTCTTTTTCGTATCTGCTTTTTCGGATTGCTACCATGTTAAATCTCAAGACCATATCTTTCAATGGTGTCAAGATTTTCAGTTTGAAGGGATTTCGTCCTTCAAACTATTGAGACATAATCTCTAGAAAATTTTCCAATTTCTTTGATATTTCCCAAGCCTTCTAAAAGAAGCTCTTCTATTTCTTTTATAGTGTTCTCACAAGAGCTCAATCCTTCAATTTCTCCATGTGAGATAAAACATAACTCCCTTTATGTAAATTATGTCTCCAATGTGTTATAAACTAAAGGGAACTCTTTTAATTTAAATATTTCCCACAAACTATAGTCTATGCATTAATAAAGTTAAATATTAAATTTAACTTTATAAAATAACTTTATCAATGCATAACAAATCTTATCAACGATAAACAAGTCTTCTTGTCGATTTTAAACAATTATCATCAACATACCGTTGCCCCTGGATGTCCGACCATGTCCAAGATGACTTACTATAAATAGTAAGTATGCCCAAAGTTGCCTCAAAACCCCTCAGAAAGACCTGCAACTGAAACTATCTAGGCCAAATGGCCTCTAAGTCCCTTTAATGTCTTGGTTAGCCTACGGGACCATGGGGAAATAGGCTAACAAGGGGACATTACATTGGAACATAGAAAATTGTTTGAATCCAACATGAACAACCTTCCTCAAGGGTTTCTATGGATCCAAGCCCATGATCCTTGATCCCATCTTGGTCAAACCTCAAGGAAACTATAGAGGCGCTGATTCTATCCATCTCAGAATAACCTGATAATTGGTTTAAATTGGCCAAAGTATACCTTGTTCTTCTAATTCAATATTATAATGATTATGATATTATACAAAAAGTTAATAATAGTAGGTGTGGGATATTTACCTCAAGGTTTCCAAGCTGGATTAATGATTTAGAAAATTAATTATATATTCTTCTGCTCTAATGTTGGCCTGGCTAGTCCAGACAAGAATATCACGGGGAAGAATAATTCCTTTACTGTTGGTGGCCACTTGCAGAGTCAAATGTGTCTGAATTCTATCAGAGTATTCCTGGGTGTCTCTTTGTTGTGCTTATTTAATGTTCTTACTAATCGATGGATATCTTTATTATTTATACCCTTCAAGGGCACTGTATGTAGTGTACTTTCAGGTTACCACCAATTCCACTTATGATGTTGGTGGTCAATGACAAGTCTGCTTATTTTATCATCATTTTATCATATATTTAGCCTTTCCTTATTATAATTCATTAAATTCTTTGATCCTTGGCAAATAGCAAGCTACACTTAAATCTTTTGAAGTTCTTTAATAATTATATATTCGCCAAAACCGAATACATAAGCAAAGAGTAGCATCTGGTTTGGTGTCAGTTTTCTCTAGATGGTCTGTACACTATTTGCGTTAATGACTAGATAAATTGCAATTTCGTTAACCACCTTTGAAGACTTCTCTTTATCTCACTTGCATGTAATATTAGCCAAAATATATCTTTCAGCTTGCTGCCGTCGACTCTTCTAATGCACATGTATTTGCTGCCCAGGAAAGGTTTATAAGACCATACACTCTGACTAGACTTCCAGCCTGACTGGTGAGATTAGGAGGACTTTCAAATGGATTTTAGACTTATCCTTGGTGATCTTGTGAGTTTCTAGGCCTTGACATGATATGCAATTTAAATGTCGGGTTCGATGTTTCAAACTTAGCTCCCAGTGTTCATGTTGTTTGGCCACTCTCTGACCACCAGACTGCTGCCGCAATTAGGCTCAACCTAAATAAATAGTTACCGCCACAATTCCTATGTAGTTAGACAAATTAAATCATTTGGTTGACCATTTCAATCTGCTTAGGGCACGAATGAATTCCAATTATATTGGTTCTCCAACAACAAATAATTATTGTCCAATTAAAATAAACGGTCTGAACACTTGAGGAATTAATATTATAAGGGCCGATTTGAAATTTTATATTTTCGCTTAAATATAATCAGGTCCTGCTATAGAGTTCGGCTATGATTAAACTTTGCTTTAAAGTTACAGAAGGGTCTGAAAATTTATCAATTTTTTCTACCATATATTAATGGCGCAACCTTACTTTTGAATGACAATATTTATATAAATTGCATGGGAAGACTCCCTTACTTGATTAGAAAGCTCAAAGAATTTTTTAAATCATTCTAAAATCTTTTCATGAATACCATAACTTTGTTCAAGGTAATTGTGAAAATAATGAAAATATTTTTCAAAGTACTCATATAACTCTGCCCATTAAAATCATCTGATAAAAAACTTTGTTTCCAAATCAACTTAATTTTGTAAATATTCTTTTTGTACATTCGTCGCTTCTGAAAACTCACAGGCTGCAAGGAAAACCAGCTCTAATAACATTTGTAATGTCCTCTATTGGAACTTCCATTAATAATTTAATTATATATATATATATATATATTATATTACTAACATAATATATATTATAATAATAATATAAATTATATTTCTTATTAATATATTATTATTAATATTAATGATATTGCATAATATATTTCATTTGTGATTGTATATCATATTTACTTTATATATAAATAATATTGAATTCTTATATTTAATATATATTATGCAATGAATATGGCAAATTTAACATTATTAATATTTTATTTATTTATTATTTAATTATATGGATTTATTTTGACAGGGCTATCACACGTAAACATAAGTAGATAGAATAATTATAGTGTTCATTCTGTTCATCAATTACATTCATAGGAATGGCTTTATAAAGCTATTATTTTTTGTGTTACGGAAATAACTAGCCACTCTCCCACCGCCTCAACTAACCTTTTAACAAAATAGAATCTTTCTACTCTGTTTTAGAGTTTGGGGGCTGAGAAGAAATGCTCATTTTGTACATCTGTCATGAGTATGTACAAATGATATTATTAGATATTCCACTCTGGGCATTGATACCTTGTAGTTTATTCATAGATTTTTTCTATTAAGATAGTTTAAACAACATCGGATACATATCAGCAATGTTCCATAGCTTTGCAGAACAAATAAGAGTCATTTTTCTGGGTCAGCAACATCAGGTACTGGGTTAGCTGCAGTGTTCCATCCTTCAAAAATTTCAGCCACTGTTTGCACGGGATCTCCTGTATTCTCCACTGTATTCAAATGACATTCTTCCATTATCTTATTCGGGTCATCAATTTCAGATTGAGTAGGAAGGCTTTGGTAATTGTTAATGTATTGTGCTGCTTTCATTTCATCGTTGTAAAATATAAAGGAGCCTACTTGTACCAGCTTCATGAACCTGCTTCTCAGGATATCCAAGCACAATGAGACCTGAGACATTATAAAAAAGTGTATGAGTTTAAGATTAAGCTCAGTAGGCCTTCTCCTTTCTTTTTCAAAGATCTATTTATTCCGGTCTTTCCAAAGCAGACATAAGATTTCACCAGTTAGGACAAACCAAAATCTGTTTAATTTAAAATCAGACATCTCAACATAGCCAGCCAAGACTTCACTCCAAGATAGAACTGATTTTCTATTCCACACTATAGGAGTACCAAAGAAGATAGACCAGACTTTTTTGGCATAGACGCAATTAAAAACCAAAAGCTCAAAACTTGCAACTTTATGACACAGACCACAAACATTAGGCTCAACATTAATAGAGGATAATGCAGATCCTACAATAAGTTTTTTGATCAACAATAGCCATCTAAAATAATTATTTTTTTAGGTTCACAGGGGCCTGTCCAAAAAATTTCAAAGAAAAATTGCCAATTCGAAAAAGGATAGTCTAGCCCCCAACACTAAGACACCCATGCGAGGACAAATTGATCATTCTTGAGCAGGTTATATAATTGCTCAGTTGAAGCACTCAAGAGAGGAGTGCCATCAACCCATTTTGAATATTTATTGAATGTTTCACTATCCATGATTTTGCCCATATGTTCACTACTAAGCACATTAGATAAGAGAGTGTATGTTTTCTTCTGAGAAATAGGGATATCATATTTGTTGAAAATCACATCCCACAACCCTAGCCAATTACTAACCAGCAAAACTAATACGAGAAATACATTTTTGGTTCCATTTTTTAGGTGCGCAACTCTGTGTTAAAGCCAATGGCTTACTGCTTAGATACAATCCCCACCAGATCGACCTGTCAGCAACAACATAGGCAGGGGGAGCCCCTACAATTCTTTGAAGGCAACAAATTCCCTCATCTAAGAGCAAGCTTTCCAGAAAAAACTGAACATTCTAGACCCGAAGGTTTTCAATTTAAAATCTCCTATAGTGATATCACATAGTGGGATATCCTTCCACTGTTTACCCTTTCTAATCAGTGAAGAAATATTACACTGGAAGAAATACATGGTGCGATTAGTTCAACGTCTAATGGGAAATCACCTGGGATAGATGGTCTTCTGACAGAATTTAATAAAGAAAACTTGGAGTGGATTGGAAATGAGCTATTGGCCCTATATAATGATGCATATGATATGGATCTCTGGGGATTAATGTGAATAGAGGTGTCATTAAACTTCTCCCTAAAGCTGGGGACAAATCTTTAATGAAGAACTAGAGGCCTATTACTCTCTTGAAATTGTCTTATAAAATCACTGCAAAGGTATTAGGCAAAAGGATTGCTGAAATCAGCAAGAATTTTTATTAGTTACTCAGACAGGCTTTATTGAGGGCAAGTGCATATTGGAAAATTTAATTACCAGTTACGAGACTATGCACTGGGCACAGGCTGATGGGCAAAAAGTGGCTATGATCCTAAATGATTTTGAGGAAAGCGTACAATAGAGTAGAATAGCCATTCAAAATATGTATGCTCAAAGCCTTTGGCTTCCCACCTTATTTCTTTAACTGGATTGAAATTCTCTTCAAGGACTCCTCCACTATTTTGGATGTGAATAGGGATATTTCTGAACCCATCCTTCTTCAAAGATCTATTAGACAAGTGTAATATCCCAGCAGGATATTTTCTCTAATTTTTCCTCCAGTAAATTTTAGAATCATAAACAAGAGTTTATACAATAATTAACAACAAATAACCAGTAAACAACCAACATTAACCAACAATACTCTAGACTTCGTTATTGCATTATAATCTTGCAATACAATAACAATCCAATTGTACAAACAGTGATAGTAGTCAGATTGAATAATCAGAAATGAACTTGAAAAGCAACTGTGAACTGTGTTGCGAATTCACCATAGATGATGAATCGGGGCTACGTCCAATCCACCAAGAACCAGAGAGTTTGCATCCTTGGATCCTGAATTGAAGCTGATGCTTCCTTAATTTCTCCAAGAGAAATCTCCAACCAAAATAATATCCAAGCATAGCTGAAAATGAATAAGACTCCCTCTTTTAATGCCCAATAGCGACTCTTCAATTGCTTTCTGTCTTTTCATCTTACACCCCCTTTTTGTCACTTTGGCCCCACTTTATAATATTAAATTGACCCCTTTTTAATTATTTATATTATGTTCTCATAAGTCAATTTAATATTTACATGGACGTGTCCTTAATTTCCTAATGTCCCAAAAAGGGGACATTACAAGTCCTCCCTCCTTGATATTGCTTGCCCTTAAGCAATTGATACCAGTGTCCCATATAAATCTGCAAGTAGCTTTGTAACCCATCCTAAAAACACATTCTGTCACATTGTGAAGCAAGGTGTCCAAGTGCAACTCATTCATCAACCAGATCCCTGGATCTGGGGCCAATCTGTGAAGTACCATTACGTCTGTATGCTGTGTGACTCTGATCATAAACCTCCCATAATGCAAAACACACCTTGTGTTGACCCCTAGATCCCAAATCAACCTATCAGCACAATCCTGGGTGTAGAAATAGATGATTGATGAATCCCCAACCTCATGAATCGGCCAACTAAATAAATAGATGCCCATCACATTGCCCATGTGCAAAGAAACCATTTCAACATGGCTCAAAATGTCACTGTCATAACTTAGATCAACATCAAGAATGATAATGCTATCACCAATATGTTGTGGGATTGGAAGGGTAAACATCTCATATGGAATATATCGCAACATGTGTAGTTTCCACTCATCTGCATGCCACTCAGTAACCCTTGCAAGCCAAGCCAAATCTGAAAATGTACTATAAGTCCAAGAAGGGAAGACACTGATAATTGGAGTATGTAGAAAGATAAAATCACCAATCAATAAGTAGGCAGTTGCCATATCATAAGAACTTGGTGATAAATCTCTAAGTAAGCTGTAAAAACCCTTAGGGCACACTAAGGACAACTTTGAATTATCTGCTTCATCATAAGTATTATCACTAAAATCAACATCTCCATCATGAAATGGTCACCCTCACACAAAATTTTCAAAGAAAAATTACTGGGTTCATCCTCTACCTCATCATATGGTGAAACCATGTAGCTGCTGTAGTAAAAATCAGGACTCGTGTGTTTGACTTCTTGCTAGTCCTTATGGTCTACATTGGCAAAAAGTGCCTCATCAGGATGGAAAATGGTAAGAAACATTGCTCTTGTTTTTATGCCTACAAATGGTATTGATTCCTTTAACAATTTGTACCACCTCCATAGTTCTATATTTAATCTTATCTTCCTTGTGGGTGGCTCCAATAGAAGTCTGACTCTCAGCCTGATGCAATAAGGATTGTGTCATACTTAGTTGAAGACCTAATTCATCTATCTCCTTCTCCTTATCTGCAAATAATCTGACGTTAACCTTTCAAAAGCTTCTTTGATTCTGTGCAATTGAGTAATAGTGATCCCACATGGATTCCCTGTTTGGCTCTCCTCTATTTGAGTTTTCCCCATAAGATTTTCAATGTATTTGTGAGACTCATCTCCCTTGTTAAAACTTGTACAACCCTTCTACAACAGATGTCAAACACTCATTTTGAGGTGTTAATGGCATAGCATCATGTTCATCTACGGATTCATCAAAGGAGTTTTTCTCTTCACTAGTTTTGTCAATAGTAATCGACAATTTACCAATTAAGAGCTTAGAGTACTTTTCATTAGTAGCAATGGCTGCTTCCACCATTTTATCTTCAGCTGGTTGGTAGTCAACTTTCAAATGATTTTCAGATGTATATGTTTCAGCTTGCGCCTCCCGAGTCAAGTCTTCACTTACATATGCATCTCTGTCCTTACCAATGTGGGGCTGCATTAGTTCTTCTTTGTCCTTTTGTTGTTTGTACTTTGCAAATTTTTGCTCGCATCGTTTGACTACCTTGTTGGCCAACTTATAAGCACTTTGCGATGCCCTTTGTTCTCCATTGGAAATGGCTAACAACATTTGTAGAAGTGGCCAGAAATGAGTGTCACTCTCATTAATTGTCATAACCATAATGTCTTTCATGCTACAACATCTGCATTGTGTTCTTCCCTAATTGCACTTAATAGATTTTGAAACATTGTATGTATTATATCATACAATCACATGTCAAGCATAAGATTGCATAATCTGATCTCTAAAAATGATTTGAGGATGGCAGCTCTCCTAGCAAATTGACAACCACTATTACAACTGAGATGTTGAAAACTATCAACAAGTCGAATTACCTCCTTCATGATGACTTCTTCATAGGGCTCTTGCAATGCCAAAACACTCATGACCTCCATCAGACAAGAAGTAACTAGAAGTCTTATCTCATTATCTGAATGCTTCAACCATTTGTGTTGACTCAACCCTATCACTGTTGGAACAAGAGCAATCTGCAATAGATCATGGGGTGCTTGCTCCACCTTGGTCAAACATTCTTCCAATCAGGGTAACATGCCAAGAATTTTGTCCCTGTTAATAAAATCGAACCCAAGCTTGTGACCTGTGTCATAGAGAATCTTGGTCAACTCTAAGATGACATTTGATGCCATTTTATATACCTCGCTTCACTCCTTTCCTTCCAAGGAGTCTTTCAAATAGTTCTTTTCAATGAATTCTCCAGCGCAAGGAAGTTCGTATACCACAATTCAAAGCAAGGCTTTGCAGTAGTAATTCACCAATGCTCAAACTAGTCCTATCGTCAATGCCCAAGCTTTCCAAAAAACTCTGATATACACCGCTTCTTATAAACTCACCAGATCTGTCATTATCAAATTTTACTTAAGTGTATCATGGCCCTAATGCATAGTCCAGATATCGTTTATTAGGCTTCTACTGTAATAATAAATTGCTTGGCATATATCTTCCGATAATGGTTCACTTCTAACCACACTCATTATCTAAAAACTCCAACTCCTTTGAGTACAGTACAAGCTTGAAACATTGATTTGCCAACACCTAGTGTTCAATAATACTAAATCTCTGAACAATGATAATCGTGATTACTACTGTTACAAATCTGAAACAACAGACTTATTTCCTATGTATTCTGTGAATTTTCCCATCTGTGATTGCAGACTGGTGCTAAGCTCCACTTCTGCCTTCCGTCCAACTATGATTCTACTGGACTGGAACTCTCGTCCAATGCCTTCTGCCTGTTCATTGTTTCTCTGCCGATAAAAAGGATTCACATAACATCATTTGCCTATTCCCAAACATCGTAGGTTATGTGCCTTGAAGTACAAACATTAGTCCATTCCTGTACAAAGCGTATGATTCCTACACTAAAGACTACCCTTCCATAGATGAGATTTTGCAGTTGCCAGAGTCGGCCAATGTATGATATACTACGCCTCACTAAATTTTTTATTTTTGTTATTCCTTCATTTGTTTGAATTAAATATATCTGGTCCTGTATATAGAAGAAACCTTTTGCAACCCAAGTTTAGCTACCCATTCACACAAGCCGCTGAACTCGTTTGTATTACGCTATAGTTAACCAAAACAATTTCCATCGCACAATGTAACGATAAATCATTTTTGGGACATTCAAGCTCATATGTTAAATCATATATCTCAAACTTTTTTGTGGTCGCATATAATATAGATTATTTATTTATTTGGAGACCATTGTGCCACTACTTCAGGATCTGCAATTCCCAGTCTTCTAATAATTCAATTTCTAGTGTTAACGATTGCCCAATGCATATAGAAATACTCCTTCAAAAGTAACGGCTCATGTGAAATACTTTTGACTCAGAATTGAATCAAAGGCTCTGTTCTTCGAATATAGACAACTCCACATTTGGTTAGTGTAATGTCTTTGAGCAATCCATACAACCGTTCCTTCCTAACAAGTCTGTAATCAGTGGCAGTTGTAGACTTTGCAGTGAATTCTTGTGACTCCTACACAATGCCGTTTGTATCTTCCACTCAATGATGCTAAATCATATATCTTAAACTTTTTTGTGGTCGCATATAATATAGATTATTTATTTATTTGGAGACCATCGTGCCACTACTTCAGAATCTGCAATTCCCAGTCTTCTAATAATTCAGTTTCTAGTGTTAACGATTGCCCAATACATATAGAAATACTCCTTCAAAAGTAACGGCTCATGTGAAATACTTTTGACTCAGAATTGAATCAAAGGCTCTGTTCTTCGAATATAGACAACTCCACATTTGGTTAGTGTAATGTCTTTGAGCAATCCATACAACCGTTCCTTCCTAACAAGTCTGTAATCAGTGGCAGTTGTAGACTTTGCAGTGAATTCTTGTAACTCCTACACAATGCCGTTTGTATCTTCCACTCAATGATGCTTCTAAAGATGTAACAGTTGCCAAGTAACGAAATAAGTCTTGAAGAATATTTCACCAATGTCTATTCTATTCACCAGTCTTTAAGCGCCACTGGTAGTTTGGGTTCGCATTTGGTTGTTTTCCTGACAAGCAGATCAGAGTGGTTGTAGACAACCTTTGATTACAGGTGTTGTTTCTATGAATGATCTCGCTTCCTGTGGTTTCCCTCCCATTATTCACACCATGGATGACTGATAATGAGTAGCTCTATTTTTTGGAAAAGTAACAATTTCTGGCCCATAGGGAGTCACTTTCCATTAGTGAGATTGCTCACTTCCAACTCCTAGGATGTGAATTTGGTTGAATCACGATTAGCCGTGACTCCAACTCCCTCAGTTAATACCTTCTATTGGGCCTAGGCCTTGGTCAATACTGCCAGAATGCCAACGACCCCATTACGGAGCTGCTCAACCTCCGTCGAGCCTTCAACGCTCACACCATACGCTGCCAGTTCCGGGTATCTTCAGCCCACGTGCTTTCCTTAAATGATGGTTGCTAATCTGATGTGCTTCGCTCCTCTGTCGCCTTGAGCAATCTATTGAACCTCCGTCGAGCCTTCAACGCTCACACCATACGCTGCCAGTTCCGGGTATCTTCAGCCCACGTGCTTTCCTTAAATGATGGTTGCTAATCTGATGTGCTTCGCTCCTCTGTCGCCTTGAGCAATCTATTGACATATCCTTGGGAAGAAGTGAAGTTTTGTATTTGATCAGAAGAGACACCATGCGAACAAAAATGCCTCTAAATAGCTATGAACTCCGAAAATCAATCATTGGAGAATCCATGTAATCAGAATGGCTCTCTAAGTGCATGACACGGGAGACGCCATATGCTTTGATATAATAATATTGATGTTGATGTTGAATAATTTGACGGCTAATTGTAATTGCCAATACCATGGTCGTTATGTTTCCAAATTAAATAGTGCCTCCTGCCGCTTGAGAAATATCAAGATTATTTGATTTCCTTTGCTTTTAAATTTACTCTTCAGCAGCTTATATCTGATCATGATAAAATATTTAATCAGTATATACTCACTTCTCTTGTGAACATCAAGACTGGACAACAACTTCAACTGATATCAAATGATCATTAGGATAGCCCAATTTCTTCTTTGCACCCGTAAGCTTAATATGACAAAATACATCGGGTCTCACAAATAATATTTCCACGAGAACTATAATCAAAACATATATGTTTTTTCCCAAATATTTCTTTATATTCTAATAAAAACTCCAGAACTGCTAATATTTATTTTCTTTTGTGAAAATTACTAATTCTCAATATCAAATAAAACTTCAACACTCTTAGACTGAAATTATCAAGACTGCAATGTAAACTCTGCAGGCTGGCAGGATTCAGTGCTCTGATATCACTGTAATATCCCAGTCAGATATTTTCTCTAATTTCTTTTCCAATAAATTTCAGAATCATAAACAAGAGTTTATACAATAATCACCAGAAAATAACCAGTAAACAACCAACAACATTAACAGGCAATACTCTAGACTTCGTTATTGCATTATAATTCAACAATACAATAACAATCTAATGGTACAAATAGTCAGAAATATATCTGAAAAGCAATCGTGAACTCTGTCGCGAATTCATCACAGATGATGAATCAGGGCTACGTCCAATCTATCAAGAAGAAGCAGAGGGATAGCGTCCTCGGATCCCAAACCGAAGCTGACACTTAATTTATCCAAGAGAAATCTCCAACCAAAAAAAAATCCAAGCATAAGTGAAAATGAATAAGACTCCCTCTTTTAATGCCCAACAATGACTCTTCAGCTGCCTTCTATCTTTTCATCTTATACCCCCTTTTTGTCACTTTGGCCCCACTGTATAATATTAAATTGATCCCTTTTTAATTATTTATATTATGTTTGAATAAGTCAATTTAGTACTACATGAACGTGTCCTTATTTCCTAATGTTCCAAAAAGGGGACATTACAACAAGGTTGTTTTTGTCACTTTGGCCCCACTGTATAATATTAAATTGACCACTTTTTAATTATTTATATTATGTTTGGATAAGTCAATTTAATACTACATGAACGTGTCCTTATTTCCTAATGTCCCAAAAAGGGGACATTACATCAAGGTTGTTTTTGTCACTTTGACCCCACTGTATAATATTAAATTGACCCCTTTTTAATTATTTATATTATGTTTGAATAAATCAATTTAATACTACATGAACGTGTCCTTATTTCCTAATGTCCCAAAAAGGGGACATTACAACAAGGTTGTCCCATTACTCCTCTGTTTGTGATTGCTGCAGATGCTTTATGTTACATTCTCAAAGCTAGTTGTATTGGCCCTTCAATTAAAGGTATTACTCTCCCCAACTCTAAGGAACTGATCAATGCTCAGTTTGCAGATGACACTGCCTTTTTTCTTGAGCTTTCTGAATTCAACTTTGCTAATGTTCTTGATAGGCTTAATTTTTTTTGTTTAGCCTCTGGAGTCAAAGTGGCTCATCATAAGTTTTCAGCTCTAGGGTGGGTGGTTTTCCATTATGGGTTCGATCTGGGCTTGTCTGAATAAAATTGTGAGATATCTTGGTATTCCTTTTGCTTTGGAACCTTATATTTCTGACATGCGGGACTGGATCTATGGTAAGTTGAATAAGAAATACATTAAATGGCAAACTCACTCCCTATCTCTTGCTGGAAGAGTACAAGTTGTTGAGAAAGATTTTCCTCATGTCACCTTTATATTGCCTCAACGTGGCTATTTGCTAAGTACTAGACTAATACCCTATCTCTTGCTGGAAGAGTACAAGTTGTTGAGAAAGATTTTCCTGACATCACCTTTATATTGCCTCAACGTGGCTATTTGCTAAGTATTAGACTAATATCCTTGAAAAGGTTCTTAGATATTTTCTTTGGTCAGATGGGTTGGGTTCAAAAACAAGATATTGTGTTAATTGGGAATGGTGTTGCTTGCCTGGAAGGTTTGGGGGGCTTGGTTTGAAAGATCTTAAAGCTCATGGGATTGCTCTTGCCTAAAAGTAGTTTATTCATAATTAGAATCTCAGCCCTGTACAAAATTAACATGTATTTGTTTCTAATTTTAACTTGTTTATAGCAATTCCAAACTAACTTGTTATAACAATTCGACTTGTTGCCCCTGGACCATAAAAAATATCATCATAATGTTACATATGAATGTTCGAATGCCCATAGAATGATCATACAGATTTGGTTAGATTACATCCCATACAAGAGTACATAGGCAATACGCAGCAGGTAGCTTAGTCTTATTTAGATTCTGAGGTTGTAGAACAGCATTATGACGGGTAAAGGCTTCTAATTTTGGCCCGTCTTCATACTCATGTTTTATGAAAAGGTACTTTGATTCTTTAAAACCCCAATGGAACTGTTCTTATTGACTGCCTCAAATGTTGTTTGATGAATAGTGTTAGTTTTGACTACTTTATGTTTCCCAGCAGTGCTTCTGTTGGAAAACAAACTGATCATACATTTATCTGTTTTCCTAATTTAATAGACAAAATAATCAAATATTATATTGTTTGAAAATATGGAGCTAATCATCCTTTTTGTTTTGAGAAGCTTTATACATGGAAATGAAATTACAGCTCTGATTAGTTTACTGCATGTTTGATCAAACAATGATTTGATTGCAAAAGACGATCCAAAAAATGTAATTGTTGCGCATTTAAAGTAATGGGTTTTGTTTGTGAAATTCATACCATTTGTTCATCTTTCTTCATTATTGTACCTAAATTGTGAAATTTCAGAAGCCTACGGTTGAATTTGTAGTTGCCCTTAAGATAAATAAATCATTTCGATCTCCACTGCAGACTAAACTATTTTAATGTTCTTGCAGTTTGGCAGTCGAATAGCGAGGGAGTCAAATCGAAGAAACTTTGGGAGCAACCGTGCGGCAAATCAAGCAGCCGCCGGAAGTGCAATGATTCATTCTCTTACAAAGTAAAATTATTTGGATTGAAGAAAGAATAAGTTGAGCTACGAGCTTACATCTTTTTTTATCAGTGATGTATTTCTAAGACATTTTATCATTTTGCATTATAGAATCGACTTGTATGGGACCTTTCAGTCGCTTTATTATTGAAAAAGATGTATCATATACAATAAAACGAGAAATTGATATTTGAAACGAGAAAGGAATACAAATTTTAAGATGACTGATCCTCTTAATCCAGTACATATGATGTCCTGAGAGGAAGTATATCTCAAGTTCACCTATAGTATGAAAGGATTAATATCAGATCCTCAAGGGGAACTTGTCAATCTACCCATTCAAGAAAATTTACGTGAAGGACTTTCTTTAACAGAATATATTATTTTATGTTATGGTGTTCGTAAACGACTTGTAGATACTTCTATATGAACAACAGATGCTGGATATCTCACACATAGACTTGTTGAAGTAGTACAACACCTTGTTGTACATAAAGTAGATTGTGGTACTACATAAGATCCTTTTGTAAATCTTATTCAAGATCAAGAAACAATAAAAAATTAATTTATTTTACAAACACTAATTAACAGATGATGTATGTATAAAGGGAAGATGTATTGCCACACGCAATAAAGATTTTGGGATTAAACTTGCCAATCAATTCTATTATTTCCAAATACAACCTATACATATCTATATATATATATATAAACACACACACACACACACACACACACGAATACCTTTTACTTGCAAAAGTATGTCTTGTATTTGTCAATTATGTTATGGTCGGAATACTACTCATAGTAACTTAATCAAATTAGAAGAAGCAATCAGCTTTATTGCAGGCTAATCGATTGGACTTTTCTTTAACTAACATTAAGGACTTTTCATCAACTAACATTAAAGACTTTTCATATTGGTGGGTATTTACGGGTGATATTGCAAAATATATGAGCCACGTTCACTGGAAGTATGGAATTCAACGAAAATTTAGTTATTCCTACCTGCACTCATGGGCACCTTGCATATATATGTCATAATAGATAACCTCTTTTTAGCAAGAAAATATATTTATCCTCACTATCCTTTGAAACATTAAACTATGATCCATTCAAATATGTTTTAACACTTGTGGATTTGATAAATAACCAATCTAGGCTCAAATATAAAAATAGCCATGATTGCCACAAAATGCAACAAAGATTATGAAGTGCACTTTATGAGGATATTTCTAATTAGTTTGAAAACAATTTGAAAGTGGACAATCTAAAGAATAAGAAGAGTTGGCAACAAAAAGAAGCCTATGAGGGCAATGAACCTTGCAAACTTAGTATTAAGTAGTTTTGTTCTTTTTCTACGTAGGACTATAAGGAGCTTCCCAAAATTTTCAACAACTCCTCATTGAAAAGACTGTACGATGGTTGTTTTTAATGTCACAATAAGCATCATACTTGAAAATGAAGTATCTTCCAAAGTCAATTGCCTTAGAAGTGCAAAGTACACACTTTCTTCGTGAATGTCTTTTGGTCATTTCCAACTCCCAATTTCACATTGAAGTTGATGAGAGTTAGTTTTTAATTGAGTAATGAGAATTCTGGCTTCCTATAGGATACAACCTTTGCGTGATGAGAGTTAGTTCTTAACTAAGCAATGAGATTTTTGGCTTCCCATAGGATACAACCTTTATGTGCACCTTTTGAGAGATATCACAAGTGGGATTGAACTTTGTTGAACATTTGTCCTTGATGATGGGAATATTTGTTTAAGGCACACTTGATGATGTGGCACATTTGTTGAATGATCAGGCAACATTTTACTTTGGTTTTCTTACTGTGGTTATTGACAAGTTGTGTTACTATGTTGTTTTGCATTATGACATAAGTTATGTTTATATTACTTGGCCAAAAATGAGCCACATAAAGGTTATGTATGGTAGAATTCAAAGAAAGCTAAAGATAGATTGAAGTGATTAAAAAGAATGGTATTCAAAGCATTTGTTTTGTTTTGTTCATTCTGAAAACCCTAGGCTAAAATAGTAACCACCATGAATGCACTATGGTTACTTCATAAACAACTTCTCATTGGGTTTTCAAGTGGGTTTTTAGTACAATGAATAAAATTTCAAGCTGAACCTATTGATGGTAGTTACAATGGATAAAAAATGGTTCTAAGAAGGTATTAGGGTAAAAAAATTCTTCAAAAGAGTTTCTATAGAGTGCTTGCATTTTTGGTTGTAGATATTGTTTATCTATTTAAGAGTTTTCACACAATATGTTTGGTTTAAGTGCTTTCAAAAATATAACATGTGTTTTGCTTGACGATTCTCTCTTTAATATGAGCTTACTATTGTGATAAAGGTTTTGTTGAGTAGCGTGATTGAGGTAAATTAGTTTTATCTTCAAGCTTGTACAAAGGCATGTTTCCAAAAACTTGTTTGATCGACGATGATGTAAGTGATGGTTGTTTAAAAGAAAATATTGGTAGTGATATTCAGTTACAATCAATTGACAGAGCTGAGTCGTCAAACTTCATTACATGTTTTGTAAAGTTTTGAAAATATTTTTTTTGGAAGAAAATAAGTAAAATATTCTTGTTTTCTATTTGAGAAGTTCTAATAGTTCAATTTTGTTTTAACCCTAATGGGTATGCGGTAATGCTGAAATTGTTACATTTTATTGTCCAATTATGATTGAATATCAAACAAAGTTTGAGGCCAAGCTTCATCTCCTCATTAAGAACACTGATCCAACACAGCTCGCCCTATGGGAAGATAGGTTAGATAACAGTGCAACGGATAGCCTTGATGATTGGTGCATGGTCAAGAAGAAAAAGAAGAACTAGAAGAAAACTCCCCCCTCCCCCTCCCCCTCCCCCCCCCCATCTCCTACTTCAACCAGAAGTAGGGTTAAAGCTGATATTGGGTCACCCCCCAAGGGAGCAGGAAGAAAGAACTTAAATCAGATTCTGCAAGAAGAAACAAGAAGGAACCTGGCAGATGGAAGCCAGGGGTCCATCAAGGATTTCTCAGGAAGTAAGAAATGAAAGTTATCTCATGGAACATAAGGGGCCTTAATGGGGCTCACAAACAGGAACTCATTAGATCTATGATTAGAGACCAAAGACCTGACTTTATGATGTTACAGGAAACTAAGATGAAAAGGGACCTGGTAAGAAGGATATCTTTCAGTAAAACTTTTTGCTGTGAAGCTTCTAATTCGGATGGAGCTTCAGGTGGTGTCCTAACCTTGTATAACACCAGAGCTTTCAAGTTAACTACTCTTTACAACTCTACTAATGCTCTTCTTTGTAAGGTTTTTCACATCCAAAGCAATGAATCTTGGCTAATCCTTAACCTGTACGCCCCCAATACCAAGAAAGAAAGGAATTGCTTCTGGACCAAGCTCCTTGGCATCTTATCTAATTGTAACTTGAATAAAGGGATTATAATGGGGGACTTCAACTCTCGCCTCTATCTGATGCAGACAAAAGGGGGGGTCATGCCCCGGATCAGGATAGTAAACGCGACCTTGCTTTGTTCATTCAGAATCTCGCCTTCTTGGATTTGGATCTTCAAGGTGGCAGCTTCACTTGGTCTAACAGAAGAATTGGGGGTGATAGTATTCAGGTTCGTCCTTATAGAGCCCTCATCTCCCCCGAGTGGCTCCTCTCCCACTCCTGTAGATTATCCCTCCTCCCTAGGGTGGGCTCTGATCATTCCCCGATTTCTCTTTCTGCCTCCCCCCCTTTCCAACAACAAGGCCTTCCCTTTCCACTTTGAGAAAATGTGACTCTCACACCCTACGCTGGAAGGTAATATTTCCCATTGGTGGAGCATTGAGGTTGAAGGCACTGCAATGTACAAAGTTGCCCAGAAGTTGAAAAATGTGAAAAGAAACATCAAATCATGGAATAGAATTAACTTTGGCCAAATCTTCCAGGAGAAAGATGAGATATTTGATCAGCTGTCTTCTATTCAGGATGAAATCTAGCATTCAGGATACAATGCTCATAATAGCCAGCAAGAAAAGGCCATCCTTTCGGATCTGCACAACATCATATCTAAGGAAGAACTTTTCTGGAAACAGAGATCAAGAGTAAGTTGGTTGAAGGAAGGAGACCGCAACACCAGATTTTTTCACATGACCACCCTTAAGCACCGGGCTAATAATAGAATAACCAACATTGTTAAGGGCCAGGTTCAGGTTACCAAAGAGGATGAAATTGAGAAGGAAGCTGTCTGCTACTTCTCATCTCTCCTCTCAGTTGATCCTTCCCTCTCTGGGTTTGAACAAGAGGAAATCCTGGTGACCATTCCCCCCATTCTTCAAGTTCACCACAACTCCATGCTGAAGGCAATCCCCTCCTTGGAGGAAATCCATCAGGCCCTCTTCTCTCTCCCGGGGGATAAAGCTCCTGGCCCGGATGGTTTCCCAACTTTCTTCTTTTAGATGTTTTGGAATGTAGTGAAAAAGAATGTGGTTAAAGCGGTTCAGGAGTTCTTTGGAGCCAAGAATTTTCTTAAAGAACTTAATGCTACCTTTTTGGTCCTCATCCCTAAAATCCTGGGTGCTGATTCTCTGGATAAATTCAGGCCCATTAGCCTCTGCAATTCCTTCTATAAGATCATTGCCAAGGTTCTCACTTCCAGGCTCCTTAGAGTTCTCCCTCTGATTATCTCTCCTCAACAAGCCGGCTTTGTCCCAAGCAGGCAGATCCTTGATTCAATTCTTTCGGTTCATGAGGTTATCCACTCTCTTGAGGCAGGCAAAAAGGAAGGCTTCCTTCTAAAGCTGGACCTGTTAAAAGCTTACGACAGGGTTGACTGGAAGTTCCTCTTTGCTGTTCTTCGTGCCTTTGGCCTCGATGATCAGGTTTGCAAGCTCATTTCCCAGCTTGTGTCTTCACCCTCTTTGTTGGTTCTGGTCAACGACCACCCCTCTCCTTTCTTCTCCCCCTCTAGGGATCTAAGGCAAGGAGAACCATCTCTCCGGTCTTGTTTGTTATCATGGCGGAATGCCTTGGCAGACTCATCCAAAAGAAGATCAGGGACAGGTGTTTAGTGGGTTTGAGGCCTTCTTCGGGTCCATCCACCTTCACTCATCAGCAATTTGTGGATGACACAATTTTGGGGGGTGAAGCTTCAGTTCGGGAGGCTAGGAGCTTCAATAGCATTCTTAATTTCTACACCAGGGGTACTGGACAAGCTATTAACTTAGACAAGAGCTCTGTCTTCTTCCTCAACACTCCTCTGGAGAGGCAGAGGAAAATTGCTCGAATTTTGGGTTGTGGCATTGGGTCCCTGCCGGCGACTTATCTTGGGCTTCCTCTAGGCTCCAAACCCCCGGACTCCTTTTGGACAAACATTATCGACAACTTCATCAAGAAACTTGCTGGTTGGAAAGGGGCCACCCTTAGTTAGGCAGGTAAATGCACCCTGGTTAACTCGATTCTCCAGAACCTCCCCACCTATGCCCTCAGTCTCTTTGGGATTCCAGTTAAGTTTGCGAACAGAATGGAGAGGATTCAGAGGGACTTTCTCTGGACTAGAACTGATGACGACAAGAGATACCACCTGGTAGCCTAGGACCAAGTTTGCTTGCACAAAAGCCAGGGAGGTCTTGGAATCAGGAAAATTTCTCACCTCAATCAATCCCTCTTAGCTAAACTCCCTTGGCGCATCTTCTAAGGCACAGGGGTTTGGAGGGACATCTTGGCTGAGAAGTACCTGGGAGGCTTGTCTCTCTCCTCCATTTTCCAGGGGGTCGAGCTATAGTTGGGTTCTAACATTTGGAATGGTATCTTGAAGGCCCTTCCCCTTGCTAAATCCAGGGCCAAATGGAAAGCTAGAATGGGAGACAAAATCCTTTTTTGGCAGGACAACTAGCTTTTTCAGGAACCTCTCAATAACCATTCTTCATTCGGCATGTGGGCTGATCAGGCAATAAGTAGATATGGTATGTTGGTTAGGAACTATAGAAATGGGAATGAATGGCACAATCTGGCGGAGCTTTCGCAGGATCTCAAGCCTTTGATGGCCTCTTTGTATGCTATTAACATCAACCAGATAGGCGACGCCTTAGTCTGGGGAGACTCTTCTGGAGGCCATTATATTGTAGCCTCAAGCTATCTTTCCCTTGTGGGCACATGGGAGAAACCTATTTGGGCCAAGGCCTGGACCCCTGGATTAACGCCCAAAATCAACATTTTCTTTTGGCTCCTCTTGCAAGACAAAAATCCTTACCCTGGATAATTTAGCCAAGAGAGGCCAAATTATTCCCAGCAGATGCTGCCTCTGTAAGCATGACCTGGAAATGGTTAATCACATTTTCATTCACTGCCCCTTTTCCTCTAGAGTGTGGAGTCTTCTGACTTCCAATATGAACTTCTACTGGTGCCCACCAGTCAGTATCTAGGATTTCTTCATTCAGTGGAGTAGCAACCACAAAGGCCTGGAATCCCAAATTTTGAGTTCTTGGATTATCCCACACTTTTGCTGGGGAATCTGGAAGGAGCGCAACAACAGGATATTTAGAGATAGAGAAGCTCCTGAGGGTATTATAGTAGAGAAAATTGATGGCCTCATGAAAGAGAACTATTCCACAACTAGAGATGGAAACATAAAAGATGGAGGGAAAATTAAGACCAGGAAAGAAGACATGATCAAAAGAAGACAACAGGCTACTTGGTCCTTCCCCCCGAAAACTGGCATAAAGCCAATTTCGATGGAGCGGCTAATGGGAACCCTGGTCCCGCCGGATGTGGTGGAATCATAAGAAACAGCTTGGGAGGGGGCATTGTTACTATCTCCTCCCCTATTGGTCACCAAACCAACCATTTGGTTGAAGCTAGTGAAGCCAAACTCACTGTTAAGCTGGCCCTAACCTTAGGGATCGAACAATTGTGGCTTGAAGGAGACTCCCTAAATATAATAAATTGTATTTTAGGAGTAACCAAACCATCATGGACCATTGAAAGCATAATTGAGGACCTAAAAATGGACTTGAGCAAATTTAAAAATTACCACGTCAGCCATGTCTACCGTGAAGCTAACGTGGTTGCTGATTGGTTCGCAAACGTAGCAGTCACATTCAATTCGATGATGACGTGGGGAAACAATAATCATTTTTCGACAGCGGGTATGGAGCTCATCTGAAAGGAGCAAATTCAAGGTTCCAACTCAAAATCTTTTTATGATGATGAGACATGCTAAATCATGTTTTAAAAAGGGAATCATTTGGAGTTATGCGGAACCCCCACTATTTCATAATAACGTGTACGAATTACGCAAGCAGAAGAAAGCCAGAGTTAAACCCAATAACACGCGCATTAAAGCTCTCGTCCTTAGCGATTTTTTCATCTTTGAGCTCTGCAATTCTGTTAAGGGTTTAGGGTTAGAGAGGCATAATATCGCAATGGTGGGAGAAAGGATTAGAAGAGAGCCATGGGGAGAAACGGAGAGCTGGAAAGAAAAAGGGAAGGTTTGAAAAAAACTCCAAAAGGGCGGCATAACCACCTTCATGGAGAGGCTCCATGGTTTCGATGCGGGGGTTACCAAGATTATGGTTGAAACCTGGCACAACGGAAAGGTCAAAATTGATGGTGTCTCCCACCAAATCATAGAGGGTCTCATTGCGGAGGTGACAGGCTTCTCCCAGGAAGGCATGAGCTTCTTCAGGGATAAGAGGATGTCCGCCAATGCTGTCAACACTTTCGTCAAGAACGACAAGGAGAAAAGCAAACTGGTAAAGATTGACACCTACTATGACATTGAGTCCATCAAGAAGTTTTGGGGGCTTGTTCTGAGGATAATCATAGAGTATGTCACTTTGGAGCCCAGGTTTGATAGAGTCAGGACTCATCATTTTGTTCTGCTTAATCATTTTAGACATAAAGTGAAAATCTCCTTTCCTTTCTATATTTATACTTCTATGACTAAGAATATAGAGAGTTACAAGAAATGTCCTGTCAAGAACCCCGCCCTTCATGAAGGTCTTCTGCTCCTCATTTTTGAGTTTTTGAAAACCTAGACAAGAGTCAAGTCCATTGGGGTTTCGGGTGGCTCCTCGGAGGACACTGCCAACTCAGACTCAGGGGAAGTGCGCGTTGTGAAATCTGTCAAGTCTGAAACCCCAAAAGCCAAACCCTCTCCCCGCTTCCCTAGCAGGAAGAGCCCCAGGTGCCCTCCCCCTAACCCCCCTTCCCCTCATCCTAAGGAGTCTAGTGATGAGTCGGATACGGAGTCGGAGGAGGTGGATTCGGTGGCAGAGAAGGAAAGTGAGTTGGAAGACGACAAGGAGAAAGATAATGAAAAGAAGGAGGTGACCCCCTTGGTAACCCAGGATAACCCCAAGAAAAGAAAATTGGACCAGACCCCAACCCATGATCATCTCAGTGACTACGCTGATTTGCCCCCCAACCCTACTGCGCCCACCTCCCCCCTGGAGGTCCCCATTTCGCCCCCAGAAGAGATGATAGAAATCATGGTTGAAAAGGGAGGGGAGGCCATCAGGAAAAATAAGAGAAGAGCCTGGAGAAATTTCAATATGGATAGTGTCAGTATGGGCATTGTTAGAGAACCTGCTAAAATCCAGGTGTTGGGGGATCTCGACAGTAGCACCCACTATGATGAGCTCCTTGACCCGACTCTTCTGGTTCTCTCTGACAATGTTCGTGAAACGGGTTTCAACTTTCTTAACAATGCAAAGAATAGCCTGATCAAAAATTTTCGCTCCATTAAGTGGTTTTTTTAGAAAATTGAGACTTTGAAGGACAAGTCCAACTAGACCAACAACAGGGAGGATGTCAAGGATCATGAGGCCAGAGGTAGTAAAGACCAGGTGGGCAGCCAGGAAAAAGATAGAAGCCAGGACCCCAGAGACAATCAGGAGGACAGAATCACTCGGCTCGAGCAGAAGGTCCAAAGGCTGGATTCTATCCACCAGGTTGTGACTAAACAGATTGTGGATACCCTCCATACCTTGAATGAAAACATTGTTAATCTGGAGGACTATCTGACCAATGCCGGTCTTGTGGGGAACGTGGAGCAGAGAACAGAGCACGAAACCAGCTGGGAAGATCCTCAGAAAGAGACTAGAATCCAGGAAAGTCAGGGGGATCAGATGCATTTCCTCCCCACGATCCAGGAGGAAGAGGCCAACCAGAAGGAAAGTGACACTGCAGAAACCCTGCAGGCAATGAAAAAGAAGGGACACTAGTCTGCCCGCTAGGCTCTGTTCCTGGCCTTTGTTTCTCAGGCTTCGGGCCTTTTTGTTTGTGGCCTTTTGAGGCAGCTTTTTTTCTTTTTTTTTCTGTCTTTTTTGCTTTAAGTTGTTTTATGCTGTAAAACTTTGGGTTTCAAGACCCCTGTAAAACCTATTTTCCTAATAAAAAACAAACAAAGTTTGACTGTTTGAACCTTAGAAAAACATTCAAAAAATAATATAGTTATGCTGAAATTTTTTTTTGGGTTTAATAGTTTTGGATTGGTAAACAAATCTGGTTGATTAATTATGAGGCAATTTTTAATAGAAAAAAGTCTAAACGGAAAATACTTCTTGTGTAAAAACAATTTCTTTTTTTCAACTTCTTTCACCTTGTAATGGTGGAAAGATAAAGGTCTGTGGTCATAGGATTAACATGTTGTAATCATATTGTGAGTTACAGGTTATATCATGTAACCAATGTGTTGCCGTCAATTTTGACATCACAAAATTGAGGCAACCCTTCGGAATGTCACATGGATTTGTAGGTGTATCCTCTTTGTTGAAATGCACTGATAAGGTCTTATGAAAACACTTCATTATCCTCAAAGTGTCCTTTGTGTATTCTTGTTTAAGTGTTCTTATGAAAGTTCTCCGTCAAAATTATCCCCAGTTGTTTGTAGGTAAGAGTTTTCCTTCTCACACTACAAATACTCAATTTTTTTGGGTTAACTTTCTCATCTTTTCTTTGTTTTCCTTTATGTTGTAAATAGTTTTTGGTCTTGTTTTTGCGTTCGGTGAATAGCCCTTGGAATTTCCCTTGATTCAAGCTAACTTAGGTTGAAATCAGAATTGTCTAGCTCAAGTTATAAGAGAAAAAGTGGGGGTTTTCAGGACAACTGCATATTTTTATTAAAAAATCTCATAAAAGTGGGCTTTTATTGATAATTGTATGATATAAAGTTATATTTGATATTTAATGTAGAGTTTGTAGTCCATTTCAAAATTTCAACTCATTTTGAGTTGATTTGACCATAATTTTTTATGTTTTTATGAAAATAGTCTTTTTGAAGACTATTTTTCATGTTACTTTATTAAAAACTATAGTTAAATATTAAATATTATTACATGAGATAAATGCATAAGTGAGATTTTTATTTCATATTGCATATATCCACATGCATAATACTTAATGAAAATCCACTTTCAATAAATTTTAAGTTGCAACATCATTAAATGTGTGTTTTTAAAATGCAATTGCATATGTGATTGTGTTTAAAGTTCATTTTAAAAAAAGTGCATTTTTTTAAAATCACTATTTAAGGTGAGGTTTTGAAACTCATTTACATGTAAATATAAAATTAAACTGAGTGCTTTATTCATTTTAATTCAAGTGGTGATTTTGGTCACAAATAAATATGTTTTTTTAATTAAAAAAAAATGTTTTCCTTCAAACTTAAGTCAAAAGTGGCAATTTTCAAGGCAAATGCATATGTTATGAACACGTGCAAATGTCTTTCCAGAATAAATTTTCCTCCTTAAGACCAAAAGTGGTGATTTTCTATCATATTGCATTAGTTTTGCATATATGTTTATGACTTCCAAAAACACGTTCAGACCTAAGGAAGTGATTTTTGAAGATATTGCATGTGTTAAAGCATGCAAGTGCTTTCTAAAAAGGTGTTTTTCACTCAAGTCATTAACCCTTAAGACTTAGTGGCAATTTTTTAAGCAACTGCAGATGTTATGAACATGTATTCATCTTTTTAAAAAAGTGTTTTTGCTCCAAGTGTGGTGGAGATTTTTGTTTAAAATGCACAAGTTTTTAGAGATGAAATAACCTCTTAAAATTGTGTTCACACTACCAAAACCTCTATTGATTCTAAGTGGTGATTTTTGGCAAGACTACATGTATTTTAAAACACATGTTTGTGCCTTTCAAAAACACATTTGAAGTCTGCAATTTTTTAAAAAGAGCTAGGTGACAATTTTTGGAAGAAAAACACTTGTTTTTCCCATGTGTGTTCTGCACAAAATAGGCCATTTTGGCCATGATCTTCACCATGTATATGCTCCATTTTGAGGTGTTTTTATATTGAATCTCATCAAAAAGATTTCTAAGGTAAGGGTTTTCATTTCCAAGCTTGTTTTTCATCATTTTGCAAGCTATTTTTATGTTGTAGACACCATTTTTCTATGTCTTTGGCTTTGGAGTTGTTAAGTCAAAATTTGTTCCACATTTTGGGCATTGCATTTGTCTAACCATATCTACATGTCCAAATTCAAACCATGTTAAGTGGATTTTGGAATCTATTTAAGTCTTGGCTTTGGACAAATCTAAAATCCAAAAATCTCTTGGATTCATTTAAGATTTTCTCAAGATTGGGACAAGGATTTGTCTTTCTTTTTTTTTGGTGGAGTTCAAGTCATTTTCCTTGGTTGTTTTCATTTGCATAGTTTTGTTTCTAAAGTTGTTCCTTCTATCTTTTGTCTTATTCTCCAAGTTGCATATGCAATGTCTCATCTTACTTGCATTGCAGTTGGGTGTAAAATGTTGTTCTTAAAAGAAAAATAAGTGTGTTTTTCCCTTACATGTTAATCTAAATTAACACTAATAAATTTGAACTCAATTTTTGACCAATTTTGGTTGAAATTTCGATGTAGGTTGGTCAAAATTTTGACCAAGCTGTTCGTGGTAATTTTTCTTATCAAAATTTCAACCAACCTACATGTTGATCAAAATTTTGACCAATACATTCGTCAAAAAATTTTAGTTTTTGCTAGCTCTGATTTGTCATTGTTGGTCAAAATTTCCACTAATGTTTGCTCAAATTTTTTTTAGAATTGGTGAAAATTTTGACCAATTCTTGGTAGAAAACTATCAAGAATTGGTTGAAGTTTCCACCCATGTTTGGTCAATTTTTTTTATAGAATTGGTGGAAATTTTGACCAAGTCTTGGTAGAAAACTATCAAGAATTGATCAAAATTTCCACCAATGTTTGGTTGAATTTTTTTAATAATTGGTGGAAATTTTGACCAATTCTTGGTAGAAAACTATCAAGAATTGGTTGAAATTTTCACCAATGTTTGGTCGATTTTTTTTTTTAATGCTATATCAAGCAATTGTTTATTATCCAAGCCATTTAATTTGCAACATTTTAAATCTCTGCAAAGATAAAGTTGGAGCAGGAGAATTTTTCTTCTCAATGTGTCCTCTAATTGTAAAGCCAAATTAAATGGCTTGGATAATAAACAATTGCTTGATACAACATGGAAATTACAATCAAAGGACACTTTTGAGAAGAAAAATTCTCCTGCTCCAACTTTATCTTTGTACAAATTTGAAAGGTTGCAAATTAAATGGCTTGGATAAGAAAAAATTTCTTGATAGAACATGGAACAAAGAAGAACATAAACATATAACATGGACATGTATTCTTTGAAATGAAAGCATCTAAGAATGTAAGCAAAAGAATAATTATTGAAGTGTAACATGCCTCGTTATGCACTCTTGATATTGCCAAAGTTGATAGAAATTTTTTCAACTGTGAATAATGATATATTATATAATCAATGTAACAAAGGTATTCATGACAGTCAATTTCAAAAGTACAGTATAGTACAATACAATACACAAGTTGAAGAAGGAAAGTATCCTAAACTGAACACCACTATATGAAAATTATGCATTTTATCCCACAAGAACAACTACTTTTGAAGTTTACTAAAAATGAACATGGCATAACATTTATATAGAAAAGAGATAAACAAAATTTCATTAAAATATAGCATATGCCCTGTCATGTGTGTTGACTATGGATGTCCATTTGCTTTGCTCTGTAAGATGATCTATAACATTTAACTATGAGTAAATCTAAAATAGAATGTTTCCAGAACTATGCATTCTACTTGGCATTTGCTAATAACAATAGTTATAAGAAAGATTTCTTTTTCACTGTTGTATGGAATTTTGCATAAATATCCTTAGTATTTTGTCATTCTTCACTTTCCAAGTCGGATCAAATAGATTGTTAAAGATGTGACTCCATGTCTAAGCTTTTCCTTGAAGATTGGACTCCTAAACATCGATCTAAAGACAATTTTGTCTACATGGTCAATCTATAATGTAGCATCCTCACATAATTTTATAAACTTAAGTCAATAAAATTTGAAGTTCATGAAGCAAACTAGAAAACAATAAGAACTCTATCTCATTGTACTAAAAACTTTGCATAAATATCCTTCAGTATTATATCATTCTTCCCTTCCCAAGATGGATGATATAGATTGATACAGATGTGACTCCGTGTCTAAAATTTAGTCAATGACTAGACTCCCAAGCATGGAACTAAATTTTTTTTTTGTCTACAGTGTGAATCTATAATGCAACATCCTTACATAATTCTATAAATTTATGCCAATAAAATTTGTAGTTCATGAAGCAAACTGGAAAACAATAAAATGACCATGTCCATGCTTGGAATTCATGATAATCACAGTTTCAACAGCAAAGACTAAATGAAGAACTCACCTATAAAATACTAGCCAGACCAATTCAAATTATCAATTGAACAAAAAATTAATCTTAAGCTAAATCTTTTTCTATCTTTATTTATATTTTACAGTATCCTCCTTGCAAGTAAGGGAGTGCTTAAATATCTCTGATTGGGAAGGTTCAACTTGTAGAGATGAATGCGGATAAGATGACTCAAATCTGTCTAATTACAAAATATGATTGCTATATAAAAGCACATCAAAATTGAATCTAGTATATGATAACCAACATACAATCAAAAACATTCTTTAGATGATTATATTTGACATTAAGAAAATTAACAAAAAAGACCTTGATATCAAGCATACAACTGAAAATAGCCATTAATTTCGAGTATTCATTTGCACATAATCAAATAATCAACCATAATTTGTAGTTTAATGAAATACATAAACAAGTGTGATCAAGGGAATGCATATAACATAGTTAAGAAATTGAACACTACACACTAACTAGGGTGCAGTGTTCAATTTCAAGACTTGAGTAATCAAAAGAGGGAAAATGGCATACCTCCTTCAAGTTAACCCATTCAAAAGTCTCCCCACTCGTATTAATATCATAAATGAGTGCATGCAGTCCCTAACCATACACAAACCATTTTTTAATCAACAAGGGAAAAATCATGTGTGTGTGTGTAGCTGTTTAGTTGTTAACAATGTCCACATCTCTTGCTTGGAGACTTCAAGTAATGGGATGATGCTCACATTTTTCCATATGGTAAATGTAATATCACTCTTTCTTTAAGGTACCATGTATTTTGATAACAAAATCAACTTATAATTGGCAAAAAAATGGGACCTGAAAGAAAACAAGAATGATTCTGCATGTGTGGGCATGTGGGCATATTACTACAATACAAAAAGCACATGTAAAGCTAGATAGATAGATAGAGAATAAATCGAGTATTACAAATAACCACAAGAACTAATAAAGTTTACTCTGCAAGAATCCATTTCTACAAGAAAGATCTGTATTTGGTGAAGGGTCAAAAGGTTTGAGAAAGGCCAGTAGACCAGCAGTGAGACAAGGGGAGTTTGAGAGAAATCATGAGGAAGAGTTACAAATTCCTACCTATATGACTAGTTGGGCATATCAAGTCACTGCAACTAATAAAGTTTACTCTACAAGAACCCATTTGTACAAAAAATTATCTCTATTTGGTGAAGGGTCAATAGGTATGGAAAAGAGCAACATATAGGCAGCAGGACAAGGAGAGGGTGAGAGAAATAATGAGTAAATAACCACTGCAACTAATAAAGTTTACTCTGCAAGAACCCATTTGTACAAAAAATATCTCTATTTGGTGAAGGGTCAATAGGTATGGAAAAGAGCAGCATATAGGTAGCAGGACAAGGAGAGGGCGAGAGGAATAATGAGGAAGAATTACAAATTTCTACTTGTACAACTAGTTGGGCATATCAGTCACTTTAGAAGTAACTTGTTAAAAAATATTACAATAATCATATCCAAGCATCTACTTAACTAGTATTGTAATCTTATGACAATTCTTATCCATTTTAAAGTAAATTTCAAGGAAAGCTTTAGTTGTATAGTTGGGTTTATGCCTATTGCTATAAGTTTTTTTAATTTCAAATCCTTAGTAATCATGAATAATATTCAAACTTGTCATCTATGCTAAAAAGGTAAACATAAGTCGTGGATCTAGGATTTTCAGACAACACATAATGAAAGAATGTATGCTAAAAGATACCAAATTTGTGATACTGTAATCTTTAAAACCCCAACCTTGCAAGAAAAAAACACCAACTAGATAACAAAATATTGTGGCAACGACCCTACAATATATGAAGTGGGCCCTCTTCAAGTATAAGGTTTTTTTAGTGGCTTTGTGTTATAACAAAAGAAAAAGTTTATTGAGTAGCGATATTTCACATAGATATCATAATTTTCATAAAACAACAATCAAATTATTAACATTGAACTTAAATAATTTCAATACCTTAATTGGATCATAATTTGTAATAACAACCTCATAAAAGCTATTGTCTTCTAGCCACCTCGTCCTCACTTTCCTGCCCATGAATGGGTCAAGAGTTGTAGCTTCACTCAAGCCTAGAGGCTGTGATAGTCCTTGGTTCCCAAAGTGTCCTCTCCCTGCTACTCGAAGAGTAGGAGGTAACTGCTAAGCCTTGATTGAGGTAGATAACACAGGCATTTGCTGACTCTATAGTAAACAACAGTTCTCTTTTATTATAGAACTTATAAATACTTGGAACAATTTAGAAGAGAACTATATAAAGCAACAAAAAAATTAATAATTGAGCAAATTTAGAAATTAATTGCTCACTGCTTTGATTTTCTTGTTCTTAGTTCCAAGAGAAGCTCCTCTTTTTGCTGATGATCATCTTGCACACAATATGGTACACATGCAACACGCATTTAATTCCCATACTAGTAGTTAGAAGAAAAACTAACTTGTCTTGTAACACATGAAAGTTGCATTATCTTACTTGTTTAGCATCTCAGACAGAAATGGAGTAGGCCGTCAATTTCAATAGCCCTCTCTGCATTGCTAAGCAAGGAAGATGTGCCTTACCAAACCACAATTCTCCACACTGCATACAGTACAAGAAGAATTTTAAAAAATCATTTGATAACTATTCACAAATGAAAAATACAGAAGATGTCCCAACATTAAAAAGGATCTTCTCTCCATGGAAGTTTGATGTGCTAAGTGCAGATATCTATAAGGTTATGTGTGTGTCTATAAAGAGAGATAACATCAACAACACACTTTTCTCTTGTGTTCTCAAGAATACCTTTGTGAAAATTTAAAAAACTCATATAAAATATCATACACATTTAGGTGGGGTAAAAATATACAGTGTACTGCAGTGCTAAGAAATTTTATACAAATTAAAAGTGTCTATGATATTGGAACCATCTCATGGAGAATTTGACATTTGCAAGGATATGGACGTATTTTGGGAAAATGAATACTCAGACACTTCAAGATTCTACAATCCATAATGTTATAGAGAAATCACAATAATTGATGATAAGAGAATCAAAATACAAAACCACATTTTCTAGTCCATTAGTAGGACTTGACTTTAAGATAACCATGGTCTATTGTCTCTGTGTTCAGATTTCATTCACACTCATTTGATGTTTTTATTAGCAGTTTTCCTAGGATAGATTGTTTAGTCCTTTGAAGAATTGATTAAGAGGTAATAAAAGGGTATTTCAGCCACTATAGATTGCTCCCTGGTTGTAGTTTTATTAGCAAACTATTTATTTTCAAATGCATAATGATAAAAGTGCAACAACAAAGAAAAGTCATGGTGATTGAAAGAGAACCCAAAGATAGCATCTTTGCCCAGCTTGAGATCCAATGGTAGTGCCATAGCCTAAACCTAGTATGGTTCAGGCATCAACTACTCTAACTAAATAAGTTATGAAAGCTATTAGAAAAAAGTTGGGAAAGGTAATGTGAACTTGGAATTAGGAATGAAAAATCTAATTAACCATTAAAATGACTTGACTATCTATGAGCATATAGTAACTATAGTTCTAATTCATCTGATATCTCTAATCTTTTAAATGAAAAAAATGCCCATCATAAAGAACATGTTATCTGACTAATGTCTGGCTTTTTTTGACTTCATTCAACAACATTCCCTAGTCCAAAAAATTTTTTCATGAGATATAAGATGTTATTTGGAACACTTTTAGCATGTCTAAAATGATGGTATGGATGGGTTCATACTCGATTGCATAGTTTCTTCACAAATAGGGCTACTAGAAGAGCCCCAATTAGACCTCCTTTTGGATTTGTAGGGCTTATAACTCCTTTCCCTCAAAGATTCAACTTACCTGCTCTAAAGAACATTCACTACATTAGACCCATTCTCAAGGATTGTTGAGGTCTCAAGTCTTCAAATGATTGTACAATAGAGTTGTTAAAACTGAGGGTTTTTAAGGGTTTGGGCAGCCTCCTTGCTATCCCCACTTTTCCACCACCTTCCACAGCTTGTTAAAACTCCTTCACAAAATAAAATCTATTTGCACTCCCCTTGAATCCCTCAAAAGGGAAAGTCATGAAATTGCTTCTTTTGCTCTTGAGAGCACTTTTACTGTTGACTGCTCCTAGTCAGGCACTGCCTAGCTCACCTAGGGCTTTGTCAAATAAATATCTACACTTTTTTTCTGGGCCCCTTCTTGCATATTCTTAAAAGTTAGGGTTTTTAGTCTTAGAATCCAAAGAACCATGGTTTTCCCACAGTGGAAACAAGAACTACAACCCATTTTCCATTAAACAGCCCAAAACTAGCAGTGCACGGTCAAGTTTGAAAGAATTAAATAAAACACCCACACAAACTAAAAGAACTAAATCTAATGCATATACAATGGAGAACAAACAATGTACAAACTATTCCATCCAACAAGATCACAACCACACTACTATTTGCTTCCAAACAAGGCAAAAACCAGTAATCGTTATTGTAGAATCATGCACAGTCTATTGCAACCATACTATGGCCATACAATAATGAATATCAAACCTTGGTTAGGGTTTCTCAAGACTTAAATAGCCTTCATCAAGGTTGGTGTGTTGTGTAAGGGCCTTTTTAATCACCTAACTTAGTGCAAACCTTTACAAAGGAAAAGTTTCTTTTATATATATATATATATATATATATATATATATATATATATATATATATATATCAACACACATATTGCTTTACGCTTCAACTATGTGATTATTATTATTATGGATAGCTCAATAGCCTATTATGAATCCCATCTTGAATCCTAGAATGGACTAGAGGGTCTTTATGTTGGATTGCCAAGGAACCCACTTACAAGCTCCTCCCAACTACACAAGATGGTGTGTGTTTTCATGAAGATGAAACAAATGTCAAAAGCAGGTACAAGCTGCAAAGTGAGAAAGCTGTGGTAGACATCCCTCTTGGACTTGGTGTAGAATGACTAATCCTTAATCACTCACTATTTTTATTTAAGAGGGTAGGTTGGTATTTTTAGGGAGAGGCAGAGTAATTCCTTGGAAGATAGGTGAATTCCAAAATGGAATAAGGATAGGGTCCTAAAGTTGTGAAGAAGTTTGGTTGTGAAGAATTTTGGTTGTAAATACGTTTCCATCTACCCTAACATAGGTAATTCCCCATCCTCCTTAGGGGTAGTGATTAGGAGAGAAGTAAGGAATTGGGGCTTAAATGTATTAACTATGAAATGTATTATGAACCATTAACCGTTTCATAATTTAGTCTAAATTAAAAGCATTGTGATGTATAATAGCCTCCTACTATGGAATGTTAAGAGATAGTTAAATTTCCATTTCCTAGCCCAATCCATACCCTAATTGGAATTTTACGGTAATTTAAGTACAGTCCCAATAGGGAACATTTCAACTTCCTTAAAGCTTTAGAGACATTTTAAAACTATATTTCCATCATGTTGGCAAAGGTGACTAAGGTTCAAGAAGCAGCGTACTTGATGATAATGTGTAGGAAGTAGAGTGTATGAAGAGAGTCAATAGACAAATATTGGAGAAAAGAGGAGAGTTTGGTAATATCTAATGACTTTTGAAAAGGGGTCAATTTCAATGTACCATTTTTTGCCCCACAATTAGAATGATTTGTTATGTAAGCACAAACTCTCTAACCTTAGGGAATTGATGTGACCTTTAACAACTTGCTTTAGGAGAATATAGTAATAGTTCAAGCTAAGAAATGCACCTTAGAATTGTAAATACGTTCTTCTCATTTCTCAGCGTAGGTATGTACAAAGGAACCCACTCATACATATGATACCATATGCAATAAACCCTTGTACATGTAATAGAATGCCCAAGAACCCAAATTTTATGTCCCTAAACCTAAGGAAGTTGTCCTTTTTGATGATTTAGAGATGGAGCGGTTTAGAATGCACCTTGAAAAATGCACACACTACTAATTAAGCATGCAAATTGAGGAAAGAGTGGGTCAAGATTGTGACTTCTCACTGATGCCAACTACAAGGTAGCCTATTCCAGGTCTATGGATACCTCCACCCACCTCATGTAAACTAGTTCCTTACCACTAAAGAGAAAATTTTCCATTTATAGATTAATCAAATCTATCAAGAGAAAAATGAATGCCTCTGATAGTACAAAGAAACTATTAGTTGTACACACTGCCTTGTGTCCCCAAAATTACAAGATGACATACTGCAGAGAAAAATCCATGATGCAAATGTATAGGCTCTTAAGGAGCTTTGGAAAATAGATGAAGAGAATAGACAAATGTAATTGGTTGGTGTTTCATTGTAGATCACATAGTTCAGTGTTTGAGATGAGTACTGATAGTGAAATCCTAAAGGGATCAACAGTCAACAACCAATTCTTAAGAAGAGGATTTTGATTACTAATAGTCACTTTGCAATCAACCATTTTGTCAAAATTGATTATTTTCATTCTTATAGTAATATATCCTATATTGACACACTGAGTGCTCCAATTTCTCACTACGGTGTACCAATCACTTTAAATTATGAATTTTTTTATCTGAGATTCTTATTTGAGATTTCATTTGAATGTTTAGTGCTCATTTCCATTAACTATCAATAATCAAATGATTCAACATTTATGCTCTTTGGCCCTTAGCTCTATAGAGTATAACAATGTTAAATTTTATTTCGTATTATAAAATAGCTACAAATGTTTCATATTTTTTTAAAGATATTTTGACATCACCGTTTCCTTAATCCGAGTGAAAAAAAATGGAGGAGTTGTTCATTTTTTAGCTTATGATTGGGAGACCAGTTCTAGGATTTTCTTTTTATGGATGAGGGACTCAACAACCTTGATTTAATGCATCATACACAATGTATATGTACTTGAATTTTCAAAATAAAAATATTTTTTAAATACCTGACATAGCTTGAAGAAATCAAAAGAAGTTGAAGTGTTCAAGTGTAAGGAAATCAGTTGAACTTGGAATCCATGTAATAAACTAATAGTAATAATTATAGGCATATGTAAGAAAAGAAATGTTGCATTATGCATGATACATAGCTAGTGGGAACATTGAGTTGGTGGATTAGAAAGTACAAGCATCATCCAATGGATATGTTGGTAGCCACTCATTGCTAGAACTTTGGGATTCAAAGTTGCACACTTTCTAGAATGGGCTCCCGGTTGGCTACATATCTTGGTTCTTATCAAGTTGTATTGGCTTCTTTGGATCTACATTTTGTTATGTTGGTAGGCTATACCTGTACTAGGATGTCTTGTGATGCATGATATTCAAGGCATTGTGTATGAACACATGCTTCTTTTCTTTTCAAGATATAGGTTATGTTCCTCTTAGAAAAGTGGCTGAAGTTATATGTTAGTCTGCTCTTTTTTGTAGGAAAGGATCTAAATACTTGGTAGAGAAGGTGAATGCCAGGTGGATGCAACAATATTTAAGGTTTATATAGTCACCACCACATATTTGGCCTTTTGTGTGCCTTGCTAGCCCTCTTTGTATATGCTAATTTTTTTGGAGGTTTTCACAAGACTCTTGTTTGTTTGTTATCAATGGGAACACCTCTATTGGGATTTTTTGCACATCATTTTGGATTCTCTACATATGTTGTCATTGGTCAATGTGTGTTCAAATTCTCTTACTTCTGCTGAATATTGTTGTATTAGGCTTCCAAGGTGGGGTCATTCTCATGAATTGCAACTTTATTTTGGGTAAACATGTTAACAAGGCACTTGTACATAAAACTTTAAGAATCCCCAAATTTGATGCCAATGGAAAGTTGCACACAAATTGTAATTAACTTAGACTTGATCCAAACACATTACTAACAAAACCTCCTTATCAAATTTCCTTCCCTTGTCTTGAACTTTTCACTCCCAGTCCATTCTTTTATCTTGATTATAACTTTCTAGGACTTCTACAACTTAATCATTTTCTTCAAAAAATGAAGTAGGAAACATACCAGATCTCAACTGGATTGAGAAATTCTTTCATCGAAAAGGATTAAAGCAATGTCAAGGAGATATGATGGTTACACACAAGCATGCACACCTCCTTTGTCTTTGCCATTGCCTTCTTGAACCATTGAATTTCACCAATGTCCTTGATCTCATGACATACACCTAATAAAGGGTACACTAGATGTGCATGTAGTTTGACACAACCAATTTACTCGGTTTCTCAACAAATATATGTCACATATATAACTACTTGAACTTCATTAGAAGAACATTCTCCTCAATGTGGTCTCTGAAAATTTATTATTGGAAACTTGCATCCTTACATTTTCTTGAGCTGGTGATCTCCCTAAGGATATAAGATCCATTCTACATGAAATCATAATTATTTTTTATTGAATTAATAGAAAATATTGCTTAGAAATAGATTACAAAGGAAGTGATCCAACACTAAAAAACTTGAATGAGAGCATAAGTGAGAAAGGAGCAAACTAAACAAGGAGAGGAATAAAAAATGACATTTCAGCACAATTGAAAATAATGATTATTCCCACAAGAACTTAAAGTAAGAACAATATTCACTATGGAATCTAGAGATTGGACAAGAGAAAAGAGAATTATAAGGCCTAGTTACTTTTAGAAGAAAGGATCATGCAAGTAAGATAAAAAACTAAATCACTCCAAACACCACCAATTCAGAGAAAACAATAGTATAAATCATCCCAAGCATTCAACACATTCTCATAATAAAAACACCTACCAAACCATATTCTCATAAATCAAAGTAGGCAAGAGGATAAATCAGAGTGGAGATCGCCATATTCTCACCAAGAAGCACATAAGATTTTGGAAATACAAACAACCACCCATCCATGAAAGCCAATTTTTTCACAAACTGTAATCATTAATGTAAAATATTTTGTCTCAGTTGCATTATGTGAGCTTGTAGGTTGAGCATGCTTCTTTTGATTTTAGGGTAGTCTTGGAGAGAAGACTACAAAAGGAATATACAAGAGGAGAAGTTCTCATAGAGGCTTGCAGTTTTGGATTACAAGGCATAATAAGCATGGAGAAGATTAGTTGGCCACAAAAGTTGCTAGGTGCCCACATCTCCCTTTCTTGTTACCCTTGTGCCATGCGCTCTGTTAGAATCTGAAAAGATTAATAACCCAGAAAACTAGTGCAAAGAATAAATTTCTAAACTATGAATGCAAATGATATAAAATTAAAATAGCAACATAGAGTTAGTCTCCAAGAGAGTAATGCAAATGCTAGAAGAAAAATAGCATTAAGAGGATGCAAAAACAAGAGATGCAAATAAAAGCCAAGTAGCATGCTTATAGAGGCTAGGAAGAGGGAGGATATGGCAAAACCAATCAATGAGGAGCAACCATCTGTCAGACTAAAGATAGCAAAGTATCTTCCCAAGATAGCTAATAGATGCTCACATGTAGGAAGGTGACACCTCACAACCATTCACCTAATAAGACATGCCTTATTAACCTAAGCAAGATTTTTAAAAGTGTAGGAAAAGCCTAGGAAAATAAGAAAAATAAAAAACTACACTAACACCCCCCCCATAAGCGAAGCTTAGGTGGATGTAGAAATGGGTCCCAGCAAGTCAAGCCTGATGAGGTACCCATGTACATAAGATTTCCCAAAAGAGAGAAAAGAGACCCCCCAAAAAAAAGTTAGGACTCCGAGTGAGAGGAAGAGCCCCCCCCCCCCCCCCCAAAAAAAAAGATGAAGCATCTTGCACCCCTAGAAAGGCTCGCAAATGAAGGAACTTGCTCTCAGTGAAGGGTTTGGTGAAGATATCAAAAACTTGCTCGAAAGCCGGACAATAGTGAAGGTCAATGACATGACCATGGATGAGCTCCTAGATGTAGTGCATGTGGACCTCTATGTGTTTGGTCCACCGATGATGAATAAGATTTTGTGAGATCTGAATGGCACTCTAGTTGTCACAAAATATGACTGATGGCCGTCTAATCTAGATACCAAACTCAGTGAGAAGATGTTGAAGCCAAATGGCTTCAGTGGCGGCATTTACAGTCCCCTGATAGTTAGCCTCAGTAGAAGATAGAGCAATAGCAGACTGGGACCTGACCCAAGTGAGAAGCTATACCCTGAAGTAGACTTGCGATCCTTAAAATCACTTGCCCAATCTGAATTTGTGTAGCCCACAAAATCAAGCTCAATACATGCTGCATAGTGAATCTCACAACTATGAGAACCCTAAATGTAGTGAAGGATCTGCTTGGCTGCTTTCTAGTGCAACTCATGGGGCTCCTGCATGAATCAAGAGACCATGCCTACAACATAGGAGATGTCAGGTCTTGTATGAGTCAGATAAATGAGACTCCCAAAAAGTTGGCAGTACAAAGTGCCATCAACAAGTGGAGAAGAACATTGAGCCTCAAGTTTGACTCCTAAAAGGAAGGGAGTCAGAGCAAGATTACAGTCAGCCATATGAAACCTCAAGAGTAAATCTAGAGCATACTTGGATTGTGTGATGGTGATCCTAGAAGGAGACTAAAGGATCTCAATCCTGGGAAAGTAATGCAACAAGCCCAAGTTAGTCATCAAAAAGCTATCCTTAAGGGCCACTTTGACAGCCTTAATGGTGGGTGAAGAACTTCCTGTGATTAGCAAGTCATCAACATACAAAGCCAAAAATAGAAGTGAATCACCTTGTTACAAAATGTAGACATTAGGATTAGAATGGCACCGAGTGAACCCAATTGATAGAAGGAAGGAGTCCATCTTGGCATACCAGGCCCGAGGAGCTTGTTTCAGGCCATAGAGAGACTTTTGAAGATGGCATACAAGTGGAGAATCCTAAAGGAAGCCCTGTGGTTGCTCCATGTAGATCTCCTCATGAAGGTCACCATGAAGAAAATCACTCTTCACATCCATCTGATGTACTTCCCAACAATTAGCTGCAGCAATGGCAAGAATAATTTGAATGGAATTCATTCAAGCAACTAGGGAAAAATTCCCAGAGTAGTCAATCCCAGGAACTTGGGAGAATCCTTTGGCAACCAAGCAAGCCTTGTGTTTGTCAACTGACCTATCTGCTGGAAATTTTGTCCAATAGATCCACTTACATCGAACAAGTTTTCTTGCTTTAGGAAGAGGGACAAGATCCCAAGTGTGGTTCCTCATCAAGGAACTATACTCTTCTTGCATAGCTGTATCCCACTCAGGAATACCAGAAGCCTCATGAAAGGACTATGGATTTGAGGTAGTAGCAATGAAGACATATGGAGCATCTTGGAATTGTGAACGAGTTCGCCTGGTGTCTAATGGATCCCCAACCCAATACCTGTAGACTGCAAGGTTTGTCTAGCCCAAAGTGGACAGGAAGATGGAGAATCTAGAGGGGAATCATTAACCTCTGAATGATGACTAGGAGAGGAAGGAGGTGAGTTCTCTGAATCACTTTCTACATCAGAAGTAGAGGTAGAAGACTGTTCAGGTGAATGTGACTCATTAGAAGATTTGTCATGTATTCCAAGTGACTCTAATGTCAAGGTAGAAGGAGTTGGAGAAGTGATAGAAAGAGAGATTGAAGATCCCTCCTCAAATTGAACACTCCTCTTAATGAATAACTCATTGTAGTAGGGTGGAGCAACCGATAACTATTCACACCATCAGGATAACCTACAAATATGCAAGATCTGCTTTGCAGATCCAAGGCCTTACGTTTCTCTATAGGAATGGGAGCCAAAAACTTGAAAGTGCTTAATTGATGGTTTTCGACCACTCCAAGCTTCAAAAGGAGTAACTCCCTTCAAGGCTCGGTGAGAAACATAGTTCTGGATATAAAAAGCACAATTAATGGCTTCTGCCCAATACTGTGGTGCTAGAGATCTAGAGTGAATCATACAATTTTCCATTTCCTTCAAGGATCTATTATTCCATTCTACAACACCATTTTGTTGAATATTGTATGGAACTAAATGCTGTAAATCAATCCCCTCTGAAGTGCAAAATCTTTCAAACTGATAGTTGACATACTCACCACCATTGTCTATGTGCAAAACCTTGATGGCTTTCCCAGATTACTTTTCTACAAAATTTTTGAAGTCTTGAAAATGATTAAATACCTCTACCTTCTGTTTGAGAAAGTACATCCATGTATATCGAGAAAGGTCATCAATGAATGTGAGGACATATTGGGCCCTGCTGAAAGAAGGATGTTGAAATGGACCAGCCAAATCACTATGAACTAACTCTAGTATCTGTGAAGCTCTCCATGCCTTACTTTTGTCAAAATTTTCCTTAAGATGCTTACCAAGAATGCAACCTTGGCAAACACCTCCTGAGAATTGAACCAAGGCAACCCTATGACCATGCTCTGCTGGTTGAGCTGATGCAAATAGCGGAAGTTAAGATGGCCAAACCGCTCATGCCATAATTTACTCACATCATTAGAGTGAGTGAGCAAAATAGATGAAGGAGGATTAGGAAAAAAGTGAGAAAATAGATAGAGTCATGACTGATGATCTGCTCTCCCAACTACAACTACAGAATCACTATGCAACTCACATATCTCCACTGAATCAGGAGTGAACTCAACCCACTTTTTTAAACTTGTGTGAGTGATCTAGTATATTGATAGGAGATTAGTTGATAATGAGGGTACACAAAGAACATCATGGAATGTGCCATCCCCCACATCAACAGACCCTCTCCCACACACCTCAATAGGAGTGTCATCACCCATCAAAATAGAAGGCATAGTACATGGCTCCAAGGGTGCAAGTTCTTCCTTAGATGAAGCCATGTGGTGCGAAGCACCCGAATCAAGAACCCCAGTGGATGGTGAGGAAGTAACTGCAACAAGAGCCTTGCCCTTTCCTTTCCCCTTGTTGTTTTCTTTTTCCTTCTTAGACCCTTCATTAGAAATTTGTTTGATAGACTCAGGAACACTAATATTATTCTTCTCAAGAATGTATGTCAAGTGATTAATTTTTTTCTTCAAACATATATGTTCATCATGACTGGGTCTTTTACAATAGGCACATTTAACCTTTTCTTTCTTAGGCTTATCGCCCTTAGAGGATGAGGTATCAATAGTTGCTTTTGAAGCAATTGGTATCTGATCCTTCTTTTCCTCACTATTATTTTGTTTCTCATCCTTAGTATTGTTAATACTACTTTGTCCTTTTTGTTCTTTTGTGCCTTGGTTGGCAGCTAAGGCATGTGACTTAGAGGACTTAAGAGTGCCCATCTGGATTAGCTTGTCCTATTCTCGAGTGAGATTGATAGCAAAATCATCTAGAGATGGCATGGTGAATTGAGTACCAAGTGCACCTTTAGTAGCATAGAAGGTAGAGACAAACACAAAATATTCTAAACTTAGCTTAGAGAGAATACTAAGAATTAGTTGTTCATCTTTCTTTTCAATTCCACATTGTTTTAACTACAACCTTAGTGATTTCAATTTGGTGAAGAAATCCTGGATTGTGTTGAAATTTCCTAAACTTAAACTAATTAATTTATTTTCCAACATATGACCCCTCATTGAAACTTGTGTGCCAAATAGTGTTTCTAGCTTTGTCCATATCTCATTTGGTGTATCCAAAGACTCAATGCAAAATAGCAAGTAAGGAGAAACAGACAAACACAATGTTCCATATGCCTCATCACATTTGTTAAACCACTTAGGCTTATCTTCATCTTTATTAGGTTCAGTTTCAAGTCCCATAGTTATCCTATTTAATCCAACTTTCCTTAAGTGAATTGTCATGCATGATTTCCACTCAAAGTAATTGTATGGAGTTAAGATGGGCATATTTTTTTGATCCATGATGAAAAAATGCTAAAAGAAGAGAACCCAGCCACAACAATGCTCCCCCCTTTTTACTCAATCAATGAAAATAAAAAAACAACTCTACTAGTGGATAGAGCACAAAAAATAGCTAAGGTCATAACAAGAATCATCGAAATCAGAGTCCTTATGAGCAAGAACGAGGCATTTTGAAAATTGCATTCAAATCTGCAACTGCCAATAGAGAGGGTTATGACTGTAGCTTTCCGCACTTGATTCTGCAAAATATATAGATTGCATGCAAAAACTAAATGATACCCAAAAAGCATTTTTCTTGGTGATGTATAGAAGATGTTGATGTAGTGTAAATCAAATGCCTTTAATAGTAAAAAATAGCTCCAAAAATCAAGAAATGACCCCAACAACCAAAATATGACATGCAAATGCTAGATCAGCTTCCTAAGTCCATCAATGGCATGTTGGAACTTGTAATACTAATTGAAAACTCCAAATATGCATGTTGGTTGTCAGATTTGAGATTGAAACCCTAGAGAAAGAAACATTTTTGTCAAAATGTTTCTGATTCTCAAGATCATCAAAAGATGCAAGAGAAGAGCATACTTCATTTTTCAAAAAACTACAATACAATTTATTAGCCGTGCCCCCCCCCCCCCCGGATATCTCAAATAAGGAAACTAAAATCTACTCTTGCACATAGAAAAGCTCTGATACCATGTTAGAATTTGAAAAGATTAATAACCCAGAAAACTAGTGCAAAGAATAAATTTCTAAACTATGAATGCAAATGATACAAAATCAAAATAGCAACACAGAGTTAGTCTCCAAGAGAGTAGTGCAAATGCTAGAAGCAAAATAGCATTAAGAGGATGCAAAAACAAGAGATGCAAATACAAGCTAGGTAGCATGCTTATATAGGCTAGGAAGAGGGAGGAGGTGGCAACACCAACTAATGAGGAGCAACCATCTATTGGACTAAAGATAGCAAAGTATCTTCCCAAGATAGCTAATTGATGCTCACATGTAGGAAGGTGATGCCTCACAACCATTCACCTAATAAGACATGCTTTATTAACCTAAGCAAGATTATTAAAAGTGTAGAAATTTTTTAGCAAAATAGGAAAAATAAAAAACTACACTAACACACTCAACTACATTAGAAATAAAATTTTGAGGCAGAAAATGCCTAGTCGAGAATCTCATAGTAAATAGCCTGATCAGCTAATGACCACACCTATTTTTAAAAGAGCAGCTGATGGACATAGGTAAATGTCAAGTTGGTCTACCTCTTCTTTTGGCTTTCATAGTTAATGGTGAAAGTGTGCTAAAACAAAAAATTCATTAATTTGTGTCAATTTCTCAAATTGAACAAGTGTTTCAAGCTATTGTTGTGTTGACAATTTGTTAGACCTAGACAAGAAGTCTCATAACATATTGAGCCTTATCAAAGAAAATGTTGATTCTTTCACTCATGAGCTGGAAATTACTGACACCTTATCAAAGAAAATGTTGATTCTTTCACTCACAAGCTAGAAATTACTGACATAATTTCATAAGTATTTAACATGATTAAAGAGTAGAATAGAGCATACACATCATAGGTAGAGCACTTGGACCTTGATTTTACTATGTTCTTGTGTTGACAATTTGTTGGATCTAGACAAGAAGACTCAGAACATATTGAGCCTTATCGAAGATGTTGATTCTTCACTCACGAGCTAAATATTACTGACATTATTTCATAAGTCATTATCATGATCAAAGAGTATTATAGAGCATACAAATAACAGGTAGAGCAATTAGACCTTGATTTTACTATGTTCATATGAAAAGATCAGAAGTTGGATACTTTCACTAAGCTAGTTAAATGGTATTGTTTTGATCATCTTTCTCTACGTTAGTTGGACATTCTCTGCATTAGTTGGATGATAGTTATATCCAATGATGTTAAATTTACTCATTAACACCATTTTTATATGGGTGTCTCATTTTTTTTCTATCAATATATTTTTTCAATTTCTTGGCTTTGCTAAGAAAACACTAAATATCGAAGATAGAAAAAGGTGGAGTAGGTTCATGGCCTATTAATCATTGTATGCCCATGATCATCTAGATTGGAGGCAATCACAAGCTGAAACAATGGATCAACACAATTTGAATTTTTATAGATTATTTTACTGAACTTTACATATATCGGTGGTTTGAGAAGCTATATTTTTCTTTCCAACTATGTTGTTAAAAGCTGAGACATTTTTCCCTAAGAAGTTGTATTTTTCTTTCCAACTATGTTGTTAAAAGCTGAGAAACTTTTCCCTCAAAAGCCTTGTGCTATTGCTTAAATTTTAATTAGTTGATCATAAACACAATTTGAATTTTTAGTTTCAGTGAACTTTATAGATATTGTTGATTTGTGAAGCTGTATTTTTCTATCCAACTATGCTATTAAAAGTTGAGACATTTTTCCCTCAAAAGCCTTGCTTTGTTGCTTACATTTGAGCAACAAGATGTTTATTCTTCTTTGCCATAACATAAAATAGAAGAATAATTGGAAATCAAGAAAGTGTTGGTAAGCAATGTCTATGAAAAAAAAAAAGCCATTGTAGCCTCTGCTCATGGAGCTTTATCCTAATCAAGTGAACACTTATATTAGGACTTACAAAATCCTTTTCTTAATGGAAGTTAGAACACATCTCACCTCATGTATGGCCTAATGGATCTAAGCACTTTTTGAATCAGGTCAAAGAAAACTCATAAACTCAACTTTTGTGTGTTGTTGTAGTTTGGTGGATTCCTGTAAAGGATTTTCTCGTGAATTTTTTGATAAAATGCCTCTAATAAACTTAGTCTTAGGAAATTCCATGATTGAGGAATGTGCACACATTGAATTTGTTGATAACACTTAAGAAACTTTAGAGAAACTGAACATCCATCAAATCACAAGTTCAATAAAAAAATGAGGTGTGGAATTTGATTTTTTTATCTCTTCATTTTTGTATTTGATGATTCTATTGCAAAAATATCAGTCACTCACACAATCTAACAAAACTGAATCAGACAAATGATGAATTTCAAATTCAGACAACATTTATAATGGAAAATAGTTAAATATTTTCCCAAAGTCTCTTGATCATACATGAGTATAAATAAATTCTTAATAATCTAAATTCGTAGAAAGCACCCAAAAATCTAAAAGTGAATAAATGTTATTATGATTGAGTTGGGTTATTGAGATAAGAAAAGCTTTTGACACTACAAAAAACCTTCTTGTTTTGTTTCATAATCAAAACTCCTTGGTTCTATTTTGTGCGTAAAAGAGTGAAATATGGCCACCAAATTTAACCTCTCAATTTATGAATCGGGTAAAAAAAAGTGGGTGAAACAAATCTACTAGGAAATCTCTAGATTTTACCTTACAAAAATTGAATACTAACCAATGCAGAATTCACGCGCCCCTATTATCTAGAGTGAATACTTTGTTACTTTCCTCCTCATCTCAAAACCTTTTTGGAGTAAAATAAAAACTATTTTGAACATCTCCACAATCTTATTGAAACTTTAAAAAAGGCCAAAACACATGAGGATGTGTGAGGTCCTTTTCTCATTCCATCATTCTCTGGTACAACAAACATTCAAAATAATTTTCAAAAGTGTGAATGTACAAACTATAATAGGAAAATCAATCCAACAAACACAAATGTTATGAACCAGTAATGGTCTTTTGAAAAGGGTGTATTTTTACCTTGAATAATGTATAACAACATAGATGATCATCTATTGGTACATTCATTTTTACATTCGGTGGAGATGATGGTGGTGTAATGTTCATCCATTTAATCGAGTCACAACAGTCGGCCACGAAAGCTACTTAGTGCCCCCATAACCTCTTCCCGTCTATGTTCATGTCGTGCTCTCTGCCTCAATAGAAAGAAAATTCTGTTAGTCACAAAAATGGGATTCTAACTTGGGCAGGACAATTCTCGTTTAAGAATCTAACCACCAATAATAATTCCATTCACGTTTTCTTTGTTATGAAATTTTCAACCAACTTGCAATTTTCTTTGTTATGTGATTGAGTTGGTCAAAATTTTGACCAACTCAGGTAAACTTAGGACATTTTCAACCAACACAAGGATGAAAATTTAAGAAAAAGAGAAATAATAGCTTTGGTCATAAAATTTGGTAGAAAAACAAGTGCAAATGTACTAGTGTAAAACCTCACCATTATGCATTCCATGTGCCTCCATATGGCTACCCTATGGTTAGAGTCTTTTCCACATGCTTTTCGGATAGAATCTCACATTTTGCACTTATTAAAACATGGGGCGTGCATTGTGTTATTCATTTTTCTCCTTGCTCACCTAGATCCAAGCTCGTTGTTCGCATATGTAATTTACCCTAAACAACTCATTTTAGGCCATTTTACTCACAATTTAGTCATTTTGAGCTTGATCCATTTGTTCATTCTCTATCCTCATTATTCCATCCATTTTCCCCACCTATTACCTTTTTCAAAATCCACCAAAATATCGCTATGGATCCTTCACATGAAGATGTTCTCATTTTATGGGATTTTCATGTAACTAATGTGTAGGCATACTATTTTGCAATGTCAAGAGAATCTACTCCAGCAAAGGGAAAATATAAGAAGAAGATGAAATACAAATATGATCAGTATTAAAACTCCATTCCTTCATCACAAGTAACCTCATACTATGATGAAATACAAGATATCTATATTTCTGATATGAACGTTAAAGACTTCCTTGCAAGAGTTGATGCTACAACTACTAGAGATATGGTGTGGACCAAGTAGAATTGTATCCATTTTCTATCCACTTTCCCCTTGGTAGCTCATCCAAAATTCATCCTTGCATGTGCAAGACATTTTAATGTAGCTTCACAAACCATCAAAGACCAAGATGACAATACTATCACTAGTCTTGATGTTGAGATTATTGATCGTATAATTCATGTTCCTCATAATCCAATTGTTACAAATATCCACAAGAACAAGGCCACATAGTGATGGAATGATGATACTTCTTATTGTACCAAGTTTGTAAATGACAACTAGCTAATTACCAATAGGCCAAATCTTGTCAGATGACCAATCAAAGGAGTGTGCAGATGTGATTTCAAGGAAGAAATCAATGACCTCATCACACTTCTTAGTTGCTTGTTAGGGCTCAAGGACTCAAACACATGCAAACCCTGGAACTATAAGTACATCTCAGTCATAATGTGGTAAAAAAAGAATGTGTTTTGGGTTGAATTGGTGAGTGAAACAATATGTGAGCAATTGGTAAACGTATTATCTACTGGTGTGTTCAACATGAACTCCTACATGGTATACATTGTTGTTTCTCTAGGAACCTTTTATGGTTTTATCAACAAGACATGATAGGTCTATAGTTCATGTGTGGGAGTTTTATGAACAACTGCCTTTGAAGAAAAGTTAGATACACTTCAGAAGGGTTCATGATGCTTTCTTTGGGCATTTTATATGCTTTTTTTATAAAGAACTTCCTAATAAGAGAGTATTTGATGAGGCATGGAACAAGGGAAATGAGTATGGTAACATGTTTTTTACAATTTTCCATATTACATATTTGTGAGTTGGATTCTTCAAGGGAGAGCCATACACACTGTCAAGTTACCCTACCAATAAATCATACTCATGGAGTTAGTAAGGCAAATTATGGAAGTCTAGGCTTATCAATCTACTTTACACTAGCCTAGAGTGGGGATCTCATCTTGAAACCCATTGAAGATCAAAGGATACTTGATAGTCACTATTCCTAAAGAAAAGACTATGGAGTTTGAACTCCAAAGGATCGCACTGAAAAAGCTTGTAGCCAAGAGCTATTTTGATTGGAGAGGGTGGCATGACAAGATGTGGAAGCAATTCTTGCACAAACATCATCTAGAAGATCTCTGTATTGATGTATGTATCAAGGTGCATATATGACATATGTGTTATACATGATTGGGAATGAAACATATTGCAGATTTCAACTTGGCATCAGTTCCTCCAAGTTTTGAAGATGAAGATCAAATTTTAGATCCTTAATATTTTTAGCATGATGTCAAGAAGTTACCCATTCTTCCTCCTACATGGTCATGCAAAGAAAGTATGTCCATTTGGGATAGATTCCAGTCTATCCTCGCTAATACCAACAAATGGATGAAGAGAAGAGGTTTTAAATGAATAAAGATAAAGCCTGGCAAAGATTTTGATTGTACAAGATTGATTGGTTTGAGATCAAAAATAAAGGGTAAAAGTAAAGATGACACATTATCAACTACTTTTGAACCTCCTGCTCAAAGGTTTTTCCTAAGTTTTCTATCAAAGGAGGAAATAATTCAAGAGTACTTAAGGTGAAAGGGATTAAATCTAAATCAATTTAAGTTGACTCAAGTGATGAAAAATCAAGGAAATCAAAGGAGTCATCACCTCCTACTTTATGTCCTCTTGAAGTTCTCACAGTAACATCTCTTCCGAATTCGACTCCAATATCAGATTAATCTCATAATTTTCTTGTAGGTGTTCATATGGGTGCACTCTCCATTAAGCATCTATCTTTTGAAAATTATTTGACTATTACACCAACATTTTTTGTATCCTCACTTGCACCTACACTAGAAACACAAGGAGATCAGTATGATTTTGAGAATATTTTTGATGCATATTCCTTGTCAATTCTTTCGGTCATTGTTTGGTCTACAAAATTTCTTGATGTAACTTCAGCTTAGTTTGAGAAATTTATACCTAAGGTCACAAATAGAAATACTCCTATGGTCATTTAGACTGAGACACCAACTATAGTTACTATTGTTATGCAAGGTAATCCTAAGTTAACTATAGTAACTACTACACCAGCTAGTGCACCTTCTTTCAGTCTTCCTCCATGGTTGAGTGCTTTCACACTAGAGATAAAGAAAGAAGAAATTCCACTTGAAGAAGATGAAAAGCAAGTGATAAAACTAAGGGTTTCAAAAAATAAGAAAACTAAAATAACTTCTCAAGTGATAGTTGATGAGAATCACATCAAGTAGGTTGAAGTAGTTGAACCTATTGTGGAGAAATCTACCGAAGACATGCAACCTACTGACTACATAAGCATAAGGATTGGACTTGGTAAGTACTAAGTTATCAACAAGATGTACATGAGGTGGTTAAATTTATTTCTCAAAATAATGATGAATTGTGAGAAAAGAAAATGAAACTCAAAGAAGAGAATGCTTGTTTGTTGGGAATCATTGAAGAGATGAAGAGGTCTTCTGCAGGCATTGAACCTATTTTAGTTGTGTGCATAGAAAGAGAGAAGTGGAAGAAACATACTATTGATGGATGGAGTAACAATATTTAAAAAGTGGAAATCCAAGTGAGTCAAGAAGTATGCAGAGAGTTGAGGAAAGGAAGGGAAGTCTCTACCAAATTGGATGACATGCTGAAATCACCCAATCATTAGTTTGAGTTGTTGGGTGTGGATCTTGGTATTTGGAACAACATGATGGAAGTTGATTTAGAATTGCTATGTGAGTATGATATCATTACATCTGTTGAAATGTACCATTATTTTATGCATGTGATGGAAAACAAGAAACAAGTTCTTCAAAAACTCATAGAAGAGATAAAGGAAACAATACTCATGGTATTTACTCAAGAAAATAAGATCAAAGAAGCTTTCAAAGAGTTGTCATACGAGATTGTTATTGAGGACAACAAAGTAAAGAATCAAAAGAAATTCCTATAGATTTTGCAGAATCCATTCGCCTATAACTTGAAGGGGATGACTTCAACATAAACATGCTTGACACATTTGTAAGATGGAAATGTTCATTGAAGAATCTAAATAATCAAATGGAGGTTTGAAATAAGGAATTATCTAGGGAAACAAGCCTACTCAAAAAGTTACCATGATCTTACAACACACTAGAGAACCAGATGCTACAGTTATGTGAGAGTGCTTACATAAATTTGGAGAGTTGGTTGATACCATGTGGAAAATCCAAATTATATTTTTACATGCTTTAAGAAGAATAGTAATAGGAAATCTACATGTAAAGAGCATCTATGGTGTGAGTACATGATAACATGTATTTTTGACTCATGTAATTAAGTTGCAATTGCATTAGGCATGCAACTTTGAATAAAGGAAAATTAGTTAGTTAGGATGAGTATGGGTGGTTGAGGTAGTTCCACTTTTTCCTCCACCTTTCTCTCTTCATTTTTCCTATATAGAGGAGAGATTTCATTGTAAATAATAATCCTTTTCTTTATAGGAGAAGGTTGGGCTTGTGACTAGATGGCTTTGTATTCCTTGTTGCAGAACTCTGAAGTAAATAATGAAGCAAGTTTTTCCCAAACTTTATGTTGAGATTCTTAGAATTGATCATTGTCTCTTATGTTACATTGATTTATTCATTTTTTTAACTCCTCTCTTTTAAAGCATTTGAGTGTTTGATGTTGTTTTTGGAAGACTTTAAGCTTTCTTAAACAAGATTAATCTAGTTTCTTTGTGATAAAAAATACTAGGATTTGAATACTTTGAGCTTGATTTCTTAGTATATTATTTCATATTTGGATAGTTTAACAAAGACTTTGAGCTTTGTTAGCTATTCACCCTTTTGTTTCAAGAAGGTTGCTTGTAGGATATTTTCAATTCTTACTATCAACCACACAAGTCAAGTATAACTATTTTCTTAATGTCATTCTTATGTTGATACTTAAGCCAGCAGTATTACTATAGCAATATACTCCGTTTATTTAATTACAAGTAGTAGGTAATAGAAAATCATTCATGAAAAAGAGGAATTGATTCAGTAAACCACCCCTATGTCGATTCTAGCTAGGTCTTTGTGTAGCCACCTATAGTAAGAAGGGAGCCTCCTTATTACTGAGAGGAGAGATTTATCTCACTACACCGTTGCCTAAAGTTCCCATTTTGTAAGCTATGGTTATAGTGGCTTACAAATTTTTTAGCCAACACAATGTTGAATATTGAAAGATATATCATATGTCCGTATATAAGGGATAATGGACATGCACAACATGTATTGAATGTGTTCATTTTTTCTTCTATAAGGATTGTATCATGTATTGATTAAGTGCAAATCTTAAAGTTATGTGATTCTATGCATGCAAAAGTGTACTATTGTGTTCGTGCAACCATATGTAATTTGAACTATTATTTGTAAAAGGGGAAGAGGGTTTTTGGTCCTTGCAATTGGAGTTGTAAAACTTTGTGTAATATCCTTATCTGGATATACTTTTTCCCTTTTCCCTCACATAAATTTCAGAATCATAAACAAGAATTTATGTAATAATAGCCATCAATATTATTGGATAAATAACCAACAATACTCAAAAAATGTTATCGCATTATAACATGAAGCAATACAATAACAATTCAATCATAAAAACAATGATAACTGTCAAATTGGATAACCATAAAAGAACCTGAAATGCACTTGTGAATTCCATTACTATCTCACCATAGCTGATGAATTGATGCTACATAAAATCTACCAAGAATAACCAAAGGATTTTTGTCCTTGGATGCTAAATAGAAGTTAAAGCTTTCTTAATTTCCCCAAGAGTAATCTCAAAACCAAATCAATATCCAAGTTTGTTCAAATGAACCCATCTCTCCTTTTATTGTTGAATGTTGTGACTCTTCAACTTCCTCTAGCTTATCTCCTTGTCATCTTTCCATTTGTCTCTTATTAATACCACTTTAATATTAAATTGACCCTTTCATATATCTACATTAAACTCTCATAAGCCAAATTAAAAAATTTCATAAATTTGACCAAAGTATTCTTAATATCTCAAAAAGGGGACATTACAAATCCTCCCTTTTGGAGATTACTTTCCCTCATGCAATCATCAGTCCATAATCTAATACCAGGGTCTAATATCAATCTCAAGGGAATTGTGTTAGCATGAATGTTGATGCTATGGGAAAACATCGTAGAACAAGTTATGACTTTGTTTGCCATTGATGACAACATAGCAAGACTGGCAGAGTAGCAAATTGAGATTTATGTATTGATAACATCACATTGCATATTTGCCCATGTGTAGTTAACAACATACACTACAACATGTATTTAACATGTGGTCAAGTGGGTAGAACCTGAACCAACAGCGTACAAAAGATATTAATGATTTACAGAGATCCGTAGGGAAATAGAGCATTAGGAAAATAGTCTCTATTGTATCATTAATATAACACATTGTGTTTGAAATGAAGGGTTGCATAGTTAACTAGAGAAAGTACACTAAAAATTGATGATGTCAGCATGTGCACAAGTACAAAAGTTGCACGGTGAAATTTTGGGAAAAACTGTGAGCCGACATCATTAATTAAATGTGTATTTCATTTAATTAAATATGGAGTTGACTCAAATGAATGTTAAGTGTATGAAGCTGACTCAAAAGATTATTTATTGAGTATGGTATAAAGGAAAGGTGTTTTTCAGGTTCTAGAGATCATTATTGCAATCGAGATGTAGAGAAGACTTGCAAATTGTGAAGTAGAAGAGCAGAGTAATTTGCTAATGTGTGTAAGTGACGTTAAGGGTTATTGATGAGTTCCAAATCTATTTGCATGATTTGAAGGTAAAGAAGTCTAATGTACTAGACAAAGGAAGAGAAAAGAGATTGTTTCACATCTATTATTTTGAAAGGAATGGTATCGAGATCAATTGGATAATGTGTTCATTGATTTGATCTTGAAGCTATTTGGATAGTGGGTTCAGCTACCTTCTACAATTCCTAACAGGGTTGGAATCTCCTAACAAGAATTCAAAGTCTCCTAATAGGAACTCTTTGTACTAAGTATTGTAACAGACTCCTAATAGGGTCTATCCTCTAACAAGGAATATTCAGATTAGTACATTATTCTGTGGGCATCATTCCCACCAGGGTTTTCCCTCTGATCAAGGGTTTCCCTAGTCAAAATATCTAGTGTATATGTGTATGCATATTTCTTTATGATTGCTATTTGCTTTGGTTGATAAATTAAGAATTGTTTAAGATTGATACATAATTGATTCACCCCTCCCTCAGTTATATTGGTGAACTATTACTTCTAACAATTGGTATTAGAGCCTCAGGTCTTTGAAAGAAAGTCTAAAAACTTTGGGAGATCCATGGAAAATATATTTAGAAAGGAAAGTACTAGATTTGATGGCACAAACCATGATAACTGGAAGGATAAAATGAAGACTCTCATCTCTTGTACATGGGACCAAGATATTGGCTTATGACCAAGACATCCAAAAACATTGTAGAAGAAGACAATCTTGACACTATCAACATTACTTGAAAGTGAGTACAGTCAAGTAAAACTACTTAAAACATCTCATGAAATTTGGAAAACTTTAGAAGCTAATTACGAAGGTGATACACATGCAAAAAGAGTTAGATTGCAAAATTTGTATTGTACATTTCAAGATGCTAGAATGATGGAAGATGAATTTGTGAGAAGCTATGTTGGAAGAATATCTAAAATTGTTGCAAGAATCACATCTCTTGATGGAAATAAATTTGATGATGAAGTGATATGGGAGATCTTGAAAAGTCTGACACCACCTTTCAAGTTAGTAGCATGAATGATTCAACTAATGATACCTTGCACTACTAATTTTACCAAAGAGACATTCCTTGATAGATTGGAAGCTAGAGAATTTGATCTAAGACAATTTGGAGAATTGGAAAAAGTTGAGATAGCATTTAGTGCATTAAACATCAAACTTGGTTTAGCAAGGAGCACAAAAACATAAGGAGACATTGCTAGTAGCAGCAAATCCATTGAAGACAAGATCCAAGAAGGAGCAGCTCTTCTTGTGGAAAGAGAAAAAGATGGTAAGAATATCTGTAAATGTTGGACTTGTAATGAATATGGTCATTATGTATCTAAGTGTCCTAAAAGAGAAAGGAAGTTTAAGGGTAGATTCAAATCTAGAAGATCTAGATATTGTTTATATGCTAATGAAGAAAAAGATGAAGAAGAATTTGATCAAAGAAAAAGTGAAGATGAATTAGGATTTGTAGCTATAAAAGAGGATGATCTTGATAGAGAAATCAAAGAAGAAAGTGCACTGATTTCAAAAGTTGAAAAGAAAGATTGGATCATTGATAGTGGTTGTTCACATCACATGACTAGTGATATGAGCAAGTTTGTCAAATTTAGAAGCTATGATGGAAGAATTGTCAGAGTAGGGAATAATGCAACCTATCATATTATAGGAATTGGATCTATAACACTTGATGGTAAAACATATACTGATGATGTTTATTTTGTTGATGGACTTAAGCATAACTTGTTGAGTGGTGGAAAACTTATGGACAAAGGCTATTAATTACAATTTGGTAATGATACATGCATTATCAAGAATAATGAAGGAAAACTACTTGGTATTGGAACAAAAACCAAAGGTAATGTATTTCAGTTAAACTCCATTGAAATAACATATTTAGTAGTAAGAATTGACAACAGTTGGTTATGAAAGAGAAGATTTTGTCACATTTACTTTGATAACATTGTGAAGGTGAGTAATACACTTGTTGTGAGAGATTTACCCAAAATCTCTATGCCCATTGACACTATTTCTAAGGAATGAATTTTGGCTAAGTAGAAAAGAGTCTCATTTCCTAGCAAGTAGTTTTGTACTACACAAAAGCTAGAACTGATACATACAGATCTAAGTGGTCTTGCAAGAACAAGAGGATTCTATGGAGAAATGTACTTTATGATTTTTGTTGATGATTTCACTAGAGTGATGTGGGTAGCTTTTCTTAAAGAAAAATTAGAGGCATTTGAGAAATTCAAGATATTTAAGAACAAGGTTGAGAATGAATCTGGAGTTAAGATCAAAATCTTAAGATCAGACAGAGGAGGAGAATTCACCTCTAGAGAATTCAATATCTATTGTGAAGAACATTGTATCAAGAGACAACTATCCTCACCCCATACACTTGAGCAAAATGGGATTGTTGAAAGAAGAAAAAAATCAATTGTTGAAGCAACAAGGGCTATGTTATTTGAGAATGATTTACTAAAGACCTTTTGGAGAGAAGCAATCAATACAACAATATACACACTGAATAGAGTTCAGATCAGGAAAGGTATGGACAAAAATTCCTATGAATTATGGTTTGGTCACTCACCATTAGTCAAGTACTTTAAGATATTTGGAAGAAAATGTTACATCAGAAGAGATTATGATATTGGTAAATTTGATCCAAGGAGCGATGAAGGTATGTTTCTTGGTTATTCATTGAAAAGTAATGCTTAAAAATGTTTCAACTATAGAATAAAAACTATAGTAGAATGCGCAAATGTTAAAATTGATGAAAAGTTTGGTACCAAAGAAAAAATAATGGACTATAACTTTGATGGATATGATTACTATCGAATGAATGACAGAAGTAATGAGTTATTTTTCAAGACTAACAATGACTTGTAGAATAACGTGCAAATTGAAGATGTGAGAGAATAATAGAGCACGACACCTGAAATAAGAATTGAAGTAGAAAATTATACTCCAAATAATAAATTGATAAGAAATAATCTTGCAGATCAGATACTAGTGAGTAAAGAAAAAGGAGTGATGACAAGGAGCAGAATTAATGAAGAACTATGTTTGATATCTCAAGTAGAACCAAGAAGCCTAGATGAAGCAATCAAAGATGATCACTAGATAAAAGAAATGGAGGAAGAACTCCAATAGATAATAAAAAATGACACAAGAGAATTGGTTCCTAGACCCAAGGACAAAAATGTGATTGGCACTAAATGGGTATTCAGAAATAAAATGAATGAATAGGGAGAAGTAATAAGAAACAAGGCAAGACTTCTATGCAAAGGGTTACTCTCAGCAAGAAAGAATGGATTATGAAGAGACATATGCACCTACAAGAAGAATGGAAGTAGTCACAATGTTCCTAACATATGCAAAAAAACAAAATTTTTAAGGTATATCAAATGGATGTTAAATCAGCATTCTTAAATGGAGAACTTGAAGAAAAAGTTTACATTGAGCAACCAGAGGGTTTCCTTTAATGGAAGAAAAGGATATGGTTTGCAGACTAAAGAAAGCATTGTATGGATTAAAAAAAGCACCAAGAACCTGGTATGCAAGATTGAAGAGATACTCTAGCAAAGCTTGGATTTACTAAAGGAACAATAGATGGTAACTTGTACTTGAAGAAAATAGAAGATGATTTTCTAATAATCATTGTATTTGTTGATGACATTATTTTTGGTGAAAATGATAAATCCAGTAAAAAATTCTTAGAAGAAGACATGAAAAATGAGTTTGAAATGAGCATGATAGGTGAAATGAATTTTTTCTTGGGATTGTATATTGTTTAGAACAAAGAAGGTATCTTTATTTCTCAAATGAAGTATTTAAAAGATTTACTAAAAATATTTGGTTTAAAAAGTTGTAAACCTATTGGAACTCCTATGTTAACTGGTCATAAATTATCTAGAAAAGATGAGATGCCTACTATTGAACAAAAAAAGTACAGATCTATGATTAGAGGATTGCAGTATCTGACTCATAGCAGACCATATATAGCCAATGCAATTGGAATTGTGGCAAGATTCCAAGATGATCCTAAGGAATATCACTATGTAAAAAAGTGAAAAGAATATTTAGATATCTAAAAGGAACATCAAATTATGGTATTTGGTATGACAGAAATAATGACTTCACACTTTGCACTTATACAGATGCTAATTGGGCAGGAGACAGGGATGACAGTAAAAGCACTAGCAGAGGAGTGATTTTCCTTGGAGGAAGATTAGTTTCTTGGATCAACAAGAAGTAAGATTGTACCTCACAAAGTACTGCAGAGGCAGAGTATGTTGCAGTAGCAAACAATTGTAATCAAGTCATATAGATGAAGCAGATGATGAAGGATATTGGAATCACATTCATAGAACCTGTTATCATTTACTGTGATAACACAAGTACAATCAACATGTCTAAGAATCCTATTTTTCATTCTAAGACTAAGCACATTGCTATAAAATATCATGTGCGGAAAGAAAAAGTTGCAGAAAAAGAAATAAGATTGGAATACATTAGCACTAAAGAATAGATTGCAAACATTTTCACAAAGGCCTTACTAAAGGATACATTTGAGTACCTGAGAGGTATGCTTGGGGTTATACCCCTACCTAGCTCAGACTAAAAGATGCAGAAGTGCATTAGTCCAAGGTACATAGCACCATTGTTAGACTAGACTGAATGCTGATGCTTCCTCAAAGTGGGAGTATCTATGATGAACAGAGTCAATAAAGGACTCTTGGTAATAGGTAATTATTATACAACAATATCTTTAGATACCCATGTTGTTTATAAAATTATATGCAAAGATTGTAAAGCAACAGACTAGCTTTTGGTCATGCCAATAGGTTCTTATATGTTCAATTTTTGTACTACCTTTGACATTGGTGTCAATGGGGGAGATAAAGTGATATGAAAAATATTATAATGGGAGAGAAAATGATATGAGGAAACATTACATTAGAAAAGGAGAGATAGTAATATGAAAAAAGAGAACTTGCACTATGGGGGAGTAGTGTTGAAGAACTTTCATGAAGCAAGATTTGATTGATGAAGAAAACTCATTGGTATTCTTGGAACTAGATGTTTTTCATCTATGTTGCCATCAATTCCAAAGGGGGAGATTGTTAGCATGAATGCTGATGCTATGGGAAAACATCACAAAACAAGTTATGACTTTGTTTGCCATTGATGACAATATAGGAAGACTAACAGAGAAAAAAATTGAGATTTATGTATTGAGGATATCACATTGTGTATCTACCCATGCATAGTTAACAACATACACAACAACATGTATTTAACATGTGGTCAAGTGTGCAGAACTTGAACCAACATCGTATGGAAGATATTAATGATTTATAGAGATCCGTAGGGAAACACATCATTAGGAAGATAGTCTCTGTTGTATGATTAATATAACACATTGTGTTTGAAATGAAGGGTTGCACAGTTAACTGGAGAAAGTACACTGACAACTAATGATGTCAGCAAGTGTGTAGGTATGGAAGTTGCACATGTGGAAGTTTGAGAAAAACTGTGAGCCAATAGCATTAATTAAATGTGTATTTCATTTAATTAAATATGGAGCCAACTCAAATGAATGAACTAACTATATGAAGCCAACTCAAAAGATTAATAATTGAGTATGGTATAAAGGAAAGGTGTTTTCTAAGTTCTAGAGATCATCATTGTGATCGAGAAGTAGAGAAGACTTGCAAATTGTGAAGTAGAAGAGCAGAGTAATCTGCTAATGCATGTAAGTGACCTTAAGGGTTACTAACAAGTTCCAAATTTGTTTGCATGATCTGAAGGTAAAGAAGTCCAACATACTGGACAAAGGAAGAGAAAAGAGATTATTTTACATCTATTATTCTACCGAGATCAATTGGACAGTAGGTTCATTGATCTGATCCTAAAGCTATTTGGACAGTGGGTTCAACTACCTTCTACAACTCCTAATAGGGTTGAAATCTCCTAACAGGGATTCAAAGTCTCCTAATAGGGACTCTTTGTACTAAGTATTATAATAGACTCTTAACAGAGTCTATCCTCTAACAAGGAATATTTAGATTAGTACATTTTTCTATGGGCATCATTCCCACCAGGGTTTTCCTTTTGATCAAGGGTTTCCCTAGTCAACATATCTGGTGTATATGTGTATGTGCATTTCTTTATGATTGATGTTTACTTTGGTTGATAAAGTAAGAATTGTTTAAGATTAATACATAACTAATTCAGGCCCCCTCCCCCCAGTTATATTGGTGAACTATTACTTCCAACAAATTACCCCACTAAGATGCTGCACCACTCTGATAAAAATAACATGTCTCAAATTGTGAAGTTGCTCATCAATTTTCCATCAAAATACACCCATCATACTAATATTATGAACCTTGATAATTCGATGTGCATAATCTATCTAGTAAACATGCCCAATGTTGCTATCATATGTTAGGAAATCCTAGATCCAATTGAGACCACAAGCACTACTATAGTAAAATGAAGGTGGAAACTCAATATTATGCTAGCCAACCCTCTAAAAATTGTTGCCCATGTGACTAATCCTCTAGGGTCCCATACACATGAAGGCCATCCCTGGAATATCCCATCCCATACTAAAAGAAAGTAAAATGTCCAAAATTTCTAGTTGTTGCAACATTTCTCCTCCAACATGTAGCTTGAAACTGTAACTGTACCAAAGAAGCAAACTAGATATGGCTTCCTCCTTCATGAAAGGATGTGTAACAAACCAAGTGCTCTCATCGTGCTCAACATCTATGATAGTAAAGTAATCGTAGGTACTAGAAATTAGAAGCATCAATCAATAAATACCCAACAACTTAACCTTTCTCCTTATATGCTCCTTATCCATACTATTAGCCAAAACACTATTCAAGGCTGACTTATAATCAACATTATGCCTCTCTACCAAAATGCATAATCACTCACCTCTTGACTACAATCAATATCATAATGTGAATATTGATCAATATCAAAAGATGCTCCATCATCAATCTCAAATAGTGGATTCTTTGATATCTAATTAGCATCTAACTCAAAGAGTAAATTATAATGTTTCATCCAATCAACATTATGATGGCTAAAAATATTACCATCATGAGAATAAATATCATTATAGCAACCCTTTATTGCTGCTATACAGAAAGCTGATCCAAAATATTCTTCATCAATCCTATAGTCATCATCTAATGAACATACAGTCATAATGCATGGAGACTCTATCAAGTTTCCAAGTTGGCTGATCAATAAGTGTGTCTTCTTCAACTTTGTGGTCTCCCACAATACTATCAGCTTCATCCTTGTCAAGCTTCCCATAAGATTGAGTTATATCTTTTTCATCCTTCTCTATAGGTTGAAATAGTTCTTCTTTTCTTCCTGTCTCAATTTTGTCCCTTATTAAGAATGAGTTCATTTTTTGCTCACATTGTTTAATGACATTGCTACTCAAACTAAAGCATTAAAAGAAGTGACATGTGTTTGTTTCAAATTAGCTAATATGGTAGACATGAAGTTTTGTGAATCAACATCACTCTCCTCAACGATCAAAGACATAATCAACTACATAAAATATAAAACATTTTGTGTGTGGTTCCTTTTAATATAAAAAATTGATGGAATAAATCATGAATTAAATTTTCACAACCGATATCCAACACAATCACACAAGCACAAAGCTTTACAATTGATTCTAAAATACTCACTTACTGTAGGTTGAATTATAGATATTACACAATCCTTGAAAACTCTCAATGATCAACTGGAACACCTTCTTTATAACTTCCCTATTGTAAGGGGCATATGGTGTTATTCTCATAACATGAATAATGCACAAAGTGAATGCAAGTCTCACCTCTCTAACATGATGCCTCAACAATACCTCTTAGCCAAACATATCACAACAAGAAGGATGTTCACTTGTTTACTCTTTCAACCTAGTTGTTCTATTATGGATAATAAATTCTTAGTTTCTCCCAAAATATGAAGTAAGTCATCTTTTGATTATGCTTAACGTGCAAGTTTCCTTCCTATTCTATAGAGTTTTTCTTCAAGAATTTATTTTCTCCCCTTGGCGATAAATTTAGGTAGTTGTCTAAACAATGTTGCTTGTTTTACTAAGTTACATAAAATAACCATGCATAGAAACTATTCTTAGGAAAATGAACAACATACAACATGGAGAGGAGATAACATATAGATCTTGAATGCAAGGTACAATCTATGTATATTAAATGTAAATATCAGAATTAGTCAATTAGTTTGCAACTAACAAGAATATATTTAGAGATTGTGTAGCAAAAAGTTCTTCATTCCTTCAAACCCCACTTCCTTAATAGAAAAAATATTACTTAATATTGTAGACAAGAGGCACTATCATGGTTACAACAAGAGTCCAATTTGCAAAACCACCACAAAAGTTTTTACTATTAATTACTTGTTTTAAATCTTACCACTTAGATATGCAGGTCTATTGTCAAAATTTCTACAACTGATATCATTGTAAATGGTTGGCTAGTTTGAACTAACAGAAGAAGCTTTCCCTTTCTAGAAAAAATTTAATATCAATGTTATGGAAACACCCTCATCCTGTGACACCCTGTAGAATAGCATATGATATTTGAAGGTTTAGCAAGAACTTGGAAGCTTAGGATGTGAATCACCTAGAAAGATGAGAAATATTATCATTGCAAAAATAACACACACCATTTGAAAGCTTTTAACTTTGTATTTTCCTCAACAAGTCCAAATAATAAATGAGGTTATTGTTAAACAATGAGCATCATCCCAAATAAAGCTAGTCTATGAAGAAGATAGAATCCCATTTTGTTCAATATAATCTTATTTTGACTAATGCCTAGTAATCTCAATAGAATAGTCAAACTCATGCCTTAGGTTGTACACAAGATTCACACATTGACAAAGGAGGATAGATAGTGGGCCTAAAGAGTGTGTTAGAAAGGTTAATCTTTCCTTGGATGTATTAATTGGGATATTCCAAGGACCCTTAAATGTAGTTTGTCCTATTGTACACATGTGGAGGACATGTCATTGTTTGTCCTTTATTCCACATGTAAGGAAAACTCTTTTCTATTCCTTTATTTATTTTATCCTCCTTAAGAGGATTGTGACACTTTGCACATGCCTATTATGAATGTGGCATTCATAGAAATGGGAGTTACAAATGCAACTCCTTTCTCATCTCTATATAAGAGATGCTCCTCCTTCTTTCTTCTTCACTCTTAGCACTTGATGTTATTGTATTGAGCTATTTTGCTCCAACACACACACACTCTCTCTCTCTCTCTTCTCTAGGCATTTGCCTTCATTCATAATACTCACAAGGGGTTTTCTTTGCTTTCCCCTTATAAATCCTTGTCTCCATTGTTGAACCATCTTGGTGTATGCTCTTGGATTTTTCTTATCTTATGGTAACATTGTTTCACACTTAACTTACTTGGATTGTTTTTCGTTCTTTGCTCAATCTTATCATTTCTTACATGGTATCAGAGCTTGGTCACTAATCCTTGTTTTAAGTTTTTGTGTTGAAGGTTGCCATTCATTGGAGCACACCTTATTTGGAGACGTTATTGAGAGAAGAAGTTTGTGTTGTGGTTTTAGCTCATTTTAACATCTCTTGTGTGTTCAGGTTTCATATTAAATTTTTTTACTAACCCTCTTTGGAAGGCTTGCCACCAAAGGGTTTTCCTTTTAAATTTTTTTTTTAAATTTTGCTCTTGTTTTGGAAGGCGTGCCACCAAAACAAGGAGCATTTATTTCATAGCACTAATTTATTATGCAATCTTTTAATTTTAAATATTTATTCTAGTAAATTTAGAATAATAGCATTTAATTGTTTTAAACGTGCGTAGCGCGAGAGTCCTTTTAATTCAAGTTTTTTGCGTTGGGCGGACGCGCCACCCACGCGCCACCTGCGCGACACCTATGCTTAGCCTGCTCGTCACTCACCGCTACCTGCGCTCTACCTGTGCGTCTCTCGCCGCTGCCTGCGCAAAGACCACGCGTCACCCGCCGCCTGCACGACCAGACCCACTGCTCCCGCCGCTGCCTGCGCACAGACCACCCGTCACCCGCCGCTGTCTGCATTCTGACCTCGCATCACCTGCCGCTTGCACGGCCAGACCTACCACCCCCGCCGCTGCCTGCGTTCAGGCCACGTGTCACCCACCGCCTGCGTGGCCAGACCAATCGCTCCCGCCTCTGACTGCACTCAGACTGCGTGTCCCTTTTTAAATCTGTGCTTAGTCTACCCGCTTTTTCCACCGACGCCTTTTTAAAAAAAACTCAACATTAGTATTTTGTTTAATCTATCTTTTTAGAAGTTTTTTTTAAAGAAACCTTTTAACCTTAAAAAGTTTATTAAAAAAGTTTTTTTATTCAATTTTTTTTAACCTTTTTCATTTCATAAAATTTTTTTAACTCTAATTTGTTTTCTTTGAGAAAAAAATATTATTAATTTTATATATAAAAGACGAGATTTTTTTTCAATTAATTTGATTTTCAAATCAAGGATTTTTAAAAAAAAAAAAATTCATCAATCTTGTAATCATGTCAACTTTAATTCCAAAAATTAAGTTGAATAACTCTAACTATCATGCTTGGAAAACTCATCTCTCCTTTATTTTTTGATTTAAGCATATTTTAGATGTTGCTACTAACCTTTCTGCAGTTCCCGGTACCTTGGCTACACAAGATGAAAAAAATGCATGGAATACTAAAAATGAGGAAGCCCTTGGCCTCATTGGTATATCTCTTAACCCTAATTTATATGTTCTAATTGCTCATTGCACTAATGCTCACGAAGCTTGGGATATTTTGAAGCAAACATATGATAGACCATCTGAATCACGAAAGATTCAATTGCAAGATAATTTGGAAGACTTGAGGTATATTGATTTCAAAACTATGGATGAATTTTTACTTAAATTTGATTACATCAAAAGTCAACTAATTGGATTAGGCATTACTCTCACTGATATTAGATTAATTACCATTATTTTAAAGAAATGTCTTCCTATACAATTTCAACAATTTATCACTAATGTTCATTCTCAACTTGCTATTCCTACTTTGTCTACTCAATTAACCTATAGTATTTTTCAGAATTTGTTACGTCAAGAGGAAGCTAAGTTGTTACAATTTGGTACTCTTAGATCTAATGAACATGCCTTTGTCTTTAAAAGTCCAAATCAAAATTTCAAATCTTCTAATAATAATTCTCCCAATACTCATAATAATAATAATAATCACAATAATTATACTTTTAATAATAATAATAATCCAAACAATCGTAATAATACTCCTCCTAATCAATCTAATAAAAAAAAACATTGAACTTATTGTGGGAAAGATGGTCATGTAACTAATAATTGTTTTAAAAAATAGAAAGATAAACGACATATCAATAACAATAATCAAAACTCTCATCCATCTCATCATGCTTTTACTTGTAGCTTTAATGTTTCTAGACCTTTAGAGTGGATTGTTGACAGTGGTGCATCACAACATGTAACTTCTCATAAGGAAATTTTTGATTCTCTGCAACCTGATATTGCTAACATTCCAGTTCAGCTAGCTAATAATCAGACTTGTAAAGTTGAAGGTTTAGGTGATGTCACTATTCCTAATGGTAAGTTGCATGATATTTTATATGTACCTGATTTGAAAACTAATTTTCTTTTTGTTTCAAAGTTATGTCAGGACTATAAAATTGAATTTTATAAAGATATGTGTTATGTGATAGATCCTCAAACTAAACAAGTAATTGCTCATGCTAAATTGGACAATGACAACTTATTTAAATTCCATGAATTTGCTAATTCACGATATTCTTTACATACTTCCATTGATTTCAATATATGGCATGAAAGACTTGGCCATTTAAATTCGGATTATATTACTTTAATGCACAAAAGAAATATGGTTGATGGTTTACCTCTCATTATTCCTTCTAAGATTACTTGTACTGGTTGTATGACTGGTAAGATGCATAGGGAGCCCTTTCCAAGTGGTAAATCATGGCGGGCAATTCATAAGTTGCACCTTGTCCATAGTGACCTTTTGGGCCCCATGGAGAATACCTCCATTCAAGGTTCTCGGTATGCACTTACCTTTGTTGATGATTTTTCTAGACGAACTTGGATCTATTTTTTGCATAACAAAGATCAAGTTCTTGATATATTCATTGAATTTCAGTTATATGTTGAAAGGCAATCTGGTTTTAAACTAAAAATATTAGAACTGATAATGGAAAGGAATATGTCAATAATGCTTTTCATTCTTATTTGAAATCATGTGGAATTAAACATGAGCTTACTATTCCTTATACACCACAGCAAAATGGTGTGGCAGAAAGAAAGCATCGGACCATTGTAGAAATGGCTAGATGCATGTTGCATGCTAAGAATCTGCATTATAAATTTTGGGTTGAAGCCATGTTTTGTGCAACTTATATTCTTAATAGGACTCCTACCAAAGCTCTCAAGGATATTACTCCAAAAGAAGCTTGGTCTGGTAGGAAACCTGATTTACATCATTTGCATATTTTTGGATCTGTTGCTTATGTTCATACTCCTAAACAGAAACGACATAAATTGGATGCTAAGTCTTCTACTTATATTTTTTTTTGTTATGATTAAAACACTAAGGGTTATCGTGTTTATGATTCTACTACTAACAAAGTTCATGTTGCTAGAGATGTTTGCATTGCAGAAACTGGTGTACATGACTGTTCTACTACACATGATGCAAAATTCAGTGGCACTCAAATCGTGCTAGTGGAGGACCAACCTCCTTCTCTTAACTCTACAACTCAAACACCACCTATTATTTCTGCTTCTACTAGTAATAATATTGAAGTAGCTACTGATGATGCTTTTATTGATAATGATTCTTCCTGTAGTGATGATTCCACTACAACTAAACATAAACCTAAATGGGCTCAAAACTTAATCAATGAAGGTGATGACTATATTTCTAAATTTCGTGGAATTAAACATAGAAGGATTAATTATTGTAATTATGCTTTGATGACCACTATTATGAATTCTAATGATCCTAAGTCTTTTGATCAAACTAACTCTCTACCTCATTGGCAAACAGCCATGAAAGAGGAATATGACTCTTTAATAGCTAATCAAACTTGGGACTTAGTAAATTTACCTCATGGAAAAAATATAGTTTCATGTAAATGGTTATACAAAACAAAATTGAATGCTAATAATGAAATTAGTAAATTTAAGGCTAGATTAGTTGCTAGAGGTTTTTCACAAATAGAAGGATTAGATTATAATGAAACTTTTTCTCCTGTTGCCAAAATGCCTACTATTAAATTAGTTCTTTCTCTAGCATCTAAAATGAATTGGCTTGTTCATCAAATGGATGTTAAAAGTTCCTTCTTAAGTGGTGATTTACATGAAGAAATCTATATGGCACAACCCCCTGGATTTGTTAAGAAAGGTAGTGAAAATCTGGTCTGCAAATTGAAAAAATCTATTTATGGTCTTAAACAATCACCTAGAGAATGGTATTCTAAAATTAATTCATTCTTTATTTCTCAAGGCTTTTCTAGAAGTAAGAATGATCCTAATTTGTATATTAAACATACTGAAGATGATATTATTATTGCTATTGTTTATGTGGATGATCTTATTCTCACTTCTAATTCAGATGCTTTGATTTTTGATATTAAGTTTCAACTTAAACAGAAATTTCAAATGACTGATTTAGGTATTTTACATTATTTTTTAGGGATGCAAATTTGGCAAACTCCTAAGGGTATCTTTATTTCTCAAAGAAAGTATGCTAATGACCTTTTAGAAAAATTTAAGATGAATGATTCTAACCATGTTTCAATTCCATGTGAATTAGGAACTAAATTAGTGGTTGATATGAATACTCCTTTTGTTGATGAAACTTTTTATAGGCAACTGGTAGGAAGTTTAAATTATTTAACTCTTACTAGACCTGATATTTCTTATAGTGTTGGTTTAATTTCTAGATTTATGTCTAAACCCCAACAAACACATTTTAAAGTTGCTAAAAGAATCTTAAGGTACATTAAAGGAACTATTAATATGGGATTATTTTATGATGCCAATTCTAAATTTATTTTACATGGCTATACTAATTCCAATCTAGGTGGAGATCCCAATGATGGGAAATCCACTTGTGGCTATTGTTTTTTTGTTGGTTCAGGTGCAATTTCTTGGAAAAGTAAAAAAGAACACTCTATTTCCCTTTGCTCAACTGAAGCTAAATACAAAGGTTGTACCAATGCAGCTAAAGAAGCCTTATGGCTTAGAAGACTTCTTGAAGATTTGGGTTTACACCAACAAGCACCTACCCCTCTATATTGTGACAATCAAAGTGCTATTGCCTTGGCAAAGAATCCAGTTTTTCATGCAAGGACCAAACATATTTCACTTCAACATCACTTCATTCGAGAACAAGTTGAACACAAGCAAGTTACTCTCCTTTATTGTAAGGGTGAAAACCAAGTGGCTGATATTTTGACAAAACCACTTTCAAAAGAGAGATTTCAGTTCCATTGTAAAAATTTGGGTTTACAACCCGTTGATGTAAACTCCCCAAGTAAAGATTAAGGGGGGGTGTTAGAAAGGTTAATATTTCCTTGGATGTATTAATTGGGATATTCCAAGGATCCCTAAATGTAGTTTGTCCTATTGTACACATGTGGAGGACATGTCATTGTTTTTCCTTTATTCCACATGTAAGGACAACTCTTTTCTATTCCTTTATTTAGTTTATCCTCCTTAAGAGGATTGTGACACTTTGCACACACCTATTATGAATGTGGCATTCATAGAAATGGGAGTTACAAATGCAACTCCTTTCTCATCTCTATATAAGAGATGCTCCTCCTTCTTTCTTCTTCACTCTTAGCACTTGATGTTATTGTATTGAGCTATTTTGCTCCAACACACACTCTCTCTCTTCTCTAGGTATTTGCCTTCATCCATAATATTCACAAGGGGTTTTCTTTGCTTTCCCCTTATAAATCCTTGTCTCCATTGTTGAACCATCTTGGTGTATGCTCTTGGATTTTGCTTATCTTATGGTAACATTGTTTCACACTTAACTTACTTGGATTGTTTTTCATTCCTTTCTCAATCTTATCATTTCTTACAGAGTGCAAGTGAAATTAAGTAACTTTATAGTCCACAAGAAGCCCATGGGCTGGTCCAAGACACTCACACATAGTATTTATGTCTATCTTAAGTTTTAACCAATGATATAAGGTGGATTGGATAATTATGTCTAGAGACACACCTAATTATCAAACCACCTTGCTGAGTAAACACAATGGAAGAAAAACACATATAATAACACCAAGGAGAGAGAATAACAATGATATCTTATTAATTTTGCAAATGATCTGCAAAGATGCCTGACTATAAGGCCTTCTAGGTGTTAGATTGTGGTGACTAATTAGGAAAGTATTGTACATACTTCATAAATTCTTCGAAGTTTAGGGCATCACCTCAAAATAATAACAATTTTGGGCCCTATTTTATCAAGATTTTGGGACGACGTGTAATTATTAATTATAACCATAAAGTAGTGAAAATACTTGTATAAAAGGGCTTAGGGTTAGGGATTTTTTCATAAGGTGTGATGCAAAATTGGTTCTTGCGACGGTATTGAGCTGTAAGGAATTACGGATTGTAATCAGGTTGTAATCACTAGATCATAAAAATATTGGATTTGCTATTTGGTGGATGTAGCCCAAGGATTGGGTGAATCACATTAAATCTTGGTGCCTTGTGTTCTTTTTTGTGTGATCTATTATTTTTTGTTATTGGTTATATTTGCACGTAATTGTTATTTCTGTCCATGGTTTAATCCTAACAAGTGGTATCAGAGCCTAGTTGTTTTTTAGTTATCCTTTGCAGGAAAGTTTCATTACTGAGTGGGAGTCTCATGGTTGAGTGAGAGAAATGATAGATGAGGGTAAGTTGAGGGTTGATAGGTTTAATGGGTGGAACTTCCAATTATAGAAGATGCAAATGGAAGACTATCTGTATTAGAAGGATTTATGGAAGCCGTTGGAAGGTAAAGCCAAGAATCAGGGATCTATGTCAAATGATGAATGGGATCTTTTGGACAGAAAGGCACTTGGAAGCATTCGATTATGCTTGGCACCATTGGTGTCATTTAATATTACAAAAGTAAAGATGACAAAATAATTGATGAAAACCTTAGCGACATTGTATGAAAAGCCCTCCGCTTCAAACAAGGTATTTCTCATGTGAAGCATTTATTTAATATGAAAATGGTAGAAGGTGGATCTATTACAGATCATTTAAATGAGTTTAATACTATTACTAGTTAGTTATCTTCTGTGGGTATCAATTTTGAAGAAGAAATTAGGGCTCTCTTGATTTTGTGTTCTTTGCTTGAAAGCTAGAATGGCTTGGTAATGACTGTGAGTAATTCTATTCCTAGATCTAGTACCCTAAAATATGATGATGTGATCGGTGTTATTTTGAGTGAGGAAACTTGTAGGAAAACCTTAGGTGGATCTACATCAAGAAGTGCTTTGAATGCACAAAGTAGGGGCAGAACGACTGAGAGAGGAAGTAATTCTGGAAATCATGAGAAATCAAGAGGAAAGTCAAAGGGGAGGAGGTCTCAATTGAGAGGACCAAATTATTGTTGGTATTGTGGGAAACCAGGGCACAAAAAGAAAGATTGCTAGAATCAAAAGAAAAATGAAGGAGATAAATCAGCTGGAGACAAGGAGGCAAATGTGGTAAGAAACAAATCTGAAGAGGATGCTTTGCTTCTATATTTAGAAAGTGTTGATGATTCATGGGTTTTAGAATCTAGTGCTTCATTTCATGCTACACCTCATAGAGGTTATTTCATTGATTATGTCTAAGGGGATTTTGGGCTTGTTTATTTGGAGGATAACGAACACTATCAAATTGTTGGAAAGGGAAAAATTAAGATTAAGTTGCAGAATGGAAATCATTGGCTACTACATGAGGTAAGACATGTTCCAAGGTTGAGTAGGAATTTAATTTCAGCAAGGCAACTTAGTGATGAGGGTTGTATAGCTACTTTTAATGAAAAAAATTGGAAGATTTCAAAAGGTTCCCTTATAGTAGCAAAAGGTGTGAAAGTAGGCACCTTATATCTTTGTACAGGTTATATTGTTCATTCTACTTTAATTGTTTTAGAGAAAAATGAATGTTTAGGAACAATTGTTGTAGTTGAGTAGGGAGAACAAATAGCTGTTGTAGATTCTAATACAGTGCTATGGCATAACAGACTTGGGCAATGAAAGTAATTCATTCAAAGAAAGTTTTACTAGATCTGAAATGTGTTAATATGAATTTTCATGAAAGTTGTGTGTATGGAAAACAAAAGAGAGTGAGTTTTGCAAATACTGGGAAAGAAAATAAATGGGAGAAATTAGAGCTCATGCATACCGATGTATGTGGACCAGCTCAGGTATCTTCCCTTAGTGGCTCTCATTACTATGTTACATTTATTGATGATGCAACTAGAAAAGTATGGGTTTATTTTTGTAAACAAAAATTTGATGTATTTCAAACTTTTAAGAAATGAAAATGCTTGGTTGAAAATGAGACTGGTAAAAAATTAAAATGTCTCAGATCTGATAATGGTGGTGAATATTGTAGTCATGAATTTGAAGATTATTGCTCCACTAATGGTATTCGTAGACAAAAAACAGTTCCAAGGACTCCACAAGAAAATGGAGTGGCTGAATGCATGAACATGACTATAATGGAATGTGCAAGGAGCATGAGGTTGCATGCTAGGTTTCCCTTACACATGTGGGTGGAAGCTATCAATACTATTGTATATTTGATTAATAGAGGTCCCTCTACTCCTTTGGGCTGTGGTATTCTAGAGGAGGCATGGACTAGTAAGAAGGTGAGTTATTCTTTTCTCAAAACCTTCAGTTGTGAAACATTTGCTCACATAGATTCTGAAAATAGAACCAAGCTAGAAGCTAAGTCAAAGAAATTTGTATTTTTTGGATATGGAATTAATGAGTTTGGTTATAGGCTTTGGGATGTTGAAAATCATAAAATTGTAAGAAGCAGGGATGTCATATTCAATGAGAAAGTATTGTACAAAGATCTGTTGCAGCAACATGAGAAGAAAGAAGATGATTATGTAGTGCTGGATGATACTCTAAAAGTTGATGTTCTAGCCATTCCTCATGATATGCAACAACTGCAACAACAAATACCACACACACTAGTGAATGTTAGATAGTCAATAAGGAAAATTAGACCTACACAAAGATTTTCTCCCTCTTTGTTTTCTATTTTACTTATTGATGTTGGTGAACCTGAAAGTTATGATGAAGCTATGCAGGTGGATACTAAGATTCAATGGAGATCTGCAATGTAAGATGAAATGGACTCTTTGCTAAAGAATAAGACACAGGATTTGTGCAAGTTGCCTGCAGGTAAAAAGGCTTTATAGAATAAGTGGGTTTACAGGTTAAAAGAAGAGGATGGAGGTAAGAAAAGATTTAAAGTTAGGTTAGTTGTAAAAGAATTTGCATAGAAAAAGGGAATTGATTTTGAAGAGATATTTTCTCTTGTTTTTAAGATGACTTCTATCCATATTGTTTTAAGTCTAGTGGCTACTAAAGATTTTCATTTAGAGCAGTTGGATGTTAAAATAGCCTTCCTTCATGGTGATTTGGATGAAGAGATATATATGGCTCAGCCATAGAGATTTGTGGTCAAAGGTAAGGAGAACTTAGTGTGCAAATTGAAGAAAAGTTTATATAGCTTGAAGCAAGCACCTTAGCAATGGTATCTGAAATTTGACAGTTTTATGCATGAGCATGGTTATGGTAGGTGTCATTCAGATCATTGTGTCTACTTTAAGAGGTTGGATGATTATAGCTACATTATTTTATATTTATATGTTGATGATATGCTTGTAGCTAGGTCTAAAATGGATCACATTAAGGGGCTAAAAAGCCAATTAACACATGCATTTGCTATGAAGGATTTGCGGGCAACAAAAAAAATCCTTGGTATGAAGATTTGCAGAGATAGAAAAAATAGAACATTAACGCTATCTCAAGCTGATTATGTTGAGAAGGTGTTGTAACATTTTTTTATGGAGAATGCTAAAGCTATCAATACACCTTTACCTGGTCATTTGAAATTGACTAAAGAGATGTGTCCCAAGACACAAGAAGAGGAGGATAAGATGTCTAAGGTACCCTATATTTTAGCAGTAGGAAGCTTGATGTATGCTATGGTATGTACTAGGCTAAATATTGCACATGCAGTGGGAGTTGTTAGTAGGTATATGAGTCATCTAGGCATTGAGCATTGGAATGCAATCAAATGGATTCTTAGATATTTGAGAGGAACATCCAATAAGTGTTTACACTTTCAGGGCTCTACTACTAATTTATAGGACTATGTTGACTCAGATTTGGCAGGGGATATTGATACTAGGTGGAGTACTACAAGCTACGTCTTTGCTATTGGTGGGGTAGCTGTGAGCTGGGTTTTTAGGTTACAAAAGGTTAATGCATTATCCACTATAGAGGTAGAGTATGTAGCTACTATAGAGGCAGCCAAGGAGATGATATGGCTTCAGTTCTTTTTGCAAGAATTGGGACATCCTTAGAAGGATAATCATTTGTTCACAGATAGTCAGAGTGCCATTCATCTTGGAAAGAATTCAGCTCTGCATTCAAAGACCAAACAGATATAGTTGTGGTACCATTTCATTTGGTCAGTTTTGAAGGATGGATAGTTAAAGCTGGAGAAGATACATACAAATGACAATCCAACAGATATGTTGACAAAGGTAGTAACAAGGGAGAAGCTAAACTCCTCTTTAGCTTTGGTTGGTCTTCTAGACATAATATGAATAAAAGAACAATAGAGTCCAGGGTGGGTTGATCTAGTGGGAGCCCCATGTGGTAGCAGTATTGCTACAGGATTAGTCTCCAAGTGGGAGATTTTTGTTTAGTGTGGAGCCTAATCAGTCCCCAAGTGGGAGATTGTTAGATTGTGGTGATTGATTAGGAAAGTACTATACATACTTCATAAATTCTAAAAAGAAGATTGGGCCCTATTTTAACAGAATTTTGGGCCAACATGTAATTATTAATTATAACCCTAAAGTAGTTAAAATACTTGTATAAAAGGGATTAGGATTAGGCATTTTTTCATAAGGTGTGATGGGAAATTGGTTCTTGTGGCAGTATTGAGTTATAAAGGATTATGAATTGTAATCAAGTTGTAATCACTGGATCATAAAAATATTGGACTTGATATTTGGTGGATGTAGCCCAGGGATTGGGTGAACCACATTAAATCTTGGTGCCTTGTGTTCTTTTCTACGTGATCTATTATTTTTTGTTATTGGTTATATTTGCATGTAATTGTTATTTTTGTCTGTGGTTTAATCCTAACACTAGGTTGTGGCCAACAAGAAGATTTACAAGTTACAAATTGAGATCCATGATCTCACTGTCGATCTAACTCTATATGGCACTACCCATCCAATGCTACTTAACCTAAGCCAAGACATCTTTATTTATACTTGCCAAAATGACTTACAGAAGATTCTAGATCCTTGCATTAGAGAAGGATGACCACATAATGGTCTACACACATCTCGATGCATGATCCTTACATTAAATGTACAATTTAAAATAAATAAACAAGTCATGTCACAAAAGAACCAACACAGAGACACTTAACCAAAGGACTTAGACATGGTCAAGCAATAGGAAAAATGTCCACAAAACATGCTTGACCAAATTAGCACTCAAAAAATATTGGTGCTTAACACACATAAGAGCTTGACCAACATTGAACAAACTCAGTCAAAGTTGCAACTTGACCAACATAGAAACTCAAACTCAGTCGAAGCTACAACCTTGACCAATAGTAGACTCAAATTTGGTCAAAGCTACAACTCATTCAACATTGGAACTCTGTAAAACAACAAAGACAAGTAGGATAAAAAAGTAAGTCATGATGCTCTTGCATCAAACAACTAAGGTTGAAAGAAATGATTCTCTTGAATCATGAAGGTGTCACAGTATGAGTTGAATCCATCTCATATTGAGAAATTAATGTAGCATCTTCAACTAATCTTTTCTTCCACTTTACCAATTACTCATAGTAATCTTTTCTTCTTGTTCTCTTGCTAATACTTTGGTCCAATATTTGTTCAATCTCTTTAATCTACTTCTCAAGATAATCACTTGGTACAACAATGTCATCATCTAACTCAAAATACTCATATAAATCAACAACATTGAATATAGAAGATATATCCATGTCTTAGGTAACTAAACTTCATATGCATTACCCATGTCAAACTTCCTAGAGACTCTGCAAGGACCAAACTTCTTCATTTTCAACTTATTGTATGTACCAACAAGAAATATACCTCTTTTCAAATGAACCATCACCTCATCTCCAACTTCAAAAACATGGTATCTTCTAAACTTTCTTGCATTCTCCTTATACTTCTGATTACTTTGTTCCAACCTCAATTTCATTTCATGCAAAGACTTCATGATAACACAAAAGACTTCTCCTTCAGTACTCCTCTTCTCTTCTCCAACAATATCCCTTAAATCTGATAGACTTCTAGGCTGCATTCCAGTAATAATATGAAAAGGTGTTTTCCTAGTACTCCTACTCATAGAACTATTATATGCAAACTCAGCTTGTGCTAGTAACATATCCTAGTTAGTTTATCCCCAACTAAGCATCTCAGTAAATTACCCAGGCTCCTATTCACAACCTCTGTCTATCCATGTGTTTGTGGATGGAATGTAGAACTAGAGTTCAACTCAGTAACCATTTTCTTCCACAAAGTCTTCCAGAAATAACCAACATACCTACTATCTCGATCAAAGATGATGCTTCTCAACAACCCATGCAATCTAATAATCTCTCTCAAGAAAAGCCCTGCAACATGCACCACATTAGATGTCTTCTTATATGGTATGAAACATGTGATCTTAGAAAATTTATCCACAAAAAAAATATGGAATCATACCCTCTTGTTGTTTTAGGTAAGACAAAGACAAAATCCATACTAATCCCACTTCAAGGTTTCTCAAGAACATAGATAGGTGTATATAGTCCAGTAAACTAACTTACTCCCTTTGCAAGTTGACAAATTCCACAACTCTCTACAATCTTCTAAACATCCTTCCACATATGTGGCTGATAATACTTGTCTTTAAGTAAACTCAATGTCTTATCAAAACCAAAGTGTCTAGCCAATCCACCAAAAATGCTTTTCCTTAATCAAATTAAACTCTCATAGAATTTCCTAGTAAACACAATTGAATCAACTTTGAACAACATACCTTTTTGAATAAAATAATCATCATACTTGGTTGATCTAATAGATTTTGTGCTCTGTACTCTCTCCATGCCTCATAAAATTAGTCATTATCATACAACTCTTTTGTCTCATCAAAGCCAATAACTTCAACCTTTATGCCGATCAACAAAGAAATTCTTCTGCTCAATGCATCTACAACACGATTAGTGACTCCACTTTTATGCTTTATCACAAATGTGAAACTCTGAAAGTACTCAACCCACTTCATATGTCTCTAATTCAACTTATGTTGACTTTCATGTACTTTAGAGCCTTGTGATTAGTATACAATAAAAATTCTTTAAGAAGAAAATAAGGTCTCCACTTCTTTAAATCTTTAACAATAGCATATAACTCTTGATCATATACATAATAATTTCTCTTACCATCCTTGAACTTCTCACTAAAGAAAGAAAGATGTTTACCTTCTTGACTCAACACAACTCCTATAGCACTACCACTTGCATTACACTCAACTTCAAATACCTTTTTGAAATTAGGTGAAGCCAATATTGGTAACTTGGGAACCTTTTGTTTCAAAGTCTCATAACTCGTATCAGTTTCATGTGTCCACTTAAAATCCTTTCTATCTCCTCTCATTGTTTTAGTCATAGCATTACAAATAGAACTAAAATTCCTTCTGAACTTTCTATAGAAGGGTAAAAGCACAAATCTATCACTTTTTAGGACCTCTAAATATTTTTTTTGTCAAATTTCATTTCTCTATCAAAACTCAACTTTTTTCAAGAACTAAAAATACCCTTTTATAGATCTTGGAGTCAATATTATCATTATATAAATTTCATAGTGTTTTGATTAGTTATAATATGTTATAATTTTAAAATATTATAAATAGGTATTTTAACATTTCATAAGATACTCCCTCAAAAAAGGAAAAAAATAGTAAATCATATCAAAAAGATTTAAAATTTAAAATTATCTCTAGAGGAGAGAGTCCTCTTCAGAAGTATGCAATTTTTTTTTTAAAAAGGTGGATATTCGATAGGGAAGTTTTAATGGGAGGAAAAAACTACTAGTTTTTGATAAGGTTGACCTCGAGTACCTATAAAAAAGAAAATATAAACCAAAAATAAATAATTTATTTTCTTCCCTGGCAACATGTTTTCAAATTAGAAAAAGAATGATTTGAATATACGTGTTTAACGAGAACTACACCTTTTATTGTTTGGAGTTTAAAAAAGGACTTCAAATTTTTAAAAAGTGGGTAAATCCTACTCAATTTTTTAAGAAAAAAATTATAGGCATGAGATTCATCAATTTCACACATTTCATTAGTTTACACCATCTTCAAATTCTAAACACAAATACCATTTTTAGGTCATTAAAGTTGAACAATTTTCTTTCTAGGAACTTTTTTCTTTATAAAAACTAACACAAGTTTTTTCTTTTCCCTGAAACTAGTCAAACCATGAAATGATCTTACCTTACACTACTACATTTGGGCCCAAATTACAATGACAAACTATTGCAATTATGATAGATATATGTTTCCCAACTAACAAAAAGAGAAATTGGCTCTTGTCAGACAGGCGTCAGACTTTTGTCATTGTAATTTTTTATGGCAAGGGCATCCATCACAGTTGCAATGGACACAAATGTCAAAAATTGGGCCAAGTCACTAGCAAAGAGTTCATTTTCACTGTCCCTATAGTGATAGAAAGCTTTCAAAGATATTGTTGCAATTGCAATGTGTTTGTGATAGAAATGCTTTGGGACCTAGGGCAAACCATAAAAAATGCCTGTCTCAACAGTGACAAGCATGTGGCATGAATGTTGTGCGACTGATGGATAGCCATCAAAATTGGCCATCCCAATTACAAGGCATGCTGTATTAAATTAAAAAATTGGCAAAAAACATTGAATAGCTATGATGCACTCATAGGTCATAGTAGATTCACACAATTAGTTGTCATGTAATCATAGGTTAATATTGAGCTTCACTTGGTTTCAAGAATAGTTTAACATTCTCTACTAATCAGGGCCAACCATGTAAAGATGGAAGCTCATTTGCCCCCCCCCCCCCCCCTGCCCCCCCCCAAACATCTAAATTTCTTGTTAACATCTAAAATATTTTTAAAATGATCAATCTTTAAAGTACAAAAAATGTTCCAGACTTGGAAAAGTGACATCATTTTCCCATTTCCTGGTGCATGTCATTTTTCCATTGCATCCAAAATAAGATTTTGCCACTTTGAATCAAGAATGCATGTACAACTACATTCAAATGCATCGACAATAGGCAGAGTTGATAAAATACAATACAATTACATTTATTTAATAGGTCTATTAAGTTTTTAAAATTATAGACCATCATGAACAATGTTCGTGATGGTCTATAACTCAAAATATCTAACGAAAGTCCTCTAACAAAAATGAAAACCTAGTGTTTTCCAACTCCGCTTGATGTCGTATGCATATAAATTGACATTGCATACTAAACTATGGCATCCTTCTACATTGCCTGAAACCAAGAGATTCACACAATTAGTTATCATTCAATCATAGGTTAATGTTGATTTTCACTTGGTTTCAAGAATAGTTTTATATTCTCTACTAATTAGGGTCAACCACATGAAGGTGGAAGCTCATTTTCCCTCCGCCCCCAACACCTAAATTCTCCATTAATGTCTAAAATATTTAAAGAAAGGATCAATCTTTAAATTACCTAGAATGTCCTCATCACCTCCTACTACTCTTGGGGGAAGTCCATCATCATTTCTCATGAGAAATTCATCACATGGGTACATCCAGGAATGTTGTCATCGTCTCTGGCATAAAATGAATCGAATATCAAAAAATTCCCCTTAAGAAATAATAGTTCAAGTGAAATAAACACATAAAAAATGAGAGAGAGAAAGAGGAATCTACTTACCAATAGGAGTTGCCATCACATCTGTGGCCATGCTACTTGTTGAGTGAGTTTTATTATTTTTAAGTTGTGCCAAGATCTCTCTATTTATATACATACGAATGGGGAATAATCAATGTCATGTTTTCTTTTCTTTTTTGTTTATAATCGATAACCCACAATTCACAAGATCTCTATAGTGATGCCTAAGTTAACTTAAATACCCAACTAATTATCAAGTAGACCAATTTAATGAGGTTATGGCTTGAGCATGTATTATTCCCATTTATCATATGGTTGCAATGTTGGAGGCAACACTTTTTTGAAAGTGGCAATAAGTTTTGTATCATTGTCAAATCCTAATTTTAATGAAGTAACAAAGTGGTTTTTAGGGTGGAAAGGACTATTTTTCCCCTAGCTTCTTGTTAATGAGAGGATAAGAAGTCAGCTAAATGCAGCCATTGAAATGATAAATCAAGTTGTAGAGGGTATGATTGTGGAACAAACTGGGGCTAGAGAGAATGTAAGCTATCTTAGGGTGATGGATCAATGCCAATTTGAGGCACTTTAGCATCAACAAGCAACAACAACATATGCTCAACAACAAGCCTCAACTTCCATGGGTAGTGGGATTCACCTAAATAATTCCATGGGTGCCAAAACAAAAACACGACATAAATCATTCCCAATTTTATCTTCACAACTAAAATGCTCTCCCATAGCCTGAGCTAAAACCCTCATTATTGCATTCAAAATTAAGGGAAAAAATACAATTATGTCCCCAACAAAGAATTGAAATGCATTTTTTTTGGATTCCACTTAGTACTGTGTCAATCTGCATACTTAGTTTGGTATGAATAATTTTATTGAATGCAAGGATAATTGCTTGTGTGAATTCAATACATGAATGCTTAATTTAATTTAGCACAAGTATTATGCAAGTGTGTATGTATGCATGTAAGGTGGTTCACATAGTGAATTAATATACATACTTACATACATACATACATGCACATATGCATACAATCATCATAATCAATAATCCTTGAATCTGACCAAAGTTATTATATATGAACAAGAGATACATGTTTAGAAGGAACAAAAAATAACATTTACATAGGAACCTCTTTTCTCCTTGAAGAAAAACATAGAGCAAGGGCACGAAGATCACAAGGAAACAACATAGCAATGAAATGCAACAATCACAAGGGAACACCAAAAAAATTCTATATCTCCACTTATCTCCACCAACATTCAAAGCTCTCCACCCTCTTTCGCATACAACTCTCCACAATCAATCAAAACAAATGAAGAATGATTAATTTTGTGTTTTCTTTTCTTTTTTGTTTATAATCCGTAATCCACAAGATCTCTCTCTCTCTCTCTCTCTATATATATATATATATATATATATATATATATACATGAAAACAACAATGCACTTTTTAAGAGTTTACAGTTGTTCAACAAAATTAATATTTTCTAAGATAATACACCTGAAGAACTATTAGCTTAGAAGAAGAACATAGTGTTGAAACAATACAAAAAGTGCTTGACTTAATGAGAGACAAATATTTAGAAGTTTGATAATCAAAATTTAAGGTAGGAGAGTGAAGGAGAAGGAGCAATTTTAGAAAGAGAAGGAGAAGGAATGACTTTAGAAAGAGACTGTTTGACAACAAAAACATCTAGACAACATAGAGAATATCATGGGAGCAACTAGATAGAATCTAGGAAAGTTTTGCGGTAGGTACTATGACATTGGAAAAACTAGTTAAATTGGTCTAGTTGCTGATTAGTTGGGTTGATTACTTCATTACTATATGATCCAATGGTAATGCTATTATTTTGACATACATGAAAACATTATTATTATTCATTATTATATAGAAATACATACATGAAAACAACAATGCACTTTCTAAGAGTTTACAATTGTTCAAAAACATTAATGTTTTACAAGAAAATGCACTTGAAGAACTATTAACTTAGACATGGTGTTGAAACAGTACAAAAATTTCTTGACACGAGAGGTCTGCAAGTGAGGGTTTTAACCTAATTTAATGATAATTCTACAAGAATTTGTAATCAACCCAGCTAGTCAACAACTAGGTCCACTTAACTAGGTTATGGCTAGTTTCTTTCTAAAAATATCTACTATGATATACTTTTGTAAGATTTCTTGCTAACTCAGCCCATTTTCCCTAGTATGCATTATTTTTGAGGAGGATCTTGATGTAAGTCACTTAGTACAAGTTGAGTGAGTTTTATTGTTTTATTATTTAGATTCTAGAAAATTTATGTAGTTGAATGATTTTTGTTGTTGTGCTAAGATGTAATAAGCACCTTGAAAAAGATATCTAAAAATGCATGTTTAGAAGGAAAGATAAAGAGATACCTATTTAGAAGGAAAATAAATTGAAATTTACATAGCTCCCTTGAAGAAAATTGTAGAGCTAGAGCAAAGAAACAAAATTGCAGAAAAAGGGCATGAGACGACAACAAAATTGCAAAATAAGGGCACAAAGATCACAAGGGCATGACATGGAAAAAAAATCCTAGAGCAAGGGCATGACAATGAAATCCCAGAGAAAGGGCAGAACAACAAAATGTAGAGATCACAAGGGCATGACAACCAAATCGCAGAGAAAGAACATGAAAAAAAAATGCAAAGATACAAAACAATGAAATTGTAAAGCAAGGGCATGGAAATGAAATGCAAAGATACACAACAAAAAGATGCACCAATGAAAAGGGCACGAAAACATTTAGAGCTCTCCACCCTCTTTCACGCACAACTCTCCACAATCAAAAAAATGGGGAATGACTTATGTCGTGTTATCTTTTTTTTGTTTATACTCATGTGAGCCTTGCAATTACAACACAAATACTGGTATTGTGACGATGTCGGACACAATTGCAAGAAAAAAATGTATATTACTAATGTATTAGTAATATACATTGGTTTCCATATCGATATAAATGTAAAGGGATGTAGTATGACAAGGGATCTTGAAGGAATCACATTATCAAATCACGTCGGTTAAACACATTCAAACAAGGAGATCATTATCACTAAGCTCCATTTGGTGTGAACAAACGTGGAATTTTGCATTCATAGTAAAGATGTGGACAGGGCAAAGGAGAATGATGACACATCAGTATTAGTAACATCGACCTTAGTGCTTGCATTGATGAGCAGATAAAGTGTTACGTAACATAGTCCCAACACCATAGAGTAAGGTAATAAGGCAGTCGCATTGGAAGGATGCAAACTTTGTATAAGGGGCATCATCATTTGATTCATGTGAACATTGATACAAAACCATGGAGTGTCATACGTAGCATCACCTTGGTAAAAGCATATAAATGAAATGTTAAACAAATATTAAATGGTAAAAGGTCAATATAATAAGAAGGATGCGAGGATAAAAGAAGAAATTAATAATTAGTTTGGAAGTTGAATCACCAATGAAGTAAAAGGGGACATTAGGGTATAAAAAAGAGAATAGTACAAGTTGATATACTATGAGGATAGATTTCTTAATTTCAAATACATTTTTATCCTATATGCAAATTCTTTATTTCATTTATATATATAATATATATATAGTTCAAGATTTTGGAATTCTTTAAAAATAAATAAAAATTCTATATATTTCCATGTATAGAATGAATACTTGAAGTTAATCATAAGTCCTTAAATTGAAAACTAAGAGCGATTTGAGGTATATTTAAAATGAGACATTACAAAAAATATGAAAATCACCACAAATTACACCACCGTCACAAATTCATCCCAAATGTTGTAGTGTCATTCACATTCTCAAGTGTAAGACATTCAATGATTACTTTAACCTTCTCAAGATCCATCTTCAAACCATCAGCTGAAATCACAAATCCCAAATACACAACCTCCTCTTGCATGAATGAACAGTTCTTCAAATTGATCAATAATTTCTCCTCCTTCAATCTCTGTAACACTTGTCTAATGTGCTCAAGATGTTCTTGACTAGTCTTACTAAATATTAGAATGTAAACTAAATAAACAAGCACAAACTTACCCAAGAATATCTTTAGAACCTCATTCATTGTCCTCATGAAAGTACTCAGTGCATTAGCCAAACCAAAAGGCATAACCAACCATTCCTTCAAACCATCTTTTATTTTTAAAGCAGTCTTCCACTCATCACCCTCTGTAATTCTGATTTGATGATAGGTAAAGTATTTTTCTCTACTCAAAAAATTATTATGTCATCCATCCTTTGCATAGGAAATCTACATTTCACTAATATTTTGTTAATAGTTCTAGAATTAGTACACATTCTCCATTCTTCTTAGGTGCCAATACAACAAGTACAACACATGGACTCAAACTTTCTCTAATCAAACCTTTCTACAACAACTCCTAAACTTGCTTGTTAAGTTCTTCATTCTTGGTAGATGTCAATCTATATGGTGCTTTATTTGACAAACTAGCTCCAAGAATAAGATCCATGTGATGAATTATACTTTCCACTAGTGGTAAACCATCATGTATATCTTTTGTAACAATCTCCTTGTACTCATTAAGAAAATTTTCAATTTCTACTAGTACTCATCTTACATTGACATCTTTTTTTAATCATTGGGTCAATACTTTCTTCTGTCACTTGGCCATTAGTGTCTTCCGCCACTTAGCCATTACTATCACAACTCATTCCTCTAAGAATCACAACAAAGAATACTTTATTCTTCTTCATGTCTCTTTCAAATTGTTTCTCATTAACCATACAAGCTCTTGTAGTAGTACAATTTACCTCATCTAAAACTTTAATCAAAGGAAATAATGCTTTCTTTCTTTCATTCACCCAAAAAGTATATTGATTCAATCAACCATCACACACAATAAGTCTATCATACTGCCAAGGTCTACCCAATAGAATATGACAACAATCCATAGGCATAATATCACACAAAACTTCATTAAAGTAATTTCCAATCTTGAATTTTACAACACATTTTTCACTTACGAACAAATTATATTCATCTTTGATCCATGAAACATGAGAGGTTTTAGGGTGTCTCAATTTCTATAACCGCAACTTTGTAACCAGCTCCTTAGATGCCAAATTTTTTGAGCTACCATTGTCAATGATCACTTTGTAACATTTTACAACCATCTTACATCTAGTTTTGAAAAGACTTCTCCTCAGGATGGGTTCCTCATCAACTCTTTCACTTCATAGAGCTCTTCCTTACCATCAAGCTTTCTCTAGCCTTAGGTCCACTTAGAGTACCTTCAATGTCTCCTTGAGTCACAACATTTTGGCCATTATCACCTTCATTCTTCCTTCCATATTTTTTACATTCGAAGGCTCTATGTCCTTCTTCACCACATTTAAAACAATTGCCACTAAATCCTTCTCTTCCATAACTACCTCGGTAAGAACTACCTCTTCCTCAGGAAGAACTACTGCCTTTCCACGTGATATTGCCTTTATCTTCATTTTTCCACTTGTATTTTCCCTTATCTTGCACATAATTGTCAAATTTGCCACTTTCTCCATAAGATCTACCTCCACCTCTATGAAATCTACCACCTCTACCTCTTTGTCTTTGCACATTCTTCTTTGTCAAGATCTCCTCATCTTTCAAGCCATATTGATATGCTTCTTCAATAGTGTCTAGTTTCACAAAACTTATCTCATCTTGAATTGAAGATCTCAAACCATTCAAGTACCTTGCAAATTTTCTCAACCTCATCATCAACATGTCCAGATTTGATGTCCAATCTATAGAATTCCTCAATGTACTCCTTCATAGGCATGTCCTTTTATCTCAAATTTTGCATCTTCCTCAACAGGTTCAATTGATAATCAACAAGGAGGAACTTCTTCTTTAGTTTATTCACCATCTCTAGCCAGGTTCATATATTTTGTTTTCCCTTCATTTGTCTATCAATTTGCAAATGCTCCCACCAAAGTGAGGCATGACCTTTCAACTTAGTAACATCTATATTCACCTTCCTATTATTAGAAGTGCCTTCAAATTCAAAGAAGTTTTCTATCATAGAGATCCAATCCAACAAAGCATTGGTGTTCAATATTCCATTATAATTTGTCATTTCAACAACATGTTTTGAATTCACCCTAGACATGACTCACAATAATCTTTCCTCATCAGATTCCACCTTAGGTTTAGGATTAGAGTTTGGTGCTCTAGTTGATTCTTCATCATTACTAAAATAATATTATCGTAAATCTTCTAAATCTTCTTGTTCGCTGCAAGTTACATTTTATCTGGCTTGTGTAAGATCGTAACTCTTTGCAAGTTATAGGCCATATTCAAATCTGCCACCCTACAACTAAGATCAACTAGGGTTCTACATGATACAGTCTCCACAAGGATGAACTAAGCTTTGATACCATCTGACACAAGGTAGGTTGGATAATTAGGACTAGAGGCACACCTAACTATCAAACCACCTTGTCGAGTAAAGATAATAGAAGTAAAACACATAGAACAACACCAAGGAGAGAGGAAAACAACAATATCTAATTGATTCATCAAATGATCCACAAACATGCCCGATAGTAAGGCCTTCTGGCTTGCAGCGAACAAGAAGATTTACAAGTTACAAATCGAGGTCCATGATCTCACTATTGATCTAACTCTATACACCACTAATCCTTTAATTCTACTTAACCTAAGCCAAGACATCTTTATTTATACTTGCCAAAATGACTTATAGAAGATTCTAGATCCTTGTATCCTCACATTAGAGAATACCGACCACATAACAGTTTACACACATCCCAATGGACGATCCTTACACTAAATGCACAACTTAAAATAAATGGACAAGTCAGCTCACAAAAGAACCAATGCACAAAGAAACTCGGCCGAGGAAAGACTTAGACATGACTAAGCATTAGTCAAAATGACCAACATGCTTGACCAAAATAGCACTCGGTGAATACTGGTGCTCGACACACACAGGAATTCGGCCAACATTGAATGAACTTGATCGAAGCTACAACTCAGCCAACGCAAAAACTTGAACTCAGTGGAAGCTGCAACTCGGCCAACACTAGACTCAAACTCAGTCAAAACTACAACTTGGCCAACACTGGAACTCAATGAAACAAGGAAGACAACCAGAATAACAAAGCAACCGAGGATGCTTCGACATCAACCAAACAAGTTAATGCACTCGTAATATTTCTTTATGCCAACCAAAGTTGAAGTTGGGTGGTTCCAATCTTGTAATTTGTGTTATTAGTCGACAAACCACAACCCATCAATAGAAACCCAAAATCATGTGCAAGGAAAACTATGTGCATTTAAAAAATTCCAAATAGTTTGCCCATGCTCGAAATCCTCCAATTATTTTTGAAGGACATAGTTTTCTCATTGAATCAGCTTCCTTCAACCCAAAATCATGTGCAAGGAAAACTATGCGCATTTAACAAATTCCAAATAGTTTGCCCATGCCCAAAATCCTCCAATTATTTTCGAAGGACATAGTTTTCTCATTGAATCAACTTCCTTCAACACTTGAAAACTCACCATGACCATAGGAGAAACCGTGTGTAAGAATAGAGCAATAGAAATGATACGTGATGCTAAGAAATGAGGTACCATTTAGAAACTATCTTCGAATAACTACAAGATTATGAATTGTCACCCCTATAACAACATGTAATCCTTCCTAGAATTGCGATTAATTTAGTCACGATAACTGTAGTCTACCTTGGGCTACATGGATAGTATTCCCTATTCCCTGATTCAATGCACTTCCAATTTACATTAATGCCAAATCATAGGAAATGACTCATGATATTTACTGCACATGTTTATTGTTGCCCACAAGTTATGGAATTCAACGAATATCATTTTTGATGCATCATGAGTTTTATAAAAAGTTTGACATGAACATAATATGCTCTGCCTTTCACATTCACAAATAAGGTATTTCTCTAGATTTAAATATCACATACTAAAGTTTGATTCCTAAGTTAAAAGTGTTAAAAAATCAAAGTTGACTTATTTTTTCAAACTCAATTTCTTCCCCAATATGAAATGTTGAAAAGTGGGAGGTATTTCCTTCAGTATACTAATTACTTCTCTACAAATTTAATGACCACACTTCAACTCACAAGAAGCTTTAGAAATAGTCTGTATTGTATCATTTGTTTCCCAACACTCGGATGCAATAGTAGCTGTGATAACGTCCTTCTCTTTGCGAACCATTGTGAGATGGTCCTTCCAATTAGGGAATTTGTAACGTCAACTGTCAAAAGGAATGCTAAAGATTGCCTTCCAAAGGTCTTTATCTGGTTTCCCTACTTGTCAAATTTGTAAATAAACCTCCGATTCTAATAATAATTCTGCTGCACAAACAACGGTTTCACTCACTGTTCTACTCCAGATGTTGCGACCAGTGGGATGCTTAATATCTCATTTAGCTTCACAAGATCTGTGACAACACCCAATGATGAACCCCACTCTTGGTGGGTTCCTGTTCGATCTCTCTCATCGCTTCCTGTTTAATATACTCCCAGTCCCCATACATATAATCAATATAAAGTTATATCCCTTGCAGAAAATCCATTTAGAACTACATTGAAATGTTTCAGAATATAACTGTTTCCAAACATTAATTATCCGTATTCCTCCACACGACTCCTCAACATGCAACTTGGTTGGATAAAAATCTTTCGGACAATGTTTTAATGTGACATTCAAAGTTGCGAAACAATAGTGGAATATACAAATCTCCCAGTGCAAGAAAATAAAGAAATTCATTCCTTCTCCAGAATGGTGTTTCAATGGTTGCGCAGAAAATTCATAGAAAATGGAATCTCAATGGGCCATTTTCTCCCACGTCGTAGGCTCCAACGCCAGCCCTACAATAATGTATTCAACTTATTTTTTTCCCCCTGTAGACATCAACCAAATCCCCCGTGTGCAAATTCCGGAAACAAAACAACATTTCTCCAGTAAACACATAAACCTGCTTGTGGTATATAAACATATATATTTGGCAATGATAATATAAGTCTATTGTGCCACGTATTAGTGATTTCCAATGTCAATTGCTAAAATCAATTTATTATTTCATTGTAACATTCACAAATCTCCATAAATATTTAGAACAACACAACCTTCTCAACTCAGATTATACCACTTCGAATGTGCAATTTTCTTAAAATCTAGTACTCATAAAACCATATAGGCTGGCAGAATCTGCGGCTTTAATACTACTGTAATATCCTATCCAGAGACCCCTTTCCCCTTTTTTCTTCAAATAAAAATGAGAATCATAAACAAGAATTTATGTGATAATAACCAACCATATTATCCAGTAAATAACTCACAATACTCTAAAAATGTTATTGCATTATAATATTCTACAATAAAATAACAATCGAATTGTAAAAACAATGATAACAGTCAGATTGGATAACCATGAAAGAACCTGAAATGCAATTGTGAACTCTGTCATGAATTCACCACATATGATGTTTTTGGGCTACATCCAATCCATCAACAAGAACCAGATGGTTTGTGTCCTCATATCCTAAATAAAAGGTGAAGCTTCTTTAATTTCTCTAAGAGAAATCTCAAAACCAAATCAATATCTAAGCGTGTTCAAGTGAACCCATCTCTCCCTTTATTGTCCAATGCCATGACTCTTCAACTTACTCTACCACGTCTCATTATTATCTTGCCATTTGTCTCTTATTAATGCCCCTTTAATATTAAATTGACTCTTTTATACATATTTATTGAGCTCTCACAAGCCAAATTAAATATTTCATAAATTGGACTATAGAATCCTTAATATCCCAAAAGGGGATGTTACACTTTGTAAGAGTTGGTGCTGTTGTCCTATAGTTTGTCACCACAAAATGGAGGCAATGGTACAAAACCTTTTCAACTTAGTTTTGCATTTATCTGAAACAATTCATTATTTAATTGGCCAACGTTAATTAACCAATTGACTCCAATTTGCATAATGAATTCTTTTACTAAAGGATTTTGTCCAATTCTTTTCATTTTTCATTTGATTAAGCCTATACTTGATTTTTGAAGCCTTCAAAGTCTTTATTTGCATCTTCGAGTGTTTGTTTAGTTTTTTTTAAGCTTTTTGTTTCGTTCAATCTATTGCTTTTGATTTTTCCTTGACTTAGTATATCTTAGGGCTTAATTACACTTAGCAATCAAAATATATGATCATTTAAGTGCCCAAAAAGTGGACTCTCTAAGCACAATCACATATTTTAAATATATATGTTATATTTCATAGTTGAGTTTCACTTTTGAAAAAATATAACATAAGTTCATATAGATGCTTTCTAAAATTTAAATAACAAATTTTATATAAAATTAAAATAATTATTTGATTTAATAAATTATCTAAAGTTTATTAATTAATTTTTCTCTATAAATAATTTTAAGATTCTAAATTTTGCTAAGAAAAAGAAGTTATACAATTTTATTATAAAATTAATTTTTTTTAAAAACTTAATTTATTTTTTGTATACATAATACATTTAATAAAATTATAAGAATTTACATTAAATATTAAATATGAATGTTTTGGTTTTTTTTAAGAATTAAAGGAACTATATTATTAAACTGATGATTTTTTGTACTTTACATTTTTTCCTTTTGATTTTGGGATTTCAAGTAGGTGGTATATTTTCTATGGTATGAAGTTCTACATTGTACATTTTCACTTCTCATTTAAATTGTTATGTTCCTTATTCTTAAAAATAATTACCAATTAGAAAATGAAAAGAAAAGGAGAAGAATAAGAAAAGATAGAAGAAGAAGAATGAGAACAAGGAGGAGGAAAATAAAAAAAGGGATGGAGAATGTGCCAAAGGAAAAGGAGGAGGCAAAGAAAAAGATCAAGATGAAGGGGAAGAAGAAGATGAAGAATAAGACACAAAACAAAAAGAAAAGCAAGGAGGAGGAGGAAAATGAGAAGACAAAGATAAATAAAAATAGAGGGAAGGAGAAGGTGATGAAGGAGGAGTGTATGTACAGGATCATGGTGTGCCAAAAAGTGGCAATGTGAAAAAAATGGAGTTTGAAAATGTCTAAAAGCATTTCAAAATCCATTGACTTTTTTCCACTCATCCTGATACCAAGGCAAAAAGGTTGGGCCAAGCCTTTTCAGGTATTTGATTTATTATCGGGTACCTTATACCATATCGGGTGTCCGATATGAGATCAGATACTCGAAACATGGGACATGAAATTTAACAAAAAATCTTGAGAGTGATTTTAACGATTTGCGTTTTGGGTTTGTTTGTGTTGCTCCATTTTGGGTATCAAATATTGGAACGGGTATCAGATAGAAGTCATTTTTTTTGCATTTTTTTAATGATTTGAATGAATTTTAATATAAATTAGTTATTTTAAATAGAAATGATTGAAAATTAGGTTTTTTTTAATAGAAATTATTGAAATTTAGGTTTTTTAAAATAGAGATTATGTTTTGCAATTTAATAAGTATGGTTGAGACAAATGATGACATTGAGCTAAGAAACAATGTTCTTTGTAACCCTCCACCAAATGATCTCCTATCCCCTCAAAACCTTCCTTGAATTGAAGATTTGATATATGAAAATATCACTAAATTGAGGATTTTGCAAACCACATATAATAATATAACTGCATTGGCTCCCATGTTATCTACGTTAAACACCATAGTGGATAATATTGAAACACTTACTAATGAACAAAATGTTGCTCTTCACTAGTGTGAGAAAATGCATGCCATGTTTGATGATGGGTTGGACTATGATGAGGTTGCAATCTTAAATATAACTAAAGATAATATATTCAACCTTTTTGCAGACCCAAAAAATGGTAAAATAGTAGAATGTACAAAGTCCAAATTATCAATCAAATGGTGCACAAATGAGGCTATGTGTACAAACTTTTGGGATCTTTGGTGGATGGTTTTTGACAAATCTCCTCACAAAAATTTAGTTGTGCCATTCTATTTCATTAAAAATTTGTATATTGAATTTGTGTTACACATCATGGTAAACTACTAGAGCATGAGGCCCACAATGGGTGTAGGAGGAGGAGCTCCCCAGGATAGACCCTTCATCTAGTGGAAGAAAGCTAACACTTTTCTCACCCCTACTGATGTCTCCCCCCTCCTCTAATGCAAAATCCTAATATCATTATAGAGGCTAGCTCTTAGCCTATTAGAGCCATCCATAGATTGAGTAGCCTATTGATATCCTAGGCTAGGTCAGTGTTACCTCCCCATGTTAATGATGTTGGCATGAGTTTATCATCAGCAAGCTCATCACATATTTGTGTGTCCCATACTTGTATAATGTGCAAGAATGTTTGTCTAGGTCTAATAGGTGATCTTTCTGAGTATCAGTTTGTATTTGAGGAGGATGATACACCATATACATGTATACAGACTAAACATCCTAACATGAGAGAGGAGGTGCATGCAGAGGCATGAAATCCTACTGTGTCAGTACATGCATACTTTTTTTGTTAATTTAAAGTTAACTTTTATAATAGAGTAATTTTAACCCATATTGACTTATACATGTATGTGATCTTCATTCATGTTTAGTTGATGACTAAGGAGGAGCTTAGAAAAGTTGATGTTGTCACACTCTTAGCTATTTATTTGGCTTTGAGACATCTACGATACATTATGTTGTGTTTTCATTATTTTTCTATTTGATAGTGGAGCATATATGGTTTCTAATCTTTCTTTTCTCTTGCAAGTGTCACCTATCAATGGGGGGCAGAGTGAGGGGGGTGAGACACAACCCATTGACAAGGGAAAGGTAATTAGGTGCTTTTAAAGTGATTAAATATCAATGAATTCTTGTAAAATATTTTTGGCAATAAAATTTAATTACATTCTTTATTGTATAGGGCATGGCTACTGGTGATGAGTACAGAGAGATTTGACATTGCAGACCCTTTATTGTTTCCATTCGCAATGAGAGCCCCATCATATGTATAAGTATCATTTATTTGTTAATTTCCTTATTTTCATAAACAAATTCAAAACTAACTTCCATGATATTAACAATTAGGCTTTTGTATCTCATAGGAAACACCTAGTGCATAGGAGGTTGGATGTCAAAGTCTTGTATCTTTTCTCACATAGTCATTATATCTAGAGGAGAAGTCGACAGTGGTAAGTTGTAGTTTGAATTCTTCATTATATGCTATAAATTTGGTATGCTATGAATTATAATGTTATAGTTTAAGTTGTAGATCCATCTGAAAAACATACTTGAACATATACAGGCCACAATCAACTAGGTTTCAAGCATCTTGACATATGAGAGGACTCCTGACTAGCATAGGAGGTCAACAAGAGATGTATTTATGATGAAAGATTAATACTATAAATCTTCATTAAAAAAAGATCATTATCCATTTAAGTAATTCAATATTAGATACATAGAATTGTATAAATTTAGTAATCTAACTTTGGGTTTTCCTTTTTTGTTTATATAGGAGGCATCTGATCCACCTAGTGCAGCGAAGAGGTTGTATTTTGATCATCCACCAGTAGCATAGGATAGAATAGTTGTCATAGGATGCTTCATGAGGCATTTTGAGATGGCATATGCCACATTGTATATAAAAATATTGATATTATACACATTTCAATAGCATAATCAACCACATTTTGTATATGGATCAATGTATTTTGATATATATTTGTGTAATTTTCTATGGATACATGAACTTTGACATATATTTGTGTAATTTGTCTATGGATACATGTATTTTGATATATATTTTTTTCATTTATGTGCAAAATGATATATATATTAATTTACTATAGTATTGTTCAATTTATCGTGGATCATGTGTACTATTCATGTTTATAGAATATCATTCATTATGATCATATTTGTTATATTCAGTTCAAATGTAATAATTTCTAAATAATATTTTAACAACCTTTATTATCAAATTTTGATGTAATTTTTAATTTGAAATGATCTTTGTAATTCCTTAAGATGTCACTGTAGTTCACCTACCTAAATGCACTAGAGCACCTTGGAGACTCTTCGGTACAGGGTGGCCATGAACCTTGGAGGCTTTCTATGGATAGAACAACGATGTCACTATAGTTCACCCACACATCCATAGCTAATGGTGCTGACAATTTGGTGATGCACCAATGAACTGAGAGACACTACAAGTTTTGGTATTGAGCGAGATCATTGTCCCAAATCCAAATGGAATGTGATCTCTTGGAAATGAGATCAGTTATTGTAGACCTTAGCAAAACCATCATATAGCATTCATCATTTCATTGATAGCCCCCACGAGCTTCGAGTTATGGCCATTAGAAGATTGACCTCCAAATGCACTTAGAGCACCTTAGAGACTCTTCGGTATGGGAGGGACATGAATGATGGAGGCTTTCTATGATTGGAAAAAGGGCTTCACTAAGATTCACCCACCCATCTAGAGCTAATGGCACTGACAATTTGATGTCAAGATCAATGGTTTCAAAGTGATGCACCTATGAACTGAGCGCATTAAGGATCTAGTGCTTCTCCCATTTGACTTTTGTAAGTCATCCTGATGGATGCACCCTTGCTGATCTTTCGTTGTGATGGATCATGATTGTGACCCTGAGTGGTCTACACCGTTGAGGTGTTTGGATTTATGTTTCTTTATCAGTTGCGTTGATTATGCTTTTGACTGATCTTTGAGATTATGATGTGATTTTTGGTTCACTGAGGTTTGTGCCAGTGGTTACCAGGATCGATGTGGTATCATGAGGTTGTTCCGTGATTACCTTGAGATGTGTGCAGAGATTGCACTATGTTCTTTTACCATGCTGCACTGGACTAGGTTCCTGTAGCAGTGGTTAGTCATGTTTATGAATGTGTTTGCTTATGTGTTTTAAGTGCCTTTTTGATGCAGAGTAATCAATCATTATTAAATGCACAAGTAATTAAATGGATTGTTCATGTGAGATTATTTGGTTATGTGCTGCGAACATTTACCTTGTTACATTTCTGATTAGAGAGATATTTGTTACTCATGTTATGTTTACATTTGAGATGACCCGAGGGTCAAATGTTACTCTTTGATTCTAGTATCATAGATATTAGACTACTATGCTGTTCAGTTAATCATATTGCATGATGATTCTATTTTGAGATGACAGTGTGTTTTATGATGATATCTGGTTATCTGGTATTTGGACATACCTCTGATTTTGTTATGTGATGGATTTAATGCTATGGTTATTTACTTCATTCCTATGTTGTTATGCAAACGTGAGTGATGTAAATAGATTGTTTTAATATAATTAAATAAATGGTTAAATTAGGTGATTTAACGCATTATTGCTTCGGCTATGTTATTATATGCAATTGCACTTGATCGTGTTGTTTAGTGTGCAGGATTTATATCCCTGGCAGTGGCACATGGAGTTAGTGATTCAGCCTTTCATATTTTACCAATGTCATCCTTGTATGGTCAACATATCTTTAATTAAATGTTTAATTTAAACCCTTCGGTGATTATTATATCCAAACTCATTTGCATTATGTGATTAGACCAGTAAGCATGTCTGTGCATTTAGAGTTTCGCTTTGTCGCGAAAGTTGTTCAGGAGATTTATGTGTTTTTGGGTTTTCGGGCTTTTTAATTAATTAATTTTAATTTCTGGCAGCTTTTCCATAGATGAATTTCTATTTATAGGAATAGCCTGTTTTCGTTTGGGTTGATTCAGGGTTTAACTAGTTTGGCCGGTTAAATGCCCTAATCGATTATTCACCCGAAAAGTGAATAAGTATCCAAAAGGAATTTAATTCCTCACTTCTCACTTTTGAATTGGAAAGTTGGAGAGTAAAACCCAAAATCCTCTTCATGAGGATTTACTGTTTTGTTCGTTGTGGGAGCTACGGGCGTGGGATCGTCGCGAGGTTGGGCTCGTTGGATCTAGCTCGGAGAAACTTTGGATTGCTGCGATTTTCAACTACTTTTGCGAGATATTTATTTTATGGTTCAGATTCCCGTTTTGCCCTTTTGGCTGTGAGGTAGGGCTTTCCTATTTTATTGTTTCTGCTCCATTTCTGCTTCTGTTTTCGGTAGCCATTTGTTTGGAGGCTGAGAACTAGTGTTTCCCTCCGTTTCTATATGCTAGTTCTACCTGGTTGGGTGGGTATGAACATTTCCCTTTTTTTTGAGATGAGGGTTTGGGATTTTGCACTGTTATGCTGGCCGTTTTTGCATACAGTTTCTAATTCCATTTATTTTTGGATTTTTGGAGTTTTTGAACCCAAAGGCCAAATGTGTTTTAATTTTGAAGTTTTTTAATTTTTTGGAGTTTTTACCTCATTTTGCGTGCCACCCTATTTTCTCGAGTTTTTTTGGCACAATGTGGGTCGTGGACCTTGATGATCTGTTTGGATATCAATTAGACCACTTTTGCACTTTTATGTTGCATTGGGATGCGTGTTGCATCCGTACTCCCGACGTTGTGTTTGGTTGAGTGATTTTACACTTGTTATGGTTTTTGTTGGACCTTTGCTTTTGTTTCGTGAACGCTAGGATTCGTGTAGAATCCATACTCTCAGATTGAGGCCGGTTGAGTGATTTCATGATGTATGATTTTATTGGCTTTGGGATTCCTATAGAATCCATCCTTCCTATGTTGCTTTCAGTTGGGTGTTTTCTTTGCATTGTGTTCTCATTCCTGTCCTTGTGTTATGATCTTCGTGATGGTGGTGCGCCACACACGAGTACGTACGTGTACATTTGTTGGGTGACTTGCTAGGCCCGATCTTTCGTGGATTTGCCAGAAGTTATGATCATTGGGGTTGGGATGGGAGTATGCATGCCCACGGGCACTTGTCGTAGGATGAGCATGGGTAGGGTAGGGTAGCATATGGAGGGGGCTTCTACCTCGCAACCTGGTGATCATTGTGCCTAGAGGGTTGGCGAAGGAAGCTTTAATTAAGTGAAAATTAAATAAAATTTGTGACTGGTAATAAAACTTAAGATATATTTTAATATATGCGAAAAATCGTTTGAGATAGGTTTCAGACCTCTCGGAGATAAGTTATGGATTCTAGGAAATTTCAAGGCTTCAGAAATCCAGACTTAGCCAATTTTCAGGGCTTCAGGATTTCAGGCTTAGCCAAATTTTGGGATTCTGCATATTACCCCAGCTTGGTGTTTTGTTGATGAGTGGTCATTTCTTGTGCCCTCATCTTGTTGTGGTGGTTGTTGGCTTTTGTTTGGGTGTGTTAGTTGGGTAGTGGCATTCGGAGATTCGTTGGTTGCCAGGATTGTGTTGAAGTCTTTCATTGCGATCTTTGTGATCCTTGTATGATGTTTTCTTGTGCATTCATACTTGTAAAAAAAAATATCTTGGCTTGATTTGAATCCTTGTTTCCAAGGATCTCCGGGCGGGGCATTACAAAGAAAGATCAATGTGTTGAATCAAAATAGAATGTGATCTCTTAAAAATGAGATAGGTTATTGTAGGCTTCAACATGACCATCTTGTAGCATTTGATGGTTCACCAATAGACCCCATGAGCTTTGAGTTACAACCCTTAGAAGATCAATCTCCAAATACACTTAGAACACCTTGGAGACTCTTTAGTACAAGGTGGCCATGAATGATGGAGGCTCTCAACGAATGAAACAAGGGTGTCACTAGGGTTCACCCACCCATCCAGAGATAATGAAATTGACAATTCGATGTCAATATTAGTAGATTCAAAGTTATGCAGTGATGCACCTAAGAACTGAGGCACATTGCAAGTTTTGGCATCAAGCAAGATTGATGTGTTGAATCCAAAAAAAATGTGATCTCTTAGAAATGAGATAGTTTATTGTAGGCCTCAGTATGACTGTCCTGTAGTATTTGATGTTTCACTGATAGCCCCCATGAGCTCCAAGTAATGACCCTTGGAAGATTGACCTCCAAATGCACTTAGAGAAACTTGGGGACTCTTCAATACGGGGTGGCCGTAAATGATGGAGGCTATCAGTAGTCGAAACAAGGGTGTCACTAGGGTTCACCCATCCATTTAGAGCTAATGGTGTCGACGATTTGATTTCAAGATCAACAGTTTCAAAGTTGCATAGTGATGCACCAATGAACTGAGTCACCTTGGAGACTTTTCAGTACGGGGTGGCCATAAATGTTGGAGGCTCTCTACGGCTGGAACAAGGGTGTCACTAAGGTTAGTATTAAATAATTTTTTTATAGCTCCCTCAAGTTTTTGGCATTAGGCACAGTGAAAGTTTGGTGTTAGTATTAATTAAAATAATCATTTTTTAGGTCCCTCCACAGAAATTACATTAAGTAAAGAAATATTTGTTTCTTACATTAAATCATAAAGTTTACATTTAGAATATCTCAAGTGTTTCATCATTATTACATCAATATATAACTATCAAAAATTGTAGTGTCAAAAATAGAATAGATTTTTCCTCATTATGCTCGTTATTTAGTTTTTATCTTCATGCATGGCTACTCTTCATGATGTACCTACATTCCAATATCATTAAAAATAGCTTTGTTTCTTACATTAAATCAACAATTTTACATTTACAATATCTCAAGTGTTTCATCATCATTACATCAATAGACAGCTACCAAAAATCGTAGTGTCAAAATTAGAATGTGTTACTACGATTTTTGGTAGCTGTATATTGATGTAATGATGATGAAACACTTGAGATATTGTAAATGTAAAATTTTTGATTTAATGTAAGAAATAAAGCTATTGTTAATGATATTGTAATGTAGGTACATCATGAAGAGTAGCCATGCATGAAGATAAAAACTAAATAAGGAGCATAATGAAGAAAAATCTATTCTATTTTTGACACTACAATTTTTGGTAGTTATTTATTGATGTAATAATGATGAAACATTTGAGATATTCTAAATGTAAACTTTTTGATTTAATGTAAGAAACAAATATTTCTTTACTTAATGTAATTTATGTGGAGGGACCTAAAAAATAATTATTTTAATTAATACTAACACCAAACTTGCACTGTGCCCAATGCCAAAAACTTGAGGGAGCTATAAAAAAATTACTTAATACTAACCTTAGTGACACCCTTGTTTCGGCCGCAGAGAGCCTCCAACATTTGTGGCCACCCCATACTGAATAGTCTCCAAGGTGACTCAGTTCATTGGTGCATCACTGTGCAACTTTGAAACCGTTGATCTTGAAATCAAATCGTTGACACCATTAGCTCTAGATGGATGGGTGAACCCTAGTGACACCCTTGTTTTGGCTACTAATAGCCTCCATCATTTACGACCACCCCGTATTGAAGAGTCCCCAAGTTTCTCTAAGTGCATTTGGAGGTCAATCTTCCAAGGGTCATTACTTGGAGCTCATGGGGGCTATCAATGAAACATCAAATACTACAGGACAGTCATACTAAGGCCTACAATAACCTATCTCATTTTTGAGAGATCACATTTCGTTTGGATTCAACACATCGATCTTGCTTGATGCCAAAACTTGCAATGTGCCTCAGTTCTTAGGTGTATCACTACTAATATTGACATTGAATTGTCAATTTCATTACCTCTAGATGGATGGGTGAACCCTAGTGACACCCTTGTTTCGGTCGTTGAGAGCCTCCATCATTCGTGGCCATCATGTGAATAAAAAATATGCATGTATGTTATTTAGTACATCTAGGTTTACTATGTTATTATTTTCTAAAATGTAACTAATAGGTTTGTAAAATGTAATGTTATTTAGGATATATAGGTTTACTATGTTAATGTTTTGTAAAGTGTAACTAATAGGTTTGTTGAACTAATGTTTACTATGTTAATGTTTTAGAAAATGTAACTAATAAGTTTGTTGTTAATCTATACTATGTTAATATTTTCTAAAATGTAACTAATAGGTTTGTTGAACATTAATGTTTACTATGTTAATATTTTCTAAAATGTAACTTATAGGTTTGTTGAACATTAATGCTTACTATGTTAATGTTTTGTAAAATTTAACTAATGTTTTATTATCAACTATTAAAAAAAATTTAAAATTTAATTAATTTAATTAATAAAACACTTAAAAAAATTCATTTGATTAATATTATCATGTAATAACTAAAAAATATTAAAAAAACAAAAAAACAAAAAACAAAAAATTCACCTACCTATTATAGATGAAACACTCTGACTACCTGATAACCACTACAGTGAAATCAATACTGAAAATGACATCAATACTGAAAATGACCACCAATATAAATTTTTGGTTATTTATAAATTATACGGGTTACGGTCGAAACCCTTCCGATTGAAAAGGTTTCGGCCAGAAACCTTGCTACCACGTTGATGCAGGAAAGCACCATGTTTGTATGGCCGAAAATGTTCTGGCCGAAACCCTTGTGGATATCACCAAAGGTGACATAGGTTTTCTCTTCCACCCATGTGAGCATTCTTGAATTGAACTATGCAATTATCTGACCAAATGATATATCTATCCATAGCAATATCATGCTCCTGTAAGAAGTCAAAATCATTCTCAAAACAATGTTGCACAAACTCATGAGAGTGAGATCTATCACCACTCATGTAAAAATGGTACTCTCTAATAGTTTTCAAAATATCTTCCGCACTATTAGGGGCATGTCTATATGTTATGTGGACAAAAATAGAAATTTGAATGGAGTTGTAATACTGAGAATGTGTCTCATTTTGGGGCTGCAATGTGTAGTTCTCTGCAAAGTCAACAATTGATATAATAGTGCCAATGAAAAAAGTCTCCTTACACATTCTAAATTGTTGATCTAACCACCAAGACCTGTGATTATGCCTTGCATACTTGTAGAAAAGCTTTGTCTTGAAATCTGAAATAAAACTAGCCACACTAATTTCATTTGCAACCAATTCACATCTAGAGCCCTCACCTCCACTCTTCAATGTGTATTTCACCATTTCATATACCATTTTTAAAACTATTTTCCTCCCAAGCTCTTGTTCACACCCCTCATGGAAACATGTGTTAAACTTAGATAAGCCACCACATTTTGAATACTTCTCATTTAAAAAAGAATTTCTATAAAAGATACAACCATCAACTCTAGGACATAAAAATTGATCTAACAAGTCTCTTGATGATTTTGAAAGCCCACTAGCACCACAATTCTCCAACATTCTTTACTATGCAAAGTAGAGTGGATGGAGCATAATAGTTCATGGTGCATAGAAAACTCCACATGACATTTGCGACAACCTGTATTTCAAATTTTTAAGTGGCACACAATAAAATTGCTTCAAGGATTCAAAATCCCTTTTTGATATATTCAATCTTGGATGACTCTCTAAATTCTTTGAACAATACAACTTGACTTACCTCCAAATAATGTTTAGGATGTGGCATGTGATCTCTGATGCCAATTCACAACTTCAACATGTCTTTAGCATTGGGTGATACTCTTGAGCTAGACTGCCAAAACTATGTAATTTTTTGCTTCACATCATCAAATAGCTTCTTATCAAAATGTGGAAGTCTCCCACCAAAAGCCCATGTTTCATTTTGAAGAGGATCATCAACTCTCTCTTGTCTACTAAGTGCTCTTCTCTAAGTAGTATGATTTAGGTCAAAGTCAATACAAGTTTTTCTCATATATCTACCCTTTCTCAAATGATGACTTCCCAAAGAAGTTGTAATAACCCTTCGAGCATCTCTCTTACCCTTCTCCTTGCTATTTTTTCCAATGCTATTGAGAGCACTGAAAAGATTCTTCACAATAATGAAATTTCTTTCCATTTTTTTATTGACACAAATCTTCCATTTAGAAAGCATAGGTCTCATATTTTTCATCTTTAATAAGTGCATAAAAAGTTGACATTGCTCCACCACTATCTTTATGCCAAAAAACATCTTATATTGTCTTGAGGCACATAATCAAATGATTCTTTGTGAATTTTGTCCTTCCAAATTGGTAATAATTGTTCATCAACTTTAACTATCCATTTTGATTTTCTACGACCTACATGTCAATTATAATTAAGAGATAAGTAACCTTCTTGTGCATTTTCATTTTCAATATGGTCAATCATGACATTTACATTATGAATTGATAGATTTTCATTCTCCAAATTTTCAATCCTGATATTATCATCATCAATTGATACATTTTCATTTTCCAACTGAACATATTCATTTTTTGACTCTATGATTTCACCTTCGATCAATACATCATCAACTTGATTCACATTTAACATACCTTGTCTCTTCTTTTGGTGATTTACCTTGTCCCTTTCCCTATATGTTACAATGTCTTCATTTGATATCTTCCTTTTGTGTTTAGCCTTTTGATGACTATTGCTCCCCATTCAGATGACAATACTAGACACCTAATCAAGTCTTGTAACAACCTTTTCAAACATATGGGCCCCAAATTTGTTTTTCTCCAAACCCATGAAAATGGCCCCAAAAGAACATGATTGTCAGGTCTCTAGTGACAAAATATTTAAGAAAAAGTATGCCAGTATTTCTGGTACCCAATCCCATATTAGGTATCCAATATTATTGGGTATCCAATTCAAGATTAGATACCCGATAAGATATCGGGTACTAGATAAGATATCAAGTACTTGAAATGATCGACCAAATTTAGGAGGGAAATCAAAATTTGGCAAGTGTGGCAATCAAAAACTAAATTGTATATTGTTCTAAATTAGTATATTGTTATTAAATATAATACAGTAATATATATGATTATTATTATATAATCTAGTAATATATTATTATTATATTAAAATATATAGAGATATTATAATTATATAATATAGTAATGTATAATGTATTATTATAATATAATTATTAATAAATATAATATAGTTGAATGGGTCGATAGGGGTCATAGGATAACTTATGACCCCTTTGGACTCATTTCATGACAACATATGTCACTAGGGGTCCTAGGACCCCTAGGGACCTATTTCATTCATTTGATGGGTCGAAAGGGGACATAGGATAACCTATGATGCCTTTTGATGCGTTTAATGACAACATGTGTCCCTAGGGTTCCTAGGACCCCTAGGGACCTATTTCATTCATTTGAATGAATTGAAAGGGGTCATAGGATAACCTATGACCCCTTTCAACACATTTTATGACAACATGTGTCCCTAGGGGTCCTAAGACCCCTATGGATCTATTTCATTCATTCAAATGGGTCAAAAGAGGTCATAGGATAACCTATGACCCCTTTTGATGCATTTCATGACAACATGTATCCCTAGGGGTCATAGGATAACCTATGACCCCTTTTGATGCATTTCATGACAACATGTGTCCATAGTGGTCCTAGAACTCCTAGGGACCTATTTCATCTATTTGAATGGGTCAAAGGGGTCATTATAGTTGTTGATTAGGCTTGAATTGAAGTGCCCTACTATTTGATAGGCTCACTAGTGCAGAGATTCCAACATGGATGTTCTAACTAGATGGAAGGACCACACTTAGTTTAGTGGGAGGAATTAAACTAATCCAAGGGAGGCCCTGAGTAGACTAGTTGGGAGGCAGCTTTAGAGTGGGCTTCCCAACTAACTCCTTCCCTATAGGGTGGTGCATGCATGCAGATGTAGGGCCCCTACTATTCTATGGGGTTTGGTTATTAATTGTTCACAATCCCTATGAGACCCCATTTGAGATTGTTCTAGATGTTTGGATGGCTTAATAGTTGCTTCACCCCTGAGCCATCCTATCATTTATTAGCAATTAGCTAGGCTCCATCCCCCACTAATAAGAAAAAATAAGAGAAAGATCAGGCAAGGGGAGGTAGCATCATAAACCTACCCCCGTCTCTATGGTTGAACAATTATTTATTTATTTATATAGGCCTATAGATAGTAAGGGTTGGAATGGTAGGCATGAAGATTTTTGGAGGAACCACCCCTTCTCTAGATTCGGAAAGGCAAGTTAGAAGACATAGAAATCTCTCCCATCCCAAATAAAAGATTTACATGAAGGGTGAGCCCAAGCCTTTATTCATCCCACCAGATCAATTTGCTGATAGGATCAAGGTTGAATGAATAGGGATTGGTTTAGTCATATCACATAGTATTAACATCTCTCTCATCCCTCGTCTCTCATCATAGGATAACTTATGACCCATTTTGACATATTTCATGATAACATGTATTCTAAGAGGTCCTAGGGACCTATTTCATTTGTTCAAATGGATCCCTAAGGATCATAGGATAACCTATGTCCCCTTTTGACATATTTCATGAAAACATATGTCACTAGGGATCCTAGGACCTATAGGGACCTATTCTATTCATTTGAATGGGTCAACTTTTGATGCATTTCATGACAATATGTGTCGAACCTATTTCATTCATTCAAATGGGTTGAAAGGAGTCACAGGTTTTCCTATAACCCATTTCAATATTTTTCATGATAACATGTGTCCTTTGGGGTCTTAGGACCCCTAGGGATATTTCATTTGTTTGAAAGGGTTGAAAGGGGTCATAGGTTATCCTATGACCCCTTTTGATGCATTTCATGACAACATATGTCCTTAGGGGTTTGAGGACCCCTAGGGACCTATTTCATTCATTCAAATGGTTTGAAGGGGTCATAAGTTATCCTATGACCTCTTTTGACATATTTCATGACAACATGTGGACCCCTAGGGACCTATTTCATTTGTTTGAATGTGTTGAAAGGTGCCATAGGATAACCTATGACTCCTTTCAATGTATTTCATGATAACATGTCCCTAGGTGTCCTAGGACCCCTAGGACTTATTTCATTTGTTTGAATGGTTTGAAAGGGGTCATAGGATAACCCATGACCCCATTGGACCCATTGCATCGTGACATGTGTCACTAGGGGTCGTACGAACCCTAGGGACATAAGGTAATTGATTGGACCCATTACAACATGACATGGGGTAATCAATGCTATGGGTCGAATGGGGTTGTAGGCTAGCCCATGACCCCATTCGACCCATTGCATTGATTACCCTAACCTATGACCCAATTACTATATAATAATAATATATATGACTATATATTGAATATAACAATAATATATTACTAGAATATATAATAATAATAATCATTTATATTACTATATAATAATAATAATCATATATATTACTATGTTATATTTAATAATAATATACTAATATATAATAATATACAATATTGTTAAACACTTGCCAAATTGATTTCCCTCCAAAATATGGGCAATTAGTTTTTGAAATTTAGTTTTTTCTGAAAAATTTTGTGTACCTGATCTAGTATCAAGCACCCAATTTTGGATCAGGTATTCGATTAGGCTTGGTATTTACCAAACCTCTTTGGTCAACTCAAAAAACGTATTTGAGACATGTTTCATTGGCATTTAGACTTTGGGTAGCAATCTGACAATATTTTTTTAATTGAAATTTAATGACATGAAAAGGGTTTTTTGATAACACTCTCAACATTCCATCGATATAATTGTTGTCAAATTCTGAGTTCAATAAGTATTTATTAGTTAGTTTTTAATGAAGATGTCTGTAAATTGCTGATTCACATACTGATTGAAAAATAACTATAACTTTCAAATGCTATAACATTTTTGAAATCCAAAATTTGCATCACATTCTATGCTTCACATAGTATAAGAAAAGAAAAATAAAAAAATAATTTTGTAAAGTTTTCAATTAGTTAAGGTGATCAAACATGGCAGTCTTTTTATTCTGAAAATGTCATAGTAGAAAATTCATATTTAATTATTTATTTAGAATAAAAATGCCCAAAAATATGCATCACATCTAGGCATGAGTCTACTTTTTATATCTATAATTATATTAAAACATATTATAATTGTATTTTGATTAAGGTGGTTAGATATACACCTACTTTTTATTTTTGCCCTAAATTTTTTGTAGTATTGCATTAAAATCCAAAATTTTGACAAATCAAATAATTTTTTCTCTAGATAAGGTCTAGAAGTTTAGAAACTACATTCAATTTCCTATAGATTCTTTTCCTACAAATTTTTGATATAAATCTCATAACTACTTTAAAGTTATGTGTCAACATTACCCTAATTTGTTGGTTTTTCATTGTCACTTAAGACCATAGTTTGGTTGACCATGATCCTGCACATACCTAGGAGGCAATTTTTTTAAAGTTACTTTATCACTCAAGTGACTATAGTTCAATTTATCTCACATTTCCATGTTGATTTTTTTTTGAATTATCCCCTTAAGTGATTATAGTGGACTATATAATCTAATTTATAGTTGAGATTTACTTTAATCTTTCATTTTAAAGATATAACGAAAATGTTATTTTTTTTAATATAAATATTTACACAATGTGTAAAATTTATAATGTAAATATTCTATTTTGACCAATTTAAAATGATTTTTGCTCAATAATCAATTAGACATGTGCTAAATAGATCACTTTAGTTTCTCAACTAAACATGTATTTTTCCAAATATGTTCATGTGCATTTATAGAGTGTGATTTTGCACCTGAATTGAAAAGATTGACTAAGGAAAATGACAAAAGCAAGTCATTTTAATTATGTAATAGACTTCCAAGAGTTTGATTTACATGAAAGTCCCATATACATGCAAAAACATCACATGTAATAACACTTGGAGAGTGCAATTTGGTCTTTGGAGGCAAGTGTTTGACTCTAGCAAATAAAAATGTTTTATTTTAAACCCAAAAGGCTTCCTAGAATCTTATTGGTATGTAAATAAGCATTTCCAACCAAAGATATTACATGCAAATGCCCTCCAAGAGTGTGATTTGCTTCTTGTAGACAAATACTTGCCTGAACAAGTCATTTTAAAGATTTATTTTCTCAAATGTAGCCTAGGTGTTGCATGTAATCCACTTCCTAGAGTCTAATTTGTAGTAAACCTGCAAATGCAAGGAAAAGTAACAAATGTATTTACACCTAGAGAGTCTGACTTTTATATCCAAGAAAAAATTCTAGAGTATAAGGCAAAAATTAAAAATGTAATTGCATCTCTAGAGTGTGATTGAGTATTTGAATGCATGTATTCACCTCTCAAGTCCACAATTTTGCTAATTTTATCTAAAATATCCTCATGCATTTGCATTTGAAGGGCATGTTTTTCTCAAAAATGCATTGAAAACTTTGTCTCCAACTCATTAAAGTGTACTTGAAGAGCACATTTTTCTCAAAAAAACCCATAACTCTTTGTCTACATCTCATGAAAGTGTCTTTGAAGGGCACATTTTCATAAAAGAATGGATCTAAATGCACATGAAGACCCCATTTTTGACCAAGAATGACAAAAATGACTCATGCTTGTGCATCTTAAGAGAATATTTTTCTCCAAAAACACCTAAGAACGTGTATTTTACTAAAAAAAAATTGCATCTAAAGGGTTTGAGATCTTGCATTTTGACATTTACATGCAAAAAAATCCATGTATTTGACCTTGAAGGTTACCATTTACAACTTTGAATTGGGAAAAAGCTCTTAAGTTTTTGTATGCATTGTTCATTTCAACTTCTCTTTCCTCCATTTTTGGCTCAATAAGCTCCAAGCAAGTAGAAGATTTCAACTTTTCTTGTATTTCTTCCTTGCTTTGTTACATTATTGCATTCTTTGGCTCATTTTTGTCGATTTGTTCAAATGTAGCCCTTGTCTTTTCCATTTCATCTTTAAATAAGTGTGAAGTCTTCTCATTTGCAAATGTTAGAACTCTCACAAACTCCAAAAGTGAAATTGTATGTAAAAGGATATCTTGAAGTTTGTCATGTCTGAGTCAATAGCAAGAGGTGTATTTTTGTTTTTGGTTAAGGTAAAAATAGGGTTCAAAGGGATCCTAAAATCTTGTACACAAGACAATAGTTGTCACTAATTAGCTTTACATGTCTAGAAACCTAAAATAGTTTAACCAAAGATTGTCAAGGATAACTCTATCTAAGAACAATAGTACAAAGACAAATGAAAGAGATAATCACTAAGTCAAAACTATCTAAGAGGGGTATGGAAATCCCACAAACAACAAAACTAAATGAAAAACTAAGTTTTTCCTTTGCATCCCTTTTTATGGGATTGAAGGGTCCTATCAAATTATGGAGGAGACTTCTTTGAATGCTTTTTAATGACTAGGATCTAACCCTCCTCAACCATTTCTGCTTTAATCTTCCAAGAATGTAGCTCTAGAGAGCCAACACAAGGCTAAAATCCCATTATTGAAACAACACTAGAACCACTAGCCACCAAACAAGTCCCAACAATAAACTTCTTTATTTTTTTTATGATCAATTCCTATAACAATTTCGTCAACCTCATTATGGTGGCCAAGACCAAAAACATTAATATTCCATTGATCAGCTACAATAGACCTATCTTGAAGATCTAAGCTAGTTGTAAAAACAATTCCCACTTTTTCCAAACTTGGATCAACAATAGGAATCTCACCCTCATTGGATCCTAGTTTCCCTACTATAGGATTCACCTCTTCTTGAGTTGTATTTTTTGTAATCATATAGTGCTTTGATCATGCTCTCTTCCACCATGAAGATGGTCTCTTAGATTTAACTCTAAGATTGTCACAAATTATTGCTAGGTGACCTATCTTGAAACATTCTCTACATCTATAAGGAAAACCTTCATAATCCAAATTCTAAATCCAAGAGTACTTTGGTGAACAAAGTTTAATCTTTGCCAAAAAACCTTTGGAGGCATTAATGTCAACAAGAATCTAAGAAAAATGTAGAATGGAACATACTAGAAGAAGAGAAATCTACAATGAACAATTCTCCTAAAGCTTCACCTATTTCCCCAAGAACCAAATTTGTCCAAAGATGTAGGGGAAGGTATCTTATAGAAAGTTTAATAAGAAGGATTGAAACTGTGATGGCAATGCTTAATCATTAAGGAAAATTGATTGTCCCAAGTGTAAAAATGATCACAAAGAATGATCCTTCTATCCTCTTGATTATCGAATCTTACAATAGAGAAACCACTAGCAAAAGGGTAGATCTGCACTAAATCAAAAATATGAAGTTCCAAGTTCTTCATAATCCAATCATGAAGCCCTAAGAGTGTTGGATAGAATCCCTTGAATTAGTGGATCAAAACCTCCTCAATGAGAGCCTTCATCCTTTGTTTAATATCTGATATCATTTCTTCATCAAGATCCAACATAATAGAGTGGCTAACTAGAAAAGATTTAGATTTAGTGCTCTTGACTACATGTTCCAAACATCATCCAACACTTAATATTTTGAAAAAATATGTTCCTAGGAACAACTACAAAAGTTTTTTGAACTTTAGATGCATCACATGAGACCCTTGTTGAGCCCACAACCATAGGGAAAGAAACACCCACACCCAAATTGATTAGTATCACATTAACAAAAAACCTTGATCCAACTCCCTTCAGTCCTTCTCCACTCATTGTGGATATTGAACCACCCACAAAAATAGTTAGAACAACACATGCATAGGAAATTGACTATCATAGAAAAGCTTCTTCTATCGAAATCCTAATATGCATAGTTGTAGACATATTTCATATCCTACATAGAGACTTAGCAAATTGTTATAGAGGTATGTTTTTATTTTGTTCTTAGTTTTTTTCATTTGTTTGATTGCTTGTTCTATTTTTAGTTTTGGAAGAAAGTTGAGGATTCCTATCCAAGGATACCAGTAAATTTACATGCCTTCACCTTCCATGCCAATCTATACTTCATCCATTCTCCAACTCATGTAATTGCATTCTCTAATCTCGATGACATGTTTACCTCAAGTAAAAATGGTTCATTTATACCACATGTAATGACCTCTAGAGAACCCAATTTTTGGTAAAAGCTCACAATTTCAATTCCAAAGTTATCATTTTGCACATGTTCCTATATATCCACACAAGAAAAAAACCATCTTTGCCCACATGCAATCTATCCTTCTAAGTCCCATTTTGGCCCTTTTTACCAATTCTTTCCAAATCATTTCCAGCCATCACATGTGTTCCATGAGTATCTAATCAATAGTCCAAACACCTTGTTCCTCATAGATATTACTCTGTCAATCAAATTCTAATGTCTGTATGGAGCCAACCTCTTTAGATGTTGTATTTACTCTTTTAAATTTCTATGTTGTAACACAATACATGTCTATGTCATCAAAATCTGAAGGGAAGCTAAAATACCAATATGAAAAGGAGTTGGCTCACACAACTACATCACTTATTTCATCTCCTATGGATCAAGTATTAGATATAGAGTTTGGGCATGTAGACATGAATAATTTCTTACAAATTCTTGAGACTCCTTCCAATAGGGAGATGTGACACATCAAAAGGAGTAATATTCATTTGGTATCCACCTTTTACATGGCAACCTTGAAACCTAAGTTTATCTTGGGATGCACTTGATGTTTTAGTCCTAAGTAAAAAATAATCAAGGATATAGATGGTAAGGTTATTATCACTTTGGGTCTAGATGTTATTGAGAAGATATTCAAGGTTTCTTAGACTTTAGAATGCATGGATTTGTCTAAAGAGATATCTTTGTGACTATGGAATTAGAGACAATTGGATTATCAGAGGCATACTAATGAAAATTGGTTGGTGAACTAAAGATCTAATTTCTCTAGATGACCCAAAACAATACAAAGATTTGACTTCTCCCTAGATGTTAATGATTTTATAACTCTCCTTAGTAGAGTTTTTAGTCTCAAGGAATCCTATAACTTTGAACCCTAGATGTATAAGTTCATCCTCTATATTCTCAAAAATAAGGAACTTGTCTATTGGGGGAACTTATAAGAATGAAATTGCATAAATAGTTATTTCATGTGGGTACATCAACACCATTCTAAATTAATTCAAACTTGGTATACATCGTTGTGTCCATGGGGACGTTCTTAGAACTCTCCACCAAGGGGGATATGTCTCTAACTCTCGTATGGAATTACTATGTCCAGGTTACATTGATGCAAAGAAAATTCCATTATAAAAGAGTTTAGGATGCATTCTTTAGACATTTCAGATGTCTTTTTGACAAAGTACTAGCAATCAAAAGGGGTATCAGATGAAGCTTGTGAAAGGTTGAATCTATTCTGATGCATCTTCTTGCAATTTCTAACTTTCACCTACTTAATAGTTGGTTATTTTCAAGGAGAACCATACACCTTACCAAGATATGCTATTTATAGGATCCTTCTGATGGACTTGGCCAAACAACTCATGGAGGTGCAATCATATCAAGACAGTTAGCAGAAGCTAAGATTTGGAATAAGCACTATTGAACCCCTTGTTAATGGTCAATATACATTAAATTTAGTTTATAAAGTGAAAGCTATGGAAGCATAATTTCATCTTATTACCTTGAAGAAATTCAAAGCTAGGTTTGACTTCAATTATTAAGGGATGCATTCAAAGATCAAAAGAGCATGCACCCATGTTCATCGCATGGAGGATGTGTGGATTGACTTGTGCATAGATGTGGACATAATGAAGATGGATTACTATAGGCTCAAGTTGTAACAAATCATCAACATCAACATGGTTTAGATTCTATCAGGGTTTGAGATTGAATATGATGACATGATCCTAGGTCTAGAGTATCAAAATACTCAATTTGATAAGCTTTCCCCTTTTCCTATTTAGTTGCAACAAAAGGAAGAGAATTCTATCTTTGATTGAATTCAATCTATCTTACTAAATAATAACATTTAGCAAAAAATTAGCAGCCTCAAGAGAGTACATTTGAATTTCATGGTAGATTACAATAACTTCAAGCCTATTGGAAGGAGATCTTAGGTGGATATTAAAAGAAGAATGGTTCATTCTCTTAGGGATAGTCAAAAATTTCAAGTTCAAACTAAAAGGATGAAAATGATCAAACCCACCTATAGATTCTTCTCAAAAAACCACACAAGCTTAAGGATTAGAGGAAGAATGAGAAAACAAAGAAGAAGAAGGAGAGATAATGATCATATCTCCCCCATGACCCCCAAACAACCAAGTGCCACCTACTCAAGAGGAAACTTTCATGGATGACATAGATAATGATGTGGATTCATTCTCCAATATATTCACACCTACCATTTCCATCTCAAAAGTGAACATGTCAACACTCTCCATCTCTTCTGCAATTTCTATTCGTAGAAGAGTAATATGAAAACTTGGGAAATGTATTTGATGATTTTCCAACTCTCACAAAAGGTCAAGTTTCCAAACTTGATACCTTGGTTGCAAGGTTTGAAATGTTCATGATGGAGTCATCTCAAAGGATACCTATGGTTCTAGCTATGCAAAATGATGCATGCATGATAACAATAGAAATATAATTGGGATCAATGGTTTTTTGTAGCCACTGTTCCAGTTTCAATAGATCAATTTTCTTGCATGGTTGGGAAAATTCATCATGAAAAGAAGGAAGGTCATAGTGTTTCTAAAAAATCTCCTTGTCAAGAAGAATAAATCTAAATCCTCAAAAGCCAAGGTCATTTAAAGAATCATTGTTGATACCAAGAAGACCAAATACGTTGAGATTGTAGAGCCTTTGGTAGACAAACCAACTAAAGAACTTAATCACTTATATTACAAGTTAAAAAAAATTGAATTTGGTAAACATTCATGGTTGGGGTGTCTATAGGATGCCCAAGATGCACTCACCAATTTGTAAAAAAGAAATCATGAGCTTTGGGAAAATAAGAATCAACTGAAGCGGGAGGTTTCTCATCTTCATGAGGTCATCTGTCAACTATCTTCACAATCTATAGGCATCACATCTCACACAACCCAGGTGAATCAGAGAGTTGAGGTAGTAGAAGATTGGTTTGAAGAAGTTATCTCATGAGGATTTTAATTGATCAAAGATGTGGTCAAGGCCCTTGAACATATCAAAGATGTTGAATAGGGGCTTCATGATATAATCGCTTCCTTCAACTGAGAGACGAATACCTTGATTTTTTTTGGGTTTTTGGGATAAAATGGAAATTATTGATTTGGATATCTTGATTTCATGCGACATCATTCCATCTATTGATATGTTCTACATATATCAAGGACTCATGGGTCATAAGGAGGAAACACTAAAAAAGATTTTGAAAAAGTTATAGGGAGCTTTAGAAGGCTATCAAATGGGAGAAATTGAGATCATGTGTGATCTAGAGTAGAAGGGATGCAAGGTCCTTACTGAACATGATAACCTATTCTCAAGAGAAGAAATAACCTGAGTGTACACTGACATAGCTAATGTTGATTACGATTCTGAAGAATTTGAATTTTATGCAATGAATAGGTTTTTTGCATACAATTTTGTGGAAAGAAACTTGTGGGATTCTCTTGTAGAAAATTAGAAAATTGTAAAATCAGCACATACAAATGCAATTAGAATTGAAACCATTTTAAACACGATAGGGATTCTATCTCTTCCTATGGTCCATGAATGTATTGCTAAATATTAGGATTTCCTTGAGAATACCAAGGGTTTATTCAACTTTCTTTGCCTTATTGTTTTTAGTTTTTAGCATTTCTTCTTTCATATTTGGAGAAGATGAATTGCATGGGATGCAATTAAATGTAATTTGATTGCATGTCCTTATGACATGTAATCCAATAATTCTTCTCACCTAGTTTTACCAAGTCAAAGTGGGTGAGTTGCTCCCAATTTTTCCTCCTTTCTCTTACTTCTTTTCCTATGAAAGGAGTTCTCTTCTCATTGTAAAAGCCATCTTTTATTGTATGCAAGAAAGCTCTGATAAAATTGTGCAAGCATAAATTTGATTGTGTAGTACTATTTTGAGGAATAGTGAATACAAAGAAGCAATGGGAGATGAAACTTTGATTAAGAGCAATTGTGATAGTGAAAATTATAATCTTTGATGCAATTTACATCTATTATCTTTGATTCATGTTGTTATTGTATGTTTAGTAATAGAGCATAACAAATTAAGAAGCACTAAGAGACAAAGCTTTGATTGGGAGTGATTGTGGTGATACATAGACTAGAAGCTTAGACCATAGCTTGTATTGTTTTCACAATTCACAAAAATAGTTAGAATTCCTGACTTCTAGAAGTCTTTACATCCCAATGGTACAGGTTATTGTTAGAGAATAGATATATTATTTTAATTGTTCTCAGATGTTTTTTTTAGCATGCCAAGACTAGTCATCCTCGTAGAAAGATCTTAGAAAGTAAATATGTATATGTTCTTACAATTTTACAAGACTTAGAGCCAAATCAATACGCTTTCAACTAAATTTTGAGTTGGTATTTGGTATCGGTATTTTTGTTTCCAACTATGAGATATAAATGTAGTTAGAAATTTCATCTTGCCCATTACTTTCTCCATAGGTAAATGGATTCTTTCTAGAAAGATAAGAGGAAAGAATATTGGTAACACCCCTTACAAAATCTCTCAACTTCTTTCTTACCTTGATTTGATGCAAGGAAAGGTGAGATGTGGGAACCTTCCCCTAATGGTAGGAGAGACTTTGCCACATATGTTGTGGCTAGTCTACATATTTTGTGATTGGATTTTAACAAATTGTCGATTGCAAAATATCTACCCAACATAATCAATAGAAGATAAAAGATTGGAGTGGTTTTTCTCCCTATGATAAAACTAGATGGGTTTGAGAGTTTCCCACTAGACATAAATCAATGTGTTTATAGTGTTCTTTGTATGTCTTGTTTAAATACTCTATTTTTTTCCTTTTCAAGTTAAAGTTTTTACATTGTTATGGTTTTACAAGTTGATCACTATTCATGTTCAATTTGATAATACATTTTGTTAATTGAGTAATTTGTTTTGTAATCAAATTGTATAAGATTAAAATAATCTCTATACTTTGATTATGCCCCCTCTTTGAGTGTTTCCACTTTTGAAAAGTGGTATTAGAGAATAGGGTCCCTCAATTAGGTTATCTCTAGGGATTTTTCATGGTCATTAGAAGTGACTATGGTTCAAGCTAAAGGTGCTTTGCTCACTAGAACTCATCTATTTGATGTGTCTAATTATGTATTTTGGAAAGTAATGATGGTAGCCTTTATTAATTCACTCGATATCAGAATGTGTAATGTTGTCACCACCAAATATATAGTTCTTTCATCCATATTTACTAATCCTAATGCCAAAACTACGTATGATCTTGAAAAAGGGCTCAGTTTTCAATCTTGTGCAGTCCAACAAAAAAGGTCTTTATAAAAGTCATGTACAGTTAGTTGGCAAATAAAGTTTGGATAAAACTTGAAATTATTTATCAATTTGATGCAAAAGTTGAAGAGTCCAAGCTTATAACATTTAAAACTCAATTTGATGCTCTTAAAATAAATGAAGATGAAAAGGTGTCAAACTCATTTTTGTGGATGAAGTGGTTAATGCTAGAAGTGGTCTAGGTGAAAAGGTTGAAGAGAATGATATTGTCCAAAGTTGTAAGAACACTTCTACCAAAATTTGATACAAAAATTTCCACTTTAGGTGAAAAGAAATTTTTTTCTATAATGACCCTACATTAGTTGCAAGGGATCCTTACAAGTTATGAGATGAGAATCAAAAGAATGCTTCCTCTTCAAAAGCAACAACTTTCAAAGCTTAAAAAAATGATTATAGTGATTATGATATATCTAATACATTTGAAGCATTAATTGTTAGTAAATTTAAACAGAAGTGTAAAGTCAAGATACCTCTGAAATGTTTCAGTTGTGGGAAATTTGGATTTTTTTTGCAAAATGTCCTTATATTGATCAAAAGAAAAAAAATGTCCATACATTGATCAAAATGATAACAAAGAAACTAGAAAGATTTTCTAAAAAAAACCATTGGAATAAAAAAAGTTGTAATAACTTTAAAAAGAAAAGTCTACTGTATAAAGAAGACTTTGAAGAAGATTTTGATGATTCTTGTAAAGGAGATGAAACCTTGCTTATGGATGAGATTGAAAACAACAACATTGATAAAGTTAAAATAGATGATTGATTTGATTAAAATGATGGAGTCAATCTTGAAGAACTATGTTCTCTTCAAGAAATTAAAAGAGTAAAAATATTAGTAGGCTCTCATGTTGATGTTGATGTGAAAACACTAGTCAAATTTTGTAAATAGATTTAAATACATTGGATTATGTTATTAAAAATCAGAAAATTATGATAGATGAAAAGGTGCAGAAAATTAACTCTTTGCAAAAATCAAATTGAAAGATATGAGAGTACTTTACATCTTAATAATGTCAAAAGAACTATAAGAATTTATTGGATATGAAAAATGGGAAACATTGAAAAATACTTCAAATCAAGTTCTAAAATTGGCTTCTTTAATAATTGTTATTTTTATTATAACTCTTTTGGGAAAGTTTTTATCAAAAGGGCCTATGTTTGGACACATACTCTTATAATTTTTAAAGGATTATAAGATGTTTTAATTTTTTATTATTATGGACACTTAGAAAATCAATGAAAATTGAATAAAAAGTCATTTCATGTTTGGAAATCTAAAGTTGTTAATATTGATTTTAAATTTTTTTTTTGTTTAAACAACCTTGTTTGCAAAAAAAACTATCACATGGATGTTGGATAGTGGATGTTCTCACCACATGACAAGTACTAAAAATAAATTCCAATCATTAGAATATTTTGATGGATGCTTTATGAGATTTAGTGATAACTCTAGTGCATATATAAAAGGATGTGGATCTGTTTACTTGAACAAAGACACATTTGTGCATGACATGAATTATTGCAAGGGGTTCAAACATAATCTCTTAAGTGTTAGTCAAATTTGTGAAAGTTGTTACTCCATTTCATTCCAAGAAAAAGTTTGTGCCATAAATTATAAAAGGGGTCAAATAGTTGTAGTTGGTTTTAGAATTGGTGAAAACTTGTATAACCTCTTAGATACAATAGCCTAAGAAACTTCTATAAAAAATTCATGTTTTATGAGTCAGGTTGAAGAAAATTGGCTCTATCATAAGAGACTAGGTCATATCAATTTTGATAACCTAGTGAGAATAAGTAAAAAATAATGTTAAAAGTATTCCCTTGATTAGTAATTCATGAAATGTAATTCACAATGAATGTGTCAAAGGAAAACAAATGAAAACATCATTGAAAAGAAAAGGACATTCTTCTACTAGGCCCTTAGAATTGGTGCATATAGATTTGTGTGGTCCAACGAAAGCTCAATCTATAAATAGTGAAAAATATCTCATATTTTTTGTAGATAATTATTCTAGAATGGTTCAGGTAACTCTTTAAAAAAAAATAAAAATGAAACATTTGAAAGAGGATAAAAGTTGTTCATACAACTATTTATATTTTAAACTGAGTTCAAATAAGAGTTTGTAAGATCCCTCCTCATATGTACTTGTTAAATATGAATTCCTCTGTTGAATTGGTTGGAGGAGATTAGAACAGATACGAAGTAATGTTTTGTGTTGTGAATGTCCTAATGAAATTTAGAGTAGTTAATACATCCATGTTTTAATACTCAATGATTCGAAAACTACTACATTATCTCAACTATTTAAATATTAAAATTTCACTAACGATGATACACGACATTTTCACTTGATGATAAGGGTGTTGATTTTGGTACCTCAATGTTTAAGTTTTATGCTTTTAGATAGTTCAGTATTTCTTAACTGGTGATGTTTATGATGTTAGTTATATGCATGCCTAACGATGATTATTCTAGTATTTTAATCTAAATTAATGAATAAGTTATGTTATATTGATTATATGATTTCTGATGATTAAATGTGAGTAGAAATGAATTAAATAGTTAATTATATGAAGGATTAATGTTTTAATTTATGTAATTATCTAGATAAGTCTTGAATATATGCATGTGATTTTCTTGAGCTACTGATGTGTACAATGAGTGTGCAGGGTATTTTAGCTGGAAAATCTAATGGAGAAATGAAACCAAACCCCATGTACCAATTGTGGAAACCAAGGTTGAGTCTAGAAAAAGATGCAAACCCCGTTGTTCATATTTTATTTGTATTGCAAGTTGAATGAATGTATCATTTTGTAATCATTAAGTGTTAATGTTTCGTAATAGTGATTTCTTAGTGTCGCTTGACACTCGTAAATTGTATATGCATTCCAACATGATAGTTAGGGTTAACTGAGTAACCTAAAGATCTAAGTTGGACTAGGTTAGTGACCTTTTTGCTAATTAGTTAGTAATCTAGGTTAATTACCCTAATCAGAATTAGTGAGTAATTTGCATTTTTGAAGGTTGTTAGAAAGGCCTAGAATTTTCCTAGCTTTTGATAGGTTCCTAATTAATCCTAAAGGCTTAAAATCATGGGTATGGGTTGGGGGCATTTTCCAACCCCCTAACCCCTTTTGTTGACTCTTGTGGTCACTCAAAAACCCCATTTTTGCTTTATTGCAAAAATTGAATGTTTCATCATGAGTTGGTTAACTTTAACTCCACCTTGAGGTCAACCTTATGTCTAGTTGAGTTAGAAGACTCTAGAAATTTTAGGCAAGTGGGGGAGTTATTATATTTTGAGGCAATTTTGAGAGGGTTTGGAGTGTTCACCCAACCTCTAGTTTTAGAGTGGAATTCAAGATTGAAGGAGAAGGAGAAGGAAGGGAATGCTCATATCAAATTTGTTTAGTTGCCATAACCTGATTATGAAGATAGGAATCCCTCAGCTCATGTTGTTCATGTTTTTTTGCATGCTTAAGTTATTGTGTTTGTATATGTATGTTTGTGTGTGTGTTGAGTATGTTTGGGAGGGATTGAAATGCGTTTGTTTCTTGAATGGTTCTCCTTTGAATTTTTTCTTTGGTTTTATAAGGGATTGTATGAGTTGTATTAGCATTACTCACCCTCGGATAGGGTAGAGTCTCTTCTTAGGAAAAGAAGAGGGAGAGAGGGTAGGGTGTTATGGGTCCCTACCTGTCAGCAAAAACCACATTTTGAATTTTGGTATGTAAGAATGGAAGTTCTTGAGTTTTAGCCCCGAAAGGGCACCTGTTATGGTGTTGTGCCTGATATCTCCTATTGGAAAAATTCACCTTCTCCCTAGTCTGGTTCAATGTCGAACCTATTATGCAAACCCAAAATGGGAGTGAATGTTTGATTTTGTCTTCATGTTATGATTGGTTGTTTCTTGGTTAGTTTTTGTTCTCTCCATGATCACTATGATGTATTGCAGAATTCGTAATGGATCCCTTGTTAAGGGCCAAGAAAGAAATTCAAAATGGTTAATGGATTTTAGTTATGTAGGGAGATTTCTCTTTAGGATTAGTATCCTGTGTAAAAATGTTATTTTAACTTATTGTGGAAATGGCAACGACATTGGGTTTTCTTCCTAGTTCTTTCTCGACAGAGCCTTTGAATCAGGTGGTGCAATAAAAAAAATTGAGTATCATTCTTGCATATGAGTTTTCTAGTTCATTTTAGTTTTTGCATATGTACTTATAAATCAGTTGTGATGATGTTTACCTTACTTCGACAATCTTATGTTTTCAAAATTTTACTCATTTGATTAAGGTTAATTAGATAAAAAAAATGATGATATGAAATTTTGCAGTTAAAAAAATCAAAATATGTTAAAGAGAATTCGATGATATAATTGGTATTTCACTTCGTCAATTTTGTGAGTATTAGGAAGCATAATGTTCCTTCTCAAATGTTCAAGCATTATATTTAACACCTATGTTATAAAATAAAATACTGCCCCCCGCACCCCCATAACTAATAAATAAATTTGAAATTTCCATACTTAGACAAAAAAATAAAAAGCCTTAAAAAAAAATGTATTTCCAAGAGCAAATATGCTTGGGATTTTGTATGGGATACAAATTTAATGTTCTTGTGAACAGAGAATCTTAGAAGATTCTCTAAATATTCTTTTTAAGCTTAATTAATATTTCATCTTATAGGAAAGAATATTAAATAATAAATACAAATATAAATAACAAATATAAATATCTACATTCTAAATATCCTAAATTCTAAAAATCCATTTTGTTCTCACTTTACACTCACTAAGAATTAAACTTAACTCTTTCCTTAAATCTAGATGTTGAAATGAAATAAACTGCCATCAATAAGTGGCTGATGTCATCCTCCTTGTCCTTTCGCTTTGGACACAAAATGAAATTTGGGGAGGTTAAAGTCTTAATTGCCATAAAGGCTGCCTTGTATGTTTTAAAGCTAAATCCCTATTGGTTGGTGTACCATTAGTCTTGTCCTTGGCAGATTTACATGGGGCTGTATTTTTCCTTAAGTCTTGGTCAACTTGGGTAGATTTGAAAAAGCTTGTGGTTTTGAGTTTGTTTTAAAAAAAAACTTTTTCTTAACTCCCTCAACTCTTTTTGTCTTGGGAGCTTCTCCCCTTATCCTTGGCACTGACAATGATGGGACAACGTACTTAGCATGGGGTGGTACCCCTCTTAGTCCACATGGGCCTTTAGGAGGGTGTGGAAGGGAATGGGGGGAGCGGGGTGGGGGGGGGGGGTGGGGGCGGTGGGGTTTAAGTTAGAATGTTTGGGGAATATGGCATGTGGGTAGAGTTTAGGGGTGGGTTAGTAGAATTTTAATTATAGTTAGTTTGTTAAATTAGTGAAGGGTTGGGTTAGTATTGTTTATGTTAGTTAATTTTTTAGGTTGTTATTATTAATTGTTAGTATAAGATTTAAGTATTAATTTAGCAAAGTTAGTTTTAATTTCTTTTAAATAGTGATATGAATCTCAAGGTTTAACTACGTGATTTTGAGTCAAACTCGATGACCCATGTTTCATGAGTAGTGATTCAACATGAATCCATCTCTCATGAGAATAAATGGAACACTTAGCACTCATTGGATCTAGGTGATTCTCACAAGGGTGAAGCAGCGAGACTTCCTGGGAGGTCACCCATCCTAGTACTACTCTAGCCTAAGCGTGCTTAACTATGGAGTTTCCTCCATAGTTAAACTGAAAGCTTGCAACCCTATTTGCAAAACTTTCTTTTAAATAGTTAATTTGTTTGTTTAGTTTAGTTTTATTCTTTCTTTAAATGTTTTAAATTAGTATATTTAGAGCTTTAGACTAAATGTTTTAAATTAGTGTTATTAGATTACTAGATTATATTCTAGTTAGTTATTAGACGATAAGTGTCAGTTCAAGTTATGGTTATATTTTAGTTTTAGAATTTGATAAGTATTAGAATTTAGAAAGTATGTTGTTTGTTTAAATGTGTTAGTAAAAATTTAAAGTTAGAATTTGTAATGTAATGTTAAGATAGTATGCTCAAAGTTAAGTTAATTAGTTGGGTTAAAGAATTGTCATTTAGTTTTATTTAATTTTAATTATATAGTTATTATTAGAAATGTTTTATTGTAGATTTAAATATAATTAGTTTAGAGTAAAGTTAGAGAAAGAATAGTTGTTAACATTTTATTTTGTGGGGAGTTTAGTTTAAGTTTATTTGGTTGGTTAATACGTGCATAGGTTTTAAATTTAGTGTTAAGTAATTTTATAATCATTAGATTTAAACATTATCATTTTAGTGTTATTAGTTTTAGTTTTAATTTACTAGTAGTGTCTTGGATTTTAAACATGTATGCCATTATGATTATGGTTTTAAGTTTGTTTAGTGATGGATTATTATTTGATGTCTTGAGGTTAGACATTCTAAAGATGTTTGGACAAACTTTAACAATTAGAAATAATTAAAAGAGGTGAGATTTGAGTTATAATTTGAAAATAGAAGTTGCTAGGGTTTTGAGAGTGTTATAGAGTAAGGTTAACTGGATAACTTGTTTATGGAATCAAGTTATGTCCTAAAAAGATGTGAATGTTGTAAATTTATTAAAAGACGAATAGAAATGATTTATTTAGTTAAAATGGTTATATCAAGATTTAAATGTGTAATGGATTCAAAGTTGTCTATATAGCTTGAGAGAATAAACCCAAAATCTAATTTGAATTTGAAAGTCATGTCTTTGTAAATTGAACCAAAATACTAATTCGATTGAGTCATTCAAAAAGAACTAAGTGTCCCTGTATCTTTAAGACTTAGGGGTTTTAACCCGTACATTATGTAGAGATGTCAACTTTGCATCTTAATAATATGTATTCAAAACTCACTTCATGTGAGGCCTCGCCCCGACCCTTCATAGCCTTAGTTGTTACGTTATCATTTTGATACTCACGATTCAAGGTGTTGAGAAATTATCTGATGCTTAGAACATATTATATTATTTCATGCCGTGTGATGATATTTTCAGATATTTGATGTTGTCATTTAATGTTTTATGTATATGTATGTTGGTGAAATCAATAAATATAGGGTTGATACTTTGATTTAAGAGATTTTAAATGGTTAAGAATTAAATAGGATGAAAGCAACCCTGATTGATGTATGTTTCAATTTATGTGAATTTTTAATACGTATACATATATGTACATGTGATTTTACGGGACTACTAATGTGTGCAATGAGTGTGCAGATATTTTAGCCAAGAAAATCGGTGGAGGAACAAAACTGATCCCTATGTACTAATTTTGGAAACCTTGTTGTTCCTAATTCTAGTATTGTATTGTGAGATGTATGTATGTATCTTTCTGCGTTTAGTAAATGTTAATGTTCGTAACTATGTTCTTTTAGTGTCACTTGACACTTGTGATTTGTGTATGCCCTTCAGCATGCTGATTAGGGTTAGTTGTGTACCCTCTAGACCTAAGTTGGTTTAAGTTAGTGTCAGTTTGCTAATTTGGTTCTTAATCAAGGTTAGTCATCCTTAATCTGGATTAGTGCTTAATCTACATTTTTAGAGTTATTAGATGGTCCTAAATATTTCTTAGCTTTTGTTTGGTTCCAAACCTATTCCTAAGGTTTTAAAACATGAAATAATTATACCCAAAGGGTATGGGTATGGGTTAGGGGTCTTTTCCAACCCCTAAGCCCCTTTTATTGACTTTTGAGGCCACTCAAAAAGTCTCTTTTTGCCTATGTGCGAAAATTGCAAGTGGTTACCATGAGTTGTCTCACCCCACCTCCACTTAGTGTTTAACCATAGTGTGGGTTGAGTTAGGAGTTTCTAGAATTGTAAGTGGGTGGGAGAAGTTATGGATCCTTTTGGGTGGTTGAGTTTGAGGCTTATTTAGAGGCCTTTATTGAACTAGTTGAGGTTGTTACCAATCTCTACATTTAGAGAGGAGTTCTTGAAGATTGAAGCAAGGAAAGGGAAGCTCTACTCAAACTTGTTCATTGCCATTACCTCTTTGTGAAGGTTGGATTTTTCATCTCCCTTGTTCAAATTTCATTCTTGTTTCATGCTTATGCTACCTAGTTATTGTTTGAATGTTGTATGGTTGTGGGTATGTTGGGAAGATTTGAAAACCATATTATTTTGGATGATTTTTTTTCATGTTTATGTTTGAAATTTTGAGATTTTCTTGCATGGATGTTTTGGTATTACTCACCCTTGGATAGGGCAGAAGTGACCAATTTTGGGAAAGGTCTGTTTAGTCAGACTCCAACTAGTGTAGAGTCTCTTCTCAAGATGAGAAGAGGGAGAAAGGGTAGGGTGTTATGGGGCCCCTACCTATCAACACAAACTTTGTATGGTTATGGTATGTTGAAATGGAAGAACGGAAGTTCTTGGTTTATAGCCCCAATTGGGCGTCTGTTTGGTGTTGTGCTTGACTTCTCCTGGTTGGAAGAATCCACCTTTCCCTAGTGTTGATTCATTGTGAATCATATATTGATAACCTTGTGTGAATGTGTATGGGTAAATTGTTCTTGGCCATGCTTGTTGTCACCTGATCAGAATTATGTTCCCTCCATGGTTCTTGAATGTGTTGCAGAATTCGTTTTGAATCCCTTGATGAGGGTCATGAAGAAAATTCAATTAAATTGTTGTAATTGGGATTGATATCATATGTATTTTGTATTTTAAACTTTTTTGTAAGGGGAAATGACGCCAAGGTTTCTTCTTGGTTCTTTCCCGACTGAGCCTTTGAATCAGGTTTGCCAATAATAAAAAAATTTGTGTTTGAGTATAATTGCTTGTCATGTGATTTAATTGTAAATTTTAATTTGGATGGATGCACATCAAAATAGGATGAAAATGATGACATTCAATTATGAAAATTTTGAGTTTAAGTATGTTAAGAAAGAAAGATGGATATGATTAATATTTCAATTCAATTTTGTACCTATTAGAAGATCAAATAAATATTGTATTGTTGTGAACAAACTATTGAACCTATGTTTTAAAGCCATTAAGAAAATAAAATAATAATAACCCTTTTAGAAAAATCAAATACATTGCTTTAAAATCCATACTTAGAAAAATAAAGCTTCAAAAGAAAAATTTTCCCCCAAGAGCAAAATGCTCTCTGGATTTTGCATGGAAGAAAGAAATAAATCTATTTGTGCAACAGAGAATATTCCCTGTGATTCCTTGTTTTTGTTAAATTTAAATTCGAAATTAATAATCTATAAAATGAATATAAATAACTAAAATAACATTATGCTAATACCTAATATCCTAAATATCTATGCTACCTATAAAAATTTAATACATCAATGCCTTACCTTCTTTAGTGGACGTCAGTTTTGGAGGGAGGAATTAAAAATGTTTTAAGTTTTTATGTAAGTCAAATGTCATCACCGCTATACTACCCTCCCTGACTTGGTGCAAGTTTTAACTTCCTTAGGAATGTTGGTTTTGGAGGGAGGAGATTTCATTTATTTTCAACTTTATTTCTGACCTCCTGTACTCACCACCACCTCACTTGTTTGCACATCCCCTCCCACTTGGGCAGTGCACTGTCCCAAGTGGAGCACTTGGGAAGCGCAACCTGAGATGGGATGGGGGTGTGGGGAAGGGGTAGACTTGACATGTGGAGTAGAGTAGGATGTAGGGGTGGTTTAGGGTATGGGGGGGGGGGGGGGGTGGGGGGGGTGGTTAGATTAGTTGTTTAAGTTATATTGTTTAATTTATTTATTTTTAAGTTAAGTTTTTAGTTAGATTTAAATTTGCATTATTAATTGTGTTTTATTTAATGTTTAAAATAAGTTAGTGTTAAATTTTAGATTAGTTAGAAATAGAGTTAGATAGGGTAGTTAGTATATGTTAAGTTAATTTACATTCTTTTTGTTAGTAAGTAGATAAGTTAATATTTGTTTTAGATTTAGCATGTTAGTATTTAAGTTAGTTAATTTATTAAAGTTTTATGATTAGTTATTGTTTGTTATTTGTTAAATATTAATAATTTTAGTTAATTGATTAATATGTTTGTCTTAATGTTAATTGTTTTAAAGATATATGTTAATTCATAAAGAGTTTTAGTTTAAAATTAGTTTAGTTTAGTTGCTTGTATTTTGTTAAGTGTTAGTTAATAGATTAGTTTGGTTGCTTATAAAAAGTATTAAATCTAGAAAGTTTCCTTAAGTAATTTAAAAATCAATAGTAGATATAATGTTAATTAAGTAATGGTTATAATAAGAAATCAATTAGTCTTAATTTAAAATTATAGATGTAAGTTAGTTTCGATTTTGATTCATTCAATTGTTAGATATTATGAATATAATAGTTAATTTAGATTTGATTTCTTTTAATTAATTTTTAAATGTATTTAGTTTTGGTATTGAAGTAAGTCTGAATTTTTGAGTACTTATTAGTTTTAGACTTCAAGTTATTGTCTATTTAAAATAAGTTTTAATGTCGATGTTATTTGCTTAGTTGTTTCATTAAACTAATTTTGTAGTCATCTACATCTTTTTTTTAAATAACTTTTAATATACTGTTGTACAAGAAATGTAAGAACATAAGTTTATCGATATCAATCTTATAACAAAAGTTTCAATATCTTAACAATGTAATCATCCTCATGTTTATAATCTTAAGACGTAATGTAGAGAACCTGTACTTAAAATGTTATCTCAATCATTTCAACTTAGAACACTTTAATTAATCATTATAATTTTTAAAAAAAATTTGCGTGTTTTTGCCCTCACAGTTTGGGCATGACATTTTGGTATCAGAGCACATGTTTCAACACTAGGAACCTTAAACCATTATGCTTCTGAAACTTAAAACTAAACATTAAATTGTGTAGGATGCCTCCTATTACTCGAAGCAACCAACGAGGTAGAGGTTGTAGGGTGAGAGTTGGTAGAGCGGGACAGGGGGATGGACCACCTCCACCACCACCACCTCCACCTCCACCACCATCGAACCCAAACTAGGACATTATAGATGCACTTCAGACTTTGATCGGTGTAGTTCAACAGAGAGAAGTACCTATAGTTCAGCCAGTTCAGCAGATTCCAGTAGTGGGAGTAGAGGGGCCCGGAGGGGGTGGGCCTAGAGGCAAAGAGAGGACTAGGAGTCCCTCACTGAGACAGTTAGGGGGGCAGGATGAGCATGAAGGTGAGTTAATACACTAGAGAGGACCCCCACTCGATAGACCTCCTAGACATGTAGGAGATGATATCAAGGAATTGATTTGACTTGGGCCACCCTTATTTACAGGTTCCACTAAGGGGACAGTAGTAGAGGCATGGTTGTAGAGCCTACAATGGTGCTTTGGATTATGACCCTATGGGAGTAATCTAAGGCACACCTAGTAGTTCATTAGTTGAGAGGGGATGCATCCAATTGGTGGCATCAGGAGGAGATCATAGGTGGAGTGAGGATGGATACCCTCACATGGGAATCATTCCTAGAAAGATTCTGAGAGAGGTACTTATTAGAGCATTTTTGACAGAAATAGATGGAAGAGTTCCATTCTCTTTATCAGAGAGGTCTTACAGTAGCTCAGTATGAGAGTAGGTTTCTCGAGCTCCTTCCTTATGTGGAATACATGAAGGACGAGAAACTATGGGTACATCATTTTATCATGGGTTTGAATTTCTCACTTCAGGGTCCTGTTCGGATGGCCTTCCCTACCACCTTCAGATAGGTAGTAGAGATAGCACTAGTGGCAGAGGAATCAAAACTATACACTAGGGTCCTCTAAGGGCCAACAGTCTCAGTAGTAGCAGGTACTCTCACAGGGTTACTAGGGCTCTGAGCCTAGGCAGTGGCAATCACAACAAGATCAGAAAGTACATACCCCACAACCATAGTCAGTGAAGACTCAACAGTCTTCTAGGGGTGGATACAGTGGGTCTAGCAGGTCAGGAGGCCCACAGTAGTCTGGATCATAGGATACACGATCTTACACCCAAAGACCATGCTACACTTGTGGTGGCATGGGTCACATAGCTAGAGAGTGTTCAGAGGGACAATCATCTAGTGGTCAGAGAGGGGCTTTTTTAGAGTTGACAGTTGGAGACATGGGCAGGTCCCACAAAGTTTTTACAGTGATTGACAACCACCAGGCTGAGCATCAGGCTACAGATATTGGGGCTACAAGTGGAATTGGTCAACCAGTTAGTGCTAGAGACTATCCATATTATTTCTTGAAAGACCCTAGCTCCTCGAGGTCGAGAGCTAGACCAAGTTAGGGTCTAGTGGGAATGCTGCGATGAGGTCATGATTTCTTGGAAGGATGCAACACGGATGCGATCTCTATACCCTTGTCTTTTGATGAACTCCAGGAGGAAGTTCATGCCTAGTGGGGGAGGATGTGAGGCCTCACCCTGACCCTTCATAGCCTTAGTTGTTATGTTATCATTTTGATACTCATTATTCAAGATGTCAAGAAATTATCTGATGCTTAGAACATATTATATTATTTCATGCTGTGTGATGATATTTTCAAATATTTGATGTTGTCATTTAATGTTTTATGTATATGTATGTTGGTGAAATCAGTAAATATAGGGTTGATACTTTGATTTAAGAGATTTTAAATGGTTAAGAATTAAATAGGATGAAAGCAATCCTGATTGATGTATGTTTCAATTTATGTGAATTTTTGATATGTATACGTATATGTACATGTGATTTTACGAGACTACTGATGTGTGCAATGAGTGTGCAGATATTTTAGCCAAGAAAATCGATGGAGGAACATAACTGATCCCTATGTATTAATTTTGGAAACCTTGTTGTTCGTAATTCTAGTATTGTATTGTGAGATGTATGTATGTATCTTTCTGCATTCAGTAAATGTTAATGTTCATAACTATGTTCTTTAGTGTCGCTTGACACTCGTTATTTGTGTATGCCCTTCAGTGTGCTGATTAGGGTTAGTTGTGTACCCTCTGGACCTAAGTTGGTTTAAGTTAGTGTCAGTTTTCTAATTTGGTTCTTAATCGAGGTTAGTCATCCTTAATCTGGATTAGTGCTTAATCTGCATTTTTAGAGTTGTTAGATGGTCCTAAATATTTCCTAACTTTTGTTTGGTTCCAAACCTATTCCTAAGGTTTTAAAACATGAAATAATTATACCCAAAGGATATGGGTATGGGTTAGGGGTCTTTTCCAACCCCTAAGCCCCTTTTATTGACTTTTGAGGCCACTCAAAAAGTCTCTTTTTGCCTATGTGCGAAAATTGTAAGTGGTTACCATGAGTTGTCTCACCCCACCTCCACTTAGTGTTTAACCATAGTGTGGGTTGAGTTAGGAGTTTCTAGAATTGTAAGTGGGTGGGAGAAGTTATGGATCCTTTTGGGTGGTTGAGTTTGAGGCTTATTTAGAGGCCTTTATTGAACTAGTTGAGGTTGTTACCAATCTCTACATTTAGAGAGGAGTTCTTGAATATTGAAACAAGAAAAGGGAAGCTCTACTCAAACTTTTTCATTGCCATTACCTCTTTGTGAAGGTTGGATTTCTCATCTCCCTTGTTCAGATTTCATTCTTGTTTCATGCTTATGCTACTTGGTTGTTGTTTGAATGTTTGTATGGTTGTGGGTATGTTGGGAAGATTTGAAAACCATGTTATTTTGGATGATTTCTTTTCATGTTTATGTTTGAAATTTTGAGATTTTCTTGCATGGGTGTTTTGGTATTACTCACCCTTGGATAGGGCAGAAGTGACCAATTTTAGGAAAGGTCTATTTAGTCGGACTCCAACTAGTGTAGAGTCTCTTCTCAAGATGAGAAGAGGGAGAAAGGGTAGGGTGTTATGGGCCCCTACCTGTTAGCACAAACCTTGTATGGTTATGGTATGTTGAAATGGAAGAATGGAAGTTCTTGGTTTATAGCCCCGATTGGGCATCTATTTGGTGTTGTGCTTGACTTCTCCTGGTTGGAAGAATCCACCTTTCCCTAATGTTGATTCATTGTGAATCATATATTGATAACCTTGTGTGAATGTGTATGGGTGAATTGTTCTTGGTCATGCTTGTTGTCACCTAATCAGAATTATGTTCCCTCCATGGTTCTTGAATGGGTTGCAGAATTTATTTTGAATCCCTTGATGAGGGTCATGAAGAAAATTCAATTAAATTGTTGTAATTGGGATTGATATCATATGTATTTTGTATTTTAAACTTTGTTGTAAGGGGCAATGAAGCCGAGTTTTCTTCCTGGTTCTTTCTCGGCTGAGCCTTTGAATCAGGTTTGCCAATATAAAAAAATTGGTGTTTGAGTATAATTGCTTGTCATGTGATTTAATTGTAAATTTTAATTTGGATGGATGCGCATCAAAATAGGATGACAATGATGACATTCAATTATGCAAATTTTGAGTTTAAGTATGTGAAGAAAGAAAGATGGATATGATTAATATTTCAATTCAATTTTGTACCTATTAGAAGATCAAATAAATATTGTATTGTTGTGAACAAACTATTGAACCTATGTTTTAAAGCCATTAAGCAAATAAAATAATAATACCCCTTTTAGAAAAATCAAATACATTGCTTTAAAATCCATACTTAGAAAAATAAAGCTGCAAAAGAAAAGTTTTCCCCCAAGAGCAAAATGCTCTCTGGATTTTGCATGGAAGAAAGAAATAAATCTATTTGTGCAATAGAGAATATTCTCTGTGATTCCTTGTTTTTGTTAAATTTAAATTTAAAATTAATAATCTATAAAATGAATATAAATAACTAAAATAGCATTATGCTAATACCTAATATCCTAAATATCTATGCTACCTACAAAACTTTGATACATCAATGCCTTACCTTCTTTAGTGGACGTCAGTTTTGGAGGGAGAAATTAAAAATGTTTTAAGTTTTTATGTAAGTCAAATGTCATCACATGGGATGACATCACCCCTGTACTACCCTCCCTAACTTGGTGCAAGTTTTAACTTCCTTAGGAATGTTGATTTTGGAGGAAGAAGATTTCATTTATTTTTAACTTTATTTCTGACCTCTTGTAGTCATCGACACCTCACTTGTCTGCATGTCCCCTCCCACTTGGGTAACATGCTATCCCAAGTGGAGCACTTGGGAAGCGCAGCCTGGGATGGGATGGGGGTGTGGGGAAGTGGTAGACTTGACATGTGGAGTAGAGTAGGATGTAGGGGTGGCTTAGGGTATGGGGGGGGGGTGTTAGATTAGTTGTTTAAGTTATATTGTTTAATTTATTTATTTTTTAGTTAAGTTTTTAGTTAGATTTAAATTTGCATTAGTAATTGTGTTTTATTTAATGTTTAAATTAAGTTAGTGTTAAATTTTAGATTAGTTAGAAATAGAGTTAGATAGGGTAGTTAGTATATGTTAAGTTAATTTACATTCTTTTTGTTAGTAAGTAGATAAGTTAATATTTGTTTTAGATTTAGCATGTTAGTATTTAAGTTAGTTAATTTATTAAAGTTTTATGATTAGTTATTGTTTGTTATTTGTTAAATATTAATAATTTTAGTTAATTGATTAATATGTTTGTCTTAATGTTAATTGTTTTAAAGATATATGTTAATTCATAAAGAGTTTTAGTTTAAAATTAGTTTAGTTTAGTTGCTTGTATTTTGTTAAGTGTTAGTTAATAGATTAGTTTGGTTGCTTATAAAAAGTATTAAATCTAGAAAGTTTCCTTAAGTAATTTAAAAATCAATAGTAGATATAGTGTTAATTAAGTAATGGTTATAATAAGAAATCAGTTAGTCTTAATTTAAAATTATAGATGTAAGTTAGTTTCGATTTCGATTCATTCAATTGTTAGATATTATGAATATAATCGTTAATTTAGATTTGATTTCTTTTAATTAATTTTTAAATGTATTTAGTTTTGGTATTGAAGTAAGTCTGAATTTTTGAGTACTTATTAGTTTTAGACTTCAGGTTATTGTCTATTTAAAATAAGTTTTAATGTCGATGTTATTTGCTTAGTTGTTTCATTAAACTAATTTTGTAGTCATCTACATCTTTTTTTTAAATAACTTTTACTATACTGTTGTACAAGAAATGTAAGAACACAAGTTTATCGATATCAATCTTATAACAAAAGTTTCAATATCTTAACAATGTAATCGTCCTCATGTTTATAATCTTAAGATGTAATGTAGAGAACCTATACTTAAAATGTTATCTCAATCATTTCAACTTAGAGCACTTTAATTAATCATTATAATTTTTTAAAAAAAAATTGTGTGTTTTTGCCCTCGCAGTTTGGGCATGACACTTCAATCCTATGTCATCTTTCCCTAATCTGATCAGTGTAGCATGCATTTATATAGTGAATTAATTATTCCTAAAAAAAATTGGTGTGTTTTTGCCACAAAATTTGGGCATGATATTTTAGAACTTCATTTAGTCATTATGAACTTTGGTATGGAAAAATGACTCCAATAAAACACTTTAAAACATTTGGTTGCAAGTGTTTTTTTAGAAAACATGATGACAATCTAGAGGAATTTGATTTAAAATTTGATGAAGGAACATTTGGGGTATTTAACTCATGGTAAATTATTTAAATTTTTTAATAAAATCTTGAATAAAATTATTGAAGCAATCAATGTAATATTTGATGAAAATGTAATTTTGGATAGTGATCATGAGAAGGGTATTGAAGATGCATCCAATTCAAGATTTGGATAGGTTTCAGATGTTCATAAGTTTGATGCCACTGAATCAACAATACCATATTGTGACGAGAAAGAATTTTTCTCAAGCTCTAAAGTGGATACCACCTTAAAAAAAACTTCTAGAATTATTTTTAAAAGGCATTCCAAATCATTAGTTATAGGTAACAAAGATGCATGTATTTTGACTCAAAGAAAAGCAAGGCAAGAAGAATAAGCACACATGGTTGAACATTACTATTTGGTAACTAAATTTGAACCCAAAACTATTTTTAAAGCTTTATTTGACTCTTATTAGTTGAATGCAATGTAAGATGAAATAAATTAGATTAAGAAAATTAGACTTGGGAATTAGTGTTTAGACCTAATAATAAAAATGGCATAAGAGGAAAATGGGTGCTTAGGAACAAACTTGATGATACAAGAAAGTTTGTAAGGAACAAATATAGATTTGTGTGTAAAGGATATGAAAAAGGAGATGGAAATTAGTTTGGTGAAATATATGCACCAATATATAGAACAAAATCCATTAAAATATTTTTGGCTTACACTAGCTACAAAAAGTTATTGTTTATCAAATAGATGTGAAATTTTCCTTCTTAAATAGATATCTTGAAGAGTTATATAGAAACTGGTTGTAAGTTGGTTAAATATGATGACTCACCATTAGTTAATCAATCCAAGTATAGGTCCATGATTGATAACCTACTCTATCTCATAGCCTCAAGATGCAATTGAATCCAAGTTGTATGCTTGGTTTGATAATTTCAATCTGCACCAAGACAATCACATCTCACTAACGCTGAAAGAATTTTCAAATATATTCAGGGCATACTTGGTTATGGTTTGTGGTATCCTTGTAGTAATAATTTTTCTCTTTTTGGATTTAAAAATGCTAAATGGATGTTTTGCTTCCTTCTTGGGTGATAAACTTGTTTCTTGGCATAGTAAGAAGAAGTAATACATAACTTTGTCAACTACTAAATCTGAATACATTGTTGCAACTGTGTGTTATACACAAATAATTTGGATGTATTATTAGTTATCTAACATGAGTATTCAAGTGAGTAAATCTATTTCCATCACGTGTGATAACATGAGTGCAATAAATTTGTAATGCTCTTTTAAACAAAGCACATTGCTATAAAATTTCATTCTCTAATAGAAAAGGTGCTTGCAAATGAATTTCAGCTTCACTATATTCCTACTCAGGCTCAAGTAGTAGATATTTTTGCCAAGGCATTACCCGAGAAACCTTTGAAAGGTTTCATACACAATTAGGAGTTCTCTCTTGATCTATGTTACTTTAGCTCCATTCACTATGGCAGAGTTTTCTATTATGGTTACTACTTCTTGACAACAACTTTCCCTTTAAAAGAAGTGTGAAAATTCATAATGATGTTTCATGTTGTACTTTTTCCTTGATGCAAAAAGGGGGAATTTTTTTTTTAACAATATAATCTTATGTTTTGAGTAGATAATGGCATTTCATTTTTGAGTTGACAATCATTTAAATTTAGTGACATTTCATTTAAATATTTGACAATGATTATTTATTATTCATAGTGATATCAATTCTAGTGTATGACAATGATTGATTTAAATTTGACAATCAAGTACATGTTTGAATGGTTGCCACATGTATACATGTATATATATTGTCTGAATCAAAGTGGTAAGAATTATGTTAGTTATAGATATAAGGTCTCACAATCATTCATAGGTATCTTACAATTTAGCATCCACCATTATAAGATACATTAAACTATTGTAGATGTTGTTATAATGTTTAAAATTATTGTAGATTTTGTCATGATGTACATATGCTTAACTTCTACATTTGACAATATGTATGATAGGAAGGCTTGTATATTATTATGATTGATCATCAGACAGGATGAGTTAATGTATGTTTTACCATCAGGGACAAAGGAGGAGTTTGTTGAACATTTTTCCTTGATGACAAGATATCTATTTAAGAAACACCAAATGGTCAACCAAAATTTTATTTTTGATTTCTTACCGTGGTTTATATTTCTTGGCCAAAAATGAGCCATGTGTTGAAGTCATTAAAAAGAAAGGTATTCACATCATTTGTTTTGTTTTGTTCATTCTAAAACCCCTAGGCTAAAAAACAACCACCATGATTGCACCATGGTTACTTTACACACATGGATTCTCACTGGGTTTTCTAGTGGGTTTTTAGTATGATGAATGATTTTTCAAGACAAATCCATTGATTTGCTTATTTGTTTGATACTTAAATTGTAGATTATCATTGATCATGTTCCAAATATATATTTTGATGATAGAAACATAGATTACCTCTTCATCATTACTTTAGATTTTGTATTAGTTTCTTCTTCAACAATATAACATGGTTTCTTACCTTTGTCTTTGTAGTCCTTTTTTCTCTTGTTGGCTTCATCATCTCTTCTCCCTTTTTACTTTCTTTCTCTCTTATCATCCTTGTCTTCTCTATTAGGACATCTTGCAGCAATATGAACAACTTTGTTACATGAAAAACACATTATAGGAAGTTTACCTTTGTATTTCCCTTTTCCTCTTGCAAGTCTTCTAGTCTTCAATGCTTCAAGCTCATCAAGATCATCATTAGAAGTGTTCACTATCACTTTTCACATGTTTTCCATTTCCTTTATTGCAAAGAACCAGTTGTGATTTAAATATAGTATCAGGACCATAAGGGAAATATGTTGTTTCTTCAAAATGTCTCTTCAACATCAAACATGATGCAAATGATAGTATAGAGAAACACAAATCTCATTTTGTTGCTAGAGGTTTCTCATAGAAAGAGGGTATTGATTATGATGATGATACTTTTTCAATTGTTTCCCTTTACACCTTAGTCATAGCAGTAATAGCTTTTATAGCATCTAAAGCTATAAAATCCATCAAATAGATGTGAAGATTATTTTTTTGAATGAGACAATTAAAATATTAGTTTATTTGATAGAAATCCATCAAATAGATGTGAAGTTTATTTAGAGAAACAAATCCCTAGAGCTTAGTATGAGAGAATTGATCACTATCTTGTGGGACTAAGGATTTTTCCAGGAATGATATAGATCCAAACCTCTTTCTAAGGTAATTAATAGTGATATCTTGATACTTATTTTATATGTTGATGAGCTACTAATCATAGGAGAATATCACCTAATATCTCAATGCAAGAAGGACTTTGCTTCAAAATTTGACATGAAGGATGTGAACATTTTACATTACTTCCTTAGATTGAAAATCTGCCAAAAATCAGATGGTATCACCCTTAATCAAGGAAAGTATATCACTAAAATTCTAAAGAGGTTTGGAATGTTGGACTGTAGACCCATGTCTACACCCATGAAAATTGGTTTGCACAAATTGAAGGAAGCAATGGTAGAATCATAATTTTTAGACCCATTTTATATAGACATATAATTGAATTACTGATGTATTTGGTCAACATAAGAGTATGTAAATTTTATGAAGTGAATTCTCTTAAACAGTTTATGTGTGAGCCAAAGAAGATGCATATTGTTGCTTCAAAATACATTCTTAGATATCTTTGAGCTACAATTATTATGGTCTTAAAATACAAAAATATATACCTAGATCTACATGGATACATTGACTCAGATTGAACTAGAAGTGTAATTGATCAGTTGCTCAAAGCTCCACAAAAGAAAACTATATTGTAGCCTCTATGGGAGAAAGATATGTAGTATAGCTCAGGAAATTGCTTGTGGAATTTTTGGCGAGTCCCTAAATCCTACTATCATCTATAATGATAATCAAAGTTGTATCAAGCTTTAAGTGAATCCAGTGTTCCATGATAGATCAAAACACATAGAGATTCATTATCACTATGTTACAAACATGGTAGAAAGAAATGTGATTTAATTGGAGTATATTAGTATAAGTGATCAAACAACACACATTCTCACCAAGCCTTAGTGTAGGGGAAAAGTTGAACACTTTTGGAATGAACTTGGTATGGTTAAGAATGTAAGTCAAACTTAATATTAAGTTTCAAAATTATTATTTATTTGTACTAATTTATAAAAAAACATTTTGTGTAAACTCTTTTGTTTTCATGTATGACTCCATGACATTTTGGGCCCCCTATGGACATTATTGAAAGGTGAGGATCTTTTAGATAATGAACACTTGTATTTGACATTTTAAGGTGATGAATTTAAAATGATTTACTTCTTTATCATGATGGGTATCATATGACTTGATATCAATGGATATGCCATGATAGTTAGTATCTCTTAGATATTCTGATAGGTACCATGAGACTTGATATCATTTGAAGATCATTATAATCCTTAAGAGATAATCATGGTGGATAATGTATCCATGGATATACTATGACTTATCATGGTAGACATTAGGAGACTTGATGTCAGTGCACATACCATAATAAGGATTTTTTTTATGTTAAGAATATCATGTGACTTAATAAATTCTTAAAATCATATCTTCTAATATCACAAGTAAAGTGATATTGGTGTGATCTATACTTGGTTACACTTTTATATCCCCTAGGTAAGAGGGAGTATTGAAAATGATAACTTTGGTCAGCTGATTATGAATAATAATTATCAATACCATGATATAAATATATGAATGTGTGTGTGTGTGTGTGTGTGTGTGTGTGTGTACATATATATGTATACATATTTAATTACTTGAAATAATATCATGTTATTGATACTATTTTAAAATTAATTATTATTCATAACTAGATAAAAATATCATATGTTAGTCCTAAGTATATTATTGATTAGCATTTTTGTTTGATACTTTAATTGTAGATTATCATTGATCATGTTCCAAATATAATTCTGATCAAGTTATTATTTAATTTATTATTATTTTTCTGTTTTAAATTTTACTATCTAATTTTATAATTAATTATTTAATAATATTTTATTTTATAAATATTAATAAAATTCCATCTTAAAATAGGGGCATAACATTGAGCCCTTTTTTAAGGACTTTGAGAATGGCAATTCTCTAGCTAACTATCATACACATCCCATTGGAAAGATACTTCTAGTTTTCAATTTCCTATCTCATTTAACTCTCTCTCTCTCTCTCTATCTATCTCTATTAAAATTCTCGTGCTCATTATCTCTTAATGATTGCAAATGATGTCCATTATCTATTTTGTGCATGATATACAAGATGAGGAGAAATAAATTCCTATGTGTGTTGTTTTTTCACTTTCCTTTAGCTTTTAATTTATTCCTCTTTGTGTGTGTTATTTCTATTTTGGATATGATGAAAGGCATTGTGGAAATCATAATCTTTATGTTGACCCAACTTCTTTAAGACTATATGTCTCATTTTTACTTTATCTTCCATTGTCTCATGTATATTGGTTTTTATAATAACTACACTCATTGTGGCTTTTCTCTTCATGCAATTGGGAAAGATGCATATTGTACCATTATAGATTTAATATTGACCAAGAACATATCATTCATTTCTACTTCATATCTTTTCCACGTATTACTTCCCATTTCTTCCTTTGATTATGTGTTTCTCTATAAGAACTGAGTATCACATTATAACTTAATGATTAAGTTATAATTGTGTGACTCTAACCAAATCCATTTTCATGGATCCCCTATATTAATTTTATATATTTTCTATTAGATATACATATTTATTAAGTCCTTATTTTGTATACTTTTTTCCTTTGTTTTTCTTTCAAAATTATTTATATTTTTCATTTGTCTCTAATTTTCAAAGTTTCTGACTATAATCACTAATCTATTGTCTCTCTCCTCACACATGTTTGCAAATCACATTATATATGCTCCATCTCTCACTATCTTACTAACACATAATATTCTTTCAAATTTATTTATGTGTACCTATATTCCAATGCAATCTATTAAGACATGCATCTATGGGTATACATGCTTTTATATTTCTTTTTCCTATTTACATGATTTTTTCTACTTTATAATATTAATTCAAATATTCCAAAAATTCTACAACCATTCTATTATAGATATATTTCTTTCATTTCTATTATTTACCATTTAACTATGACAACATCACTCCACTTTATCAAAGGAATTTCCTTAAATTCCTCCACTTCCTATAGTTGTAGTACTTCTATATGTGAATATTTCAAACATTACCCCTTTTCTCATTCCCTAAAAGGTAACTCCCTTCTCATTCTCCCTTTCACATCTACTTTTAACTTACAATTTAATATTTTTTCCTCCTCTTATCCCTATACTTGCATTGAAAGGGGGCCATAATTTGTATTGTTCTCTTTGTTTGATTGAGTACCTTATATGTATTTGGTTTTTCATGATGAATGCATGAACTAAGGGATTTTAATCACATCAACAAGTGTTCAAATCACATGATTGGTGATAGAAGTAAATTTTAGGACATTGGACCATACAAGGGTGGTTATGTTAAATTTGGTAATGGTGTACCATGTCTTATGAAAGGCAAAGGATCAATACAAATTACTAATAAGATAAAATGTGACAATTTTTATTGGGTTGAATGACTTAACTCTAATAAATTAAGTGTTCCACAATTGAACAAATTAGGTTATAGAGTTTAATTCCATCATAGAAAGGCAAATATATTTGATGTTGATGGTGAACTGATTAGAAGTGGTGATTAAATAATTAGTGGTAACTTGTTCTATATAGATTTATCTAGTGATACATATTTTTTTGCACAATGTGAAGATATTTGGTTATGGAACAAGAGGTTTGTTATGACCAAAAATTGAGACAAAAATACAACAACAATTTTCTAAGAAAAGCTAATAACAATTACACTAACACATACAAGGCTAGAACATGTTGCAAAAAGATGTGGACATAATAAAGATATCTTTTTGAGTCACAAGGTTTAGGTAACAATTGAGTTTTGATAACATTTCAAAGGTATGCAAAGTTGGTATTCAGTCATACTACACAGGCTTGAAACCCATAAATCAAAGTGTTATAGGAGCCCCTAGTCCAAGTTGATTAAGTTGATTGATTAAACCATAGTTGAAGTATTACATCATGTTCGAGAAGAATTTATGGTTTCCAAGATCTTAAGTTGGATTTGGGTTGGATAGGTTTAGTTTTCAATAGAGTAAGATTCACAAGTTTCACCTTCTGTCATAAGGGTGGGAGCACACCTCATCATTATTACATTCAAGTTTTGACCCTATTTAATGGTTTGATAAACCTTACTTAACTATAGTTCATTCCACATCATGTGATTTGATCAATAACATAAGTTATATTAAATTTAATCTGATACTAAACACTTATTATATTTTACTAGGTTAATCCCCTAGCATGACTAATTCTTCACTTAAAAGTTAACCTACTACCATATTAATACTTGATTTTAGTTATACACATAACCTATTGGAAACTAATCCAAAAATTAAATATTCATCATTTAATAATTTACAACATAAATTTCATCTTTAATACATAATCCTATTCCACTAACATGATAACTACATAAGACCCCTTCAATAACCCTTCAAATTTATAACCTTATCAATTTGAATTAATTGAACCCATATTTAAATACATATAATTATTATAGAAAATTAATAAAATTATTTCCTTAATAAAATAATATAATTCTTATAAGATCCAACACAAATAAATAAATAAACTAACCCATAACCCATACTTCCTACAATAAATTCTAGCCCTTAGCACTATTCATTTTTAATACCTCACCTAAGGATGTAATGAACCCTTTTTGGGGGTCCATTGTTAATGTGTGATTTTCCTTTTATTTTTCTCCCTTCTTCCATAATTTTCCTAATTATAACAAATGTTTATTGCCAAGAATATATGTTATCACTGATATCTTTCCTTGTTATCAATTCACTCCGATCATTCATCTGATTTGGCATTGGTAATGGCACTAGTTTGGTTATTGTAAAAACATTAGGAATATATATTGATGCTTATGTGCTGCTGGATCTTTCTCTTCCAATGGTAAGTCTAATATTGGCAATTCATCCTCAATACTTAGTGGATTATCTCTATGTGGCAGTAAAGAGATTAGATGATGAATCTAAGATCAATTTATGGTAAACTGAAATGAGATGATGATAAAGGCAATAACTATTTCAGAATTCTGATATTATGATCATGCAATATATACTTTGTAGGTGCTACTATCTCTTTCTATCAATTATATTCTATATCTTCCTTATATACATATGGGTTGATGTGCCCTATTCCATTTTTACTGCAATGTTCAATGAGTAACGGGTGTGGGTACTCTATGAGTCTATTCCAAAGGATTCCCTCTTGACATCATTAAACCTAGATTCCATATCTGTCAACTTCTCCTATGTTCACATGTTCATTGGAGTCTATTGTTTCTTTGTTTCTATTATGAGTTTATAGTTTTAAGGGGAGCACCTTGCATAAAGGATATTGCTCAATAATCCTAAATACATTCACTAATTACTTAGAAACCATATTAATTTAACCTATACTATCAACTAAACACTACTAAACTAAATCTCTAATGATATCCATAAGATAACTATATTAAAGTTCTAACCTAACCATATAAAGACACACCCATATAGCAATAAAAAAAAGTTATATAAGAAATACATCAAAATACTCAATTCACTACTAACTATACTAAAAATTCTAAACACTTCTTATACCTACCTAAATCTCATCCTAATTATGCACTTAAGCTCCTACTAAACCCCAAGCTAAGTGTCCCACTTGCCTCAATCCTTCCCATACCAACATGTGCGCTTCCCAAGTGCTTAGTACACTACACAAAAAGCCTTATGCACTGCCCAAAATTAGCAGCTCATACTCGTAGTGGATACACATGAAATGGGTGGGATATTAAATGCAAAGGGAAGGGTGTTGATGGTTTAAAAAGAAAAAATATAATAAATCTTACTTTCCCTTTTTACAAGTCAAAACACATCTTTAATGCCCTTTATCAGACCCACCTCCAAACTAGTGTGGGGGCTTAGAAATGAGTGGGAATGGGTGGTTTGGGACCCACACATCCCCATTCAATTTAATTTTAATAAAGAGAAGGAGTATTAGGTGCCTTAAGGCATAGATTTAAACCATTTTTTTGTTTAAATAAAGGGTCACAAAAAGTAAATTTACTAAACAAATTTATTTGCACAAGTGGATTTTAATATTTGTTATTTTAATGATTGTGTCATGTCTCCAAATTTAAATGTAATAATTAAATTAAATTAACTAATTAACTGGTCTCAAAATTTAAATAATATATCAAAATGACCTTTAATTAATTAATATGGGGTCTAAGTTAATATTTGTATGTGTGGTTTTGATTGATTTAGTATATTTCAGACCCATTTTTGTTTTAGTTTCCATGGGTAAGTGTTGTCATCGACTATCTTTGTACACCCTCGGAAAGGTTTTACCTGATGGGTATTTAAGCACAAAATGTAGGTAACTTTTAGGTATGCAATTTGGATTATATTTCTTTATATTGAAAATTCATGTTGGGATTCTTTGTTCTTCTCTATTTTGGAAGTGAAAGATCTTCCCTGCTTGGCTTTTCAATTTTGGTGGGATTCAACCTTCACCCTATTTCGTCACCTGTAATACTTAGCTTGGATTTGGAAAATCAGAGCACCATCTTGTGGAAAATATTATGTGAAGATTATATATGTTCTATCTCCATTTTTTTTTTGGCTTTATTTGATGAATTGGGATCTTTAAGTTCTAGTTGTATTACTAGTCATTTTCCTATAATTTGTACACCATCTACTTCACAACTTGATCTTCATTTTGTACCCTCCACTCTATACCATATGGCCATACACTATATGACCATGCATTCTACCATATTACCATCAAGGTAATACTATATAGACTTAAGGCACTAGCCACCCAAAGCACTGAGGGAGAACTACTTGAAAAATTGACTTGAAGTACTGGCCACCCAAAGAACTAAGGGAGAACTACCTGAAGCACTAACCTAAAGTATTGGCCACTTGAAGCACTGAGAGAGAACTACTTGAAGCACTAACTTGAAGCATTGGCCACCCGAAGCACTAAGGGAGAACTACCTAAAGCACTGGCCACATGAAGCACTCAGGGAGAACTTCCTGAAGCATTGGCCACCCAAAGCACTAAAAGCACTGACCTAAAGCACTAGCCACCTAAAGCACTAAGGGAGAGCTCTCTATATCATTGACCACTTGAAGTACTAAGGGAGAACTACCTAAAAAATTGACTTGAAGCACTAGCCACCCAAAGCACTAAGGGAGAACTACTCAAAGCACTAGCCACTCGAAGTACTAAGGGAGAACTACCTGAAGCACTAAACTGAAACACTGGCTACCCAAAGCACTAAGGGAGAACTATCTAAAGCACTGGCTATCCAAAACACTAAGGGATACTCCTTGGAGCACACAAATAAACTACCTAAAGTACATGACAAGACTACCTAAAGCATACTATGGGACTTCATAAGGAAACTCTAGAATGAAACGCCATAGTGGTATCAGAGTAGAAACCTTTTGGGAGCATCTCTAAAAATTTTAGGAACATTACTAAAATTGTTTGGGGGCATCTTTGAAACTTTTAGGAACATTACCAAAACTATTAGGAAAATTCTCTGAAACTTTTGGGAACATTACCGAAATCTTTTTGGATCCTCTCTGAAATTTTTGGGAACATTACCAAAACCATTTGGAAGCATCTTTAAAACTTTTGGGAATACTATCAAAACTATCGAAGCAACTTCAAAACTTTCAAGAACATTACCAAAACCATTTGGGAGCATCTCTAAAACTTTTGAGAATATTATTGAAACTATTGAAGAATATTATAGTGGTATCAAAGTAGAAACCTTTCAGGAGCATCTCCAAAACTTTGGGGAACATTATTAAAATTGTCTAGGGGAATCTCTAAAACTTTCAAGAACATTACTGAAACTGTCAAGATAATCTTTGAAAATTTTAGAAACATTATAGAAACCTTTTGGGAGCCTCTTTGAAACTTTTTGGAACATTACCGAAACTGTTTGGGAGAATCTTTGAAACTTTTGGGAACATTACCAAAACTATCAAAGCATCTCCAAAACTTTCAAGAACATTACCAAAACCATTTAGGAGTATCTCAAAAACTTTCAAGAACATTACTAAAACCATTTGGGAACATTGCAGTGGTATCAGAGCTAGTGATTTTGCTACTCTATTGGAAGAATGGAAAGCTTAGACCTCAATGATACAATGGCTCAATTTTTAGCCAATTGGAGGGCACATCTATTAGTTGAATACTCCAAGAATACTTTTGCATCCCAACTATTAGATGGTCAAGTACAGGATGATAGATACAAGGGGCTTGGAAAAATCATTTACCACAAAGATATAATCTACTTAGTACCTAAGACCAAGATGAAGGAAATGATTTTAGAAGAAGGAACTTGCACGAATATTATTGAACCAATGATTGACGATCAAAGTGATGGAAATTTGGGTTCTACCAGTGACCCTTTGAATAACCAATCTCTACTAGTAGTTGTTTAGCCTCCTGTTGATGCAGATTCATTTGAGGATTATTTGTAGGAGCTTTCCTTATAGTTGTTTGATTATGAAGTCTATTTCCTAGTGGAAATCATGATGGATTACACAAATGAATTTCAAGTTTGGGATCTTGGTGACTCAAGATGAGACAATATTAGTGTGGCACAATGATAGATTGATGCAATGTGTTGTTGTAGAGGATTGATGTCATTTCAATCATCTCACCTACACGTTTGATTTGTGACCTTGGAGTTGTTGGCATTTCATTTGATTTCTTGAGGATAAGCAATCTTTGGGCAGTGAGGATTTGTCATGTCCCCAAATTTGAATGTAATAATTAAATTAAATTAATTAATTAACTTGTCCTAGAATTTAAATAATATATCAAAAGGACCTTTAATTAATTAATATGGGCTCCAAGTTGATATTTGTATGTGTGGTTCCAATTGATTTAACATCTCAGACCTATTTTTTTTTAGTTTTTATTGGTAACTGTTGTCGTCAACTATCTTTGTACACCCTTGGAAAGGTTTTCCTCGACAAGTATTTAAGCATGACATGTAGGTAGTTGTTAGGTATGCAATTTGGATTATATTTATTTTTACTATGAATTCATGTTGGTATTCTCTATTGGTCACCATTTTAGAAGTGAAAGGTCTTCCCTACTTGGCTTTCTATTTTCAGTGGGATTGAACCCTCACCCTATTCCATTACCTATAATACTTCACTTGAATTTGGGAAATTAGAGCACCATCTTGTGGAAAATATTATTTGAAGATTAAATATGCTCTATCTCCATTCATGTTTTGGCTTTATTTGATGAATTTGGGTCTTTAAGTTCTAGTCACATTACTAGTCATTTTCCTACAATCCATACACCATCCACTTCACAACTTGATCTTCAATTCATACCCTCCACTCTATAATATATAGCCATACACTGTATTGTATGACCATTAAGGTAATATTGTACAGTCCTAAGGCATCGACCACCCAAAGCACTAAGGGAGAACTACTTAAATCATTGGCCACCCGAAGCACTAAGGGAGAACTACCTGAAGCACTAACCATCCTAAGCACTGAGGGAGAACTACCTGAAGCACTGATCTAGAGCACTGGTTGCATGAAGAACTAAGGGAGAACTACTTGAAGTATAGACACCCAAAGCACTAAGGGAGAACTACTTGAAGGACTGACCTAAAGCAGTGGCCACTTGGAGTACTAAGGGAGAACTACTTGAAGCATTGGCCACCCAAAGCACTGAGGGAGAACTACCTGAAGCACTAGCCACCAAAAGTACTAAGGGAGAATTACTTGAAGCACTAACCTAAAGCATTGACCACCCAAAGCACTAAGGGAGAATTACTCAAAGTATTGGCCACCCGAAGCACTAAGGGAGAACTATCTAAAGTACTAGCCACCTAAAGCATTGCGGGATACTACTTGGAGAACATAACTAGACTACTTGAAGCATATTACAAGACTACCTAAAGCATACTACAAGACTTCACAAGGAAACTCTAGAATGGAACATCATAATGGTATCAGAGTAGAAACATTTTGAGAGAATCTCTAAAACTTTTAGGAACATTATCAAAACCATTCGGGGGCATCTTCAAAACTTTTGGGAACATTATTGAAATTGTTAGGAGCATCTTTGCAACTTTCAAAAAAATTACTAAAACCTTTTAGGAGCCTCTCCAAAAATTTTAGGAACATTACCAAAATTGTTCAAGAGAATCTCTAAAACTTTTGGGAATATTACCGAAATCATTGGAGCATCTCCAAAACTTTTGGGAACATTAACAAAACTATTCAAGAGCATCTCTGAAACTTTTGGGAACATTACCAAAACTATTCAAGAACATTAAAGACTATTGAAAATTGGCATTTGTATGGAAAGGGATTAATCCCCCCCCCCCATACAATTTCTAGAGACTTTTAGGGTCTTTTTTAAAGGAAAAATGGAAAGTGAGTTTCCATGCATAATGAGTAGACTATAAGATTTTCACCTTTAAGGGTAGTATTAATGGGTTTATTTCAAGTGATTAGATATATATTTAATAGATAACTTACATGCTTTACAAATTAGATTCAAATATATGGTTTCTATTGTTAAATTTACCAGGTAGAAATTAAGTACAACTATTTCTTAGTATGCCTATTAGAACATTGTTTTAAAATGATGAACTTAAGGAGATTTATCCATATTTGAATTTAATAACTAAATGAAATACTAAGAGAATTGAATTATCATTATTTTCTTTCTCCCATGATTGGAAACATTTTACAAGAAATAAATTAGGAAGCAAGCTTCAACACTTAAACCAATATGATTTTTTTTCATTCCTTTTGAAAGCAAGAATTAGTCATGAAACTACAAGGGATATGTTATGCAATGAAACCATGCATATTTCTTCATGGAATGAGATCCTCTTATTAATAGATACAAAATTTAATATATTAGATCCATTTCATAATCAAAATCAAGATACAATTTCTTCCTTATTATATTAACACAAGATACACAAGAAGGTAATACGATAGAGAAGTCTCCAACACAATGACTCAAGAACATCATCAATGCTCCAAATACAAGTTTTATCCATCATAAGGACCTATAAAAAATCTACAAATTCACATAATTAACCATGGAGAGCTCATCTCCCATCTTAGGTCTCAAGGAGACCACCCACCAAGCTAGGAGAAACTGTAACTGACCAGATGACAACCAAATCAAATCTCACATCTTGAAACACAACATAAGAACACCCTTCCAAGGCTTATACAATTGGGTTCACATAGAACCCATAACATAGGGGTGAAGGTGGACTACCAAGTAGGATATTTCTCAATATAAAAACATACAATATACATGCCCTTTCAGATTCACATAAACTTTCATAATTTCTCCTCTTTATCCCCCCAAAGTAAGATTAATTTCATTGGCATGAAAGGGAACATGCACCTTACATTTATTTCCTCTCCTCACCATGAGGTGAGACTCTACACTATCTTGGTGTCCAACTAACCCCTTCCCCCATACATGACCACTTCTATGCTATCCAAGGGTGAGAAATGCCAACACTCCCTTCACAATTTTCCCAAAAAAACATGGAAAGGAATCAAGTAAAAAAATCACAATACCCATCCCTCACATGATAAAAACACAAACACAACTCCAAACATGCAAGAGATTTACACACACTTAAGCAATGAATAAAATGAACATATCCATGGTAATGGAGAAACCTACCTTCACAAAGGTTATGTCAAGAATGAGTTTTGAGATGAGCTTAATCCTTTCCTCCTTCCAATTCCAAAGCTTGACTTCTCTAAAAATAGAGAATGGGTGATGTCATGCCCAAATTCCTATAAGACCAAAAAAACACAACTAATTTTTTTTTGAAGGTAATATTTATGTTCTTACATTAGAATTTAGTTGGCATGATGTTTAATATAATAAGGTTCATACTAGCCTTAGGTTGGAGTTATCCTTAAATGATTATCCATCATAACTTAGGGTGTATGTGTCATATTCAAGGGTTGTGAGTTACGATGGTAAATCGGTCATTGGACATCTATTTACTTAAGGTTCACAACTACACTAAAAATCCCTTAACATCATTATATCCAAAATATTGAGATGGAAGTTGGAAGGTTCCTTTCGTAACAATTTCTAGAGATAAGGATCATTCATATTGTCCAATACTTAGTGTGTAGGGTATATATCTTTATTTTCCAATTTTTACTGATGCAATAGGTTTAATAGGGGATAATACGATCCATCATGAGACAATAAAGATATGGTAATTCCAATGTTTAGTCTTCAATTTTTAAGATATTTTAATGTGTGATTACTCAATAAACAAATAAACTTACTTTACTGAAATCAAACTAGCATAAATTTTGACCTATTAAACTTACTAATTTCATTACAAAATACCACATAAATATACTAATTATTTTTTTACCCACCTTAAATAGCATAATACACTAACCAAATTTAATCCAAAAACTACTTGATCATATACTCTAAATTAACCCTAATATCCAACATCTATTTCCAAAGTATATAAATCTCCTAAATTAGTCTAACCTTTCATCCCATAAATTTTTTTAATATAACTATAATTTCCTAACTATTTTTAAAAACATAATAATAAACTATAAATCTAATACCCTTTAAATTATCTAATAAACTATGATCAAATTATAATCAAAATAAAATTTAACCATAATATTCAAATTTCATATAAAAAAATATGATAAAAATAAATCAAAACCAAAATATACCATTCCTTTAATAGATATTTTGAAAAAAAACTTTAAACACATTTTATCCTAAGTACACTACCTAACTAATTCTATGTCCCATTAACACAACTAACCCACAGCCTCCATGTCACATTCTCTGTATTTATTAATTCAGCCTATTTCCCTCCCCAAATCAATTTCCTAACACATGCCCAGGGCCACTTGCCACTAAAACTCTCTACACCAATCTAAGTCAAAATGCAAACTTTTTATTTTAAACTCTCCCTATCATAAATCAAGGATTTCTTCACTCAAGTCTGACATTATTAATGGGGAGGATTTTGAAAATGATTTATTTCTAACTCATCAATTTTCAAGGTATTAATATTTTATTTAGAGTCTATTATTTTAATGGATTGTAATAGAATGAGACATTATTTAGTTTTGCCCATACATTTTCCAGAAACTAATATTCATCTATAGGCTCTTGGTTTATCTTTGTGTAGCTTATTGTTTAATTTTCTTTACAATTTTCTCTATGGTAACTCATAAATTGAACCAACTTAATCTGGACTTTGAATTATGAAATTCAAGCTCATTCCATGCAGTGAAATCTAAGTTTTGAAGTATGACAAGTGCCTTAAAACTATCAATGTAAATTGCAAGATACTTTTACATTAGACACAATACAATCCTCTACTTGTAACTTCATGAACTTCCATAATTCTAATTTTTTTTTTGAAGTATTTATCATGTCTACGAATTCATTATAAATAGGCAACAAATTCTACACTTGATATGATTCAAGAGTAAGCACAAATGCATCTAATTTATTCTTATGAAACTTGAGGAAATAAGGATAACAAGATGATAATATCCTATTCATTCTTCTAATGTATTTCATGATTTAAGGTTTCTTTTCTTCAATACATTCTAACCATGGTAATGAAATGACAACATCAAACAATGAAATTCTTCCTTCATGTTCCCCTCAAGACTTACATTCAATCCCAATATCAAGCAAGCAATAGGGTGGTGAAAACATCATGTCTAGATACATAATGGAAGGACCTTACAAGCAAGGTGATTCACAATCTCTCTCTATTTGGCATATGCATGAGATCAATAACAACACTCTTACAATACAATGAATTCTCATAATAAGATGGAATTGTCCTCCATTTCAATACAAACACAATAGTATTCTCTTCTTCTATGCAAGGGTAAGACTTCACAATTTCCAAATGTCCAAGGCCTCAAGCAAAAACCTACAAATAAGATACATATGTAGAACCATGGAGGCTCACCTCCCAACCTAGGCCTCAAGAAGGCCACCCAATGAGCTTGGGGAAACAAGGCACAAATGGTTGCACACTACACATCCACATAACATGCATGAACTCAACATTATAACAAAGCACTACACAATACATTACAAGACAACCAAACCCAAGGCTTGCATAAAGATTCAACAATTGAATCAAGTTATAGGGTGAAGGTGAGCTCTTTCCATGAGGAGGATTTCCAAACTAAGATTCATAAATATGCACATATTCTCATTATCAACATGCCCTTTTGAGGCTTACAATGAATTCCCTCTTCCCACACCTCGTTACCTCCCAAAATGCAAGTAAACACGAATTCCATGTTCTATTCAACACATAAAAATCATCTCCACACATGGGAGAGTTCCTCAACTACATGAATGAGCCCAACTAACCCCTTCACCCAAGAATCTTTTCCCTCCCAAGGGTGAGTGATGCTTCACACCCATTACACAAAACACACAACACGAAAACAAAACAAGATTCAAGGAAGAAATCTCATAAACTTCTCGCATGCAACATTCAAACAAAAGATCTTTTTCCACAAACCACATCTACAATACACCAAATTTTCCATGGAATGAAGAACACCATATCTATTCTACATGCAAATGAAGAACATCATGGATCATGGATACCAACCTCACTCCAAGCAATGGCAAATGAAAAGTTGTAGTAGAGCTCCTTATCCTTTTCCTCCAAACCCTAGTTTTCTCTAAAAATAGAGAGTGGCCAAGTGAGTTTCTAATTTGGCTAGGCCTCTATATATCAATCTCATTTTCGGATTCAATAAAAAATGCATTTTTTTGGGGTCTCCTAGGTCTTCTAGGCACCATAGTGGTCATTATTAGCCCCCTAACTTAAAGTATTAACATGGGTAGGGTTTATTTTTATCACAAATTCACCTTAGAGTTACTTTATGGCCCTCACAATGGTAGGTAAGTTCAAATTCCAAATTTCCTATGGTGGTAACCTTGTTCTCTTTACTAATTTAAGGCAATAAGACAAATTTTTCAATTAAGGTATTTAACTCAGGATAAGGTGGCCACTGTCATGCCCAGACTACGAGGGCAAAAACACACACCAAATTTTTTTGAATAATAACTAATAATTAAACATGCTCTAAGTTTGAAATGATTGAGATAGAAGTTTTAGTACAGGTTCTTTACGTTACATCCTAAGAATATAAACATGAGGACGAATGTATCGATAAGATATTAAATCGTTGTTCTAAGATTGATAATGGTAACTTATGTTCTTACATGTCTATACAACATCATAGCTAAAATTGTTTAAATTAAAAGTGTAGATGACTACGAGATTGTTGGGTCAAATATGTAAGCAATTAAATTCTACTTTAAAAAAAACTTGTTTTAATTAACCAATGACCCTTAAATTAAGCTACTTTACTAAACAGATTTAAAACTTAATCGATTAACACTTAGCTACATAATTATTTAATTATGAATGCATATATAAAAAGAAACACTACCAACTAATTAAAATCTAAACTTTATTACATTAAACAATATACTAGTAAACTAACTTAATTTTCTACTAACTTTAAAATAACACAACATCTAACCTAAACTAACACAACTTATGACTTAACAATTTAGATTATATTTTAAACTAACTATTAGAAAATATTAATAAAGAAACTAAAAATAAATAAATAAATAACTAACTAATCTAAAACTAAACTTAAAGTTTAAAAACTAACTAATTTTAACTTACAAGCTAAACTAAACACTATAACTTAATCTAACTATAACTTAACTAAAATTAATTAAATTAAACAATAAAATTCACAAATAACTAAACTAACCTGCCTACTAACTACTAACCCTACCAAACCCCCTAGCTGCCACGTCACCCCCTACCCCCTCTACCCAAGGCCTGCTCTCTTTCTAAAAGCTGAACGCGCTGCCCAAGAACACTAACTTGCGTCAGTGGTACCCATCCCATCCACGCAAGGACGAGCCTCCAAGGTAGGCGATAAACAAGGGGGGGGGAGGGGGGGTGTTAAAAAGAATAGTTTAAAACTAATGCATTCCAAGCAAAAGGGACGTGAACTTAGCATTTTCCCAAGACGCTTGGCCCAAGGTGAGATGAGGGGACGAGAGGGTGATGTGATCATTTATGATGACTTTAGACTTTCATAAAACTTTAAAATATTATTTTATTCCTCCCTCCATACTGACATTCAAGAAGGAGATAAAGCATTTATGTAATAAAGTTTTATGGTTGCAAAATTAGATATTTAGGATATTAAAGACCATTATAAGTTAGTTTATTCATAATTAATTTATTGATCATTAATAAAATTTGAAATAAAGAATCAAACTGGAATATTCTCTGTTCAACAAGAGAATAAGTTATTTCTCCATACAATTTCTAGCATCCTGTAGGTGGGTGTTTTGGAAATTTTCTCTTAGGGATGGTATGAAATGTTTATTTTTATTTTTTTCCTTCGTTAAGTTGGATCAAAATTTGAAGAGCTAACATATTGCTAATATTATCTCAATTTAATTCTTAAAATTTATTATGGCTTACAAAACTGATAGAGCATCTCTTAAATCTATTAGATGATTAAGGTAGGATTCAATACAATTTCTATCACATCTAAAATAGATTGATTCAAGGACTAAATTCGTCATTAATTTCTTTTTTTTAGGCAAATCTATAATGACTTGATACAACCATAACCTATCAAGAGTTTGAATTATTCATTTCATTCAATAATGCAATACTTTATCATTTGGATCTAACGATCATAAAAAGTGAAACTGCATGCATGATCATAGTTTTCGTTTTCAACATATATGAAAGCTTGGAAATTTTGTCAAATTTAACATCATCAATTCCGTCCTATTTGGTTTCCTACTCCAATAGTCTAAGTTACTCATGATAAGATATTACAATGATAGTGTGAGTTACTCATTGGACTAAGTATAGTTTAGGATGATAATTCATATAACAATCAACATAAAACTTAATGTAGCCGATAAGCAATCCATGGCAAGGTTAAAGATAACTAACTGATTTATGCTTTAATAATTTAAGGAGATACAAAATCTCTTAGTCCAATTGATTCGTTCATAAGGAAATTTAACAAAGAAGAGATAATTTGAGTTCTCAAGGTAGGAATCCTAATTCATCTAATACTTATACATCAACTTGAAAATTTCATTCTATCAAATTGTTCTTCCTTAACAATTTAAAAATTTGAAATATCACAATTCATGACATTATCTGTTATTCTTATTTTTTAAATGTGCAACCATATTAAATTTAATACACAATTAAATCACATGATAACCAAATATGCTCAACACCAATTTTATTGTCAAACCTGATTCAAGGGCTCAGCCGAGAAAGAATTAGAAAGAAAACTCGGCTTCATTGCCATTTACAATAAGGTTTAAAATACAATTTACAATAGGATCTCAATCCCAAATTTCAACAATTAAATCAAAATTTTCCTCATAATCAAAATCAAGGAATTTGTAATGTTTTCTTAATCTCATTTCAAGAACCATGGAGGAAACCAATATCTGATCGGGTGACAACCAAGCAGAACCAAATGAAAATTAAACATGCATAATCATACATGGTTTACACAATAGGATTCACAATGAATCAAGACTAGGGAGAGGTGGATTCTTCCAACAGGAGAAGTCAAGCACAACACCAATTTAGATGCCCAATCGGGGCTAATAACCAAGAACTCCCGTTCTTTCATTTAAACATGCCATACTCATACCAAGTTTGTGCTGACGGGTAGGGGCCCATAACACCCTACCCTTTATCCCTCTTCTCATCCTGAGAAGAGACTCTACACTAGTTGGAGTCCAACTAAACAGACCTCTCCCTAAATTGGTCACTTCTGCCCTCTCCAAGGGTGAGTAATACCAAAACACCCATGCAAGGAAAAACTCAAAATTGCAAACATAAACAAGAAAGGAAAACAACCAAAATGACATGGTTTTCAAATCTTCCCAACATACCCACAACCATACAAATAGTGAAACAACAACAAGGTAACAAGAACATGAAACAAAAAAAAAAAAAATTGAATAAGGGAGATGAGAATTTCCTACCTTCACAAAGAGGTAATGGCAATGAACAAGTTTGAGTAGAGTATCCCTTTTCCTTCCTTCAACCTTCAAGAATTTCTCTCTAAATGTAGAGATTGGGTAACAACCAACTAGTCCAAGTAAGGCCTCTAAATAAGCCTCCAACTCAACCCCCAAAAGGAGCAATAAATATTTCCACCACTAGCAACTCTAGAAACTCCTAACTCAGCCTACACTATGGTTAAACCCTAAGTGGAGATGAGGTGAGGTAACTCAAGATAACCATGACCAATTTTCGCACAGAGGAAAAAAGGGACTTTTTGAGTGACCTCAAAAGTCAAAAAAAGGGGCTTAGGGGTTGGAAAAGACCCCTAACCCATACCCATACCCTTTGGTTAGAATAATAACATGTTTAAAAGCCTTAGGAAAGAGGTTTAAAGTCAAATAAAATCTAGGAATAAAATAGGTCCATCTAACTACTCTAACTTGCAAATTAAGCACTAATCCAGATTAGGGATGACTAACCTTAATTAAGAACCTAATAGAAAAACTAACACTAAATTAAACCAACTTGGTCCAAAGGTTAAACAATTAACCCTAAACAACCACTAAAGCACATAACCATTTTACGAGTGTCAAGCAAAACTGAAAGAATATAATTACAAACATTAACATTCACTGAACAAAGAAGATGCATACATACATCTCACAATACAAATACATGAATTATGAACAACACAGTTTTCAAATTTAGCACATAGAGATCAGTTATGTTCCTCCATAGGCTTTCTCGGCTGAATATCTGCATACTCATTGCACACATCAGTAGTCCCATTAAATCACATGTACATAAACATATACGTATTCAGAAATTCACATAAATTAAAACATACATCAATAAGGGTTTCTTTATCCTACTTAATTCTTAATCATTTAAAATCTCTTAAATCAAAGTCTCAATCCTACATTTACTGATTTCATCAACATACATATACATGAAACATTAAATGACAATCATCAAATATATCTAAAAATAACATCACACAACATGAAATAATAAAATATGTTCTAAGCATCAGATAATGTCTCGACATCTCGAGTTGTGAATATCAAAAAAAATAATAGTAATGCATCACTATGCTGTGATGGGTCGGGGTGAGGCCTCACATCCTCCCCCACTAGGCATGAACTTTGTCCTGGAGTTCATCAAAAAGGTACGGGTACTGAGATCGCATCTGCGCTACATCCTCCCATGAAGCTGTGACCTCATCGTAACAATCCCATTAGACCCTAACCTGGTCCAGCTCTTGGCCTCGAAGTGCTAGGGTCCGTCGGGCAATAATGTGGATAGGCTCCAGTGCTAGCTATCCGTTTGACTCCATCTGTAAAGCATCCCAATCTATAATATGAGACTCATCATAAATGTATCCTCTAAGTACTAAAATATGAAACACATCGTGGATGCGTGATAGGCTAGGTGGCAAAGCTAAATGGTATGCAATAGGTCCTAGCCTCTCAAGGATCTCGAACGGCCCAAAAAACTGGGGTGCCAACTTAGAGCCCTTTCCAAAATGAATCGGACTCTTGTGTGGTCATACCCTCAGGAACACTCTATCTCCAACCTGATACTCTCGATCTATCCTCTTTGCATCTGCATACTTCTTCTGCCTATCTTGTGCCTCTCTCAGGCGCTGTCTAATCAGGGTCACCTGCTGCTCCATCTCCTTTACTAACTGGGGACCAATAGATACTCAATCCTCGATCCTATCCCAACTCAAGGGTGTCCTGTACGGTCTCCCGTACAAAGCCTCATAAGGTGGCATACCTATGGAAGAATGATGCCCATTATTGTAGACAAACTCGACAAGATGTAGGTATTCCTCCCATTTGACCTGATGATCCATCACGTACATACGTAGCATGTCCTCCAAAACTTGATTCACTCGCTCGGTCTGGCCATCGGTCTAAGGATGGTACATTGTACTAAAATTGAGCCTAGTGTCCAAAGCTGACTGCAACTCTCTCCAAAATGAAGAAGTGAACAAATAGTCTCTATCAGATATGATCTTACGGGGAACACCATGAAGTCTAACAATGTCCCGCAAGAATACCTAAGCTATGTCTCATGCTGTGAATGTAGTACGCACGGGTGAAAAATGAGAAACCTTGGTCAATGTGTCAAATATCACCAAAATGGCATCATGGTGACGAGATGACATAGGAAGACCAACAATAAAATCCATAGATATAGTGTCCCATTTCCACATTGCAATCTCATGTGGCTGGAGAAGCCCACCAGGATGACGGTGCTCTACCTTCACCCTCTGGCACTTGAGGCATCTCGTAGCTATGCTAGCAATCTACACTCTCATGCCTGGCCAATGATACAACTTCCTCAAATCTGCATGTAACTTCTTAACACTGGGGTGCATTGCATAAGGTGCTCTATGAGCCTCAAGTACAATGAGCTCGCACAAACCCCCAATGGAAGGTACATACATACGTCCCCTATGCCGAAAAAGTTCATCGGACTCCAAAGAATACTCTGCAAACTTCCCTTCCAAGGGTCTCTGAGAATGTACTAATTGACTTACTTTTGCATAAAGCTCATCAGCTGGTAAGTGCTGCAAGATCCACTCTCTCAAGTTAGTGCAAGTAGTCACAGATGAAAGCTCATGGCGCCTTCTACTTAAGGCATCTACAACCACATTCTCCTTTCCCTTGATATAATGTACATCAAAATCATACTCACACAGAAAATCCATCCACCTTCTTTGCCTAGCATTAAGGTTCAACTAAGAAAATATGTACTGCAAGCTCTGGTGATCAGAATGAAGCTCGAATCTATGACCTAGAAGGAAATGTCGACATCTCACCAAGGCATGAACCACTACCACTAGTTCTAGGTCATGAGTAGGATAATTGAGTTCATGAGTCTTCAACTTCCTAGACTCAAAAGAAATAGGTCATCCTTCCTGCATAAGGACTACTCCTAAACCATCTAAAGATGCATTGGTGCACACCACAAGATCTGCAACAGGATCTGGTACTACAAGAATCGGTGCACTCGTGAGGGCTCTCTTGAGTTCTTCAAAAGCTCTACCACACTTCTTCATCCACTCATACTTCTTCCCCTTCCTCTGAAGAGAAGTGATGGGGTGTGCCAATCTAAAGAATCCTGAAATGAAGCATCGGTAATAACCTGCTAGCCCCATAAAGCTCCTCACTTCAGTAACACTGGTGGGTGCTAGCCAATCCATGATAGCCCTAATCTTTGATGGGTCTACTGAGACACCATCACCTGATATGACATGACCCAAATAATGTATCTTGGGTCTAAAGAATGCACACTTCGACAAGCTACCAAACAACTGATTCTCTCTCAGCCTCTGCAATACCTGTCTTAGGTGCTCTTCATGCTCTCTCTCATCATGAGAATAAATCAAAATGTCATCAAGAAACACAACCATAAAATTATCCAAAAAAGTATAGAATACTCCATTCATGAGGCTCATGAATACAGCTAGAGCATTTGTAAGGACAAAAGGTACCACGGTGAACTCGTAGTGGCCATACCTAGTACGAAAAGCTATCTTGGGGATATCACTATCCACAATCCTCAATTGATGGTAACCCGATTTCAAATCAATCTTTGAAAATACTTGGGCACCCTGCAACTGATCAAAGAGGTCATCGATTCTGGGAAGAGGATATCGGTTCTTGATGGTCACCTTGTTCAATTGTCACTAATCAATACACAACCTAAGTGATCCATTCTTCTTCTTGACGAAGATCACCAGTGCACCCCAAGGTAACACACTAGGTTGAATATGCCCCTTCTCCAAGAGTTCCTCCAATTGAGCCTTTAGCTCACTAAGCTCATGAGTAGTCATCCTGTATGGTGCTCTCAAAATTGGCTCGGCTCCTGGCACTAGGTCTATATGAAAATCCACTGCTCGAGGTGGAGGCATACCAGGAAGCTTTGAAGGAAACACATCTGCAAACTCCTGAAGGATTGGAAAATCATCAAGGGATGGTTCCCTTTTTGAATCTTCCTCTCTGTCACTAATAGTGATAGCAAACAACTGACAACCCTTTTGCATGTACCGTCTAAGCTGCATAGCAAAAATCATACAAAGGGACACTGGCCTCTTCACTCTGAAGATCTCCCTAGAGATACCATCATCATCCACACATTCCACCTTCTTCTGTCGACAATCCATCTTGGCGTTGTGGGCATAAAGCCAATCCATTCCAAGAACAACATCATAAGAACCTAGAGGGGTAATGCGTAGATCAGTCCTAGTGGACATGTCTCCAATCTGCATCTGACAACTTCGCACCATGGAACTAACTGACACTCTGGCTCCCGAGGCTAACTCAACCTCCCAACTAACATCCTATCTAACTGCCACTAGCGCGCAATGCTCTACCACCAATGGAGATATAACAGAGTTAGTAGCCCTGAAATCAAATAAAATTACAACCATACGGCCCTGTATAATACCTGTAGCCTCGATAACTGTGGCCTGATGCTCAGCCTGGTGGTTGTCAACCGCCACAAAAACTGTATGGGATCTACCCATGTCACCAACTGTCGACTCTGAAAAAGCCCTGCTCTGACCACTGGATGTTTGTCCCTGCGGACACTCCCTAGCTATATGACCGATGCCACCACAAGTGTAGCATGGTCTGCAAGTATAAGATCGTGTACCCTATGACCCAGACTGCTGTGGGGCTCCTGACCTGCTAGATCAACTGAATCCTCCCCTAGAAGACTACTGATTCTTCACTGACTTTGACTGTGGGGCCTGTACTTTTCGATCTTGCCTAGGACCCTGTGACTACCATTGCTTGGGCTTGGAGCCCTGATAACCCTGAGAAGGTTTCTACTATTGCTACTAGGGTTTTGGCTGTTGAGACTACTGGCCCCTAGAGGACCCTGTTGTATAGTTCTGATTCCCTTTCCAAGGGGGTTTCTGCTGGGAGGAGTTTAGGTTCTGAGACCGATCCCGTGACTCCTGCCTACCTTGAGTATCCTCAGCAACTAGTGCTATCTCCACTGCCTGTCTGAAAGTGGTAGGGAAGGCCATCCTAACTTCAGGCTCTGAAGAGAGAAATTTAGACCCATGATAAAGTAATGCACCCATAGTTTTTCGTCCTTCATGTATTCCACATAAGGAAGGAGCTCGAGAAACCTACTCTTGTACTGAGCCACTGTAAGGCCTCTCTGATAAAGAGAATGGAGCTCCTCTATCTGTTTCTGCCAAAAATGCTCTGACAAGTACCTCTCTTAGAATATTTCTAGGAAAGATTCCCATGTGAGGGTGTCCATCCTCACTCCACCAATGATCTCCTCCTGATGCCACCAGTTGGAGGCATCCCCTCTCAATTGATGAACTGCTAGGCATTCTTTTAGATTACTCCCATAAGGGTGTAACCCAAAGCACCGCTGTAAGCTTTGCAACCATGCCTCTACTACTAAACCCTCAGTGGTACCGGTAAACAATGGTGGTCCGAGTCAAATCAATTCCCTGATGTCATCTCCTACATGTCTAGGAGGTCTGTCAAAAGGGGGTCCTCTCTGGTGTATGGACTCTTCCTCCTGTTCACCCTGACCCTCTAACTGTCTCAGTGGGGGACTCCTAGTCCTCTCTTTGACTCTGGGCCCGCCTCCTCTGGGTCCCTCTGCTTCCACTACTGGAATCTGCTGAACTGGCTGAACTACATGTACTACTCTCTATTGAACTACACCGATCAAAGTCTGAAGTGCATCTATAATGTCCTAGTTCGGGTTCAGTGGTGGTGGAGGTGGAGGTGGAGGTGGTCCATCCTCCTATCCCGCTCTACCACCCCTAGTCCTATGATCTCTGCCTCGCCGGTTACGAGTAACAGGCGGCATCTACACAATTAAAAGTTTGAGTTAAGTTTAGGAAGCACAATGGTTTAAGGTTCCTAGTGTTGAAACACGGGCTTTGATACCAAAATGTCATGCCCAGACTACGAGGGTAAAAACACACACCAATTTTTTTGAATAATAACTAATAATTAAACATGCTCTAAGTTTGAAATGATTGAGATAGAAGTTTTAGTACAGGTTCTTTACGTTACATCCTAAGAATATAAACATGAGGACGAGTATATCGATAAGATATTAAATCGTTGTTCTAAGATTGATAATGGTAACTTATGTTCTTACATGTCTATACAACATCATAGCTAAAATTGTTTAAATTAAAAGTGCAGATGACTACGAGATTTTTGGGTCAAATATCTAAGCAATTAAATTCTACTTAAAAAAAAACTTGTTTTAATTAACCAATGACCCTTAAATTAAGCTACTTTACTAAACAGATTTAAAACTTAATCAATTAACACTTAGCTACATAATCATTTAATTATGAATGCATATATAAAAAGAAACACTACCAAATAATTAAAATCTAAACTTTATTACATTAAACAATATACTAGTAAGCTAACTTAATTTTCTACTAACTTTAAAATAACACAACATCTAACCTAAACTAACACAACTTATGACTTAACAATTTAGATTATATTTTAAACTAACTATTAGAAAATATTAATAAAGAAACTAAAATTAAATAAATAAATAACTAACTAATCTAAAACAAAACTTAAAGTTTAAAAACTAACTAATTTTAACTTACAAGCTAAACTAAACACTATAACTTAATCTAACTACAACTTAACTAAAATTAATTAAATTAAACAATATAATTCACAAACAACTAAACTAACCTGCCTACTAACTACTAACCCTAAATCCTACTAACCCTACCAAACCCCCTAGCCACCACATCACCCCCTACCCCCTCTACCCAAGGCCTGCGCTCTTTCCAAAAGCTGAGCGCGTTGCCCAAGCACACTGACTTGCGTCAGTGGTACCCATCCCATCCACACAAGGACGAGCCTCCAAGGTAGGTGATAAACAAGGGGGGGGGGGTTAAAAAGAATAGTTTAAAACTAATGCATTCGAAGCAAAAGGGACGTGAACTTAGCATTTTCCTAGGACGCTTGGCCCAAGGTGAGATGAGGGGACGAGGGGGGGTGATGTCATCATTTATGATGACTTTAGACTTTCATAAAACTTTAAAATATTATTTTATTCCTCCCTCCATACTGACGTTCAAGAAGGAGATAAAGCATTTATGTAATAAAGTTTTATGGTTGCAAAATTAGATATTTAGGATATTAAAGACCATTATAAGTTAGTTTAGTTATTCATAATTAATTTATTGATTATTAATAAAATTTGAAATAAAGAATCAAAATGGAATATTTTCTATTCAACAAGAGAATAAGTTATTTCTCCATACAATTTCCAGCATCCTGTAGGTGGGTGTTTTGGAAAATTTCTCTTAGGGATGGTATGGAATGTTTTTTTTTTTGTTTTTCCTTCTTTAAGTTGGATCAAATTTTGAAGAGCTAACATATTGCTAATATTATCTCAAGTTAATTCTTAAAATTTCTTATGGCTTACAAAATTGATAGAGCATCTCTTAAATCTATTAGATGATTAAGGTAGGATTCAATACAATTTCTATCACATCTAAAATAGATTGATTCAAGGACTAAATTTGTCATTAATTTCTTTTTTTTAGGCAAATCTATAATGACTTGATACAACCATAACCTATCAAGAGTTTTAATTATTCGTTTCATTCAATAATGCAATACTTTATCATTTGGATCTAACGATCATAAAAAGTGAAACTGCATGCATGATCATAGTTTTCTTTTTCGACATATATGAAATCTTGGAAATTTTGTCAAATTTAACATCATCAATTCCGTCCTATTTGGTTTCCTACTCCAATAGTCTAAGTTACTCATGATAAGATATTACAATGATAGTGCGAGTTACTCATTGGACTAAGTATAGTTTAGGATGATAATTCATATAACAATCAACATAAAACTTAATGCAGCCGATAAGCAATCCATGGCAAGGTTAAAGATAACTAACTGATTTATGCTTTAATAATTTAAGGAGATACAAAATCTCTTAGTCCAATTGATTCGGTCATAAGGAAATTTAACAAAGAAGAGATAATTTGAGTTCTCAAGGTAGGAATCCTAATTCATCTAATACTTATACATCAACCTGGAAATTTCATTCTATCAAATTGTTCTTCCTTAACAATTTAAAAACTTGAAATATCACAATTCATGACATTATCCGTTATTCTTATTTTTTTAATGTGCAACCATATTAAATTTAATACACAATTAAATCACATGATAACCAAATATGCTCAACACCAATTTTATTGGCAAACCTGATTCAAGGGCTCAGCCGGGAAAGAATTAGGAAGAAAACCTGGCTTCATTGCCATTTACAATAAGGTTTAAAATACAATTTACAATAGGATCTCAATCCCAAATTTCAACAATTAAATCAAATTTTTCCTCATGATCAAAATCAAGAAATTTGTAATGTTTTCTGAATCTCATTTCAAGAACCATGGAGGAAATCAATATCTGATCGGGTGACAACCAAGCAGAACCAAAAGAAAATCAAACATGCATAATCATACATGGTTTACACAATAGGATTCACAATGATCAAGACTAGGGAGAGGTTGATTCTTCTAACAGGAGAAGTCAAGCACAACACCAATTTAGATGCCCAATCGAGGCTAATAACCAAGAACTCCCGTTCTTTCATTTAAACATGCCATACTCATACCAGGTTTGTGCTTATGAGTATGGCCCCATAACACCCTACCCTTTATCCCTCTTCTCATTCTGAGAAGAGACTCTACACTGGTTGGAGTCCAACTAAACAAACCTCTCCCTAAATTGGTCACTTTTGCCCTCTCCAAGGGTGAGTAATACCAAAACACCCATGCAAGGAAAAACTCAAAATTGAAAACATAAACAAGAAAGGAAAAAAACCAAAATGACATGGTTTTCAAGTCTTCCCAACATACCCACAACCATACAAATAGTGAAACAACAACAAGGTAACAAGAACATGAAACAAAACAAAAAAAAACTGAATAAGGGAGATGAGAATTTCCTACCTTCACAAAGAGGTAATGGCAATGAACAAGTTTGAGTAGAGTATCCCTTTTCCTTCTTTCAACCTTCAAGAATTTCTCTTAAAATGTAGAGATTGGGTAACAACCAACTAGTCCAAGGAAGGCCTCTAAATAAGCCTCCAAATCAACCACCCAAAAGGAGCAATAACTATTTCCACCCACTAGCAACTCTAGAAACTCCTAACTCAACCTACACTATGGTTAAACCCTAAGTGGAGATGAGGTGAGGTAACTCAAGATACCAATGACCAATTTTCACACAAAGGCAAAAAGGGACTTTTTGAGTGACCTCAAAAGTCAAAAAAAGGGGCTTAGGGGTTGGAAAAGACCCCTAACCCATACCCATACCCTTTGGTTAGAATAATAACATGTTTAAAAGCCTTAGGAAAGAGGTTTAGAGTCAAATAAAATCTAGGAATAAAATAGGTCCATCTAACTACTCTAACTTGCAAATTAAGCACTAATCCAGATTAGGGATGACTAACCTTAATTAAGAACCTAATAGAAAAACTGACACTAACTTAAACCAACTTGGTCCAAAGGTTAAACAATTAACCCTAACAGCCACTAAAGCACATAACCATTTTACGAGTGTCAAGCAACATTGAAAGAACATAATTACGAACATTAACATTCATTGAACAAAGAAGATGCATACATACATCTCACAATACAAATACATGAATTACGAACAACAAAGTTTTCAAATTTAGGACATAGAGATTAGTTCTGTTCCTCCGTAGGGTTTCTCGGCTAAATATATGCACACTCATTGCACACATCAGTAGTCCCGTAAAATCACATGTACATAAACATATACGTATTCAAAAATTCACATAAATTAAAACATACATCAATAAGGGTTTCTTTATCCTACTTAATTCTTAATCATTTAAAATCTCTTAAATTAAAGTCTCAATCCTACATTTACTAATTTCATCAACATACATATACATGAAACATTAAATGACAATCATCAAATATATCTGAAAATAACATCACACAACATGAAATAATAAAATATGTTCTAAGCATCAGAAAATGTCTCGACATCTCGAGTCATGAATATCAAAAAAATAATAGTAATGCATCACTATGCTACGATGGGTCAGGACGAGGCCTCACAACCACATGATCCATCATCGAAGAACATGTCATTTTCACATAACGAGTACAATGTCAAGTGACACACACAAATTCACTATACATCACATAAATCTAATGAATGTTACAAAAGGATTAATGATTCAGAAAAGAACAAGTTTACAAAATCATTTGATTCAAAGAGGAATGCCTTTTGTGTAGCACTTAAAGAAAATAGGTCTTTTGAGGATGAATGGATAATTGATTCTGGTTGCACACAACATATGTCACATAATAAGGAGCAGTTTGAGTTATTAAATGAAAGCAATGGTGAAAATATATGTCTAGGAGATAATAGTTCTCTAAAAGTTCAAGGAAGTGGAAATGTTCAAGTAAATAATGGAATGTTCAAAAATGTGAAGCTTGTTCCTCAACTCTCAACAAATCTTCTATCTGTCTTTCAAATTGCAAATCAAGGATACAAAGTCAAGTTTTATAATGACAAATGCTTAGTCAAGGATGTGAATAAAAATTATGAAGTAACTGCAATTGGTAGAGTGGAAAATGGCCTTTATAAATTTCAAGAATTTGTTGGAAATAAAGATGTATATGCTATTGATGTATTAAAAAAATTTAATATGAGTGATTGTAAGCCATCTCTTACACCATGTGAAGTAGGTTTAAAATTAAGTGTTCATTCTAATCAAAAGAGAGTGGATGGCAAACTATATAGGCAACTTGTTGGTAGACACATGACATGTTCAAAATTTGCACATGAAATACATACTACACACATACATCTCCTGTTTACAAAATAAACACATCACAATGAAGTTTATGAATCTTATAAAGATTCACCTTGGCAGTGTCATATTAATATGTGTTTATACCTTGTTTCCCCATTTTGTTTCCATGGTTCCTTTCCTACACACTAAACTTGAGCATCATTAGTCTAATGAAAAGCCACATATAAAATACATATGAAAGTAAAAGTACATGATAATTTTGTTATTCTACCATTCACATACAACCCATTCCATAATCTCCATCATTTACATATTAAGCATTTAATCATTAATCCTCAAGAACAACTGCATGTTACTAACTTTCCCAACAAGATCAAATTAAGCATTTGAAACACGTCATAGTTCCATTCCTTATCATAAAAGTGAAATATTGAATAAATATCCATTAATCCATTGACTATGCCAAATAAGTCCTAATACATATCATAATGGAAGACCACAAGATAAATATCATCAGTTAAGTAGAAAAATTTACTGTCCATCAAGTATCAAAATATATGTCAAGATATCTAATCCTAAATAACAAAGTGGAAATACAGTATCTATGCTATGATGGGTTGGGGCGAGGCCTCACAGGTGAACACCCTCCAACTCTTCAAAGGTACTCTATGTAGCTTTTAAACTCACCCACCAAAGAATAGCAATAATTCCAAACTTAACTCTAAGCCTCCTTTGGTCTCCCACTTGCCCCTACCATAAAGGCAACTTCTTAGAAAGACTGCAAACTTGGGTAACTTCATGGAGATGATCCATTTTCGAAGCAAATGGAAATTGGGATATTTTAAGGGTCATAAATGTTGCTAGAAAGCTCTAGAAGGGTGGAAAAGGTTCCTAACCCATACCCCTATGACTTGGGCACTTGTATTACATTAAATTTGGCTTCTAGGATCAATTCATGACCTATACAAGTGGCTTGAAATATTTTATCTCCAAAATTATAAGGATGTAGCTTTTCCACTAAACCCTAATGAAGGGGAATTAATTTATGTTACTAACTAAATTAGTCTTAGGTTAATGGGTTACATTGCCAATCCTAATTGACATTTCAATACGAATATGCATATAACGAGTGTCAAGTGATGCCATAAAATTTACTTTTACATAACATTTGATATGTCACAAAATATAAAATGACACACATACATTAAGAATATGATACAAATTAAACACTTGACAATGAGGTTTGAATCCCTTTATTGGATTCAACCTTGGTCTTATAGTTTACAAATAGGGCCAACTATTGTTTCTTTGATAGATTCCATGATTAAATTTCTTGTACACTCAATGCAAATATCACTAGTTTAATAAAATCACACACACACACACACACACACAACTCAAATTGCCCAAATCAATTAACAAGACATTCTATATTTTCATTTAAATAAAATTTTCCATTCCTGCACATAATAAATATTATTGATTGCATAATTGAAATAACATAACATATTCATCAATTCAAATTAAAATACTAGAATAGTCATCATAATGCAGGCATATACCTAAGCATAATAAACATAGAACATAGTGAATTATCTAAATGCATATAGCCTAATCATCAAGGTACCATAGATAACATCATCATCATCATAAGATGAAACATCTCATAGCATCATTAGTACAAATCAATGTTTAAATAGTCAAACAATGTAGTAAGTCTCAAATCACTGGGTGTCAAAACATGAGCATATCAACTGATCTTAATTTCCATTAAGACACCTAAACCATGAAACCTTAATTCATATCCATCATCATAATCATATAAATCTATAATTTTCTATCACCTAGTTATGCAGATGTATCCTAAGAAAACACACACAATGTTTATGATTTAAACCATAATTATCATAATGTCCTCTATATGGTTTCAAGCAATAACTGTGACAATTTCTCATAATGTCACATTTTCATGCTCCTTTATCCATTCAAATCTCCTATAAAAGATTTAACAAGACATTCATATTTAAATAAGCACATATCAAGAGGGGTCTTACAAGATTATCTCATGTAAATTTTGGAAATTTGGTTATTATTAGTAAGATGAAAAGAGTAAGAGATTTTCCAAAACTAAAGAAACCTAAAAATGCTATGTGTAAACAATGTCAATTAGGAAAAATGACAAAGTCTAGTTTCAAGAGAAAGACATATTCATTTGATAATGTATTGAAATTGGTTCATATTGACCTATGTGAACCTATCGGTGTTCAAAGTCATTGTAGAAACAAATATTTCATTATATTTTTGAATGATTACTCTAGAATGATGAATGTGATGTTTCTTAAAGAAAATTTGATACTTTTCAATTATTTAAGTGGTATTTGGCTAGAGTTGAAAAGGAGATAAGAAATAGTTTGAAGTGCTTAAGATCTAATAGAGGTGGTGAATTTTGCAATAATAGAGGAATCAAAGGATAGATGTCAGCACCTAGAACCTCTCCTCAAAATGGGATAGCTGAAAGGAGAAATAGATCAATCATGGAATATGCTAGAAGATTGATGATGGAGAAAAATGTGTCAGAAGAATATTGGAGAGAAGTTGTAAGTATAATTGTTTATACTTTAAAAAGAGTACAAGTCAAGAAAGGTACAAATACTACACCTTTTGAACTATGATATGGGTATTATCCTAATATAAAGTATTTCAAAGTTTTCTAAAGCAAATTTTACATACTTAAGGATAATTGAAATGGAAAACTTGATGCTAAAAGCAATGAAGGCATATTCCTAGGTTATTCTACTAAGAGAAAATATTTTAAGTGATTGAACTCTAACACTAACAAAGTTATGGGAAGTGTGAATGTGAAAGTAGATGAATATATGAAAAAAATAATGAAGTTGGATGCAAAATAGAACCCAAGGATTACAATTCATTCATATATGTGAATAATAGTTCTTCGAGCACCCCACTTGAACAAGAGAACAAAGCTTCAAATCTACAATAGAATGGAAATGTCAAGTTGTAACAATTAGTTGTCAAGTGGTAGACAATGGGTATCAAGCAACAACAAAATGATACCAAGACACATGTAGAGGAAGTTGAACATTAGGAAGACAATGCTGAGCATTGAGAACATGAATCATAACCTAAGTTAGAGAGAGATAATGAACCTAAAATCATTGTTCAAGATGAACTTGTTAAAGAATAAAGAAGAAAAAATATTTTACTAGAAAAATATGTGAGAAGACATCATGCACCTAAGAAAATCATTGGAGATAAAGAATATGGTCTTATGAAAAGAAAAAGAATCAGAAGTTATACATGCTTACTTTGTGAGTTTGAGCCCAAATCTTTAAAATATTCTTTGGAGAATGAGGATTGGATACAAGAAATGAATGAATAAATTGAGATGATTGAAAAGAGAAAAACATGGGCATTAGTACCTATACTAAAGAAAAAAATGTTATTGGAACAAAGTAGGTATTTAGGAAGAAGTTGAATGAGAAAGGTGAAGTCGCAAGGAACAAGGATAGATTGGTATGCAAAGGATATGCACAAGAAGAAGGTACTGACCATGGGGAAATAATTTCCCCTATAGAAAGACTAGAAAGAGTTAGAATACTACTTATATATTCTACTTACAAAGGATTTAAGGTATACCAAATGGATGTCAAATCTGCATTTCTAAATGGGATGCTTGAAGAAGAAGTACACATAGAGTAGCATGAAGGACTTTTTGACACCAACAAGAATAATGTGGTGTGTAAATTGTACAAGGCTCTATATGGTTTGAAACAATCCCCTAGAGCATGGAATGAAAGATTGCACAATTATTTGGTGAAGTTTGGATTTGCAAGAACCAATGACAACAATAATCTATATTTGGAGGCTGGCAAGAACAATAAGGTATTGCTATCATAAATTTTTGTTGATAATTTCATTTTTGGAAGCAAGAAAGCATTATGCAAATCATTTTTTGATGAGATGAAGAAGGAATTTGAAATGTCTATGTTTGGTGAGATAAAATTCTTTGTTGGTTTATAATTATATCAAATGAAGCAAGGTGTCTTCATTACTCAATCCAAATATATCAAGGAATAATTGATTTTTTTTGGAATGGAAGATTCAAGAGTAGTTAGTACACCTATGTCCACTAGACATAAGTTATCTAAGAATGATGATTCTACTTATGTGAATAGACATTGTATAGAAAAATGATTGGAAAACTACAATGAGATATCTAAAAGGAACAAAATTCTATGGATTGAATTACAAGAAGAATGATAAGTTTGAGCTAAAGGTGTTCACTGATTATGATTGGGTAGGAAATATTGATGATTGTATAGAAAGAGCACAAGTAGAGGAACATTCTTTCTAGGAAAGATAGTAGTTTCATGGACAAGAAAGAAGCAGAACTAAATTTCTCAATCAACAACCGAAGCTAAATATGTGGTAGTAATAATAAATTGTTCAAATATCATATGGATCAAGAAATTGTTGAAAGGTATGGAGAAAGAAATTATTGATGTAATGGTAATCTATTTTGATAACACTAGTGCTATTAACATATCAAATAATCCTATGATGCACACAAAGACAAAGCATACTGCTATCAATTATGATTACTCGAGAGAACTAGTTCAAGACAAAGAAGTGAAATTGGGGCATGTGAACACTAAGGGGAAAATAGATGATATATTCACTAAATATTTACCTAAAGATGCTCATGAATATCTAAGAGGTAAACTAGGGGTGATTCCCCTAGAAAAAGCTTCTTAAGCTAAAATGGTGTTATGCATCAAATGTGTTGATTAAATTATCTTACAAGTTGATGTAGACTAACCTACCTTAGGAGTTTCCTAAGGTAGTAGTGATGAAGAATGATAGAATCATGTTGTATCACTCATATAAAGATGATAGAAGATGAATTCATAACTGACATGAAGATATCTACATGGAAAAGTTGCATGAGTTGAAATATCTTTGACATTATTGTCCAAGAGAGAGAGAATGAAAGATAGTTACCCATGCAACAAAAGAGAGATGTTGTGAAGAAGTTATCATAAGAAAGAGGGAGAAAATGAAAGGAATTATTATTGTTAGCAATACAAAAGACTCTGATTGATTTCATTATATGATATGATAAAGGGAGCATATGTGTTGCATATTAGAGCTACATGGATGAGAATCAAAATGAAAATAAAGAAAGAGATTGTTGAACATAGAGATGTGAATAAAAATGAAAATAAGGATATTAATGAAGATATGATAGTATACAAAGAGGGGGTTTTCTTGACTTAGTACATGTTTTGGATTGTCTATTAACTAGAGGGGTTGTCATCAATACCAAAGAGGGAGATTTTTGGAAACTACTATTGGAACAATTTTTATGTTGTCATTGATGTCAAACCTTATTGGTAAGATAATTTTATATCTAATCCAAGTGTCATAGCTATATGATTGATGAAGAGGATTTGAGAAGTTGGTCATAACAAAAGTATCTAGGAAAGGTTGAGTTATGAAAAGGAAACTACAAATGGATAATTGATTAGTTAGAATTTGACAAGATAAAGTGATTGTTTAAATCATACTAGAAGAGAGGAAGACATATGTACTAAAGCCTTAAAGAAGAAATCAAAGATAGAACAAATGCATAGGCTTGACTGATAAATAAAACAAAAGATTGAGGAACTTGAAGTTTACATCAAGTGATGCTAGTGTCAATTAAGCCACAATATGTACTAAGTAGAAATAATGTTGACTGAGTATTAGTATTGACTGAGTGATAGTATATGTGCTGAGAAATAAATCTAGTAGTGACTAAGTGTCAAAACATAATGTTGGCCAAGGAACAACATTTTGACAGTTTATGAGAAATCATAATTTCTAGCTGACAAAGTTGATTTCTTGGAATATGGAAAGCATGTTGAGGATAAGGGTGGATGACCTGAAACATTTAAATCAAGGAAAACCTTGATTGTGCATTTCTATGTAAGGATTCATGAAGAATTTTCTACAAAAAGAAAATGATGAACAATAAGGTGGACAGATTCATTGAATGTGTTGAATCTAATTGTAACTCTAAGATCTATAGTGTTGGTGTTTAAATGGAAAAAGATCAGAATTGCCTATTTAAGGAGGTACAAGGGAAAAAATCAAGCATATGATTAAAGGTTGGAGTATTATTTGATGTTATTGACTAGAAAATTTAAACAAAAGGATGAGAAGAGTTCAAAAGAGGAGAAGTGTGTTGCTTGAAGGGTTGCCAAGAAAATTAGAGATTGAGATAACAATGAAGGCCAGATAGTGGATCAAGATTTGAGCCAAGTTGAGATCTATATTTGCAAAGTGAGTTGTATTTGTCAGATCAAAACCTATTGTTACTTTCTAACCATTGTATTAGTATTTGAAATCCTTTAATCAAGGTTGACCTAATAGTCATATGTAAATCCTTTAATCAAGGTGACATTCTAATGAAATGTTCTAAAGTCCTCTAATAAGGCCACTATTAACATTGTGATTAAATTATTTTACAAGGTCACATTTAATAGTGTGTTTTGTAACCTTTAATAGGGTTGGATCCTAATAGAGCTCAGTTCAGAAGAGTGAAAAGTTGGTGACATATTACTGGCGGTTTTTCCAAAATTGGGTTTTTACATTAAATCCTAGTGTCAAACTTGTGTGGATGTTATATCTGGTAATTTACTATTAATGTTTACATTTTGCAAATCTTTTATTTTTAGGACAAATAGTTGATGTTACTGAAAGTTGACTATAGAGACCGAGCCATTGAATGATATGATCAAAAGTTGTTTAAGTGTTTGTTTGTTTAGTTGGTACATCTTGACCTTAGATAACTGATTCATACCCTCTTTAAATTATTCTAAAATTTATAACAAGTTTCTTTTACAACTATCAAATATTCAATCTTTCTCATACCAAGAATTATGTGTTACTGTGAAAGATATTGGAATGGAATATCAAGCAATTGATGCTTGTCCCAATGATCATATATTTACTATAAAAAATATAAATTTCCAATATAATTTAGTAAATGTGATATGAGTAGATATACACCAAATCAAATAACAAAAAAGGCGTCTCACAATTTTCTTCATCACATCCATATTATTCCATGTTTGCAATGATTATTTGAGTGTAGTAGCTTGGTGCAAATTGTGGATTACCATGCATGAAATAGAAGTCAAGATAACATTATTTAAATGCCTTTAGATGGTTCAACATTTATAGACATAGATAAAAAGTGGCCACACTTAAAAGAAGAACCTTCAAATTGCAGGGTTTCATTGGCAGCGGATGATGTCAATCCATTTGGAGAGTTGAGATTCGTTTTACTCGATGTGTCCTATTTTATATATAATAAATAAGCTTCCTCCATGGATGTGAATAAAGAGGGAGCACACTATGTTGTCAATGATTATTCTAGGTATTTTATTATTTAATAGCATCTACACATTATAAGTCTTGTCAAAAAATGGTCACAATAATTATGTAATGTTATTGTTGTTAATTCAACTAGGTAAGTACTAAGTTAAATATATGAATGTATATATTGAGCCTCTCCATCTATGACATCTCTAGACCAATTGGACAAAGACAATTTAAATTCTATGTAATGCTTTTGTGGATAATACATGATGCCCCAAAGCTAACAAATTTTTGTGGTATGTTATGTGAATTCAAGTTGCACATGATCATTATAATTATCAAAATTAACATATTTTATCCAATAGTATCATAATTGTGTAGGTCTTCAAACAAAGGAAAAATTTGTATGTCTAGTTTGTGGTCCAAATATGAAATCTCATCATTCAAAAAGTTTAGGAAAGTGGGTGTTTGATGAGTATAAACACTTCCTCTAAAGAAATCATAAGTACCAAACCACCAAAAAAGATATTTTCAATAAGGAAGGGAGACTACATCAAAGACATGAAGAATAACACCTCGCCTATGGAAGTTGTATTATAATAGAATTACTTGTCAAGGTAATGGCATTCTATGCAATGGTTTATGTTTAGAATTTATATATATTTTTTGTGTTTTATTTGTTGATTGTGTAATTGACGATCATGACAATCGCCAAGGCATTACTAAGAACCTTCTAAATAGACTAAAATTTTTTTGTTAAGAAAAACAAGTTTTACAAGGATCTTGAAACCCAAGAGTTAAAACACATCGTAAGGCTGATAATAAGTAGTTAAAGCCTAGCCAGTAAAAGAAGGCCAACCAAAGGGCCAATTCAATTGATAGACAAAAAGCTAAAGGCTGATAATAAGAAGATAATACCCAGCCAAAAAATGAAGGCCAACCTAAAGGCCAGTACAACAGACTAACAAACCAACTAGACAAAAAACTACAACAATCTTATAGTCTAAAAGATAGAAAAAGAAAAACCATTGTTATTCCTTTGTCTTTCTCTTCAGCTCCTACATCATTTCTGCTACTTCATAGGCTGTGGTAATCTCCTCAGCCATCTATTCCTGGTTCTTCTGACTATCCCACCCCATGCTATTAAAGGTAATGTTAGTAGTCACTTCCTCTTCCATCCTAGCTCTTTCACTGTCTTTTTCCTCATTTTCATCCAGAAGACCCCTTGTTTTCAACATTCCAATAAGGGATGAGATATTATCATTGATAGAAGTGAGAATGGTAATCATCTAATTTGCTAGATTATGGTTGTATTTTTCCAAATTGTGGATTCTCTTCTCAGCCAAACTAAGTCGATCCCCCTGATTATTAAAATTACCACAATCTGGTGTTTTCTTTTTGTGTTCTAGTTGACCTATTTTTTCTTTGAACTCCTCCAACTCATGGTAAAGCCATTTGATTGACCTAAAATTGTTAATCATGTTGTTCCTAACATTATTAAGAAAATTCATGCCAATCTCCCTTGCATTATCTATTATGGCCACCATTGCTAGATCAATGAGGTCCTCTAACTAGAGTTGACCCTATTTTTCTTCTTAAATTTGTGGGTTCATTTCCTCTCTTACTATACCCATTTTGGAGGTTCTTACATTAAAGTTTATCCAAGCCATGAGCCTATCCTTAATAACCACCTCTCCTCCCTCACCATTTTTCTTCTCCTTGTCCTATTCTTGAGGATGAATAGGGGAAAGAGGAATGGTAGAAATCTTCGACCTAGAATTTGCAATCCCCTCTACATCCTTCTCTTTTGGCCTCCTCTATTTCTTAGCCATCAGCTTTCCTAAATTAGTTTCTGCCTCCTCTTCAACCTCTTCATTAGTTTTTATATCATCCCCTTCCTCATTATACTCTTCATCTACCTGGCCTGATGATTTAGACCCATGTCCTCTAGGGCTCTTCTTGCTCAGGGTTTTTATTGACAAAGGTGACTTCTTGTCTAAATCCTTGGCCTTTTTTGTAGGTGTAATGTTCTCTTCACCCTTCAAACTAATAATTTGGACATCCTTCAAATTAGACAAGAAACTAGAGCATCCCATATCCACAAAACCATCTGTGCCCTACAGGGGGGGTTTTGCTTATGGTTTGAGCCTTGAAATGCTCATAAATTAGAAGCAATAACCCCTCATGTAGGGCAAAATATGCTGAAGGTTTCTTCTTATGCCCAAAAATACTCTTATACATGGAAGTATATAAATAGAAAAGGGAAAAAATCTTGACACCATAGCGAAAGTGATTGAGTAAGACAAAGTGATGTATTCTTACTCTATTAAATCTAGTGTCCAAAGAAATATGCTCTATAATGGCATGTAAAACATACCTCGATAGCTTCTTGATAGAATTCATTTCATATCAAGTTTCACACTTTATCAGTTCATTTCTCTCCTTTGTATTCTTTGCAAATTCCTTCATAGCATTCACTGACATCTTCTTGTCCATATAAAACTTCATCCCCTCTGCCAGAATTTTAGTTACTAGAGAAATGATTTACTTGGTGACCTAAAACAAAACCCCATCCACTTTCACCCTTCTATCCTTCTATGAATCCACCATGCTATCAGTGATTTCAAGGTCAAAACCATGAAGTTTTTAAATGTAGTTGGCTATACCACTCTTCTCTAGCTTTTCCCAGACTTCCATCCTTTGCTTCCATTTTTCTGCTTCACCAATAGGTTCCTTCCTAATTCTTTCCCCACTATTTTTGTATTTTCAACGCTCACAATTCTCATAAACCCTGACTTTCGATAACCCTTCTCTAACCTTTGAAAACCCTGATGGCCACCTCTCTAATAATTGCCAATATGTCTTTCTTTATCCCCAAAATGGTAAAGAAAGAGAAAGAATTTGACCCAAGAATGTGTCAATGTGACACTGATAACCTCATCTGACTCCTTGGATAATTTAGTAGGTTTCCCTACTATGAGAAGATGAAAAATATGCATTTTTTTTAATACTATATTGAAAAGAATATAGCAGAGACATAGTGGAAAATAATAGATGGAAGGTGTGACAAAGGAAAAATGTCAAAATTTGTAATGGCATTCATGAATCCAATCATGCACTAAAATTTTTATTGATTCAAATAGAAATGGAGATGAAATTAATATGAGTGCCCTTCCTTAATTATTAACAAAGAAACAAAGTGATGTCATAAAATAAGTCATATGAAAAATTCAATTTCCTATAGGATTTTCTGCAAGCATAAGCAATTTCATATGAAAGAAAGGTGAATTTGGACCAAGCTTGAAAATGCATGATTGGCATATCTTCATAAAGTTAAGTTGTGTTCTTCTCTGTTTATAATATATTTGTAAAATTATATGTACCCTTTATTTTATTAGATTAAAAAATAATGAAATGATCAATTTATAATTATTGTAATACATGCTACCACTATCTCTCCCTAAGAACTTTGAAAATAATATCAAACAAGTGATATATGATCTTGGAAAATGCATGAGGTAAGTAGTGATATCTATTCAATTTTATGTATGTATTTATTATATTTATGATTTTTTTTTCTTTTTATGTAATATATCTCATTGTCTTGTATTTATATATTTTTGTATTTTGAATCTCTTGTAGGTGGTTATCATTTAAGGAAATCCATAAAAAAGATATTAAATATTGGAAGATAAGAATTCCTCATCTAATGTGTTAAATGCAAAAGTGTCTAGCTTCAATTTTTTTCAGTGGACAAGAACAATACCTCATACACCAAGTTGAGGAGATTGAGTTGTGTGGACATGTACAAACTAGGTCAATGTGGATGGTTGAGAGACACTTGAAATATTTTAAGGATTTGTTTGAAAAAGAGATTATCCTAAGGGTTCTATGGTAGAGGGATATATGGCATACCAAACTATGGTGTATGTTATTCAATATCTTCCTAGTCTTCTACCAAAGACCCATATAGATTGCTTTTGGGATCCTGGTCCCCAATTAAAAAATTAAAAGTAGAGTACTTGGTGGGGAAAGGTAGATTGAGAAAAGTGAGAGGTAATAAATTATAAGATATTATTGTAGTTAATACATTCTTAAACTACTAAATCAAATTGGTTGTAAGTCATATATTTATTTTTTGTATAGCTTTTCAAGAGGTGGGTTATGGAATAGTGTCACCATCTATGACATCTCTAGATCAATAGGACAAAGACAATTCCATTTAATGATTGTATGGAAAATACATGATGCCCCAAGGATAACACATTTGTGTGGTATGTTATGGTGAATTCAAGTTGCATGTGATAATTCTAATTATTAAAATTAACATATTTAATCAAGTTGTATCATTATCTTGTAGGTCTTCAAACAAAGGAAAAATTTGCATGTTCCCCAGTTCCTAGCCCAAAGATGAAATATCATCATTCAAAAAGTTTAGGAAAGAAAGTTTTTGATGAGTACAGGCACTTCCTCTATAGAAATCATAAGTATCGAACAACCAACAAACATATTTTTGATGGGGAAGGAGAGACTACATCAAAGACACAAAGAATGATACCTCACCTATGGAAGTTGGATTATAATAGAATTACTCATCAAGGTAATGGTGTTCCACATAATGGTTTATGTTTAGAATGTATATATTTCTATTATGTTTTGTTTGTTGATTGTGTAATTGATGATCATGAACGTCATCAAGGCATTACTAAGTGCCTTCCAAAGGGAATAAAATGTTATGCTAGACAATTTAGTAGGTTTCCCTACTATGAGAATCTACAAAATATGTGTTTGTTTTATACTATGCATAATGGAAAAATGTAATAGAGACATTGCGAAAAGTACTGGATGGAAGGCATGACCAAAAAAAAAAGGTCAAAATTTGTAGTGATGCTCATGCATCCAATTAGGGTATTTTTTAGTGGTGAATATTCGTAATTTTTGTAAATTTTAGAATTTTTTGCTAGTAATTTGGCTAATAATTTAAGATTTAATGCAACCTAAATCACCACATTTTTATTAAATTTAGTTCTAAAATATTCAAAATCACTCAATAATTTATTTTATTAAAAAAATTAAACTCAAAGATTTGCCACAATATTCGATACATGATTAGATTTGATTCATCTAAATATTATATATTATTGAAGAAATTATAATTAATTCACCAAAAATTATCATAATTATTAGTTTTTGATTAGGAAAACAGGTTTTACAAGGATCGTAAAACCCAAAGTTTTACAGTAGAAAACAACTTAAAGTAGAAAAGATAGAAAAAAAGCTGCCTCAAAAGGCCAGAAACAAAAAGGCCCGAAGCCTAAGAAACAAAGGCTAGGAATAGAGCCTGGGGGACAGACTAGTGTCCCTTCTTTTCTATTGCCTGCAGGGTTTCTGCAATTTCACTTTCCTTCTGGTTGGCCTCTTCCTCCTAGATCATGGGGAGGAAATGCATCTGGTCCCCCTGACTTTCCTGGATTCCAGTCTCTTTCTGAGGATCTTCTCGACTAGTTTCGTGCTCTGTACTCTGCTCCATGTTCCCCACAAGATTGACATTGGTCAGATAGTCCCCCAGATTAACAATGTTTTCATTCAAGGTATGGAGGGTATCCACAATCTGTTTAGTCACAATCTGGTGGATGGAATCCAGCCTTTGGACCTTCTGCTCGAGTCGGGTGATTCTGTCCTCCTGATTGTCTCTGGGGTCCTAGCTTCTATCTTTTTTCTGGTTGCCCACCTGGTCTTTACTACCTTTGGCCTCATGATCTTTGAAATCCCCACTGTTGTTGGTCTGGTTGGACCTATCCTTCAGAGTCTCAATTTTTTGAAAAAGCCACTTAATGGAGCAGAAATTGTCAATCAGGTTGTTCTTTGCATTGTTGAGAAAGTTGAAACCTGTTTCACAAACATTTTCAGAGAGAACCAGAAGAGTCAGGTCAAGGAGCTCATCATAGTGGGTGCTACTGTCGAGATCCCCCAACACTTGGATTTTAGCAGGTTCTCTAACAATGCCCATATTGACCCTATCCACATTGAAATTGCTCCAAGCTCTTCTCTTATTTTTCCTGATGGCCTCCCCCCCCTTTTCAACCATGATTTCTATCATCTCTTCTGGGAGCGAAATGGGGACTTCCAGGGGGGAGGTGGGCGTAGTAGGGCTGGGGGGAAAATCAGCATGGTCACTAAGATGATCATGGGTTGGGGTATGGTCCAATTCTCTTTTCTTGGGGTTATCCTAGGTTACCAAGGGGGTCACCTCCTTCTTGTCATTATTTTGTCCTTGTCTGCGACCAAATTCGCGTCCTCCGACTCCGTATCTGACTCATCACTAGACTCCTTAGGATGAGGGGAAGGGGGGTTAGGGGGAGGGCACTTGGGGCTCTTCCTACTAGGGAAGCAAGGAGAGGGATTGGCTTTTGGGGTTTCAGACTTGATAGATTTCACAACGCACACTTCCCCTGAATCTGAGCTGGTAGTGTCCTTCGAGGAGCCACCCAAAACCCCAATGGACTTGACTCTTGTTTGGGTTTTCAGAAACTCCAAAATGAGGAGCAGAAGACCTTCGTCAAGGGCGAGGTTCTTGACAGGACATTTCTTGTAACTCTCTATATTCTTAGTCATAGAAGTATAAATATAGAAAGGAAAGGAGATTTTCACTTTATGTCTAAAATGATTAAGTAGAACAAAATGATGGGTCCTAACTCTATCAAACTTGGGCTCCAAAGTGAAATAATCTATGATCATCCTTAGAACATGCCCCCAGATCTTCTTGATGGACTCAATGTCATTGTAGGTGTCAATCTTTACCAATTTGGTTTTCTCCTTGTCATTCTTGATGAAAGCGTTGACAACATTGGCGAACATCTTCTTATCCTTGAAGAAGCTCATGCCTTCCTGGGAGAAGCCTGTCACCTTCACAATGAGACCCTCTGTGATTTGGTAGGAGCCACCATCAATTTTGACCTTTCCGTTGTGCTAGGTTTCAACCATAATCTTGGTAACCCCCGCATCAAAACCATGGAGCCTCTCCATGAAGCTGGTTATGCCGCCCTTCTGGAGTTTTTTCCAAACCTTCCCTTTTTCTTTCCAGCTCTCCGTTTCTCCCCATGGCTCTCTTCTAATCCTTTCTCCCACCATTGCGATATTATTCCTCTCTAACCCTAAACCCTTAATAGAATTACAAAGCTCAAAGATGAAAAAATCGCTAAGGATGAGAGCTTTAATGCGCATGTTATTGGGTTTAACTCTGGCTTTCTTCTATTCGTGTAATCTGTACATGTTATTATGAAATGGTGGGGGTTTTGCATAACTCCAAATGATTCCCTTTTTAGAACATGATTTAGCATGTCTCATCATCATAAAAAGATTTTGAGTTGGTACCTTGAATTTTCTCCTTTCGGATGAGCTTCATAGCCACCATCGAAAAATGATTATTGTTTCCCCATGTCATCACCGAATTGAATGTGACCACTGCATTTGCGAACCAATCAGCAACCACGTTAGCTTCATGGTAGACATGGTTAACATGGTAATTTTTAAATTTTCTCAAGTCCATTTTTAGGTCCTCGATTATGCTTTCAGTGGTCCGCGATGGTTTGGTTACTCGTAAAATACAATTTATTATATTTAGGGAGTCTCCTTCAAGCCACAGTTGTTCAATCCCTGAGTCTAGGGCTAGCTTAATAGTGAGTCTAGCCGCACTGGCTTCAGCCAAATGGTTAGTTTGGTGACCAATAGGGGAGGAGATAGCAGCAATGCCCCTTCCCAAGCTGTTTCTTATGATTCCACCACAGCCGGCGGGACCAGGGTTCCCCTTAGCCACCCCATCGAAATTGGCTTTATGCCAGTTTTCAGGGGGGAAGGACCAAGTAGCTTGTTGTCTTCTTTTGATCTTGTCTTCTTTCTTAGTCTTAGTTTTCCCTCTGTCCTTTATGTTTCCATCTCTAGTTGTGGAATAGTTCTCTTTCATGAGGCCATCAATTTTCTCTGCTATAATACCCTCAGGAGCTTCTCTGTCTCTAAATATCTTGTTGTTACGCTCCTTCTAGATTCCCCAGCAAAAGTGTGGGATAAATCATAATTATTAGTTACTTTAGGGATATATTACCATTATTTAGTTTTCACTATTGATTTAAACTATAATGTAATTATCCTCATAATTTCCATGAGATAAAATATGTTCAATTTTGATTTGTAATATTCCATGATGATTAGAGAACTTCCTACTATTATTGAGATTTGCCAATATTTTCTCCTCAAAAATTATGATTCCAAAATAATTGCCAATGTAAATAATATTTAAAATTAAAAAATTAAGGGATTGCTGATAAAAATAAATTTTTTTTTCAAAATAATGAAAGATTCACCAATAATTTATATCTTTTCCTAAAGGGGGCTTTCTTAAAGTTTACCCTACATCCAATCATGCACTAAAAAATTTTAGTGAATAAAAAAGAAATGGAGACCAGATTAATATGAGTTCCCTTCCTTGGTTATTAATGGAGCAATAAAGTGATGCCATAAAAGAAGTCATACAAGAAACTCAATTTCTTGTGGGATTTGTTGCAAACACAAGCAATCTCATATCAAAGAAAGGTGAATGTAGGCCAAGGTTTGAAATGTTTGAAATGTATGATTGGCATACCTTCATCAAGGTAAGTCACATTCTTCTCTATTTATAATATATTTATAAAATTACATGTACTTTTCATTGTATTATGTTAGAAAAATAATGAAATGACCAATTTATAATTATTGCAATATGTGCTACCTATATCTCTCCTTGAGAAATTTGATAATAATATCAAACAAGTGATATATTATCTTAGAAAATACATGAGGTAATTAGTGATATTTGTTCAATTTGATGTATATATTTATTATATTCATGATAATTTTTGTCTTGTTATCTAATATATATCATTGACTCGTATTTATACATTTTCATGTTTTGAATCTCTTGTAGGTGGTTGTCATCTATGGGAATCCATAAAAATGATATATAATATTTGAAGAATTCCTCATTTAATATGTTAAATGTAGAAGTGTCTAGCTTCATATTTTTTTTTAATACACAAGAACACTACCTCATACACCAAGTTGAGGAGATTGAATTGTGTGGACCTATACAGACTATGTCAATGCAGATGTTTGAGAGGCACTTGAAGTTTTTGAAGGCTTTGGTTTGACAAAGAGCATCATGCCCTAATGTTAGAGGGATATATGGTATACCAAAATATGGTGTACATTACTTAATATCATCTTAATATTGTAGTAAAAGATCCATATAGATTGCATTTGGGATCTCGGTCCCCATTAAAAAACTTAAAGGGGAGTACTTGGTGGGGAAAGATAGATTGAGGAAAGTGAGAGGTAATAAATTATAAGATATCATTGTAGTCAATACATTCTTAATCTTCTTAAAAAATTGGTTGTAGGTGTTGGCAATATGGTTGGGTAGATGTGGTAGTATTTTCATTTATGACAACATACATATTTCGGTATTTCATTATTTAATCAGTGTTAGAAAATTTTCTAAGTATTGGATAGTTTTTAGTAGCACAAAGATACTTTTTGTATGTATGGACAATAGAGTTCAAGTTAGCTCTTACACAATTGAGGAAATATTGATGATAGTATCATGATGATGTATGTTAATGTGCAGGTCTATACAGATAGTATGATAGTAGTTATGGAGGAATTGCCAATACAGTTATTTAAAAGAGAAGAACATAGCACATTAGTAAATTAAATTGTATGACTTAAGGAATAATTTTGGTAACAAAATAATTACTTAATCATGATGGGTTAACCCTGAAGTCATTTTATAATTATCCAAACGTGTGGAAGCTATAAAGCTATATGATCAAGAATTTTGTTAGATTACAAGGTATAAGTAAAGATATGCGATATTCGTATGATGTGAGATCTAGTGTCTGATTAGAGGATTTACAAAGTATAGTAGTGAGATAATATTGTATGTATATCTATTCTTGTAAAGAAACTTATTTGCATATTTCATACTAGGATAGTGGGCTCTTCTTTCATGCATTGTATTTGTCGCAACAACTCCTAATAGGGTTGATGCTTTTAATAGGGCCTAGTCCTCTAGCAAGGACTCAAGACATTATATGTATTTGATAGACTTCTAATAGGGCCAATATCCTTAACAGGATTCTTTTGTTTAGTGGATCATCTTTTGGGTATTGTCCCCACCAGGGTTTTCCTTGGGTTAGGGTTTCTGTAATAAATAAATAATGGTGTTATGAGTTCTTTATGTGTATGGTTTTATTTACTATTAAATATATTTGGTCTACTTTCTTATGCAAGTTATAAAGTAATTAACAATATCTAGTTGTGGAAAACAATTTGTAGAATACTGATTCACCCAACCCCCCGCCCCAACTCTTAGTATTATCTATTTATAACTATTGGTATCAAAGCATAGTTATTTCAAAGAGGCTTAAAAACTTGAGTATGATCCCTATGGATTTGGAACAGTTGAAGAGAAACCTTGAAGAAGCTCTTGAGAAAATTGATCTTCTTACAAAAGAAAGAGATAACCTAAAAGATAGGTACGAGGATGTAAAAGTGTACATTGGCAAGCTAAAAGATAAGATTGATGATCTAAGATCTAGAAATGAATCAAAAGAGTAGACTAATGACAATGATTAAATATGAACCCTCAAGAAAGAAAATGAGATCCTAAAACATGAATTAAAAATTGTTGAGCTTAAGTTGAGTCTTAAGAAAGATGATAGCAAAATCGAACTTGATCTGAAATCTAAAAAATGTGGATCTAAGAACTCAATTGAATCAAGTAATATATAAAATAGATTCTATTAAGATAAAACATGAAAAATTAGACAAGTACAAAAATATTGTGAAAGGAGATTTGACATAAGCTAAACAATGGTTAGAGAAGCTTTATTCCAGCAGTGAGAAAATTGATGAACAACTATTTTATCAAAGACCTTCTTATGATAGAACATTCCTTGGATATCTTATTAGAGAAAACTCAACCAATAAAACTAAAGTTAGAAAAGAACCTAATCAAGTTGTTGAGTCCCCTAAATAAACTAATCTAAGTAAGATTGAGTCAAGCACACCTATTGAAATATCTAAAGAAGTTGAACAAGTTAATCTATCTAAGAATCATGATGAATCTAAGACAATAAAGCAAGTTGAAGCACCTAAGGAAGCTAGATATGAATTTAGAGGTAGATGTTTTATATGCAATGAAGTTAGTTATATATAGAGATATTGCACATGTAAGTCTTTTAAACCTATTACTAATTTCTATTTTTATAATTTTGATGGTTATGGATTGAATAGGAAGAAAATAGGACCTATCCTCAACCCAAATTCCCAAAAGGAATGATCCAAAATGATTAACCACAAGGAAGTGATCAATGCACAAATAGATCAACCAATGGAGAATAGGAAGAAAGGAAAAGATCCTCTAATATTTGGTATGGAAAAGTATGTACTTGAAATCTGAAATGAATGGAAGACAAATACTAACCTCAAAATAGGGAAAATCTAGAAAATGCTGATTTCTGATGTCTGTGTTCAATTTTGGGGAATTCTACAACCTATTCTAGATTGGAAATGTTGAGATAGAGAAAACCTAGAGAAATTTTGTCCTTTTGAATGTAGGTTGACCTTGACCCAGATAGAGGGGCATAATCTTACCCTAGGGCACAATTGTGCCCCAAAAAGTTGACCTTGAGCTGCACAACTTTGACAAAAATTCTATTCATGAATCCTACAAGTTCGATAAAAAGGTATCTAAATCTACACTTCAATTCATCATTCCACACCTATATCTATAAGAAAAATGTTTTTTTTGTTTGGATTAGGGGTTTTCCTTGGTCAAACCCTGGTTTGGAATCAACCTTAATAATGAAATTGAAATAAGGAATGCTAGCAAGTAGTAGAAGTAAATCTAACAATGAAGCTATGATACTCAATAGAGATGCAATTGTATTTGAAATATAAACAATTATATTGATATGAAAGCTTGACAATAACATTAGCAAATGTTAATCAAAACCTCCATGATTGTATGCTTGGAATCCACCTTGATAGAAGAATGAATAGATCTTGAAGATGAACAAAGGATCTTGAAGGAAGATCACACCACCTTGATGGTTAGATCTAGGGTTTAAATGATAAATCTTGAATGCTTGAACCAAATCCCTTCAAAGGCTTGAATGCTTCAATCCTTGATCTTCAATGGAAAAATTGAATGCTTGAATGATAGAATTCTTCATAATGGATTGTCTAATATAATATCTCCTTAAAAAAAGTAGGTAATCATTCATAAATTTTCTCATAGTCTATAGATCTCAAAATGAGGGAATAAGGCTTCCTTATATAGAAATCTAGGGAACAAACTTCTAAAGAAGGCTGACATAGGAGAATTATGTCCCAATTAACCTTAACCCCTAGAAATGGACTTGGATTAAATGCAATTTAAGAGTCCACCATTTTGAAACTCAAAATAGTCAACTAGAAGCAAGAAAATATAACTTTCTGAAGCTCGATATCTCAAAACTCCCAAAACTTGAAAATTGGAGCTAGGGTAAGGGATGAGGTCAACCCTTCCCTAGGTTAGGGTTGATGTCATCCTTGACCTAGTTAGGGTCTAGGTTGACCTTGACCTAGAAAGTCAAAGTTCTCAGTTTCATAGAGAAAGTTGTTAGAAATAAGCTAGAAATAGAGAGAGAAGTAAAATAGGGAAAAAATAGCCAAATCCATGCGTAGACCTATTCAAGGCACTTGAAATGACCCCAAACTACTTACCCAAATGGCCAAATACTCTTATCATAGAAGTGCTTCCATTTTAGGGTGATACATTTAGCCCCAACTTTAGCAAGAGTATGAAATTGATGAAAGCTCTTGGTAAAGGAGAAGAAAGAAGAGATCCAAGTGAATTCACCATGAGATAAAATAACACCTAACCTAGGACACAAGCCCCCAAACTAAGGATTCTAACTCAACATACACACGTGAGAGTGTGAAAAAAGAAAAAGAAAAACTTAAACAACACAAAATAAACCCAAATCAACTAGCAAAAGAAACCTTTCTTAGAAATATTTCTCATACTAATATCATATATGGAAAGCTATCATAAAAGCATAAATGATTACATAAGAAAGACAAGAGCAACACTATAAATAACATAACTTCATGATATAGTCCTATTAACATGAAAGTGAAAAAGAAAGAAAGGAAGAAGTGATTACCTTGCCTAGTAAGATGCCCACCTTATTGTGAATTACCAAAAGAGAGGGAGAGCGAAATAGGTGGCCAAACCTGAAAGTTCACCCAAAAAATGTGCTTGCAATTGTAATGCATCTTCTTAAGGCTTCTAGAATATTCATAGATCCACCTTGTATCACTACGAATATGGAATGCATGTCTCCTTAGGATTTAGCAACTTATGTTTGTTACTTTTAGAAGATTTAGTATACTGAAAATTGAAAAATGCATATCCCTTAAGGATTTAACAACTTATGTGCATTGTTACCTTCATAGGATTTAGCATATAATAAAATTGGAAAATGTGTGTCTCTTCAGGATTTAGCAACTTATGTGTGTTACCTTCTGAGATTTAGCATATAAATAAATAATTATAGTACAAGGGAGACCCTATATATTCCCCCCTCCTTAGTGTGGCTATCTTTTAGACATGATAAGGAAGAGGAAGATGATATCTACTTCACAAGGCAAGGATATATCTTGTTGAACAACAATGTATACCATATTTTTAATGAGGGATATTGACCCCTACATCCAACAGTATAAATAATCATGAAAAGGATATGTCATTTATGGAATAAGGATCCTCAAAGAAAGAGATCTTATCAAAAATACCCTCACCATAGAGGAGTAATTTTAGATAAAATATCAACTTTCAAAGATAAACCAAATGGGAAAAAAGATTCAATCACCAAGCTTCTTATAAAGAAAAGGAAAAGGAATCTTTGGATTGAGGAAAATAACTCTATACCAAAGCAATGGTAAGAGTTCATAAAGAGCATAATTTACAATATAGAGAAGAGGTGATGACCTAGGACAATAACCTCTTATATAAAAAGATTATCCATAGTCAAAACATCTATCAATATGAAAAAATAATATTGTGATATAAATAAGTACTTCTAAGCTAAGGAAAGTAGTTCCCTAGAGAAAGAAAAAAAGGGAGAACCTTGCCCCTTGAGGGGGAAGACAAGGGATATCTTTAATAGGTTCTATGAATGATTATAAACATTATCATAGAAATATAGGAAGAAATAGTACCAATTAATCCCAATAAAAGGCTTAATGGATCCTAGGAGACTAGATGAAAATATACCTCTTGCCCCCTAGTCTAGAGACAAGAGGAGAATAAATCTATATTATATTAGAAGGAGGGAAATCCCCTATATCAAAATTATGAAGTAATTTTAAAACTATAGGAGAGTGAGATATAATTCCTAAAGCAGCTCATTCATGAACATACAATTTGAAATGTCTACAATCAACTTGTAAGTGCATATTACGATAATGAAAAGGAAATTTTTGCTTGGATAATGCATATTTCAATATAGGTTTAAAGATTTCTTTTTTGGAATTCATTAATTCAACATACACATGTTTAGCCATGACCTCTTGACAAATATCAGAGTTATCCAAGGTAGGTGTAGGGAGAAGTTTATGAAGAGGAGGACAATGATTAACATCACCTTCCTTAACTTGAGATTTCAAACAACCAACACCATGAAAATCTAGTTTAGAGGGTATATGAACTGGATACTTAATACCATGTTCATTAACATTAAGCCCTAAACCTTTATAGCCTTGTCTAGTTATCAAATTATATCATATAGTTCGCATATCATGTAAAGCTTCTACATAAGGTGATTTTTTATCATTCTCATAAGTAAAGGTTGTATAATGTGGAATAATAGGTTTGGAAGAAGTGTATTTACCCTTTCCTTTAATATCATCATGAATTAGAGGAGAAGTTAAATCAAAGAAATTATGCACATTTGCATCCTAAACTATAGCTTGAATTCCATCATAAGCATGGGAAAAAGGAGGATTAATGAATGGAGAATTAGGCATCAGATTAGGAATAATAGGATTCAAATTAGGAAGATTAAGAGATGGTGTATCATCTACCAAATCCTTTACATAATCCAAAAGATTAATAACTCTACCACATGAATCTCTAAGGAAAGTTTTGAACGTAGGAAGATTAACATCGGTTAAATTTACAAAAGCATAAGTGGGAATAAAATGAATGATACTCTCATAAACATCATAATTATGGTAAAGAGATGCTAAAAAGAAGGGTAATAAGGAACATAGTAACACATCAAAGCATCTTCATAATCTTCATAGTAAATGAAATGCAAGAAATGTTTTTTGTATTTTATTGAATATATAGATTTTTTTTGTATTTTTTAATTTAAAATGCAAGAGCATAAACTAAATCTAATCTTAATGCAAGAAAAGACCTAACAACCATGAAATTTTTCACCACAAAACACAATAGGGAACCTAATTCCACTAAAAATAAGGGGTAAACATGTCAGTTTCATGAAAATGAGTAGGAAGAAAATAGGTCCTATCCTTGACCTGAATTCCCAAAAGGAATGATCCAAATTGATTAACCACAAGGAAGTGACTAATGCACAAATGGATCAAGCAATGGAGAATAGGAAGACAGAAAGAGATCTTATAATATTTGGTATGGAAAAGTATGTACTTGAAATCTGAAATTATATAAGACAAATACTAACCTCAAAATAGGCAAAGTATGGAAAATGCTGATTTCTGATGTTTGTGTTCAATTTCAGGGAATTCTACAACCTATTTTTTACTAGAAATGTTGAGATGGAGAAAACCCAAAAAAAATTCCTTTTAAATGTAGGTCAACCTTGACCCAAATAGAGGGGCTCAATCTTACCTTGGGGCACAATTGTGCCCCAAAATTTTGATCTTGACCTACATAGCTCTAAAAAAAATTTTGTTCATGGATCCTCCAAGTTTGACAAAAAGGGTATTCAAATCTGCCCTATAATTCATTGTTCCACACCTGTATCTGCAAGAAAAATGGTTTTATTGTTTGTATGAGGGGTTTGCCTTGGTCAAACCCTGGTTTGGAATCAACCTTAATAATGGAATTCAAATAAGGAATGCTAGCAAGTAGTAGAAGTAAATCTAACAATGAAGCTTTGATACTCAATAGATATGCAATTGTATGTGGAATTTAAAATTATATTGATATGAAAACTTGAACATAACATTAGCAAATGTGAATCAAAACTTCCATGATTGTATTATTGGAATCCACCTTGATAGAAGAATGAATAGATCTTGAAGATGAAAAAAGGATCTTGAAAGAAGATCACACCACCATGATGATTAGATCTAGGGTTTAAATGATAAATCTTGAATGCTTGAACCAAATCCATTCAAAGGCTTGAATGCTTCAATCCTTGATCTTCAATAGAAAAATTGAATGATTGAATGATTGAATGCTTGATAATGGATCATTCGATATAATATCTCCTTACCAAAAGTAGGTAGTCACTCATAAATTTTCTCATAGTCCATAGATCTCAAAATGAGGGAAGAAGGCTTCCTTCTATAGAAATCTAGGGCACAAACTTCTAGAGAAGGCTAAAATAGGAGCATTAAATTTCAATTAACCTTAACCCCTAGAAATGGACTTAGATTAAATGAAATTTAAGAGTCCACCATTCCAAAACTTGAAATAGCTAACCTAATAGTGGGTAAATGAAACTTTTTGAAGCCCGATATCTTGAAACTCTTGAAACTTGGAAATTGGACCTGGGGTTAGGGATGAGGTCAACCCTACTCTAGGTCAAGGTTAAGGTCATACTTGACCTAGGTTAGGGTTGAGGTTAACCTTGACCTAAAAGGTTAGCCTTCACCTAGAATGTCAAAGTCCTCAATTTTATAGAGAAAGTTGTTAGAAATAGGCTAGAAAGAGAGAGAGAGAGAGAGAGAGAGAGAGAGAGAGAGAGAGAGAGAGAGAGAGAATAGGGGGAAAACAACCAAATCCATGCAAAGACCTAATCAAGGTGCTTGACATGACCCAATACCACTTACTTGAAAGGATAAACACTCTTAACATGGAAGTTCTTCCATTTTAAGATGATACATGAACACAAAGCAGTACATTGTAAGAAACCTAAGTTTGATAGTAATAACACAAATAGTAGACTATTTAGGGATACTAACCCTACAATAAATGAGAGAAGGAGATTAGAAAGTAGATATAATGATGGGGAGAAATATAATGGTGAAAGGAAACAAGCTATATGTTACAAATGTAACAATCCTAGATATACTGCAAGGAACTGTAGATCACCTGATAGTTAGGATGGAACCAATTAGAGAAGGAATGCAACTGTATGTTAGTTATGCAATAACTTTGGGCACACAAAAATATTTTTTAGAATGTAGAGAAGGAAATTTAGTAGGAATCCAAATCACAAAGGGAACAATAATAGAAATGATGGAAGAAATAATAGTGGCAGTGATTGCAATCATAAGGAAGCACTTAAAGAGCATATTGATGAATTCAAGGAAGCATTTGTGAAAGATATTAATCTAGAAATTTTTGATGTAGCTTTAGAAGAGTAGTATTTTGATGCACCTAATGGAAGATTAAAGTTAGCAGTTGTATGTGATTGATCCTATTTGAATTAAGAATTTCTAGTAGAAATAGAGTGTCAATTGATCAGAATTGATAGTAGAGAGTGGATTATAAGTTGTGAAGTCAATAGAGGCAAGAAGACATAGTGATGAAGCTATGGTAAAGTACACAAGTCTTTGTATGATCATAGTAAGTTGTACAAAAGAAATCAAGTTTACTGGTAATCAGTAACAACTCTTGAAAATAAAGTAGATACACATTTAATGTGGAGTCAAATTTCAAATGATTTAAAGATTGCAAACAAGATATTTAGTACCATTTGAATATATAAAGCATTTGGAAGAATTTGTGAGTGATTTGACAGTGAATTAAGAGAAAAGTGAAGCATTTGAAGTGTGAAGTTGCATAAGCCTCAATACATGATAACTAAGGTATTTTATGAAGCTTTCAATTGGAATTTTTAGTATAGACAATTAGCATTATAGAAAACTAGTTAGTATTTGATGTTAGTGAGAGATCTAGGTATAATTTCAAGAAGCACCCATTTGTGTCACTTAGTGATGATACTTTGGAAGTGTTTTCTCAAATCTTGCCTAATGTACTTCACATAGAAGACGTTATAAGCTACATGCATTGCAAATATGAGAGTATTGGTGATGAAGATATTCACAAGGATTTAGGAGTTATGTGCAATGAAAACCTAACCCTAAAACCTATGTATGGATACTTGAATGAACTAAACCTGATTAAATATATGTTTTATATGAAATTTGACAATCATGAGTAGAATGGTATTATCCTAAGTAGAGTTCATGAAGAAAATTTTTGGGTAGATAATATACTTTTTATAATTGATAATGACATAATTCATAAGGTTGTAGGTTTAAGAAATGAAGGTTTTAATCTTGTGAATTATAGGAAGATTGTTGAAACAAACTTAAAGACAAATTTTGATGGAAGGAACATGAGAATTGATCTAATTAAGGAAATTGGAGTTAGAGTGCTAAGAAATATTATAGGATATAAGCTAAATCATAGTTCAAGGGTAAATTCTATGTTAGCATGATTTTTACATACAACATATGTGGTGGTAGTTGAAAATTCTAAGGTAAATATGTGCGAGATTGTCAAAGTCAAATTGTTAGATAACATTTTCAAATTGAAGAAATATAAGAATGTAGTCTTTAGATTTGAATATTTATTGACACATCTTATTTTCTATGCAACCAAAAAATTTCTCAGAATAAAAAACTAGGATAGTAATGAATGTACTATGAAGATGGTCACCTAGGGCTACAAGGCCATACTTGAAGATGTCAGAGATAGAGATATTGATAGGATGATGAAGAGTTTTCAAGTGGAAATAAAGAAAAGATACATGATCCCTCTTGTTATGGTAGAGAAATACAAAGATGAAATATGTTTTATGTTAGAGACTAACACAACTTGTATGGAGGCAGTTGAACCCAAATTAAAGTTTATTGAACCAATGGGCTATGAAATGAGTGAATATCTCATAGAAGGATATGAAAATAGTACAATGCAATCAGAGAAAGATTCAAAATGTCCTATATGGGGAATATATGTTGAGAAGATGAAGGAAAATCATTCTAAACTTCATAACAAAGAAATCAAGAAGAATGTGGAGAAAAATATAGAATCAATTCTAAAGAAATGAAGCATGACAGGACAAGAGTTTGATGAGATCAAAGGTATAGCCTTGAAAGTGAAGGCTAGTGGGAAAATAGAGGTATTGGTAACTACTCCTATTTCCATTTCAACACCTTCTAAGGAAGAGACAGTAGTAGGATCTACTACATAGATACCTACTATACCTTATGTAGTAGTTGTAGTTCAACTAGTCAAGGGTCATCAAAAGAGGAAACTTGATGAAGATGTGATTATAACATCTATGCAAAGGAATTCTGAAAGATTAGTGAAGTTCAAGAAAGAACTTACACCATCTCCTAAGAAGAGAACAAAGAAAACCACCAGTGGACTAGGACAGAGAAGAAAGACACTATAGATTAGTGATTTTGAAGAGTTTGATGAAGAGACTAAAGACAAAATAGTGGAATAGGTAGTTGGAGAAAGAAGAACTTCAACTGGTAAGAAATCCTAGAAACCCAAGGTTGAGAATTTGAATATGAAAATTATTAATAATGATTTTTTTTTTCAAGTGAATAAGTATTATATTTTTTACAATAACATGGATAGAATACAATTAGAAGATGCTATAGTGAGGAACATGATTTTGAGAAATAAGAGGTTTGATAGTGTTTAGAATAAGATACCAAAAGATTTGTATAATAGGCTAATAAATAGAAAGAAAAGAGTAATAGAAGAAGATACAAAAATTAGAGAAAATATGATTAAGTAATTGTGCAAAGTTAGCACTGATGAGGATAATAAAAGAATTTTGAAAGATATTGAACCCTTGTTGTAGAATAAAAGAAGGTAAATTCCTCTTATCGGAGGCAACTATGAAGAGGTAAAGAAGGAAACAAAGGAAACCATAGTTAAGTATATGACTTCCATGCCTAAGGCCACTAAGGAAAGTGTACTGTCAGAGACAACAAGTCCTATGTATGTTGAGGCTAGTACACCTAATGATGATGAAGAAGAGGTTGAGGAAACTCAAGAAACTAATTCACCTCCTCACATAGTTATTGGGACTGTATCTAGGAAAGTGGATGGTACTCATATAACTATTGATGCTAAAGAGAATCCTTTTATAGGATATGGGACCAACATTGTCGATAATATTACTGCCTACTACAACTTTGATAAAGAGGATAATGAGGAAGAAATCAAAAGGAAATCCAAAGAGGAATAAATGAAGAGAGTATAACAAGAAAAAAGAAACAAAAAGGATTGAAGATGAGAAGAGGAAAGTAAAATAAGAAAGGGAAAGAAAAGAAGAAGAAAAGAAAAATAAGGATCTAAAAAGGAAAGAGATAGAAATGAAGAGAATAGAAGAAGAGAAAAGAATATAAGAAGAGAGAAAGAAAGATAAGGAAGAAAGATTGAGAGAAGAAGAAAATAAGAAGAAGAGGCAAGAGGAAGAAAATAAAAGTCATAAATTAAAGGCAGTCTCACTTATTGTAGTAGCTGCCCCAACACCAACAACATCTAATGACGATGACAATAAAAAAGGTCTAATGAGTTCTTTGCACAAATTACTGGAGAAGAATAAGTTAGTAAATACTTTGGAGAGAAACCTAGTAGAAGTTATGGAATGGATGTAGAAGATAGCGCATACCACTATTACAAAACCTGATATCTAGAAGAAGGAAAAATAATAATAAGATCATTTGATGCAAAGTTCACCACCTTGTTTGATATTGCTTCAATACAAGCATAGACCAAGCATGATGCATCACTATTTGACACAATATGCACTAATGTTAGGAATGATTTGCAAACTCTGAATATTTTCATAAAAGAGCTAAGGAAGAGTATAGATAAAGGAAATAATTTGTATGGACAATGTGCATTTTCATATAATTACTTGATAGATTTTGATGAATAAATCGAAGGCCAAATGAGTGAGCTTCAAATGCTCACTATTAGATATTGGAGTAGAGACGGAAAAAATTCACAATGTTATCAAAGACATTAAACCTAATAAGGAGAAGGTAATTAGGAGATTCTCTATCCTTAGAGAATATTTGTCACCAAATATTAGCATTTTGCAGAGGCAATTGGAGGACTGTTTAGCAGCTAAGGCATCCTATGGAAAATTTGCCTATATTGACCTAAGCACAGTTGAAGTGGCATCTTATGCACTTTGCATACTCATTAGTATTTTAGATACTATTAAAGAGAATTGGAAAAAGATCTTGAAAAGAAAAAACTTGGTTTTACAAATTGTATATCTAGAATTTCAAGTTGAACAATGAAAGCTAACCCAATTTTGTCTTATTGTTTTTGTCACCTTTTTCATTGATGTCCAAGAGGGAGAAAATTGTAAAGGAAAATTGTCTAGAAGATACACATACATGTAAGGTGGAACTTAGCTATGTATGTAGGAAACCATTGCAAAGGAGTGATAAGAAATGTAATGATCCATCAAAACACGAATAAAATTTTGAAGTTTTGAAGGCCAAAGTTTGAGTAGCTATTTTTGTATTATTTTTTTGTATGACATCATTTTGGGACTTAGCCAATTTTCCCAAATGTTTCCATCAATGCCAAAGGGTGAGATTGTTAGCAATATGGCTAGCTAGATGTGGTAGTGTTTTCATTTATGAAAACATACATATTTTAGTATTTCATTATGTAATCAGTGTTAGAAAATTGTCTAAGTATTGGACAATTTGTAACAACACAAAGATACTTTCTATATGTATGGATGACACAGTTTGAGTTATCTCTTGCAAAGTTGAGGAATGGTTGATGATGGTATCTTGATGACATATGTCAGTGTGTATGTTTGTATAAATAGTATGGCATTAGTTATAAAGGAATTACCAGTACAGGTAATTAACAAATAAGAATAGAGTACGTCAGTAAATTGAATTGTACTACTTAAAGAATTATTTTAGTACCAAAATAATTATTTAATCATAATGGGCCAATATCCTAGATGTTAACCCTGAAGTCATTTTATAATTATTCAACCATGTGAAAGCTGTAAAGTCGACTAATCAAGAGCTTTGTTAGATTGCAAGGTATAAGTAAAGATCATATCTTGCATAGCTAAGGGGAAGTGTACAAGTGATGTAAACTATTGTGACAAATGTTTATATTATATGCAAGCTTTGTATGATATGAGATTTGGTATTCGATCAGAGTATTCACAAAGTACAATAGTGAGATAGTATTGTATGTATATCTATTATTACAAAGAAACTTATTTGTATATTTCATGTTAGGGCATCAGGCTCTTCTTGCATACATTATATTTGTCCTACGAAATCCTAATAGGGTTGAAGAAAATCCTAATAGTGTTGAGACTTTTAACAGGGCCTAGTCCTCTAACAAGGACTTGAGACACTATATATATTTGATAGACTTCTAATAGGGTCAATATTCTTAACAAGATTCTTTTGTTTAGTGGATCATCTTGTGAGTATCATTCCCATTGAGGTTTTTACTTGGCCAGGGTTTCTCTAGTTAATAAATAATGATGTTATTAATTCTTTATGTATATGGTTTTATTTACTATTCAAAATTGTTTGTTTACTTTCTTACTTAGATTATAAACTAATTAACAATATCTAGTTGTGGGAAAATGTTTGTAGAATACTAATTCACTCTCCCCCCCAAGTACTATCTATTTCTAACAGTAGGTCTTCTACTTATTTTTTAATAGCTTCTCAAGAATTTGATGCACTAAATTTGTATAATGCAAACAATGAAAGATTGGATGATGATATAGATTGAATAATGTCAACATTTGGGCACACATTAACATGGAACAATGTGTCTTCATTGGTTAAAGAAGATCAATGTAATAAACATTCCAATATTACATAAAGGGAAATAGATTTAGCATGTGGTTTAATATATTTCTAGGTTCATATTATTTTTTTAATCACTCATAGGTTTATCAACTCATGATTCAAAATAATTTTAAGATGTTTAACATATTATTGCAGGTGAAATACCACAAGGCTATGTTGTGAAATGGTTATTAATTTTGCATCAAAATGTTGGATGACATGAAGAAAACTTTTGATTTTGGAATAAGTGCAATTTTCCATGTGAGTAATATTTCATCTAGGACTTACATCCTTGAGAGCCTCAAAAATGATACTACGACATCTTGGATTATATACTTGAGTTTGAATTTAATTCCTCAAAATTATTTCTCTTCATCATCAAATGGTATAGGTTACAACTTAATCCAAATTATCATAATAGAACTATTATTGAACATGATGATGGATTTTCAATGATTAATACAAGGTTATTTGAGCCATTTGAGGATGAGTCCTATGTTCTTTCAAGATAATATGTGAATGTATTTAATTCAGAGGTTTCACATAAATTAGGTTGGTCTTTTTTTATTAAACATGATCCAAGAGGAAAACTAGTAAAGTGTAATGTGATGGAAGAAGAAGATACCAAGGAAGAAGTAGGAGACAATGTAGATAATGGTAGTAATTGAGAGTTAGTTGATGATGTTCTTGAAGAAGAAGATGAAGTTGATGATGATGGTGATTTTGTTGTTGTTGTTGCTGATGATGATAATGATGATGTTTATGTTAATGATGATGATTATGATGATAATGAAAATAATGATGATGATGATGATGATGATGTGGAGGACGGTGATGACAATGATGGTGGTGATGATGTTGATGATAAAAATGATCATGATGATGAGATGGATGAAGAAGAAGATCAATGCCATGAATGAAATGTGCATTTATGTGATGAAGGGTGCTCCTCTTAATACCACAAACACAAAATAGAAACAAAGAAATAACAACAATTTGTGCGAACAAAATATGGTCTTTTTATTATTGTTGCAAATACAAAATTACATAATTTTAAAATACAATATGAAAAACCACATGGGTTCCTTCCTTACAATGATTTACAACATAGATCTATGAACTATCACCCATAGTCATTCTAGACAATGTGTTGAAATTCCTTAAATAGGTATTTTTACACCGCCAAGGTAGTTTCTAGACATGAAACCTTAACCCTTGAGATCGACTAACTCTTAAATTACTTATAAAGTCGGCTCGATACATTTTTGACACTTATTTTGGAAATTTTGAATGAACCGTCTTTGGAAGGCCATAATTTCTAAATAATTACACTGATTGGCTATTATAACCACTTTTAAGAATCCACAACTTCTGATCTATCAAGCTCAACATAAGCAAGCTCCAATCAACCCGATTTTGGAGCCCATCTAGGGCCTCTAAGGTCTTCAACGATGAGCTTAAAGTTTTAATACTAAAATTTCACACAAAAAATACACAATAACTCCATGAATACTCATTATATGGCATTGATTCTCAATTGGTAGGCTGATATATCCAAGATGAACATCCACCTCTAAAATTAGGACATTCTAAGCTTGTATGATTGACTTACTAAGTAGCAAGCCTCTAGAAAAAACAACTTTGCACTAAGACAAAATTTATTCTAAAAAAAAAAAAAAAGGAAACATTTTTATTTTTGGTGATGTAAGATTTCTTAGACCTAGGATGCTCCTGCATCATTAAGTGATCAATGCATATGCTATTTAATATTGGTTTCTTGATAGAAATGTACAATTATGCAATCAATGCTTAATTTGATTAATTCATGAGGTACCTTTTAATCTTTTTAATTTATATGTGATGCTTATGGTGGATGTGATACATTTAGAATTATTGTTGGTACTAATTTCATGTTTAAGTTTTGTGTGGTGTTGCTACCCTTGGTGAAACTAGGTAATGGACTACAGACATTGTCAACCAATCTTTTGTTGAGAGTCCTTTACAAACAAATCAAAGTAAAGGTAAGAAATACAATATATATATATATATATATATATATATATATATATATATATATATATATATATATATATATATATATATATAATGATTATCATGACTAACTAAATATTGTTCATTTTTTCTTCTATGTAATTTTGATTATATGTATAATTAATTTTCTAGCTAACATAAGATAATTCAATTACAAATGTAGGATCTCGAACCCCTTTCATAAGAATCTCGCATAGTCTCATGGATCATCTAGGATAACTCAATACACCCTATAGAGATTAATGCATTTTACCACTTTGAAAATATCTTTCTTATTGATAGATATATCTCTCATTTCCTTGAGTGCAGATATCAACAAATAGGTATCTTTTAGATGTGTCTTCCTTGAGTGAGGGAAATATAGGAATGGAAGAAGAAAGTGAGACATTTAGTAGGTCTACATTAAGGACATCAACTAGAGGTCAAAGATCATAATTTTTTTATATAAATACATGAAATGTTTCCTCTCACAAGGGGTCTCATGTTCCTATGATGATGAGAGAAAAGGAAACTCTAAGGTGTTTTTTAGATACCAATATCTACATAAATAATGGGTCCCCAAGGAACTTCCTCCAATACAAACTAATTTTTGTGTTAGGAGGGATATATCATATAGCATTATCATAATTACATGTTTTGGGCTTGTATTCCATGGATGGCATAAAGGTCTTTTACAACAGAGTTGTTGAACTAATGGAGTATGTTGAACCTTGTTATGATTATAGTAGTTGGATGTAGATTGTTCAAAAAAAAAAGTATGTGTTAGGTATGCACTCAAAAAATTATATATAATAGAAAGATAATGAACAAACTAAAATAGTATCTATATACATTGGTAGAATGCCAAAAGTAGTAGGAAATATTCTAGGTTTTATAAATAGTGCAAGACCTATGTCAACTATTAAGAAACCCAATTACATATTTGAGGTGCACAAGGAAAATTGTGTATTTGTGTGTGAGATAAAATCAATACATATAGGAGAAGATATGCCCATCGATTACAATTTGAATCACATAGATACAAACAAAGCCACTATCATGAGGGTGGTACATACTATGCACCATTTAAAATAACCTCCAATTAATGACTCCAATGCATCATTAAATTATAAAAAAAGTTTTTTAACATTTTTATATTTTGTCTTTGTACACTATAGTCCTCCTTTATACCAAAAATGTGTATGCATGTTCATGCAAAGTTATTGTGTAGTCTACTAATATATGTCACTATCTTCCTAGCTGTAAACTATTAATACTATTCAAGATATTTGAGCATAATTAGCACTTTTGTTTTCATAAATATTTGGATTTGTTTATAGACTCATATTTTAGTTTTTAATATTAAAATAAACTTTTACATGATATAAAATCTTTTAAAAAGAAAAAAAATGAGTTATACATTATTATTATATAGTTTGATTATCTCTTCTTTTAATTGAATCTCTCTTATGATTATTTATTATTCAACATAACTTAGAATAAAAACATTTCTCAAAGAAACTTTGTTGAAACACATGACTACAATATGGAGAAGCCACATAGAAATGGTGATGATGATCCTCCATACACTTCTTCTTCCTAACATGTAAACCTCATTGTTATTGTATGAATTAGATACAATAAAAATGTTAAATAGTATTTTTATTACATTTTCATCTTCGCTGCATATTTTGGAGTAATATTAATAGTGCTAATAATATTATTGTCACAAATAGGTGTTTATCAGGGAAAGGGAAAGCAACATGTAGTCCTTTAGGAGGGATCATATGAGGAGGATCCATTCACTATTGATTTCACATCATCTCCTAACCCTATTGCTAAAGTTCAAAAGGTCCTCCATAACATTAAAGTAGAATTGTATCAATTGGCAACTATATTCCCTAAGACTACTCAATAACGTAATAGTTTGACTAAATTATTGCACAAAGCTAAAAATTATAGAGTAAGTGTGAATGTAATTTTTAATTATAACAAAATTTCAATAATGGTTTTTATGTCACTAACTCAAATTTGGGCATGTTTTTTTATAGACTTTAATGGTTGATTATGTACCACATGACCCTAATGAGAGTTTTTTTGGTTGTAATTTTGTATGATTTATTCCCCACTTTTTGAGAAATTTTTTTAATGCTCTAATAATCTTGTCTACACTGGTCCATGCCTTTTTTAAAGTTCTAACAATCTTATTCTTTAGCACTTGTTAATTATCCTAAGGTGATGTTGTCTTTGATGAGGAACATAACCCCATATGTGTTGTTGACTACAATGTTGGAAATATGCAACATGGCTACAGATGCTAATACACCACCTATAAATCTATAGACCCATCTTTTTCTCTCTCATTTTTTATGTGTTTATTTCGCTTGAACTAATATTTCTTGGGGGAATTTTGTAATATTGGATTCATTTTATGCAAGAGAAGATGAAACATGTGTTGATTTATTTCTTAGATGTAGTTGTATTCATTGTATAGGAATGATGGAGAACTAAATCTTTCTTGTGAGCAATGAAGATGGACTTTCCTTGAAAGTTTCCTAGCTTCCAGGTACTTTAAAGATTGGTCCTTTATTTTACTATACAATCTTATAGTCATAATCTAATGCAATAACCCCATATGTAGTCTCTTTAATAACTAATGATCCCATTATTATTTTGCAAGGAAAAATATATTTATGAAAAACTTAGTGACCAGTGCTTCAATATATTTAGGCCCACCTTTTGTACAATGTATAATTGTTATCCACTATTTTGATTCATATCATTGCTATAATAGTTTTCCTTTGATCCATTTATAAATCTAATAGTTTTTTTCCTTCTTAAAAAGATGGAATCTCCAATGTTCAATGTTAAAGGATGCTCTCATTGAGATTATGATAAACTATTTTGGACCTCATGCAATTCAGGCACATAGGATCCTTGAGAAAGCAAGATTATGTTTGAGACACAATAAGGACTACTACATGGATAAATTATAAAAGAACCTTAAGTATGAGTGCCCCACTACATTCCTAATTTAGAGTGGTAGAATATTGTGGTGGATATGAGGGAGGGAAGCCAAAGACATAAAGGACAACCACCAAAAGACATCAAAAGAAAACATCTAATATTGTTAAGAATGTAATTATGTACTAAATAATCTTTTTTTATATGATCTTTAACATATTTCAAAATTTTCATAGATTTCCAAAAATATCAAAGGAAACATAGGCAAGAGTAGATAAGCATGGGCAACACAAGCTCAACTTTGGTGATTATTCAAAACTTGCCTCATGAGTTGTAAGTATTAGTAAATGAATAACTACATGCAAATATTTATAAATTCAAATAAATTTGGATTTGATGAAATGGTGCAAAAAAAATTCATGATACCATGCCAAATTGAAAGCCTCTAAGTTTATAAGGAATCTATCAAAGGAGGACAAGTGAATAGCCTTCAAGCAAGGCTACTGAGTCATAGATGAATAGTTAAAAGAAATGAGAATGCAAATTTCTACCAAGGGATCTGCCATGGTAAATAAGCCAAATGATTTTTATATCAAATTGAATACTTTACCAAATAGTATATTTGATTTAAGTGAATCTATTTGTTTAAGTAAGAAAACAATGATAACAATGTTCATGACATTAGAATGTAGCCTGCCAATCTTCATACACCGCCCAAGCATGATGAAGTTGTTGGTTCGAATGTCCATAATTGTGGTCAAGGTATACATTTTCTATTCAATTTTTTATATGTAATTATTAATACAAGTAAACATCTTAAATTGAAATACAAATTTAATTGCAGTAGGTGTTTAGATTAATGAAATATTTTTTATTGTAGTTGCAATTGGAGGGGATGCAGAGGTCATTTTTCATGTAGAGGTTGAGACTATCAAATAATATGATGTGGTTGGATTAGGTAAAGAACACCATGGTTATTTAAAGTACTAAAATACCTATAATAATTATAATGAAATGTTTATAATTTAACCCTTTTATTTAATTATTGCAGAGAACCCCACTTTGCATCATGAGAAAAGGACTAGGCATGGGCAACTGAGACCATGAAATGAGTTGAAAAGAAGAATTGCTAAGGGGGGAAATGATAATGATGACACAGATGTTCCTCTTTGAGATTTTAGGAATTTCAAAAAATTAAAGAAACAGAAAGAAATGATTGTCATTTATGAAACTTAATTGATAATGACTAATCTTTATGTCTCAATTAATTTAATTATTTGTTAATAAATGTTCATGAATTATATAACATGTTAATGAATATTGATGAATTAGTGATCCAAAATGATATCTAAAATAGGATTCAGAAGGTGCATATCTAACATTATGATGAACTAACCCTTTACCTTGGGTAATCCCACCCGCCATGACACAACCCCTTATGCTTCAAAGGCTCTTAAGGGATGAAGACACTCATCATAGGTGTTTTGTTTTGTAACAACACCATATTCATGTCAATGTACCTTAAACCACATTACAACCTACTGAGATTGGTATTTGGACAAAATAAATATGTAAGAATAAGGACAAATTTTTCCTAGATGGAATGGAATGTTCCTTGACTCCCCAAGACTTGATAGTCTCTTGAAGTACCTTGAAAAATGATGAGACAGGATGACAAACACCAATTATTCTTATGAATTCAAATGAAGATTAATCAAAAAGATCTTGTGATGACTAATAGGTATGATTAGACAGAGATAGTAAGGAAAAATAAAGATTTGTAATAAGGACAATGTTTTATTAGTTTGGAGATGGTATGTCAACTGACATGGATTAAAATATGGAAAAAGGTGAGAATTCAAATTAATATGTACACCTATGCACTTGACATTGAACATGTAGGATGTGACCCAATAAGATAATATCTTGTCACTGTTCAAACTGTAGTTAAGATTATAGCATCAAAACATAAACCAAACATGGGCTATAAACCTATAAAAAATTAATTTTAAATGTACAATAGGTCCTTCCAAATATATTTTTTCATTGTTTATCCTTGGTGGTTCTTCAAATAGGACATTCAATTTACTAGTAACTTCAACTACTTGCATATTAGTCACTAGCATATTGCAATTAGTTTTTACATTCCCAATAAAAAAATGAATCTTCCAACTTCGAGGTATTCATATAAGTTATATTGAACTCCTATTAATATCCCTTCAAAAAAATGTATTCAATATAATCATTAAATTGATCATATATAATCAGAACATGGAAATATATAGTCAATATCATAGTTTTTGTCCAACTTATTAGGCTAGGGAATCACACAAATTCTTTAGTACATAGAAAAAAATGTGAGCCCAACCCAAAGGAAAGATACCTCAAAATAATAACATTAATTTAAAAAATAATAATTTTTTAATGGTCATAAGTAGAGATATAATTCAATTTGTGTCCATCCAAATTGCCAACAAGGGTGTTGTGATAATATTAATAAAATGACATAGAAATTTCATTAAAAAGCACTGTAGATATTCCCACAAGTTTTCAAATAAATTAAACTCATTATAAATTCATTCAAAAATGGTCCCAAGACATATTCAATCTATTTTAATGAGATATCTATGTGTGATCAGTAGACGAAGAGTGAAATATTGCAGTAAAATACACCTTCCTTATTGAAGCTTTGATTCAAACTTCATGAATTGTCCTCCCTCAATCCAAAGAGGGTACTTAAATATATTTTGATAGTTTCAAACTTTCCACAATAAATTTCCAATTACTTGGGCACTAATTCACCACTTTGACAACTTTTTGGCCAAATGTTGCAAAAGTTGTCAGACAACTTTTACAAATTGACACCACATAACCCCAAACATGAACAAAATGATTAAAATGAACTAAAAAAACCATCTTTTTTCCATACTACCTATTGGACCAGTTTGCCTCCCTTTGACCCATTTTGATTGTATAGGTCCTAATTAACAAAAATGAAAAATGGTCCAATCACCTTACAAAAGGGATTCCATGTCAAACTCTAACAATATTGACTTCTAAAAAAATGATGGCCTTCTTCTTTCCTTATTACATTACTCTTGACCATTCACGAGCATGATTATATTGGTGCAATTGCACCACAATAGAGGTCTAGTCAAAGAGTTGCTTAATTATTTTTTTATGGTACATTTTAAACATGTTGGTCATGTTTGGGGTCATTTGATGTCAATTTTTAAAAGTCATACTCAATGATAACTTTAGTGGAAAATATTCACCAAATGGAAAATTTCACTCATCGAGGACCTCAAATTCGAAAGAAAATGTACTTTCAAGGTTGCCATGTTGCCCACACTTTATGAAAATTGGGTCACATGCTTAGGAAAATTGACAATAATGATACATAATTATTTTTATTTTGGTGATGATTTATCCAATTTAATCTAATATTTCCATGTGATAAATTAAATATTTTAGCCTAAATTTTTTGAGGGTTGTCTTATTCAATGGTCACATTCACCAATCTATGGTAAAAAAATTAAGTTAGGTTATATGTAAAGTACATATACTTGACAAGTGTCTCTATTCTAGAGACTTTCTAGGGAACTTTTATCATTCTAATCTTTGGCCCCAAATAGATTTTATTGTGGACAAGTGTCATTATTCTAGAGACTTCCTCCAAAACTTGTTGTTCTTTAACATTTTAGCTCAAAATAGGATTTATACCACTAACTTAGGATCATCTAATGATTATTAAAAAGGTTATTGTATTTTGGATTATATAAAGTTATGGTTGTTGGATACAATTGGTTAATTGAGTGTTGTCTTTGATGTTACAAAAATGTCATATCAATCATCAGACAGAGTCTACCGAGCATTGCTGTATATTACACTATAAAGATAGCTTCTACCAAGCTAACTTGGTTAACGAAGGAAGTTCAGTACTTACCAAGCTCACTCGGTGATTGAAGGAAACTATGACAGAGTATTTACTAAGCTGGGAAGGTAAGCGAAGAAAAGTTAGTGTTTACCGAGCTGGGAAGGTAAGTGAAGAAAATTTAGTGTTTATCGGGCTGGGAAGGTAAGCGAAGGAAAGTCAGTGTTTACCGAGTTCACTCAGTGTCCAAAGGATTTTTGCACAATTCGCAGTGCTTACCAAGCCTCACTTGGTTAACACTAAAGATCATTATGGTACAGTGTTTACTGAGCTGGGTTGGTTAGCGAAGGATTTTTGAAAAGTGTGGAATTAAGGCTAAAATTGATTTATGTGTTGAATTTAGCCGACTCACGGTACAATTATTAATAATTTTAACTTGTATTTAAGGCCGACTTGATAATTAGAAAGGTATATATGAAGGATCAAGTTGCGAATTCAAGTGTGCATGTGTGGATAAGATGTATGTGCGAATTGTGAAGGTGCAAGAAATTTTTTGAAGGATCAGATATCCTTGTGGAGCTACAAAGATTTTATGTGATCAGAGAGGATCTAGTGAAGTAGAACAAAGATCTGTATCAGCAAAGATAAGTTGCATTATATTCAAATCATTCATTGTTACTTTCTAACAATTGTAGCCATGATTTCAAATCTCTTAACAGAGTGGGTTTAATAGCCTTATTGTAAATCCTCTAACAAGGTGACAGTTCAATTGAATTGTTCTAAAGACCTCTAGCAAGGCCACTCCTAACAACGTGATTAAATCCTCTAACAGGGTCACACCTAACAGTGTGTTTTGTAAATTTTAATAGGGTTGGCTCCTAACAAGGCTCACTTTAGAAGAGTGAAAAATAGTAACTAGTTACATTGGTGGTTTTTCCCATATTGGGTTTCCACATTAAATCTGGTGTCTCTAGTGTTCATGATTGCTGAATTGTTTTGGTTATCAGTTCTTAATAATTATTAGTATTTGCTGCATTATCAAGTTTTAGTAATCTGTAACTAAGATCAAGATTTTAGACATCTAAGGGACTGTGAAATGTTTTTGTGGTAACTGATTCACCCCCTCCCCCTCTCAGTTACTCTATTCTCATTTCCAACAATGGTTTCTAGGTATATGTACTTTTGGTCACAATTTTATTAAATGATTAAATATTCTCCTAGGTTTTACAAAACTTTCATATGATGGAAACAAAATCACCAATAAAATTAGAAAATTTCCTACTTTGAGAAAAAACCACTTATAGAAATTAATTTTTCCCTCTAAAAAAATGTTGGATTCCCCACAATTATATACTCTTTCCAAATGGGGGTTTCTTAAAGCTATTCATGGTTGTGATAATTTTGCAAAAGTGGCTTGAAAAAGAACAAATTAAGGAACTTCTCTTCCCTTTCCTCATCTTTCTCAAGCCCTTATCTGGTAGAAAATAATAATGGTACCTTATCTGCACATCACTTTTGAGGTGAATTTATAAACTCTTTGTTATTTAGTTCTCTAATTATATTATTTTCACTTTCAAGGTAGTTTAGTTAGGTCACTACTCTTTTTATAAACTATACTACCTCTATGCTAACGTTATTCTTGGAATTGTCTTTAATTATTGTATAACAACATTTAAATTAATTCTTGCTAAAATGGTTTTTTAGGTGATTTTTCTAAGTTTTCAAGTAAGTTGATGTTAGGATTAAACCATAGATAGAAACAACAATTATATGCAAATATAAAAAGTATTAGAAACTAATAAATTGCATAGAAGAAAACACAAGATACTGAGATTTGACATGGTTCACCTAATCCTTGGGTTAGATCCACCAAACACCAAGTCCAATATTATTATGATCCAATGATTACAACCTAATTACAATCTGTAGTCCCTTATAGCTTAATACTGCCGCAAGAAGCAATTTTTGCAACTTACATTATGAAAATACCTAATCCTAAGCTCTTCTATACAAGTATTTTTTAAGCTTTAGGGTTATAATTAATTACAACAATGTGGGTCCAGTACTTCCCTGATTAGTCACCACAAACTAACAATCTCCCACTTGGGGACTGATCAAATTGCATAGTGAACACCAATCTTCCACTTGGAGATTGGTCTTGTAGCAATATCGCTACCACATGGGTCTCCCACTAGATCAAACCATCCTAGACTCTATTGTTCTTTTATTCTATTTAGTCTAGAAGACCAACCAAAGATGAAGAGGAGTTTAGCTTCTCCCTTGTCACTACCTTGATAAACATATTTCTTGGATTGTCATTTGTATGTATCTTGTCCAACATTAATTGTCCATCATCCAAAATTGACTGAATGAAATATTGGTACTATAGTTGAATGTGTTTTGTCTTTGAATTCATAGTAGAATTTTTTGCAAGAAAAATGACACTATGACTATTTGTAAACAAGTAATTATACTTTTGAGGGTGTCCCAATTCTTATAGGAAGAAATAAAGCCATATCATCTCCTTGGTTGCCTCTATAGCAACAACATACTCTGCCTCTGTAGTGGATAAAGCATTAACCTTCTGCAATCAAGAAATCCGGCTCAATGCTGCCCCACCAACAATAAATACATAACCTATAGTACTCCACCCAATATAAATATCCCCTACTAAATTTGAGTCAACCTAGCCTCATAAATCAGTAGTAGAGCCCTCAAAATGTAAACACTTATTAGATGTTCCTCTCAAAATATCTGAGAATCCATTTTACTACATTCCAATGCTCAATTCTTGGATGAATCATGCACTTGCTAATGACTCCCACTACATGTGTAATATCTAGCCTTGCAAATACTATAGCATACATCAAGCTTCCTATAGCTGAAGTGTAAGGTACCTTGGACATCTTATCCTCCTCTTCTTATGTCTTTGGACACATCTCCTTAGTCAACTTCAAATGACTAGGTAAAGGTGTACTGATAGCTTTAGCATTCTCATATAGAAATGTTGCAACACCTTCACAATATAATCATCTTGAGATAAAGTCAATTTTATGTTCTTCCTATCTTTGAATTTTTTTATACCAAGGATTTGTTTTGTTGCCCCCAAATCCTTCATAGAAAATGAATGTGCTAATTGGTGTTTCATCCCCTTAATGTTTTCCATGTTAGACCTAGCTACAAGCATATCATCAACATATAAACATAAAATAATGTAGTTGTCATTATCCAACCTCCTAAAGTAAACATAATGATTTTAATGACACCTATTTTATCCATGCTCATGCATAAAACTATCAAATTTTAGATAACATTATTGAGGTGCTTGCTTCAAGCCATATACAATTTTCTTCAATCTGCACACTAATTCCTCCTTACCTTTGACGTCAAATCCTTATGGTTGTGCCATATATATCTCTTCATCCAAATCACCATGAAGAAAGGTTTTTTTTAAATCAAGCTACTATAAATGTAAATCTTTAGTAGCCAGAATACTTAAAATAGTGTGAATAGAATTTATTTTAACAACAAGAGAGAATATCTCATCAAAATCAATGCCCTTTTTCTATGCAAATCCTTTTACAACTAACTTGTCTTTAAATCGTTTCTTACCTCCATCCTCTTCTTTCAACCTATAAACCCATTTATTTTATAAAGCCCATTTACCTATAGGAAACTTGCATAAATCTCAAGTTTTATTTTTTAGTAAGGAGTCCATTTCATCTTCCATTGCAGATTCCCACTGAATCTTAGTATCCACCTACATAACTTCATAATGACATTCAAGTTCACTAGGATCTGTTAGTAAAATAGAGTACAAAGAAGGAGAAAATATTTTTGGAGGTCTACTTAGCCTTGTTAGCCATCTACCATTCATTGGGTTGTGTGGTATTTTTTGTTGCAGATCATGAGGAACTACTAGAGCATCATCCTTTGGAGTATTATCAAACACTATATTATCATTTTCTTTATTTGCATGTTGCCGCAATAGATCTTTGTACAACACTTTCTCATTAGATATAACATCCATGCTTCTTACAATTTTATGATTTTCAAAATTCCAAAGCCTATAACCAAATTCATCAATTCCATATCCAACAAATGCACATTTCTCTGACTTAGCATCTAGCTTGGTTCTATTTTCAGAATCTATATGTGCAAATGCTTCACAAACAAAGGTTTTGAGAAAAGAATAACTCACCTACTTACTAGTCCATGCTTCCTTTGGAATACCACAACCCAAAGGAGTAGAAGGATCTCTATGTCATTCCCAAATGCAACCCTTTATTTCTATTAAATAAATACAAAGGAACAATACATTGATATGTTGAGTTGAATTTGACATTACATTCATTATAGAGTAGTGGTGTTAATATACGAATACACCTGATCAACCTTGTTATCATTCTTATGCTCACTAAGCCAACTAAGCCCTAGGTGTTATTGACAAATACCCTAGATGTATTCAACATCACGTGACTTATATCAAATATTAAAAATTCAATAACAAATCATCATTAATGTTGGTAAGAGCTTCCAATATGTTCTACAAGACATGTGTTTTGCTAGAATCATTTATATAAGGCTTCTATATGTTTACACATATTAGAAACTAGGATCCATACATATATTTTGTTCTATAATGTAATCCACTAAAATCTCTTCCCAGTTTACTTGGCATCATCCATGTATACGATTGAGTTCAATACAAGTCTCGTATAGAATATTAAATTAAATTCACTCTTACATATTAATTACCAAACACCTTTATTATTTAATATCATTTCCCTTTCAAAGGGCTCTAAAAGCTCACGTATGCAACTTTAGAGATTGAATGAATATAGGAATGCCATTTAATTTACTTATATATTTGTTATATACTCTCATAAAATTCTATTCACATTTAACAAGATGAATCTAAGGTCATAAAATGTTAATATCTTAGCAACATACTTTATTTGTTAAATAATTTTATTTATTTATTTTTAATCTATGTGAAAAAGAAACAATTGATATATATATATATATCTTCCTTGCTATGCATAACATCTATAAATGAAAAAAAAAATAAAAAAAATAACTACACTAATATCTATATATTCCTAACCCCATCGACTATCATATCAAATCCTAACCTAATGTCCTACTTCCAAAAAATGACATTATATCTACTTGCATTAAATCTAGACTACACTAAATTCCATCCCCCAACATATTACTATATTTAAATTCCCCAAACATGTTTCCACTACTCCTAGGTGAGTTCACATGCCCAAGGTGGTAGCTCTTTTGCCAAGGTAAATCGACTTGGCATGCTTCTTACTTGGATCACTTTCCAAGTCCATGTTGACATCTTCCTCAACACCAAAGGTTTTAAGCAATAAAAGAATTACTTATGTTTCCCAACTCCAAGGCTTGATAAACTAATCCCAAGGTTTGCAAGTACTGATAGGGTCCAATTTTCAACTTCCACACTTCTCCCCTTGCCCCATACATATGGTACCCCTTATATAGGTGAGTTGGTGAGGATTAAAAAATCCAATATAAAGTCTACATCATGCCCCAATTTTTGGCTGCCAAGGAAAAGTAATCATGGCATGTCATGTTTAAGAGCCCTTCATTACTCCCATTATGGTGCCTAGAAAACTTAAGAAAAAATTTATTTTTCCATAGCTCAAGAAACATATGTTTGGGATTTGGGTCTAACTATGTCAGATTGGTTTCCCATCTCTAAATCTTTGGCACATGCATGAGTCTACCACGGGAGGGAAATATGTGCTTGGGAGGTGCATAGGTTTATATATATATATATATATATATATATATATATATATAATCTATTCACCTTTTTACTAATTTTGTTGTACTTAGCTTATTAAGTGATGGGGACTACTCTTAGCACCTCTATATTTAATTTAATCATTGGATATCTAGTCAGCATCATTTTTAAATATTCATAACCTTAGTCAGATATATATATCTATATATAATTTTGTGTTGTTTCCAAGAAGGTATGACCTAAGGGTCATAGGTTCTATGTGAGTCTTAGTATATAGGTTTTTTTAAGCTCAAGTGTATTATAGTTTATATATATATGTATGTATGTATGTATGTATGTATATATACATACATATAAATATATATACATACATAGATATATACATATATATATATACATATATATATATATACATACATACATATATATACATATAAATATATACATATATATATACATACATACATATATATATATACATATATATATATATATATATATATACATACATACGCATATACATACATACATACATACATACATACATACATACATACATACATATATATATATATATATATATATATATATATATATATATATATATATATATATATAGATTCTGAGAATATCCTCTTGAATATTTTAAGGGACTATAATAGGGGGAAAGTTTATTTGCCATTACTCATACATTTTCTAGAGAGGAAATGTACTCCTACAACAAGACTTTTTCATAGATTGAAATATTCATTTTATCTACTCAAGTAAATTTTATTCCATCCTACCATGGAAATTTGGTAGTTGTGTTGATGAAGATGTTGGCTAGCATAAGGTTTAATCAAACTTGAATTCTAATGAACCAACATTCTATCATGCACCATGAGCTATTGATTTTTTTCTTTTGTATTAAAAGCATAACCTGTTTATATTGCAACATTCACATTATTTTAACCATACAAGAAGAAATATTATCCACTACAACTATGCAGTATTCCTATTAATTCAGTTATAGAGCATTAAGGAAAAAGGATTTCACTTGATAACTCCTACATGGTACATCGGATTACAAAATGTGAAACTCATAATGAAGTTTCCCTTGTAATAGAACTATACACAACTTCTCAATCCTTACTTACATATCTTCAACAACATACAATGATAGGAAGGAACTTTCACTTTACATCTCATTGAAAGGAAGAAAAAATAGAGATTAATCTCTGCAACACTTTCATGATAACCTAGGAAAGTTGGTCTCTCTCTACACACTTTAGCTTTTAACATTGTCAAGGGTGAAACCCTAACATCCTCAAGGAATCCATCTTCACAAAACCTACACATGCACAAAAAATAGGAACCATGGAGGCTCACCTCCCATCTTAGGCTTCTATGAAGCCACCCACCAAGTAGGGGAAACAAAGCTCAAATGGGATACATCCAAACAACATCTCATAACAAGAACCAACATGATTACAACATTTTTTTTTCAACACATACAAAACCCCAACCAAGGTTTACATAATGGTTCACAAAGGGAATCATAAACATTGGGTTAAGGTGGGCTCTCTGAAGAGGAGAATGCCATACCCTTATGCATTAACAAATCTTGCAAGCACAATATGCCCAACAAGGCTTCCAAGAAACACATTCCATCTAAAGCTATCAATAATGACATGCCTCAACATGGCTACCCATACTTTCTCCTTTCACATATCCTCACTTATACCTCCCATAGAACAAATAAAGCAATATGGCTTTCATTGGAGCCCATACTCCATGAAAACTATCCCCTCTCCAAGAGATGGATTTCTCAACTCCAATGTGAAGCACAACTAACCCCTTCACCCCAAGGCTTCTCTTCCCTCCCAAGGGTGAGTGAAGCTTTCACACCCCACACAACATTCAATCCACCACAACAAAATCAAGAAACAAAATCAAATGCAAGTCAATCCAACATGCTCATTTACATACACAAAAACTACTACATACACCAAAAGCAAACACATAAATCTTACAAGAACACTCTTCCAATTTCCATTCTTCAACTTTCATGAGATGAGAGAAAACATGGCATGAAACACTAACCTCCTTCTAAGCTATGGTTATGGAACGATGATGAAGAGCTTCCTTCTTTTCTTCCAAGTCCCTTCCTCCAAACCCTAAGTGTCTCTACAATTAGAGAGTGGGTGAACAACAACTAAGTTTGGCACAAGCTCCCTAAAAGACCTCCACTTCCAACACCATCTACCCCTCTTACACCCTTGTACCTTTCTACCAATATGAACTTAACCAAGTGGAGGATTGAGGAAAGGAGTCATGTGAAACTCTGATTTTCAAATTGGCTTGAAAATGACTAGTTTAGAGGGTCTCCTAAGTCCCCTAGACTAGAGGGTCTCCTAAGTCCCCTAGACTAACTTATGGTTACATATAGACCCCTAACCTATACTACTACCATGTGGGTGACTTATTTTTAAAAAAATAACACTTGGGAACCACTTTTAGGCTCTCTAAAGTTCTTACCAAGTTTGAATTCGAATTCAACAAGATAGTGACTCCTCCTAACACTCTCCAAGGTGGATTAACTTAATTTCATAATGGGATTAAGTTTAGGTTAAGTGAATTCATGGTAAAAACATTTATATGACATATTATTTACACATAGACAACACAAGTGTCAAATGATACACACACATTAAATTATTTACACATCGCAATGACATATCACTAATTAATCATGACCTTTAAAGTTAGAACACCCATGCATAATCACATTACAAAATAAACACAATACAATGAGGTTTTGAATCTTCCAAAGACTCACCTTGGCTTTACCATGTTCACATAGGTTTGAACCTTGTTTCCCCAAATAATTTCCATGGTTCAACTTTCCTGCACACTCAACTTAAACATCAATAGTCCAAGGAAATAATATAGAAGTACATATACATACAGATAAGTGCAAAAAAATCCAATATCAAATATTTCACATTAACATATAAAATTAACTTTCATCTATTCATTATAAATTATTCAAAACATTGAAATATCATTATCTGTATCAACAACCATCTTCCTTAACATAACCAATTATCATTCTAAATATTATAACAACTCTTTCTACATAACAATGAAACTCTAAAGTCATCTTTATTAAATAATGAAAACATATAAAATGGATCTTAGTATATATGCCTAAGTGAAAATCACTACTGTGGGAACACATAACTAGTATCTTTCTAGTTCAAGTTAAACACAACAACATTCCTAGCAATACCCCTTTATTACATTATGAGGGTGTTTGTGTCATAGGGTTAATCCCTCAAGCCATTAGAATGTTCCAAAATTATGTTGTCATGATTTAAAACAATCTATGAATCCAACCATTTATGTTTTGTGGTTGTTATAATCTACATCCAATGTTATTTCTTATGAGAGAAAATGCTAATTCATCTTTCCTAGTTTGGCTAGTGAATCATTCTATGAATCCCTTGATCAAGCACTAGCTTGAACATATAGAGTTTCATTTTCATGTTATCTTATCTATTCAACCCAATGTTATTGAATGGATATTACACTTATAATAACCAAAATCTGCTTTAGTCTCTAATTAGGATCTCATAAATCATTATTAGTAACAAAAATGTCAATCATAACCCAATTAACTCATAATCATATTTATTTCATCAAGATCTATAATAGGGTACTAGTGTGGGCCTTACATCCTCCCCCCTAGCTATGGACTTCCTCCTAGAAGTATCTGTAATCAGAGACAACTTCCATATATAGGGCTTACATTGATCTGACATAATTGTCCCACTTAGGCCTTGCCTTAAGATTAGTTCATATTCCTAATAGTTTCACATATAATCAAAATATAGACATATAAAATATTGTCCCATACCTCATAGAGGAATAATTCTTCTTAATATTGATTAACTCATCATTAATTGTTTGGGTATCATCCCAAGTTAGGTTACCTACTAATACCTAATATAAATATATTTGTGCTAACTTTTTTCTAGATGGATAGAGTGGCTATCATTTATATCTAGAATGTTTAGGCTCATTGTTGTACACTCAAAAGTGTCCCACTCTAAACCCTTCTATCCAAATGATTCCATGAGTTTGGAATGCTTGGATGCCAGCTTAGAGCTCCCTATCCATGGAGTGCAAGAAAGTGTATTTCAATTTCAAGGGCTCTTAGCCGAGCCTTAGGAATACTCTTCTTGCTAGTAAACCATGCAATGGGAGGTTCCAAAGACAAGATGCAAGAATGCAAATGTCTCAAGGAGTTCCTCAAGAATGCAATGCAAGTATGGAAACTAAGCTAAGATGAGAATGCAAAATGTAGCTATGCTAAAACATGTATGAGAGTGTTACAATCCAAATATTAAGCTATGTGAGATAGATTATTGCAGAATAGAAGCTAAACTAACATGCAACATGAATCTAAGCTAAAATGTTATGGTATGAGAGAATGTAGACAAGAAATAGAAGCTCTCCACAAAGCTCCAAAGAAACCTATTAGAAAACTTGCAGCATAACAATACTCAAAAGATGGATCCTTTGAGGGGGAAAGCTCTCTCCCTTTTAAATTCGTATGGATGGTAGAGATCAAGATGAAGATGGTGGATGATCAATGGTGGAATTTGAAAAGAGGAGTGATCCATGTGCACACAAGTCAACCAATAGAATATAAGTTGACTTGTCATATAAGACAAAAGTCACAAAGCCTTTTCTTTTAATTGCAAAATAGAAAAAGGACTTTATGTGTGCACTTTAATTGGGTTAGAAGAATGGGATCTTTTATTTAATTAAAAAGGGACATGTTCTTTTAATCAAATAATTATCTTAGGATAGCATAGTCAAACTATAGGTTATAATCAAATTGATTGATTATTAGCAATTTGGTCTAGGTAAATGATTTAATTAATTTAGCCAAAATGTTGAGAAGGGAGCTAACAATCTAGATGTGTTGGATACAATTAAGTAATTGTGTATTGTCTTTGATGTTACACAAATGCCATATCAGTTATCAGACAGAGTCTACCAAGTTCTGTCGGTTAGGAAAATAGTTTACAGAGTCTACCGAGCTCAGTCAGTCAGTAAAGCCTTTTGCAGTGTATACCGTGCGTTCCTGTATGTCACACGGTGAGTTAGTGTTAACCGAGTTCGCACGGTAAGCTAAGGAAAGTTTAGTTCTTACCGAGATCACTCGGGTATCAAAGGATTTTGTAGCGGACGGTTAGTGTTAACCGAGTTCGCACGGTAAGCTAAAGAAAGCTTAGTTTTCACCGAGCTCACTCAGTAATCAAAGACAACTTTTACCGAGTCTAGTCGGTTTCCAAAGGGAGTGGCAGGTTTTACCGAATTCCCCAGTAATTGTAGTTTTTACCGAGTTCTGCCGGTTAACACAGGAAGCAGTTTTTTTTTGTTCTGTATTAACCGAGCAACGTCGGCCAGTGAAGAATTTTTGTTTTTATTGTTAGTTCAAGCCGACTTTGAAATATGTTTTGTCAACTTGGTTGGGCCGACCTGGTATTATGTATAGTATATAAAGAGGTGCTCAAGATGCGGAAAAGTGGGGAATAGAGAGTAGATACAGATAGTGCAAGGAAGTGCAAGGAAGAGACTTGCGTGTGCCTAAGCAAAGTTGAGCAGAGGGAAATCTTGGAGCTGCAAAGATATACTTCATTAGTAAGGACCTTGTGGAGCTAAACTGAGATCTGTATTCAGCAAGATAAGTTGCATGTATTTTCAGATCATTCATTGTTGCTTTCTAACCATTGTAACAGTGATTCCAAAATCTCCTAACAGAGTTGGTTTAATAGCCATTCCATAAATCCTTTAACAGGGTGGCAATTCAGTTGAATTGTTCTAAAGACCTCTTACAAGGCCACTCCTAATAGGGTGATTAAATCCTCTAATAGGGTCACACCTAACAGTGTGTTTTGTAATCTTTAACAGGGTTGGCTCCTAACAGGGCTCACTTCAGAAGAGTGAAAATTGGTGACTAGTTGCTGGTGGTTTTTCCCATATTGGGTTTCCACGTAAATCTGGTGTCTACTGTGTTCATGATTGCTTTCTTTTGCATGGTTGCTTATTTCAATAAATGCTTAATAAATTAACTAAACATCTATCCAGTTTTAAGCAGCAATTTATGTGTTTACCAAGTAGCAACAGCAACTAAGTTTAAGGCATCTTTGGGACTGTTGAATTTGTTTTTGTGGTAACTGATTCACCCCTCCCCTCTCAGTTACCCCATCTTCATTTTCCAACAATTGGTATCAGAGCTTTTGGTGCTTGTAGGAGGAGATTTCAAAGATCTAAGCCAAAGATCAAAGATGTCTTACAAGAGGGAAATCCCAAGGCTTAACCAAAACAACTTCTCAGCATGGCAGGGATTAATGAGACTTCATCTAGCTTCCATTGGTGACACTGGTCTGAAATATCTTGATGAGAAATATGAAGAACCATCAGGTACATTATCAGTCAATGACATTGCTATAAAGAAGACTCATAACTTTATGATGATTGATATTGCATCTGCCTTGAGTTATGAAGAGTTTGATGATGTCAAGGACTGCACTACTGCCTATGAAATGTGGGAAATACTGAAAGAGATCTATGGTGGAGATGACAATGTCAGAAGAGCCAAAGCTAAAAGTCTGAGAGGATAGTTCGATCAGATGAAAATGAAAGAAGATGAAAAAATTTCCAAATATGTTGAAAGAATTAAAGCATGTGTCAGTGCTATCAAAGCTTCTGGAGGAAGTATCAATGAAGAGACAGTCATAAGTAAAGTTCTTAGAACTCTACTTCCAGTTTATGCCGTCAGGGTATCAGCCATTCAAGAAAGAAGGTGTGAGGCCAATCACAAGATAAACCTAGAGGCCATAGTTGGAAGATTGATAGCATTTGAACTAGATAATTTTGATAATTATGTTCCAGCTGCAAAGAACATTGAGTCTACATTTGAAGCCAAGCTTTCACTCAAGGACAAAGGCAAGAAGAAGAAGGAATCTCAGTCAGAGAGTGAAGATCAATCAGGTCAGAGTTCTGACAGCGACCTTGAAGTAATTGAAGCTCTACTTGCAAGGAAATATTCAGGAGGAAGAGGTAAATACAGAGGTAAAGTACCCCTAATCTGCTTTTCATGTAAAGAAGTCGGTCATATTGCTGCAAGGTGTCCAAACAAGAAAGATAAAGATGAAAAGAAAGATAATAAATGGAACAGTAATAAAGATCTCAAATCATTTAAGGATAAAAGTAAGAAATCATGTTTTATGGCTAAAGATTCTAATGATTCTAATGATGAAGAAGAGGATGAGATTGTTTACATTGTTGTAAAAGATGAATCTGACAATGAAGAAATGGCACTCATCTCTCACATAAGTAAGAATGATACTTGGATCATTGATAGTGGCTGCTCACATCATATGACTGGAGATAAAACAAAGTTTGATCAATTTGAAGAGTATGATGGTGGCAGTGTAAGATTTGGAAACAATGAACCTTGTTGCATCAAAGGAAAAGGAAGAATCACTCTAACCCAGGAACTTTTATGTGATAATGCTTATTGGGTAGAAGGCCTAAAGCAAAATTTGTTGAGTGTGGCACAGTTACTCAATAATGGACTCAAAGTAGAATTCATCCAAGGCAAAGCAAGACTGCTGAACGGTAAAGGAAAGCTGATTGGATCTGGTACTCAAACTAAAGGTAACTTGTTCTATCTTGAACTTGATGAACATTCATGTTTTATTGCTCAAGTAGAAGAAAGTTGGTTATGGCATAAAAGGTTATGTCATGTGAATTTTGACAATTTGGTAAAGATAAGAAAATTCAAGAAAGTGAGAGGCATTCCTGATTTAAAGAAACCAGAGGTCGGTTTATGCAAGAATTGTCAAATTGGAAGGATGGGTAAGTCTAGTTTCAAAAGCAAAAATTATCAATCTGAAGATTTATTAGAAATTGTGCATACTGACTTATGTGGACCTATTGAAACTGAAAGCTATACTGGTGAAAAATATTTTATTCTTTTTGTTGATGTTTATTCAAGAATGATGACCGTCATGTACCTAAGGAACAAATCAGAAGCATTTGAAAAATTCAAATGGTATTTAGCAAGAGTAGAAAAAGAAACAGGGAAAAGATTGAAATGCCTAAGGTCAGACAGAGGTGGTGAATTTATTTCACATTAATTCAATAACTTTTGTATTGAAAGAGGAATCATAAGATAGGTTTCAGCACCAGGTACTCCTGAACAAAATGGCATAGCTGAAAGAAGGAACAGATACATCATGGATTGTGCAAGAACCTTGATGATAGAAAAGAATGTTGCAATCAAATACTGGAAGGAGGCTATCAGTATAGCAGTTCATACCTTAAACCAAGTACAGTTAAAAAAAGACTCATTCAAAACTCCCTATGAATTATGGTATGGCTATAAACCCAATGTAAGTTATCTGAAAGTATTTGGAAGCAAATGTTATATCTTGAAAGAATCTAGAAAAGGTAAATTTGATGTAAAAGGTGATGAAGGTATATTTCTTGGATACTCATGCAAGAGTAAAGCATATAGATGCTTGAACTTATCTACTCACAAAGTCATAGAAAGTATACATGTGAAAGTTGATGAGTTTGCAGAAAAGACTGAAGAAGAAAGCAGAAGAGAACCAGAAAATTACAAAAGATTCGTCTTCAGTGAACCGGATATAATATCAACTGCATCTGAGAATCAGAAACCTTCTTCTACCGAGTCATCACTAATCGAGTTACAGGAAACATCTACCAAGCCAACATCTACCGAGCCAACGTCCACCGAGTCAGAAAATACCGAGTTAGAGATTACCAAGCCTGAGGTAACCGAGCATGTGCATACCGAGCCAGTTGATACCGAGCCAGACCAAACTGAGCATGAAGGAGAAATGCAAGAAGATAATGACAAGATTCATCCAAAAGAAAAAGAACCTGTTCTAGCCAAATATGTCAGGAGACATCATTCAGCAGATTAGATCATTGGAAATAAATCTGAAGGAACCATCACAAGAAGTAAGTTGAAAGGTACTTGTTTACTTGCTGATTTTGAACCTAGAACTGTCAAAGATGCATTAGAAAATGATAATTGGATTGAAGCAATGAATGAAGAAATAGAGCAGATAGAGAAAAACAAGACATGGACTCTTGTACCCAAGCCTAAAGACAAAAATATAATCAGTACAAAGTGGGTTTTCAGAAATAAGTTGGATGAAAATGGTAAAGTATCAAGAAACAAAGCTAGATTAGTGTGCAAAGGATATTCTCAAGAGGAAGGCATAGATTATGGAGAAACTTTTGCTCCCATTGCTAGATTGGAAGGTGTTAGAACCTTATTAGCATATGCTGCTTACAAAGGTTTTAAAGTTTATCAGATGGATGTCAAGTCAGCTTTTCTAAATGGTATACTGGATAAAGAGGTCTACATTGAACAACCTGAAGGTTTTATAGATCCAGATAAAAGGAACATGGTTTGCAAATTGCACAAGGCATTGTATGGTCTGAAACAAGCCCCTAGAGCATGGTATGAAAGATTGCATAGCTATCTTATTCAAATTGGATTTCAAAGAAATAATGATAACAGTAGTTTGTATATCAAGGAAGGACCAGAAAATAAGATTGTCCTGGAAGAAATATTTGTAGATGATACTATTTTCACAGGGAATGATGATCTTTGCAAAGAATTTTCAGAACAAATGAGCAAGGAATTTGAAATGTCAATGTTCAGTGAAATCAAATTCTTTGTTGGACTTCAAATTCAGCAAAAAAAGAATGGCATCTACATCACTCAAGCAAAATACATCAAAGAGATATTGAAAAAGTTTGGTATGGAAGACTGTAAACCAGTTGGAACTCCCATGTGTACTGGACTAAAACTTACCAAAGAAGATGATTCAAAGGAAATAGATCAGACATTGTACAGATCTATGATTGGAAAGTTGCAATATGTAGTTCATACTAGGCCAGATATTGCTCTTATAGTTGGAATTGTGGCAAGATTTTCAGCCAAACCAAGAGAAAATCACATGATGGCAATCAAGAGGATAATGAGATATCTGAAAGGAACTGAAGATTATGGATTATGGTATAAATTTGGAGGAAACCTAGACTTAAAAGTGTTTGCTGATGCTGATTGGGCAGGAAACCTTGATGACAGAAAAAGCACAAGTGGAGGTGCATTCTTTCTTGGAAAGAGGTTGGTTTCTTGGACAAGCAAAAAGAAAAATTGTACATCTCAATCAATAGTAGATGCAGAGTATGTTGCTGCAGCAGTAAACTTTTCTAATATTGTTTGGTTCAAGCAATTACTACAAGGCATGAAGATGGAAATCAAGGAACCAGTTGTCATGTTTTGTGATAATACAAGTGCAATCAACATATCTAAGAATCTAGTAATGCATTCTAAGACTAAGCACATTGAAATCAAGTATCACTTTGTTAGAGAATTGGTGCAGGACAAGGAAATCAGATTGGAATATGTCCATACAAAGGAACAGATTGCTAACATATTCACAAAGCCTTTACCTAAGGATACATTTTTGTATCTCAGAGGTAAGTTAGGGGTTATTCCCCTATCTGAAGTTCACTAAAAATAAGTTTTAGTGATGCATCAGCTCTTACAAAATTGAACAATCATCAGTTAATGCAGCAAATCAAGGAAATATTGCATATGAATCAGTACTAAAGGTACAATGAAATTCATTGAAATTGGATTATCTTTGGCATGTGTTGTCAAAGAGGGAGAGTTTTACTATCATATCTTTTCGAAATTTGATTATGTAATTTCTTCACAGAGGGAGATTACAGTAAGAGGGAGAGTTCTCTATCTTAGAGGGAGAATTATTAATTGTGTTGTGTTGCTGTAGACTTTCTTTCAAATTTCATTTCTGCTATGACATGTTGTGTTGCCATCAATGCCAAAGAGGGAGATTGTTGGATACAATTAAGTAATTGTGTATTGTCTTTGATGTTACACAAATGCCATATCAGTTATCAGATAGAGTCTACCAAGTTCTGTCGGTCAGGAAAATAGTTTACAGAGTCTACCGAACTCAGTCGGTCAGTAAAGCCTTTTGCAGTTTATACCGAGCGTTCCTGTATGTCACACAGTGAGTTAGTGTTAACCGAGTTCGCACGGTAAGCTAAGAAAAGTTTAGTTCTTACCGAGATCACTTGGGTATCAAAGGATTTTGTAGCGGACGGTTAGTGTTAATCGAGTTCGCACGGTAAGCTAAGGAAAGCTTAGTTTTCACCGAGCTCACTCGGTAATCGAAGACAACTTTTACTGAGTCTAGTCAGTTTTCAAAGGGAGTGGCAGGTTTTATCGAATTCCTCGGTAATTGTAGTTTTTATCGAGTTCTTCTGGTTAACATAGGAAGCAGTTTTTTTGTTCTGTATTAACCGAGCAACGTCGGTCAGTGAAGAATTTTTGTTTTGATTGTTAGTTCAAGCCGACTTTGAAATATGTTTTGCCAAGTTGGTTGGGCTGACTTGGTATTATGTATAGTATATAAAGAGGTGCTCAAGATGCAGAAAAGTGGGGAATAGAGAGTAGATACAGATAGTGCAAGGAAGTGCAAGGAAGAGACTTGCATGTGCCTAAGCAGAGTTGAGCAGAGGGAAATCTTAGAGCTGCAAAGATATACTTAATCAGTAAGGACCTTGTGGAGCTAAACTGAGATCTGTATTCAGCAAGATAAGTTGCATGTATTTTCAGATCATTCATTGTTGTTTTCTAACCATTGTAATAGTGATTCCAAAATCTCCTAACAGAGTTGGTTTAACAGCCATTCCATAAATCCTTTAACAGGGTGGCAATTTAGTTGAATTGTTCTAAAGACCTCTTACAAGGCCACTCCTAACAGGGTGATTAAATCCTCTAACAGGGTCACACCTAACAGTGTGTTTTGTAACCTTTAACAGGGTTGGCTCCTAACAGGGCTCACTTCAGAAGAGTGAAAATTGGTGACTAGTTGCTGGTGGTTTTTCCCATATTGGGTTTCCACGTAAATCTAGTGTCTACTATGTTCATGATTGCTTTCTTTTGCATGGTTGCTTATTTCAGTAAATGCTTAATAAATTAACTAAACATCTATCCATTTTTAAGCAGCAATTTATGTGTTTACCAAGTAGCAGCAGCAACTAAGTTTAAGGCATCTTTGGGACTGTTGAATTTGTTTTTGTGGTAATTGATTCATCCCTCCCCTCTCAGTTAACCCATCTTCATTTTCCAACAAGATGACCATTTTTAGGTGATTACAATTGCAACATTCCTAGTCTCTTGGCATTTAATAATGGTTTATCATGAATAATGTATTCAATAGCTATTTCTATAATTATACCTCTTTGGTTGTTGAATTAGTCCTTTTTGTGGCATAGTATCATTACCTTTTTCAACTTGTTTAATCAATGCCATTTCCATTTATAGGTCAGTGTTACTAGTCTACCTAGCTCCTCCTATGTTGTATGTTAGTTGGCATACTTACTTGATTTCCTCCCTCTTGCTTAGTTATCCTTATTTTAGGGTGTGCTTTTTGTGTCGGTAGCTCGTGATCTTATATACTATGTCTTGTTGGGGTATGTACCAATGTCATCATATTCTTCATTAGTTCTTACCAGCTATCTTACTCCTTATTAGTTTTTTGAGTCACTCACTCACCTTAGCACTAACAAGGTCTATGATGATAGTCTAGGATCAACTTATCAGTTAAGGGTTGATATATTTTGTAAAAACTCCAAGAATTCATTGGTTTTAGTTTAATATTAAGATCCACTTACAAGTTCTCAATTGTAGTCACTCAATGGTTATGGTGTTCTTTTGGTTACATCTTAATTGTGGAATCTAACCATTACACTATTTGTTTGGTATACTTATTAGATATTAGTAAAAGTAGCATTGCATATCCTTTAGCTTTCATCCCTTATAGTCTTATCACTTCTAGTGCCTTTACCTAAGGTCCTTAGCATGGTGTGCTATTGGTCTATTCATTCAAGGTTTAAATTATTTCCATGTTTACAGGGTTGAATGAACTCACTTCCTAAGATAATGAAAAGGATGGTATTCAAATTTCCTCGTGATGGTTGTCCAGGATCAACTTATCAATGAAGGGTTGATATCTTTCGTAAAAACTCCAAGAATTCATTGGTTTTAGTTTAACATCAAGATCCTTTTACAAGTCCTCAATTGTAGTCACTCAGTGGATATAGTGTTCTTTTGGTTACATCTTAATTGAGGAATCTAACAATTAAAATATTGGTTTGGTATACTTATTAGATATTAGTCCAAATAGCATTGCGTATCGTTCAACTTTTGTCCCTTATAGTCTTATCACTTCTAGTGCCTTTGCCTAAGGTCCTTAGAATGGTGTGCTATTGGGTCTTATTTTTCAAGAGGTAAGGTATTTCTATGTTTATAGAGTTGAATGAACTCGTGTCCTATGATAATGAAAAGGATAGTATTCAAATTTCCTCATGATGGTTGTCAAGAATTCTCCTTGATACGACTGACTTATACATCATAATATAACACAATTATAGAAAAATGCCTGATAAAATAACTTAAAACAAAATAAAATCAGCAATTAAACATAAGTGTGGCCATAATGGTAAATCTTTCACTAAACAAGTTATGTCCCCAAGCAAAGGAGACCATACCAAGAAATCATCATAAATGAACATTCCAAAAAATTACCAAAATATGAAAAAATAAAAAATGACAACAACAATTCATAACAATTCAAATTCTCAAAAGTATTGTGGTCATACCAGGGTCTTATTGGTGGAAAAAAGAGGAAGGGTTTTCCTATAGTTACATTGTAAATCAATGATATGCAAAAATGATTCCCTTGATTTTTCAGTCATTTCCAAGAATAGATCACAAGAGTGATCTACACCCTCATTGCTTATGGGTTGTCGAGCCTTAGAAATTCATTATTCAATTGCCTATGTTTCCTTACCTACTTGCCCATTACTATCAAGAATTGTCAAATGTAGTCCAAGGCTAGGGTTTCTACCCAAATTACACTGGTGACCCTTTAAATAAGAGTAAGATTATGATTGGTGTCACTTGGCTAAAATATAATATAACAGGTTGCTATTAGAAAGATCGATGGAGTTATCTCAAATATACCTATCACACCTTCTTAACAAGCATCACTCAGGTGTTTCAATAACCTTCAAGAATGGTTCTACCATTGGATCTTGTGATAAACTAGGATTCCTTAAGGTCTTGTTGATATTGTGAAAAACTATTTAGTCTTGCTAAGCTTTCATATCTTTCGAGTTGTAGTACAGGTTGAGCTGAATGTCGATGATTGAGCAATAGTTGTCTCTGAGTTGTAAGATGTTATTGAATAATGACAACATTTTGAGTGGAAAATTGGCTTGTAAATTCCATTGATTGATATTGAAAAATCTCAATGTTTTATGGGTTACCCTAGTTGGTAAGTGTATACGATCATGTTGCCCATCCTGATATGATGGTGTCACAGGTGGTTAAGGGTCCTCCTTTGCTATGGAAGGCATATATTGTAAATGTAATCAGTGAACCATGTTATATCTGGTGTTATAAGTTCTAGTGTGTGTTGTATTTTTTTGTTATTTTTGTATTGTCTCTCATTGTCCCCCTATTTGTCAAGTAGGAGACTTATCTTATCGATATCACTTCCAATGGGGTTCTTTGCTTGTGGTTTCTATCACTTAACTATAGAGTTATTATCTAGATAGTCAAGTCTTAAAATATTATCTTTATTGTATAACATGTTAGTCATTGTACCACTATACTACATAGTGGGGGGGTTTCCTATCCCATTCCTATAATCTACCATCCTCATCATCCTCATTTACCCTAATCAAGAGCATTCCTTTCTGATGAGCCTAGGTCTATTTTTTTTCACAAAAGGGGTTTTCACGTTCCCACCAATACCTAGACATCATCAAGATTAGCTACCACCCATTCAATCCTTAATGTTGGTATGGTTTTAAAAGAAATATCCTCACACATGACAAGGTTTGGATTCGTTAAGTCACACAACTATAGAGGGGGTCACATAGAGTTCCTAAATTTTTTGAATTTCCACAAGATCAAGGTCAATATCTTAGTATATCTTAATCCATGGTAGTTCTAAATTGTTACCATGGTTAATTGGTGTTATCAGTTTAGGGTGTTTAATTCAGTTACTGATGGGGACACAACCCATGCACAAAATGGACACAATAGGAAAGGGAAAATTTTATTAACTATAAAAATATGCTGGTACACTTAGTACAGAGAAAATAGACTTCAAAATAGGGCCTATGGGCTTACAATAGCATAAAATTAGAGATAATTTCTTCTCCCAGTACCTTCTCTCAAACTCCACTCTGAACTACCTTTTACAATGCCAAAAATGTTCTTAAATAGACCCTGAACGGTTAAGGATTAGGAATACATTCTAGAAAGTGCTAGTTGGTATTCACCGACCAAATAGAAGGCTCTAGAAGTTGCATTAGAAGTTGGCACAAAATTAGAAGAATCCAGAAATAGTAACCGAACTTCCAGGAGGCATAACTTTTGAACTGTAGCTTCAATTGACGAACCATTTACATTTTTGAAAAGCTCTCGAAGTGCTCTATAGCCCAATGGATGAGATTTGCTTGTCCCCCATTTTTTTTCCCTTTTCAAGGTCATTTAATGCCCCTAACCTAACTTTGAAGCATTCTTAGGAGGTCTCCAAAAATTGAAAAACCGCAATAACTTTCAAATTGTGGGGCCTTTTGACCTGATTCTTTTTCTGGAATGCTCTAAATTACAATTACATTCATCTAGCCAAATTACACCTTATAGTTCACCAAAATGGTGGCTCAATTACATACTCCTATTTTTCTGACATTTACATGTATCCCAAGGTGTTCAAATACTCTAACCTAGAACACTAATAGTGGAACTGTGAGAGTTGGAACCTTTATTTGACCCAAATGGGTATCCAGAAATGAAAACACATGAAACATAAACTAAGTCTAAGTACATTATTTTGGGTGACATAGGATTGCCCTTATACCTCTGGATGATCTTGCATCAAACACCCAGGGTAGATTGAAAAGTGACCCTATCACTTTATGAATGGTAGAGGAAATCGCAAATGGGAAACTTCAGCTGCTGATATCCAAGTTGAGTCCTCTATTGGCCATCCTTTCTACTTGACTAGATACTCTTCATATTACCTATTTCTGGTGCCCACACAATGATCTAGAATGTCTTCTATCTCCTCCTTCTTAGAAGCAGGAATTGGACATGGCTCTAACATCGGCTCCTTATCTTCACCATCATCATGATACTCTGTTAAGCCTACAATGTTGAAAATAGGAGAAATGTGAATACCATATGGTAACTTCACCTCATAGGCATTTCTTGAGTCATGTTTCTTCAGAATTTTGCAGGGGCCAAATTTCTTCATTTTTAGCTTGTTGTAAGTACCAGCTAGAAATCTTTCTTTTCTTAAGTGTACCATGACTAGATCCCCTACTTGGAATTCCTTATGTCTTCTCCTTTGATTAGCCCTAACTTTATACTCTTGATTCATCTTGGTAATGTGTGCCTAAACCTCCTCATGTAGACACTTGATATGTTCAGCAAATTCTTTAGCTTCAGCACTTGTCCTCTCCCCTTGCTCTATCTTCCTCAATTTTGATGTAGTCCTTGGGCTACTTCCATATATAATTTGGAATGGTGATTTTATAGTACTCCTATTTATAGAGTTATTGTAAGCAAACTCTTCTTGTGATAGAATCAAATCCCACCCCTTGGGCTTATCCCCAACTAAACATCTCAACAAATTGCCCAAACTTCTGTTTACCACTTTTGTTTGGTCGTCAGTCTATGGGTGATGTGTGGAACTAAATTGCAAGTCTATTCTCAACTTCTTCCACAATGTTCTCCAGAAATACCCCACAAATTTAGTGTCTCTATCAGAAACTATACTCCTTGGGAGACGATGTAGTCATACCACCTCTCTGAAAAACAAGTCTACAATATGGACAACATCATGAGTTTTGTGGCATGGAATTAAATGTGCCATTTTGGAGAACCTATCAACCACCACAAATACTAAGTCATTACCCCTATGTGTCCTCAACAATCCAAGAACAAAATCCATACTTATGTCCTCCCATGGCTTTGATGGAATAGGCAATGGCTGATATAGTCCAGTATTGCGACTAAATCCATTGTCAACTTGACAAATCTGACAATTCTCTACACACTTCTTCACATATTGTGACATTTGAGGCCAAAAATAATGTTCTTTGAGAATGGAAATGGTCTTAGCTTGACCAAAATGTCCTACCATCCCTGCACTGTGTTTCTCCTTAATCAAATTTTCCCTCATGGAACTCCTTGGAATGCATAATTGACTACCCTTGAATAACATACCATCCTGAATCAGATAGTGTAACCACTTAGTTTTGTCTATAGCAATAGGCTCTTTACAAGCTTTCCACACTTCAGCAAAATTAGGATCCTCAGGGTACAAATTCTTGAGTTCATCAAACCCAACTACTTCAACTTGCATTACTATAAGCAACAACTGTCTCCTACTTAGTGCATCTACAACCCTGTTAGATTTTCCACTTCTATGCTTCAACACAAATGTATAGCTTTGCAAGAACTCTACCCACTTCATATGCCTCTGATTCAATTTACCTTGGCTATTTAGGTACGATAATGCCTGGTGATCAGTATATAAAAAAAATTCCTTTGGCAATAAATAATGCCTCCATTTCTTTAAGGCTTGAACTATTGCATAGAACTCTTGATCATAAATAGAATACTTCTTTTCCACATCATTCAATTTTTCACTAAAATATGCAATAGGCTTACCTTCTTGGCTTAATAAAACCCCAATAGTGCTACCAATAGCATCACAATCCACCTGGAACACCTTTATAAAATTTGGAAGTGCCAACGAAGGTTGTTCTATCACCTTCTTCTTTAGCAATTCAAAACTTCTCACAGCTGTTGTAGTCCATTTGAACTCTTTTCTATCCCCTCTTATTGTGTCAGTCAGGGGTGCACATATGCCACTGAAATTCTTAATGAACTTCTTGTAAAAACTAACCAAACCATGAAATGATCTTACCTCAGTAGCAGACCTTGGAGTAGGCCATTCCAAGATGGCTTTTACCTTCTTTGGATCCATTTTGAGACCTTCAGGTGATATAAAAAACCCTAAGTAGACTAACTCCTTTTTTGCAAAGACACACTTCTTTATATTAATTAATAGTTTCTCTTCCCTTAATCTTTCAAGGACACTATAAATATGTAGTAAATGTTCTTCCAAAGTCTTGCTGAAAATTAAAATATCATCCAAATAGACAATAACAAATTTTCTCAAAAACTTCTTAAGTACCTCATTCATAAGCCACATGAAGGTGCTTGGGGTGTTTGTCAATCCAAAGGGCATGACTAACCACTCATAAAGACCCTCCTTGGTCTTGAAGGCTATTTTCCACTCATCTCCTTCTCACATTCGTATCTGATGATAGCCACTCTTGAGATCTATCTTTGTGAAGTACTGAGCTCCACTCAAGCAATCCATAAGATCATCCATTCTTGGCAAAGGAAATTAATACTTGATGGTTATCCTATTTATAGCTCGAGAGTCTATACACATCCTCCACTCTCCATCCTTCTTTGGTGCCAGTACTGTAGGTACTGCACATGGACTCAAGTTCTCCCGAATCAAGCCCTTCCTCAATAGTTCCTGAACCTGTCTATTTAGCTCCTTAGTTTCAGTAGGAGTCATGCTATGAGCAGCCTTGTTAGGAAAACTAGCTCCTAGAATTAAATCTATCTGATGACTGATTTGCCTTACCGGTGGCAATCCTTCTAGAAAATTATCAAAGATGATATCTCTAAACTCACCTAGCAAAATTTGAAACTTCAAGTGGTATTTCACTACTACCTTCTTTATCTTTCCTAGGGATCAAAGCATAGCACATACGTTGATGTTTCATGCCATCTAAAAACTTCCTTCCATCAACAAGACAAATTCTAGCACTGCTACATACCTTTTCGCCTTCCTTTTTCATGGGCTTCAATTTGTGGCAAACTCCATCCTTTGTTAGAGAGTATGTGTTTGCATGACCATCATGTACTGCATACCTATCAAACTGCCATAGTCTACCCAACAATAGATGGAAAACATCCATTGGAATAACATCACAGAGAATTCATCATGGTAACTCCCAATTTTGAATTTCACTAAACATTGTTCACTTACTAGGACCTTATGATCATCTTTCACCCAAGCAATTCGATAGGGCTAGGGGTGTTTCTCCCTCTTGAGCTTCAGCTTAGAGACCATCTCCTCTGATACCAAGTTATCAGTGCTACCACCATCAATGATCACATCACAACATTTATCCCCACACTTGCACCTAGTATAGAATAAACTCCTCCTTTGTCCTAGTTCAATCTCACCACTTAGTAGGACCCTTTCATTTACTAAAGTCTCTCCTCTTTTTGCATCCTCTGAATTTGATGATTGTGCATCCTCATCCACATGAGCAACCCTAGCTTGACCCTCAGCTCTCCTATATGTCCTTCCTTGTCATTGAGGACATTCAAAGGCTCGATGACCTTCTTTATTGCAATGGAAATAGGTACCATGGAAGCCTCCTCTTCCTTGTCCACATCCTCTACCTCTTCCTCTTTGATTTCCAAAGTCTTGATCATGGGAGCGGTTGAAACCCTCGTTCCTCTGGTTCCTGCTAGTACTCACATATTCATTTTTCTTTTGGGTTTCATTTCGGCCTCCAGATGACCTACCACTACCCCTTCCTCCTTGACCACGCCCTCTTTGTCTCCCTTAAAACCTCTTATTTAGCTTCTCTTCAACTCATAGGGAAAACTGGTATGCCTCTTCAACACTGGTTATTCTTACCAGACTTAATTCCTCCTGGATGCTAGGTCGCAACCCACTGATATAACGAGCAACCTTCTCCTTATTTGCTTATTCATGCCCTACTCTAATCAAAATTTGGTAAAACTCCTTTGTATATTCTTGGACTAATTTTCTTGCTTACTTTAACCCATGCATCTTCTTAAACAAATCAAGCTCATAATCAACATGAATGAATTGCTTCTTCAATTTGTCCACCATACGATCCCACCTTGTGATCTTCTCCTTTCCTCTTCTATTTCTTTCCAATTGAACCTCTTGCCACAAGATTTTGGCATGGCCTTTCAGTTTGGCCTTTGCAAACTTAACCCTATTTGGATCTCTAATATCCTCATACTCAAAGTACTCTTCCAATTCATTGATCTAGTCGAACAACTCATCTGGTTTTAGATTTCTTGAAAATACACCCACATCAATTGTAGGTATTTTCCCAAACTTAGTAATGGCCCTAAAAAGCCTTTCCTCTACCTAATTTAGAACTTCCCCATCAAATTCCCCTTCTGGTCCAATTTCTTCTTCTTCATTGTCATCCTTACTTTCATCACCTACAGTAACATTTGTTCCTCTGTGGAGATCCTCCTGCAATGCTTGTACCTACCTTTGGAGGGCTCTAACCTCCTTAGGATTAATAGCTCCAACCCTTCCACCATGCTCTCTTCATGGAGGCATCTTCTTAACTCAAACCCACAACCACACAGTCCTGGTGTAAACTGCCTCACAATCGGCGCTCTATCTACACACTCAGGAAAACTAGGCTCTGATACCACTTGATGGGGACACAACCCACGCACATAATGGACACAATAGGAAATGGAAAATTTTATTAACTGTAAAAATATGTTAGTACACTTAGTGCAGAGAAAATAGACTTCAAAACAGGCCCTATGGGCTTACAATAGCATACAACTAGAGATAATTTCTTCTCCCAGTACCTTCTCTCAAACTCCACACCGAACTACCTTTTACAATGCCAAAAATGTTCTTAAATAGACTCTGAAGGGTTAAGGATTAGGAATACATTCTAGAAAGTGCTAGTTGGCATCCACCAACCAAATAGAAGGCTCTAGAAGTCGCATTAGAAGTTGGCACAAAATTAGAAGAATCCAGAAATGGTAACCAAAATTTTGGGAGGCATAACTTTTGAACCATAGCTCCGATTGACGAACCATTTACATTTTTGAAAAGCTCTCGAAGTTCTCTATAGCCCTATGGATGAGATTTTCTTGTCCCCCATTTTTTGGCCTTTTTTGAGGTCATTTAATGCCCCTAACTTGACTTTGAAGCATTCTTAGGAGGTCTCCAAAAATCAAAAAATTGCAATGAATTTCAAACCGTGGGGCCTTTTGACCTGATTCTTTTTCTGGAACGCTCTAAATTATAATTACATTCATCTAGCCAAATTACACCTTCTAGTTCACCAAAATGATGGCTCAATTACATACTCCTATTTTTCTAGCATTTACATGTATCCCAAGGTGTTCAAATACTCTAACCTAGAACACTGATAGTGGAACTGTGAGAGTTGGAACCTTTATTTGACCCAAATGGGTATCCAGAAATGAAAACACATGAAACAAAAACTAAGTCTAAGTACATTTTTTTGGGTGACACGGGATTGCCCTTATACCTTTAGATGCTCCTGCATCAGTTACCAAATAGTAATAATACTTATTATGAATAAATTTCTTAGGAGGCTTATTTCCTATTTCTAATACAGTATTATGATAAATTATAATAGTACATTTATTTGTGGACTCATTATCACCTAGTGTTGCACAACCTAGGGATCTGATACCAAAATGTCATGCCCAGATGCAACCCTTTATTTATTTATTAAATAAATACAAAGGAACAATACATTGATATGTTGAGTTGAATTTGACATTACATTGATTATAGAGTGGTGGTGTTAATAGTTGAATACACCTTATCAACCTTGTTGATGCTTATGCTCACTAACCTAGCTAAGCCCTAGGTGTTATCGACAAATACCTAGATGTATTCAACATCACATGACTTATATCAAATATTTAAAATTTAATAACTAATCATCATTAATGTCTGTAAGAGCTTCCAATACATTCTACAAGACATGTGTTTTGCTAGAATCATTTATATAAGGCTTCTATATGTTTACACATATTAGAAAGTTGGATCCATACATACATTTTGTTCTATAATGTAATCCACTAAAATCTCTTCCCAGTTTACTTGGCATCATCCATGTATAAGATTGAGTTCAATACAAGTCTCGTATAGGATATTCAATTAAATTTACTCTTACATACTAATTACTAAACACCTTTATTATTTAATCTCTAATGTTGCATGAAAACCCATATATTGATGTAATTAATTTAAATTTTTCTTATGAGTTCATTTTGCTAAATGATAAAATCACATTTCCCTTTCAAAGAGCTCTAAAAGCTCATGTATCCAACTTCAGAGATTACATGAATATAGGAATGCCATTTAATTTACTTTTATATTTGTTATATACTCTCATAACATTCTTTTCACATTTAACAAGATGAATCTAAGGTCATAAAATGTTAATATCTTAGCAACATACATTATTTGTTATACATATATACGTACATACATACATACATACATACATACATACATACATACATGCATTCATGTGTGTGTGTGTGTGTGTGTGTGTGAAAACAACAATTGATATATATATATACTTGCTATGCATAACATCATAAATAAAATAAATATCTATAAAAAAATAACTACACTAATATCTATATATTCCTAACCCCATCAACTATCATAACTAATCCTACCCTAATTTCCTACTTCCAAAAAATGATATCATATCTGCTTGCATTAAATCTAGACTATACTAAATTCCATCCCCCAACATCTTACTATATTTAAATTTCCAAAACATGTTTCGACTAGTCCTAGGTGAGTTCACATGCCCAAGGTGGTAGCTCTTCTCCCAAGGAAAATCGACTTGGCATGCTTCCTACTTAGATCACTTTCCAAGTCCATGTTGACCTCTCCCTCAACATCAAAGGTTTTAAGAAATAAAATAATTACCTCTATTTCCCAACTCCAAGGCTTGATAAACTGATTCCAAGGTTTGCAAGTACTGATAGGGTTTTCAACTTCCACACTTCTCCTCTTGTCCCATACGTATGGTACCCCTTATATAGGTGAGTTGGCAAGGATTTAGAAAAACCAATATAAAGTTTGCATCATACCCCACTTGCTAGCCACCTAGGAAAAGTAATCATGGCATGTCATGTTTAAGAGCCCTTCATTACTCCCATTATGGCACCTAGAAAACTTAGTATGTATATATATATATATATATATATATATATATATATATATATATATATATATATATATATATATATATATAATCTATTCTTTTTTTTTACTAATTGTGTTTGTACTTAAATTATTAAGTGATGGGGACTACTCTTACAACCTCTATATTTAATTTAATCACTGGATATCTAGTCTTAGCATCATTTTTAAATTGTCATAACCTCAATCAGATATATATATATATATATATATATATATATATATATATATATATATATATATATATATATATATAAATTTGTGTTGTTTCCAAGAAGGTATGACCTAAGGGTCACAGGTTCTATGTGAGTCCTAGTATATAGGTTTTTTTTAAGCTCAAGTTTATTATAGTTATATATATATATTTGTTGATTCTGAGAATATCCTCTTGAATATATTTTAAGGGACTGTAATAGGGGAAAACTTTATTTTCCATTACCAATACATTTTTCAGAGAGGAAATGTACTTCTATAGCAAGACTTTTTCATAGATTGAAATATGCATTTTCTCTAGTCAAATACATTTTATTCCATCCTACCATGGAAGTTTGGTAGTTGTGTCGATGGTGTGAAGATTTTGGCTAGCCTAAGGTTTAATCAAACTTGAATTCTAATGAACCAACATTCTATCATGCACCATGAGCTATTGATTTTCATTCTTTTGTATTAAAAGCATAACTTGTTTATATTGCAACATTCACATTATTTCAACCATACAAGAAGAAATATTATCCACTACAATTATGTAGTATTCCTATTAATTTAGTTATAGAGCATTAAGGAAAAAGGATTTCATTTCATAACTCCTCCATGGTACATTAGATTAAAAAATGTGAAACTCACAATGAAGTTTCCCTTGCAATAGAACTATACACAACATATATTGATAGGAAGAAACTTTCACTTTACATCTTACTAAAAGGAAGACAAAATAGAGATTAATCCCTACAACATTTTTGTGACAACATGGGAAAGTTGGTCTCTCTCTACACACTTTAGCTTTTAACATTGTTAAGGGTGAAACCCTAACATCTTCAAGGAATCCATCTTCACAAAACCTACACATGCACACAAAATAGGAACCATGGAGGCTCACCTCCCATCTTAGACTTCTATGAAGCCACCCACTGAGTAAGGGAAACAAAGCTCAAATAGGATACATCCAAACAACATCTCATAACAAGAACTAACATTATTACAACATTTTTTTTCAACACATACACAACCCCAACCAAGGTTTGCACAATGATTCACAAATGGAATCGTAAACATTCGGTGAAGGTGGGCTCTCCAAGGAGGAGAATGCCATATCCTTATGCATTAACAAATCTTGCAATTGCAATATGCCCAACAAAGATTCCAAGAAACACATACCATCCAAGGCCATCAATAATCACATGCCTCAACAAGGCTATCCATACTTGCTCCTCTCACATATCCTCACTTATACCTCCCATAGAACAAATAAAAGGCATATGGCTTTCATTGGAGCCCATACTCCATAAAAACTATCCCCTCTCCAAGAGATGGATTTCTCAACTCCAATCTAAAGCCCAACTAACCCCACCCCAAGGCTTCTCTTCCCTCCCAAGGGTGAGTGAAGCCTTCACACCCCACACAACATTCAATCCACGACAATAAGATCAAGAAACAAAATCAAACGCAAGTCAATCCAACATGCTCATTTACATACACAACAACTACTACATACACCAAATGTAAACACATAAATCTTACAAGAACACTCTTCCAATTTCAATTCTTCAACTTTCATGAGATGAGAGAAAAACTGGCATGAAGCACTAACCTCCTTCTAAGCTATGGTTATGGAATGGTGATTAAGAGCTTCCTTCTTTTCTTCCAAGTCCCTTCCTCCAAACCCTAAGTGTCTTTACAATTAGAGAGTGGGTGAACAACCACTAAGTTTGGCACAAGCTCCCTAAAAGACCTCCACTTCCAACACCACCTACCCCTCTTACACCCTTGTACCTTTCTACCAATATGAACTTAACCAAGTGGAGGGGTTAGGAAAGGAGTCATGTGACACTCCTATTTTCGAATTGGCTTGAAAATGACTAGTTTAGAGGGTCTCCTAAGTCCCCTAGACCAACTTATGTTTACATATAGACCGCCAACCTATACTACTACCATGTGGGTGACTTATTTTTACAAAAATAACACTTTGGAACCACTTTTAGGCTCTCTAAAGTTCCTACCAAGTTTGAATTCGAATTCAAACAAGATGGTGACTCCTCCTAACACTCTCCAAGGTGGATTAACTTAATTTCATAATGGGATTAAGTTTAGTTTAAGTGACTTCATGCCCAAAAATCCTATATGATATATCATTTACACATAGACACCACAAGTGTCAAATGACACACACACACACACATTAAACTCTTTACACATCATGATGACATGTCGCTAATTAATCATGATCTTTAAACTTATAACACCCATGCACAATCACATTACGAAATAAACACAATACAACAAGGTTTTGAATCTTCCAAAGATTCACATTGGCTTTACCATGTTCACATAGGTTTGAAGCTTGTTTCCCTGAATAATTTTCATGGTTCAACTTTCTTGCACACTCAACTTAAACATCAATAGTCCAATGAAATAATATAGAAGTACATACAGATAAGTGCAAAAAAATCCAATATCACATAATTTGCATTAACATATACAATTAACTTTCATCTATTGATTATAAAATATTCAGAACATTGAAATATCAATATGTGTATCAATAGTCACCTTTCTTAACATAACCAATTATCATTCTAAATATTATCACAACTCTTTCTACATAACAATGAAACTCTAAAGTCCTCTTTACTAAATCATGAAAACATATAAAATGGATCTTAGCATATATGCCTAAGTGAAAATCACTAATCTGGGAACATGTAACTAGTATCTTTTCAGTTCAAGTTAAACACAACAACATTCCTAGCAATACCCCCTTATTACATTACAAGGGTGTGTGTGTCCTAGGGTTAATCCCTCAGGCCATTAGAATGTTCCAAAATTATGTCATCAAGATTTAAAACAATCTATGAATGCAACCATTTATGTTTTGTGCTTGTTATTATCTACATCAAATGTTGTTTCTTATGAGAGAAAATGTTAATTTATCTTTCCTAATTTGGCTAGTGAATCATTCTATGAATCCCTTGATCAAGTCCCTAGCTTGAACATATAGGGGTTCATTTTCATGTGATCTTATCTATTCAACCTAATTTTATTGAATGGGTATTACACTTATAATAACTAAAATCTGCCTTAGTCTCTAAATAGGATCTCATAAATCATTATTAGTAACCAAAATGTCAATCATAACCTAATTAAGTCCTAATCATATTTATTTCATTAAGATCTATAATAGGGTACTAGTGTGGGCCTTACATCCTCCCCCTCTAGCTATCAACTTCCTCTTGGAAGTCTCTATAATTAGGGACACAAATTCCATATATAGGGCTTACCTTGATCTATTATAGTTGTCCCACTTAGGCCTTGCCTTAAGATCAGCTCATATTCCTAACAATTTCACATATAATTGAAATATAGACTTATAAAATATTGTCCCATAGCTCATAGAGGAATAATTCTTCTTAATATTGATTAACTCACCATTAATTATTTGGGTATCATCCTAAGTTAGGTTACCTACAAATACCTAATATAAATATATTTGTGGTAACTTTTTTCTAGATGAATAGGGTGGTTGTGTTTTATATATAGAATGTTTAGGCTCATTGCAGCATTCCCAGTCTCTTGGTAGTTGAGAATGGTTGATCATGAATAATTTATTGAATAGCTATTTATGTATTTATACCTCTTTGGTGTTTAGGTTAGTCCTTTTCGTGGCGTAGTCTCATTACCTTTTTCAACTTTTTTAATCGGTGCCATTTCCATTTAGAGGTTGGTGTTACTGGTCTACCTAGCTCCTCCTATGTTGTGCCTAGTTGGCATACTTACTGTATTTCCTCTCTCTCTCTCTTAGTTATCCTTATTTTAGGGTTTTCTTTCTATATTGGTAGCTTGTGATCTTATATTCTATGTCTTGTTGGGGTATGTACCAATGTCATCATATTCTTCATTAGTTCTTACCAACTATCTTACTCCTTATTAGTTTTTCAAGTCACTCACTCACATTAGCACTAAAAAGGTCTATGATGATAGTCTAGGACCAACTTATTGGCAAAGGGTTGATATCTTTCATAAAAACTCCAAGAATTCATTAGTTTTAGTTTAACATCAAGATCCACTTACAAGTCCTCAATTGTAGTCACTCGATGGTTACAGTGTTCTTTTGGTTACATCTTAATTGCAGAATCTAACCATTACAGTATTGATTTGATATACTTATTAGATATATGTCAAAATAGCATTGTGTATCCTTTAGCTTTAATCCCTTATAGTCTTATCACTTCCAGTGCCTTTACCTAAGGTGCTTAGCATGGTGTGCTATTGGGTCTATTCATTCAAGGGTTAATTTATTTCCATGTTTATAGGGTTGAATGAACTCACATCCTATGATAATGAAAAGGGATGGTATTAAAATTTCCTCATGATGGTTGTCAAGAATTATCCTTGATATAACCAACTTATAAATCATAATATAACACACTTAATGAAAAATGCCTCATAAAATAACTTAAAACAAAATAAAATCAGCAATAAGTGTGGCCACAATGGTAAATCTTTTGCTAATCAAGTCATGTCCCAAGGCAAAGGGAACCATATCAAGAAATCATTATAAATGAACATTCCATGAAATTTTCAAAATATGTAAAAATAAAAAATGACAACAACAATTCATAACAATTCATATTCTCAAAAGCATTGTGGTCATACGAGGGTCTTATTGGTGGATAGAAGAGAAAGGGTTGTCCTATAGTTACATTATAAATCAATGATATGCAGAAATGATTCCTTGAATTTTCAGTCCTTTCCAAGAATAGGTCACAAGATTGATCTACACCCTTATTGCTTATGGGTTGTTGAGCCTTAGAAATTCATTATTCAATTTCTTGTGTTTCCTTACCTACTTACCCATTACTGTAAAGAATTATTAGATGTAGTCCAGGGCTAGGGTTTATACCCAAATTACCCTAGTCACCCTTTAAATAAGAGTAAGATTATGATTGGTGTCACTTGGCTAAAATATAATGTAGTAGGTTGCTATTAGAAAGATCAATGGAGTTATCTCAAATATACCTATCACACCTTCTTAAAAAGCATCACTCAAGGGTTTCAATAACCTTCAAGAATGGTTCTACCATCTGATCTCATGATAGACTAGGATTCCTTAAGGTATTGTTGATATTGTGGAAAATTGTTTAGTCTTTTTGAGCTTCTGTATCTTCCAAGCTATAGTACAGATTGAGCAGAATGTTGATGACCGAGTGATAGTTGTCTCCGAGTTGCAAGATGTTATTGAATATTGAAAACATTTTGAGCAGAAACTTTTCTTGTAGGTTCCATTGATCGATATTAAAAAACCTCAATGTTTTATGGGTTACCCTAGTAGGTAAGTGTATACGGTCATGTTGCCCATCCTGATATGATGATGTCGCAGGTGGTGAAGGGTCCTCTTTTTTTGTGGAAAACATATATTGTAATGTAATCAGTGAACCTTGTTATATCTTACATTATCTGTTCTAGTGTGTGTTGTATTTTTTTGGTTATTTGTGTATTACCTCTCATTCTCCCCCTGTCTATCAAGTAGGAGGCTTATCTTATCAGTATCACTTCCAATGGGGTTCTTCACATGTGGTTTCTATAATTTAACTATAGAGTTATTATCTAGATAGTTAAGACATAAAATATTATCTGTATTGTATAACATGTTAGTCATTGTAGCACTATACTATATAGTGGGGGGGTTTCCTATCCCATTCCTATAATCTACCATCCTCATCATTCTTATTTACCCTAATCAAGAGCATTCCTTTCCGATGAGCCCAAGTCTTTTTTTTTTTTCACAAAAGGGGTTTTTGCATTCTTACCAATACCTAGACATCATCGAGATGAGTTACGACCCATTTAGTCCTTAATGTTGGTATGGTTTTAAGAGAAATATCCTCACACATGACAAGGTCTGGATTCGTTAAGTTGCATAGCTATAGAGGGGGTTACATAGAGTTCCTTAAAAATTTGAATTTCCACAAGATCAAGGTCAATATCTTATCATATCTTAATCCTTGGTGGTTCTAAATTGTTACCACAGTCAATTACTATTATCAGTTTAGGGTGTTCAATTCAATTTCCATATAGTAATAATACTTATTACGAATTGATTTCTTAGGAGGCTTATTTCCTATTTGCAATACAGTATTATGATAACTTATAATAGTACATTTATTTGTGGACTCATTATGGCCCAGTGTTGCATAACCTAGGGCTCTGATACCAGAATGTCATGCCTAAAAATCCTATATGACATGTCATTTACACATAGACAACACGTGTCAAATGACACACACACATTAAATTCTTTACACATCACGATGACATGTCGCTAATTAATCATGATCTTTAAACTTATAACACCCATGAATAATCACATTACAAAATAAACACAATACAAAGAGGTTTTGAATCTTCCAAAGATTCACCTTGGGTTTACAATGTTCACATAGGTTTGAAGCTTGTTTCCCTGAATAATTTCCATGGTTTAACTTTCCTACACACTCAACTTAAACATCAATAGTTCAATGAAAGAATATAGAAGTACATATAGATAAGTGTAAAAAAATCCAATATCACATAATTCACATTAACATATACAATTAAATTTCATCTATTCATTATAAAATGTTCAAAACATTGAAATATCAATATGTTATCAACAATCATCTTTCCTAACATAACCAATTATCATTCTAAATATTATCACAACTCTTTCTTCATAATAGTGAAACTGTAAAGTCCTCTTCACTAAATCATGAAAACATACAAAATGGATCTTAGCATATATGCCTAAGTGAAAATCACTAATGTGGAAACATCTAACTAGTATCTTTTCAGTTCAAGTTAAGCAAAACAACATTCCTAGCAATACCCCTTTATTACATTACAAGGGTGTGTGTGTCCTAGGGTTAATCCCTCGAGCCATTAGAATGTTCCAAAATTATGTCATCATGATTTAAAACAATATACGAATGCAACCATTTATGTTTTGTGGTTGTTATAATCTACATGTATTGTTATTTCTTATGAGAGAAAATGTTAATTCATCTTTCCTAATTTGGCTAGTGAATCATTCTATGAATCCCTTGATCAAGTCCCTAGCTTGAACATATAGAGTTTCATTTTCATGTGATCTTATCTATTCAACCTAATTTTATTGAATGGGTATTACACTTATAATAACCAAAATCTTCTTTAGTCTCTAATTAGGATCTCATAAATTATTATTAGTAACAAAAATGTCAATCATAACCTAATTAAATCCTAATCATATTTATTTCATCAAGATCTATAATAGGGTACTAGTGTGGCCTTACACTCTATTAATCAAATATATAGTAATATCAATAGCCTCTTCCCACATGTTTAAGGGAAACCCTGCATGCAACCTCATGCTCCTTGCACACTCCATTATAGTTCTGTTTATGTGTTCAGCCACTCCATTTTCCTATGGAGTCCTTGGAGCAATTTTTTCTCTATGAATATCATTAGTGGAGCAATAATATTCAAATTAATTACTTCAATACTCACCACCTTTATCAGATATGAGACATTTTAATTTCTTACCATTTTCAAGCAAGCATTTCCATTTGTTAAAAGTTTGAAATATATCATATTTATGTCTAAGGAAATAAACCCATAGTTTTATAGTTGCATCATCAATAAATGTAACATAATAATGAGAGCCACCAAGGGAATATACCTAATATGGTCCCCATACATTTATATGCACAAGCTTTAATCTCTAATTTTTTTTTCCTTCCCACTCTTCACAAAACTCACTCTCTTTTATTTTCCATACACATAAACTTCACAAAAATCCATGTTTACACATTTCAAACTTAAAAAAATTTTTTGAATTAATTTCATACCTTTCTTACTCATGTGCCCAAGTCTATGGTGTCATAGAATTATATTAGAATCTACAACATTTATTTCTTCTCCCTACTCAATTGTAGCAAGTAATCCTAAACATTCATCTTTCTCTAAAATAATCAAAGTAGAAGGAACAATATGAACTGTACAAAGATATAAGGTGCCTACTTTCACACCTTTTTGTACTACAAGGGAACCTTTTGAAACTTTCCAATTTTTATCATTAAAAGTAACTACACAACCCTCATCACCGAGTTGCCCTACTATTATTAAGTTCATACTCAGCCTTGGAACATGTCTTACCTCATGTAGTAGCCAATGATATACATTCTATAACTTAATCTTAACTTTTCCTTTCCAACAATCTAACAGGGTTAATTCTCTCAAAATAAACAAGCCCAAAACCCCCTTGGACATAACCAATAAAATAACCTCTATGAGGTGTAGCATGAAATGAAGCACTAGAATCTAAAACCCAAGAATCATCAACACTTTCTAAAGAAAGAAGAAAAACATCCTCTTTGGATTTTTTTCTTACCACATTTTCCTCTTTGTTACCTTCTATTTTATATGTTTAATTGTTCTTTTGAGTCCAACAATCTTTCTTCTTATGCCCTGGTTTACCATAGTACCAACAATCTCTTGGTCCTCTAGATTGAGACCTCTTCCCTTTTGACTTTCCTCTTGATTTCCATGGTTTCTAGAATTATTTCCTCTCAGTCATTCTACCTCTGCTTTTTGTGTTCAAAGAACTTCTTGATGTAGACCCACCTAAGGTTTTCCTACAAGTTTCCTCACTTAGAATAACACCAATCACATCATCATATTTTAGGGTATTAGATCTAGAAAAAAATTACTCACAACCATTATCAAGTCATTCCAAATTTCAAGCAAAAAACAAAAAATCAAGAGAACCCTAATTTCTTCATCAAAATTAATACCCATAGAAGATAACTAACTAGTAATAGTATGAAACTCATTTAAATGATCTTCAATAGATCCACCTTCTTCCATCTTCATATTAAATAAATGTTTAATGAGAAATTCCTTATTTGAAGCGGAGGGCTTTTCATACAATTTCACTAGGGTTTCCATTAACTCTTCTATTATCTTCATTTTTTTAATGCTATATGTTACCAATGGTGTCAATCATAACCAATTACTTTTAAGTTCCTTTTTATCTAAAAGATCCCAGTTCTCATTTGTCATAGTTCCCTATTTCTTGGCTCTTCCTTCCAATGGCTTCCATAAATCCTTCTGATAAAGATAGTATTTTATTTGCATCTTTCATAATTGAAGGTTCTACCAATTAAACTTCTCCACCTTTAGGTTACCCTCATTTTTCATCACTCTCACTCAACTGTGACACTCCCATTCAACCATGGAACTTTCCTACAGAGGATAACTCAAAAAAAAAACTAGGTTCTGATACTACTTGTTAGGATTAAACCACAAACATAAGTAACAATTAAATGCAAATATAAACAATATCAAAAAATAATAAATCACATAGAAGAATACACAAGACACCAAGATTTAATGTAATTCATCTAATCTCTAGGCTACATCCACCAAACAACAAGTCCAATATTATTACGATCCAGTGATTACAACTTGGTTACAATTTGTAATCCCTTATAGCTCAATACCACCACAAGAAGCAATTTTAGCAACACACATTATGAAAATCCTTAACCCTAAGCTCTTTTATACAATAATTTTTGTTGCTTTAGGGTTACAGTTAATTCCAAAATTATCAATAAAATAGGACCCAAAGAATTATGAAGTATGTACAGTACTTCCATGATTAGTCACCACAAACTAATACTTGATTGTCTTAATGCATGCTATTTGTGACCCCTTGGGATATGAAGTCAAGAAAATTCTTTCATATTTATAGAATAGCAATCCAAGCAAGTTCCTAGTATGGAGAAAACAAAATTAATGCATGTTAATTATGAGGATGGATAAGATATCCATATAAAAACAAGTGGTACATGCTAGTAACTAGTGGTGTTTATCATAAGCAAATTGTGATTTGCATAGATGATGTCAATTATAGTAAACTAATTGCATTTTTTTTGGATGTTGTCTTTGTGACAATGTTTGCAATTCAAGTCAATTTTATTTGAAGTTGATTTATAAATCTAGGTGGGATTTGATGAGAAATATCTCAAAATTTTCCAAGGTGGGTAAGAATATAAAGAGTCATGAATGACTAGGCACTAAAAAATGTAGTTTCTTGTTGTGCATTGACTTTATGTGGTGTTATAATTATAGGCTCTTCACTCTCTCCTCTTTACATACTCACTATTCAATGATAAAGAGAAACTAGGGGGCTATACAATCGGATCTTTTGTTGAGTTGGGGAATGGAAGGGAAACGAAAAGTCATAAAATTTTGATTGATTGCAATATAATTTATGCCCCCACTTAGATTTTCCATTCTATCATTCATTTAGGATTCAAAAGTGAATATATATTTAGGTAAAAGCACAAACCTATGTCACCTTTTATAAAGGAAAAGTGATATCAAAATTTAAAGTCTTCAACTTTAATGACATAAAAGTAGCATTTGTACTTAGAATTTGAAGATGATGTAAACTAATGAAATGTGTAAAATTAGATGAAGTTTATGTCTGTAATTTTTTTTAAAAAATTGAGTGAAAATTTTATCTATTTTTTAATTTTTAATGTCTATTTTTAATATTTTTTAAAATGCTAAAAATATAGAGTTTTTTTTCCCATCAAACAAATATATGTAAATATTCATATTTTGGTCTAATTTTCTAATATGTTAGAGTCAACATGTATACCTAGTGCAAAAAAAAACAAAAATTGAAATTTGGCTAATATTTTTCAAGTTATAACTTGTCAAAGTCAAAGTTATCAGAAATTGACAAATTTTTTTTTCTCCCATAAACTTTTTCTATCAAATCTACATTTTTTTTAGAAAAATTACATATTATTGAAGAAGACTCTCTCCTCTAGTGCAACATTAAAAAATAATAATTTTTGAATATGATTTACTATTTTTTTTCTTATTTTTTAATAGACATCTTCCTGAATCTTAAAATACCTACTTGTAATATTTTTAAATTATAACATATTATCCATATTCAAAATAATAATAAAATTATATGATCATAATCTTGACTCTAAGACCTACAAAACTATATTTTTAGTTTTTTAAAAAACTTCAATTTAGTATGTCAAATTGGCCTTCAAAGTGAGAAGTTTGTAGAAGTTCTTATTTTTTCTTGTGTCACTACCACCTAGGATGCCACATATGCAGTTCTAGCTGAAACACTTTTGGCCAAAACCCCTATCAGCCCAACAAACCACAAGTGGTTAGTTTGGTGGTTCCATGTATAAAATAAGTTAGTTTCCAAGTTTTTTCATGTAACAAATAAGATCTGTGTTTTCTTTATTTTAATAAATATAGAAAACAACGAAAAGTAGAAGAGCATTTTCGAAAGACAATGATTTTTGAAGCCATTTTCAGCAACTATTTTGTAGAAATCCTCAGAATCGCAAAGGATCAAATACTTTTAAGGTGTTTTTTTCCTATCTACTTATTTTTATTTTTATGTATTCTAAGTTGAAGCATTAGCTAGTATTTAGTGTTCAAAATCTAATTTTTTTTTCTTTTGTTTCTATAGATAGAAGTATTCAATCGGCACTAAAAGGAAAAGATCAAGGAAATATGATAGGAAAAGAGATGACAAAATGAAAGGTCATACTAAACATAACCGAAATCAACCTATTGAAATTCCCTGAACAGGATGAGATTCATGAAGAGAATGAAAGTAATGAAGAGGAAAAAATTGATAGTTCTATTGATAGAAACAAATTAGAAGGCATAACAAATTTGATGGATTTGGATGAGGAACTACTTTTAAACCAAATTCCATCTTAAAATATGATCAATGATAACACTATTAGAAAGCATTGTTAGAACATGTGGGATTAATATTTCAAAGATAGAAGTATATTTGGACAGGCACAATTATTTGTCAAGTTATTTAGAAGAAAAGATATGCGACCTATTTTAGAGTTGGTGGGTGTCGATAACAGGAAAAACCATGTGCATAATATTAATAAAACAATAGTTGAAAACTTGTAAAATTCTTATAACAAAATTGACAACACAACTTGAGGAGGTGATTTCAGTAATGCATGTAGAGCATTGATGACTACTATATCTAGTAGAAAATTGATACATGGAAAACAAGTACGTGTAATTTTTGATGTACTACATATATTCAGAAGAACTTTGCAGAGATACATCAAGAGAAGAAATATGCTAGATGATAACATTGAGAATAATTGGGTGAATATTTGTAGAGTTCCTTGAAAAGATAGAATTTATGAAGATGTAAAAAGACAAGTTATTGAATTTTGAACCACATATTCTCGTGTTTCTTCCAACAGGTGTGATACTATGCAAATTAAAGATCAAGAGACAGAGGCCAAAATTGAACATCCAAAACATTTTGTAGATATAAAACAAAGTGAATTATTTCAAACATTCAAGCAAGAATTTTCAAATGTCAAAATATGTCAGGGAATGTTTGAGAGTTTGCGTCCTTCCTTTGTATGCATAAATAAAATGCATGAAACTTGTCGAAATCATTTTGAATTTGGTCTACACTTGCAATCATATAAAAAATTTATGGTAGTACTTGATCCTAATTTGGTCATCCCTAGTAGTACAACACAATTTGTGAAGTCCATATTATGTGACAAATTAGAAGATTCAGATGAGTTCAAAGTGCAATGCATCAAAAATTCATGTGAAGATTGTGGAAATTTATGCAATTTTTTTGAAATGCAAATTGAGAATATTGATGAATCCACACCAATTTTATGGATGAGATATGAATATGAGAAATACCAAAATAAGATAGGAGATGAATCCAGAAAAATTGTATTGAGGGAGAGCGAATTGTGTTATGATGAGTTTATGACCAAGTTTCGTCCATTGATATATCCACATATCCAACATTGTCATGGTGCACGATGGAAAGCTAAATAGTTTCATGATTCCAAAAATTGTTTTCAACTTGGTTACATACTTTTAGTTGTAGTTTTTTTGAGAATTATACATTTGCACCTTAAATAGAGTGTCAAGGGCAATATTATCATTCTGAACAAGTTGCAATATTTGTGCAAGTGACCTATAAACATGGACAATTTGGGGTGGATCAGATAGAAAGGTTGGATGAAAATGAATGCATCATCATCAAAGAGGTTCATTTCTATATTAGTGATGATAGAGTTCATGATAGGAGTTATGTGGCTCAATATTTTTCTATGTTCTCTGAACATCTAAAAAAAATTGTGGAATAAATATTTCACAGCACTACATTTGGGCTGATGGATGTGCAGATTAGTATACATGAACTTACACATTTATTTAACTTTATTTTAACTTACATTTGTTTTTACATGCATTTTTTAATTTGATACATGTACATAGATAATTGTAGATACTTATCATGTTTCATGTTCACAGGAGAATTCAAATCTACAAAAACATTTAATTGGTTAGCAATGCAACATGCTAGAACCAATGTTAGGTTTTTATGGAATTTCTTTGAAAGTGGACACGGAAAAGGGGAGCATGATGGAGTAGGAGTATTATAAAGTGTGCACTTCGACAACATGAACTTGTAGATAAATATATAAATTTAATGTGCATATTTAATACTAGTAGCATATATACTTTTAAATTATATATATATGCATATTGTATGTACATATAGGGAATAGGATGGAGAGTGCAAATCAAATTGTTGAATGGTGCAAAGTTTATTTTGCTACTCAGGATACTGAATACAATAAGCATTACTTTTGGGAAGAGAAAGGTGGACTAAGTTATATTTATTTTTAATGTATTTTTCAAATTGTTCAATTTTATATTAAATATAAATATTTTGAAATATAAAAATTATTTTTAATGTATTTGTAATAGATATAGATCAATCTAATACTTACAATTCTCAAACAATCCTTGGTATTAGAAGTTTGCATCAAGTGATGACTACATGAAACCATAAACCTCTAGTAATTAAAGTACGAGAGAAAACATGTTTTTGTGATGACTACATTAAGGACAATCCAGTGAGTGCATGTGAAAATATTGTGAATGAATATGTTTCACATGGGGATTTGAAGAAGATAGTTAGAAAGCCTCCTTTTGAAGATGCTGACATTGACATTCACATTCATGATCCTGTATATTTAGTTGATTATGAGCGCATTTCTAATTTAGTTATGGTAGGTTTGTGTGCATATATACATACATACATACATACATACATACATACATACATATTAATATACATGTATATTCATTTTAAAATTAATTTATATTTATCTATATTTTTATATACATGCATGAGATATTTTTTTAGTTCAAGCCTTACCAGATAATGCGAAAAATGTGGACTATTATCTTTTAAGATGCACAAAAGCAAAACACAAGTTTCTAGAAGGAACTATAGATGCTGATCAATAGTCATATCCAATTGGATCAGTTGTTATTGAAGGAACATATTATCAACAAACAAGGGTAACTGATAGTGGTATTGAATTTATTAAATACAAGCTTGGAGGAAAGGTTTTACATTACAGTAACCATGTTATAGCAACCAAGTTACAATTTGAAGCAATACAAAGAAGAGGACATCATGGAAATCAAAAGTGGAAATTGTCTATTGAAGAACATGAAAAAATTCTAGAGATAATAAAAAATAGAGAGGATCCTAACAATACATTGTTTGTGGAGCTCTAGTTTACCTATGTACTTATTGTGGAGCTTTAGTTCAACTATGTCTATATAGCTCTTATACTTTCACATTTAACATTGACAAGATATTTGTTTTATAAATTTGATAACATTGGATCATTTATCTTGGATATGCAAAATTAGACATGTTTTGTTATTTTTATTTAAATTAGACATGGATATCTCATTTAAGACAACCTCTTAGGACCTCCCCTTAAGACAACCTGTTAGGACCTCCCCTTAAGACCACCTATTAGGACATCCCCTTAGTACAACCTTTTAGGACCTCTCCTTAAGACAACCCCTTTAGTATTTGTATGTATTTATATACATTGTTTATGTAACTTTCTTACATATGATTGTTAATGTTGTTATGTATTTATGTTATATTCTATGTTATACTCTTTATATGTTACATGTATATGTATATGTTGCACTTAAGACATGTCATTAAATATAGTTAATTATATTTAGATTAAGACATTAAAAATAATAACATATAAATATTCACATAAATATTGAAAACATACATGTCTACATTTAACACATGAACATAGTTACCTACATCTATGAAATAAAATATACATAAATATATTGAATTTATGTATTAATTTATTGAAATATATATTGAATTTATGTATTAAATTTATTGAAATATATATTGAATTTAAGTTCTAGTACTCAAGTTATGTTCTTAAATATGTATTAAATTTATTGATTAAATATTGAAAACATACATACATTCAACATGAACATAATATGTATATCTATGTAAAATAACACATCTATGAAATAATGTATACATACCCATGTAAAATGTATCCAAAATACCATATAAAATGTCTCCAAAATATGAAATCAAATAACTCTAAAATATCACATGCATCAAATGTATTTGAAATAACATGTACATCCATATAAAAGATTCTAAAATAAGACATGTATCTAAAATAACATACATATATCCATATAAAAGTATCTGTAAAATAACACATGTATCTGAGATAACATACATCTCTAGATATAAAAGTATCTGAAATGACACACACACACACACACACACACACACATATATATATATAATATCTTGGCAACATCAATGAAATAGATACATGTGTAAACTAACATCAATCACATCTCCCTCCTAATCCTTGACCCCAAAAGGCTCTGCAATCTGGATCTGTGCCCTATGTCAAATGAAGGAAATTTGTAAAATTATAAAATTATACATATTCATGTATATACGTGCATGTATTAAATATCATATGTGTATAATATATATATCTATCAAATGTAAAATAATAAAAACATAACATACCTGTGACTCATGTCGTGGAGGATCTATCAGGATCTGAACATCTCAAAAATGCAACAAACAATCACTAAGACCCTATAGAACACACATGTACATGTACACAAGTTAAATTGAATCACTCAAGAATATGTACATGTGTAAATTATAGTAACGAATAAATATAAACATATATAAATTTACAATATTTATCATAGCATCATGTAATGCTCTGCCAATCTTACTGATATCTGAGTCATGTAGTGATAGAGTGATCTCTGAATCATAGAATGTAGGTGCTCTAAGGCCAGGTTGTGTAGGAGCAGGAGCAGGAGTAGGAGCAGGTGCTATAGGATCACAAGTAGGTGTGGAGACAAGAACTATATGGCCCTCTGTAGGAGCAGGTACTATAGAATGTGCAAGGATATCCTCTTGTCTCTATGAGGGATGTGGTCCTACTATACATGACAAAATATGGCTGATGTGTCCACCAATGTCATGAAGAGGAATCCCCATTACCGTCGACAATGCCTGATATGCTCCAAGAAGATAAGATACTAAATAAGATGTCATACGATGCAATGCATCCATATATGATATGACCAAAACCTCTAGTGGTGATGGTAGATCTGCCATCTCATATAGATCATCAGCTCCTATGCTAGAGGATGCATCTATCAAAATGGGACCACGAGATCGTAACATGTATCTACCACATCTATCTAAATATATTTTTTGTAATTGTGTGATAACTGTGGAAATCCTAGAATATATTTGAGTCCTAACTATATCATCAAGAACACTCAAACCTACAATAGTCATTTGTGGACCTCTCAGCATGACTAAAAGGTTTGGACCCACCATTGCTTGTTTATTAACAAGCATAGGGGTGTCTGTAGGTCTAAATCTCTCTAACAATCAACCTTAGCCTTGTACAACATGACCTCAAAAATTTGTATAGTTGACATCCTGATGTAAATGAAATTTTGCAAACATTTGTTTGTAGAAATAAAAGGGAAACTCATCCTTCTATGGCCACCTGTGATGCGCGGTTAACCATTGAGGATATATAAATGGAGTGATGAGATGATATGTACACTTCATCACTAAATAACCTCTAACCCTAGCCCTATCTATATAAAAGGGAAACATGGTCTTTACCATAGTGGTGGAGACCTGACCATCAATATGTGAATACTTCATAGTGCTAGTGACACTATGAGAAAGGGAAGAGTAAGATGTCTCAATACTAATATCATCAAATGGGATGTACCTAGAGATCATGTCGATCATCTGGCACAACTCATCTCTAATAGAAACAACCTTCTCCCTATTAGGGAGAGTGGTAGAAACTAATAATGTAGAATCAAGATACTCGAGAGCACTAGATAATCTAGCAATATTATCTATAAATAAACACCATCTCTCCTTAGTAGATGATGTTAGTCTATGCATTGTGCCCGACTCAGCACTAGGACCCCCTCCATGAACACTAGCCTCCCCTAAGGACGTAGGTGCTCTTCTAGTACTAGATGCCATAATGAGATATGAAAAGATCTAGATATCTATAAATGCAGAGTTAAGATATACATACATAAGTACATATAAAATAGAAAGTTAAATTTAATTTAAAACATGCATGTATATAAATATGTACAAAGTTGAATGTAACTAAAAATATGCACATGTTATTTAGTACATCTAGCTCATGTATGTGAACATCTAGCTCAAATATGCACATCTAGCTCATGCATGTGAATAAAAAATATGCATGTATGTTATTTAGTACATCTAGGTTTACTATGTTAATATTTTCTAAAATGTAACTAACAGGTTTGTAAAATGTAATGTTATTTAGGACATATAGGTTTACAATGTTAATGTTTTGTAAAATGTAACTAATAGGTTTGTTGAACTAATGTTTACTATGTTAATGTTCTGTAAAATGTAACCAATAGGTTTGCTGTTAATCTGTACTATGTTAATGTTTTCTAAAATGTACCTAATAGGTTTGTTGAAAATTAGTGTTTACTATGTTAATGTTTTCTAAAATGTAACTAATAGGTTTGTTGAACATTAATGTTCACTATGTTAATGTTTTGTAAAATGTAACTAATAGGTTTGTTGTTAATGTTTACTATGCTAATTTTTTGTAAAATGTGACTAATGTTTTATTATCAACTACTAAAAAAAAAATTTAAAATATAATTAATTTAATTAATAAAAAACTTTAAAAAATTCATTTAATTAATATTATCATGTAATAACTAAAAAACATTTTTAAAAAATAAAAAAAATAAAAAAAATTCACCTACCTGTTATGGCCGAAACACTCTAACTGCTTGGTAACCGCTATAGTGAAATCAACAGTGAAAATTACCACTAAGAGAAATTTTTGGTTATTTATAAAACCATACAGGTTACAGTCAAAACCCTTCCGACTGAAAGGGTTTTGGTTGGAAACTTCACTGCTACATTGACACTAGAAAGCGCCACATCTGTATAGCTGAAAACATTTCAGTCGGAACCCCTACAGATATCACTAAAGGTGACACAGGTTTGTACTTCTACCCATGTGAGCATTACTGAATTGACCTATGCAATTATCTAACTAGATGATATGTCTATCCATAGCAATATCATGCTCCTATAAGAAGTCAAAATAATTCTCAAAACAATGTTGCATAAACTCATGAGAGTGAGATCTATCATAACTCGTGTAAAAATGGTACTCTCTAATAGTTTTTGAAATATCTTCTGCACTATTAGAGGCATGTCTAAATGTTATGTGGATAAAAATAAAAATCTAAATGGAGTTGTAATACTGAGAATGTGTCTCATTTTGGGGCTGCAATGTGTAGTTCTCTGCAAAGTCAACAACTGATATAATAGTGCCAATGAGAAAAGTCTCCTTACACATTCTAAATTGTTGATCTAACGACCAAGACCTATGACTATGCCTTGCATACTTGTAAAAAAGTTTTGTCTTGAAATCTGAAATAAAACTAGTCACACTAATTTTATTTGCAACCAGTTCACATCTAGAGCCCTCACCTCCACTCTTCAATATTGTCTCTCCTCAGTAGATGATGTCGGTCTACATGTTGTACTAAACTTAGCACTAGGACCCCCTCTGTGAACACTAGCCTCCCTTGAGGACATGGGTGCTCCACCAATACCAGATTCTATAATGATATATGCAAAGATCTAGATATTTATAAATGTAGAGTTAAGATATACATATATAAGTATATATAAAACTAAAAGTTAAATTTAATTTAAAACATGTATGTATATAAATATGTACAAAGTTGAATCTAACTAAAAATATGCACATGTTATTTAGTACATCTAGCTCATGTATGTGAATAAAAAATATGCATGAATGTTATTTAGTACATCTAGGTTTACTATGTTAATGTTTTCTAGAATGTAACTAATAGGTTTGTAAAATGTAATGTTATTTAGGACATATAGGTTTACTATGTTAATATTTTGTAAAATGTAACTAATAAGTTTGTTGTTAATATCTACTATGTTAATGTTTTGCAAAATGTAACTAATGTTTTATTATCGACTACTAAACTCTATGCTAATGTTTTGTAATATGTTTTTAAAAAAACATTTTACTAAAAAAAAACATTTAAAATATTTTACTACTAAACATTAGCATTTTACTAAAAAACATTTGACTACTACTAAAAAAACAAATTTAAAATATAATTAATTTAATTAATAAAACACTTAAAAAAAATTCATTTAATTAATATTTTCATGTAATAACTAAAAAAAAAATTTTAAAACTAAAAAAATAAAAAATAAGAAATTCAGCTACCTATTACGACTAAAACACTCTAACTGCGTGGTAACTGCTACAATGAAATCAATAGTGAAAATGACCACTGAGAATTTTTTTTGGTTATTTATAAAACCATATAGGTTACAACTGAAACCCTTCTGGCTAAAAAGGTTTCAACTAGAAACCTCACTTCCATGTCGATGTTAGAAAGTGCCACATCTATACGGCAGAAAACATTCTGACTGAAACCGTTCCAGCCAAAACCATTTTGGCCAAAACCCCTGCAGATATCACCAAAGGTGACATAGTTTTGTGCTTCCACCCATTTTATCTCTTATTGTACCATTTTGATCTATGTCTATGTAGTGATCTAATTCAGCGAAGAAGGAAGAAAGGGAAAAGGAAAATGGTCTTTTATAGAGAGTGTAGTAAAAATGGCTTACATAGAACCACATTAGTGACTAGAAGAAGCAACAAGAGACTAGGTCAATTAGTAGTGCTGGTAGGTAGTAGTAATAGTACTAATTATACCATAGTATATAAAGTTAGACTATAGTATGATCATAAATAATAACTAGGGCTAGGCTTGTTCATGCCCATAATAAGATCATGTGGAAGAAAATCCAAATAATCCTTTATTGATCTTAAATACAATTGCACAAACTCATTTTTGTTCACATATGATATAATTTTGCATTCACTTACTATGTACCATTAATAATAATACACACCCATGCATGCATGCATTCTCCCTCTTAACATAACTTTGAGATACATCACAGGAGGAGATTTTAATAGTTCCCCCCTCTACCCACCACAAAACCAAAATCTCCACTCCCACTCCTTTAATGATAATAACACATACACATACTCTTTTGACACCAACAAAGCTTGTCTATGGTCATTATTTTCTTACACATGTACACACCAAGATGATAGAATCTATTTTAGATTGGTAGTAGGATTCATCTTTTATATTTGATTTGTGCCTCTCCACATATCCCATCCTATTCCATTTTCCCACCTCTCATTATACCCATATAAGAATTCAACACATCTCCCCACAACACATCAAATTTTGCAAAAGGCTGAGTGGGCATTTGGAAAATTGGGTGAGGCTACCTTAGCCTACATAGTGGAGGATAGTTGAAATGATCCATTTTCTTTTTTTTTGTGGTAATATTGGAAAGAAAATTCAATAATGGAGACTCTTAACTTGGGTTATAGTAATGATAAGGTTCAAGCTTAACTACCTCCTGGATTCAAGTTCCATCCCACTAATCAAGAGGTCATAACACAATATCTCATGAGAAAGGTTTTATATAGTAGTTTTATGACAATGGCCATTGCTGAAGTTCCATACAAATTTGACGTGGTGTTGTAATTATAAGTTTTTCACTCTCTTCTCTTTACATACAAGAAAATCAATGTGATGCTAGAGCATCCTAGGTTTCCTTGTAATCCTACACTTTTGTCCATTATGCCAGTTGCTACCAAGTTTTTAGTTGGTACTGAGCAATTCCTTTGGGTGCCGAATGATTCCTTTGGGTGCTAAGTGATTGCTTTGGGTGCTAAGTGATCCTTTAGGTGTGATGTCCTCCATGGTTGCCAATCATTGGAGGATGTCGAGTTTTTAGTTGTTACTGAGTGATTCCTTTGGATGTTGAGTTTATGTAGATGCTGAGTGTCAATTTTGTAAAGCTTTCATTTACCGATTTATCTATCTTTGGTTCCTATTTGGGTTGACTTTTCTTGCATTTAATTTCAGTATAGGTAGTTAATATTTGATGTGAGATGACTTGTGCTTGTATATGTATTTAATGTAAGGTTTTATTAGTTGATTAGGATGACTTTTGGATTTTCTATGTTCTACAATCTTCTATAAGCCATTTTGGAAAGTATTTAAGGAAGTCTAGGATTGAGTTTTAGGTAGAGAGTGAGATAAGAAGAGAAGGGAGAGGATTTTGAAGAGGTGATATGTGAAGTGTGAATTTAATTTGTATTCTTTACATTTGGCTATAACCCATAAGGAGTTACAGCTGAGCATGTATGTTGATCATTTGATGAATCTATAAGAAATATTTTGTTCTCCCCCCCCTTAGTGTTGTTCTTGTGTATTGTTTCTCCTATGTTAACTCTTGCGGGGTGGACTGGATAGTTGGGTGTGCCTTAACCCTAGTTTCCTACTTTTTCCTATGTTAGGTGGTATTAGAGCTTGAGGTTTGTCCTTGTGGTGATTGGATCATGTAGAACCCTGAGTGAATTGGGTTGTAGGATTGCAGACTTATGGATTTGACCTATAACTTGTAGAGGGTTATGATCTTGTAGGAACCTAATTTGTAAATATGATTCGTGGTAGAGGAAAAACTAATAATGATATATTGGATCAATTGAGACAAATTGCAACCAGATTAGATACTATGGAGACAACCCAGAGGAGAGGAGCACATCTTGGTGATGTAAGTGATGATGAATGGTAGCACCAAACCCTAACCTAGAACATGAAGAAGACCAAGATGAATAAAGGTTGTTGAGAGTGTTGTCTAGGGCTAATTCAAAGCCTAATATAGAAGTTGTTCCTTATGATGGGAAATTGGATACCAATACTATATTGGATTGGATCTCTGATAAGGAGAAGTTATTTGAGTATGAAAACACTCCTAATAATAGGAAGGTGAAGATTGAAAATACTACATGCTTTCACAATAGGTCAAGATAATCACACCACTATTCCTTTATCAAGGATACTATATCCATTTTAAGAACTATATATTCTATTATGAAAATACATTTGAACTGTCAACCTAGGGATGTAGGACTTGAAATGGGTTAGCATAATATGTAATGCCCTGCCCGAAGATCCTTGGAAACAAGGATGAAATACAAGCCAAGAATTATTTTTTTACAAGTATGAATGCACATGACAACATCATACAAGGATCACAACAATTGGAAAGGAAGACTTCACCACAATCCCTACAACCAACAGATCTCTGAATGCCACTACTAACTAACACACGTGAACAAAAGCTAAATACCACCACAACAAGATGGGGGCTCAAGAAATGATCACTCAACAACGAAACACCAAGCTAGGGTAAAATGTAGAATCCTAAAATTTGGCTAAGCTTGAAATCCTGAAGCCCTAAAAATTGGCTAAGTCTAGATTTCTGAAGCTCTGAAATTTCCTAGAATCCTTAACTTATCTCTGAGAGGTCTGAAACCTATCTCAAAAGATTTGTCACATATAATTGAAACGATATATTTTAAACCCCAAGAGACTAAAATAGAAACACAAAAACTAGATTTCAAAAGAAACTAACAGAATTAAAAAAGCAACAACATAGGGTTGAAGAACGCCCAAAATGGTATCCAACACAACTCTCAGAAGGTTCAGATCACAATGAAAAGTGCCCGCTGTCTGCCCATGCAAGTTTTTACAAAAAATCATGTGACACTTCTTACTAAGGGAGGGTGACACTTCTCTTTAAGGCGTGTGACACTTTATCAGTGTCATACGACATATCTCAAGAAGGCGTGTGACACTCTTCCAGTATCGTACAACATTTCTAAAGAAGGCCTGCATCACTCTTCTAGTGTCGTACAACATTTCTCAAGAAGGTGTGCGATACTTTACAGTATCATTCAACACAGTTTGTATGGGCATGCGATACATTTTTATGTCGCACAATGCTAACAAAATGTCACCCATAGAAACATGAAAACACTGAAAGAAACTCAAAAAAGGGTAAAACACAAAGAAAAACCTCCACACCGGGGAGTACCGAATCTACGCAAATCGAGGAATGAACACTTGAAAGCACTAATAGCAAGGAAGGAGGAACATCTATCCATCTAAATCACAACAGAAAAGAACATACTGAGATAAACATCGAAGAGAACAAAAGAAACATTGCAATGTACATAAATAAATCTTAGGAACAAAATAACCAAACTAAGTACACAGATCCTCCCATCCATCACTAGCATCATAAGACCATCGTAGGTCCTAGCCATCCCCCGCGCATAACATCCCATGCCACCGACCAGATCATCAGTACTGTCATAATAGGGATGTCACTACTAAAACATGCACAATATCAGCATAAGGAAATCTAACATGCTAGTGATAACACATAAGATAATCTTATAGTAGATAACATCACCTATCACATGCTAAATAGTAGTAAGTAACAGATATACTACTAAAGCAAATCACATCATCTAATCATATGCTAAACATCATGATAAGGGAATGCATCAAATAAACTAACATCATCTAAATATGATATCCAAGCATTCCAATGAAAGCATAAATCACAAGGAACCATACTCTGAAACCCAAAGTACGAAGTGAACACATCCAACAATGGTCGCACTAGGACAAAGATCATCTCTGTACACTGATCCCTAGCAGTGGTGAAGGTAGCTATGCCTCCCAACCACATGGTACCCATAGGTCCACACCCATTGTGCTGATGGAGATAATGATCCAACCACAAACACACAAAAATCACAACAACCATGGCTAACAATAATGCTAGACAGTATGATGGCTGAACCAAGATCCTAAGACAATAGAAGGAGTACAGGTCCTGGTCAGACACTCAAAAGCTTACTAAGTAGGGACTGACATCCTGGAGAGTCACTTGGCATCAAAAAGCCCAAGCTTGGATCGTGTGTCCTCAAACTTAAATAGGTGCTCACACATTGTGTCCTCGAACTTAATCAAGTGCTCACACATTGTGTCCTCAAACTTAATCGGGTGCTCACACATTTTACTTATCTAAAGTTTTATTAACAATCACATATTTTATTTAGTTATCACTTGCTTAAAACTTCTTATCCTCCATTAACCTCTGACACCATGAACGTTGACCTATGAGATAGAAGCCCCCCCCAGATGCTACCCTACCCTACCCATGCTCATCCTATGACCAGTGCCCGTGGGCATGCATACTCCCATCCCAACCCCAATGATCATAACTTCTAGCAAATCCATGGAAGATCAGGCCTCGCAAGTCACCCAACAAATGTATGTGCACATACTCGTGTGTGGCACACCACCATCATGAAGATCATAACACAAGGACAAGAATGAGAACACAATGCAAAAAAAAACCACTCAACTGAAAGGAACATAGGAAGGATAGATTCTACACAAATCCCAAAGCCAACAAAATCACACAGCATAAAATCACTCAACTAGCCTCAATTCAAGAGTATGGATTCTACAAGAATCCCAATGATGTAACAAGACCAAAAGTCATGAACTTGCTCAACTGGCCTCAATCCGAGAGTATGGATCCTACTCAAATCTTAGTGTCCATGAAACAAAGCAAAGGTCCAAAAGAAACCATAACAACAGGTATAAAATCACTCAACCAAACATAATGTCGGAAGTACGGATGTAACATGCATTCCAATGCAACATAAAAGTGCAAAAGTGGTCTGATTGATATCCAAATGGATCATCAAAGTCCACGACCCACATTGTGCCAAGAAAACCCAAGAAAATAGGGTGGCATGCAAAATGAGGTAAAAACTTCAAATTTTAGAAAAATCCTAAAATTAAAACCCATTTGGCCTTTGGGTTCAAAAATCTCAAAAATCTAAAAATAAAAGGAATCAGACACTGTATGCAAAAACGGCTAGCATAACAGCCCAAAAACCCAAACCCTCATCCCAAAAAATAGGAAAATGTTCATACCCGCCTAACCAGGTAGAACTAGCATACAAAATGGAGGGGAACACTAGTTCTCAACCTCCAAACAAATGGCTACCAAAAATAAAAGCAAAAACAAAGCCAAAACAATAAAATAGGATAGCCCTACCTCACAGCCAAAAGGGCAAAATGGGAATCTGAACCATAAAATAAATATCCCGCAGAAGTAGCTGAAAAATTATGGCAATCCAAGGCTTCCCTGAGCTAGATCCAACAAGCTCAACCTCGCGACGATCCCACTCCCATAGCTCCCACAATGAACAAAATAGTAAATCCTCATGAAGAGGATTTTGGGTTTTACTCTCCAAATTTCCAATTCGAAAGTGAGAAGTGAGGAATTAAATTCCTTTTTGGATACTTATTCACTTTTCAGGTGAATAATCGATTAGGGCATTTAACTAGCCAATCTAGTTAAACCCTGAATTGACCCAAAGAAAAACACACTATTCCTATAAATAGGAATTCATCTATGGAAAATCTGCCAAAAATTAAAATAAATCAATTAAAAAGCCTGAAAACCCAAAAACACAAATCTCCTTAATAACTTTCGCGACAATGCAAACCTTTAAATGCACAGACACACTTACTGGTCTAATCACATAATGCAAATGAGTTCGGATTTAAAAATCATTGAAAGGTTTAATTCAAACATTTTAATAAAAGATATGTCAACCATATAAGGATGACATTGGTGAAATATGAATAGCTGAATCACTAACTCCATGTGCCACTACCAGGGACATAAATCCTGCACACTAAACAACACAATCAAGTGCAATTGCATATAATAATGTAGCCGAAGCAATAAATGCATTAAATAACTTAATTTAACCATTTATTTAATTATATTAAAATAATCTATTTACATCACTCACGTTTGCATAAAGCATAACAACACAGGAATGAAGTAAATAACCATAGGATTAAATCCATCACTTAACATAGTCAGAGGTATGTCCAAATACCAGATAACCAGATATCATCATAAAACACACTATTATCTCAAAATGGCATCATCATGCAATATGATTAACTGAACAACATAGTAGTCTAATATCTATGATACTAAAATCAAAGTGTAGCATCTGACCCTTGGGTCGTCTCAAATGTAAAACATCACATAAGAACAGATATCTCTTAGATCAAAATAAAACAAGGTAAATGTCCGCAGCACATAACCAAAAAAATCCCACATGAACAATCCATTTCTAATTACTTAAGCATTTAATAATGATTGATTATAGAATCAACAAAAAGAAACTTAAAAAACATAAGAAAACACATTCATAAACATGACTAACCACTGCTACAGGAACCTAGTCCAGTGTAGCATGGTAACAGTACATAGTACAATCTCTGCACACATCTCAAGGTAATCACGAAACAACCTCATGATACCACATCGATCTTGGTAACCATTGGCACAAACCTTAGTGAACCAAAAATCACCATAATCTCATAGATCAGTCAAAAGCATAATCAAAGCAACTGATACAAAAACATAAATCCAAACACCTTGATGGTGTAGACCACTCAAGGTCACAATCATGATCCCATCACAACAAAAGATCAACAAGGTTGCATCCATTAGGATGACTTACAAAAGTCAAATGGGAGAGGCACTACATAGTATATGCACTAAGTTCCTTTAAGAGTCTTAACACCTAAGTTGTAGGAAAGTACAATGCATGAAAGGAATCTATACTACTAATGCAGAATAGTGAGAACACTTGAACTATTAATGAAGAATTGTAACGACTACAAAAAAGGGAATTCTAAACTAGTTAACAATTCAAACATCCACTATGATTGTTTTCCACAAGTGCTACAAGAACTTCATAGTAACTATGCTCCAGGGCTAATACAATAAATCTATCTTAAACAAAAAATTGCAAGAAATGAATCTACTCTACCTAAATATATTCCACCTCCCAAGTGTGCCCCCTTGGTTGGCTTCAACTAACTAAGAACACAATAGATAGTCCAAAATTACTCTCTCATTAGAATTCTTCTTTCATTATATGACTAAATAATTTATAGAGAACAGAGAAACAAATTCAATATCCTTTCAACTAACTCTTACTTTTCCTTTTTCTTTCATATATATATATATATATATATATATATATATATATATAGAGAGAGAGAGAGAGAGAGAGAGAGAGAGAGAGAGAGAGAGAGAGAGAGAGAGAGAGAGAGTTGGAACTTATTACAAACATAACATAAAAATATATGAGCAAACATTGTCAAAAGAAAAAGACAAAATGTCGACCATGCCTTTAGAACATTGATTGAGCAACAGAATAACAGTCCATAGATAATGTAACAAGTCGAGTCTCCTAAAATAACTCCTCTTATGGATGCAGCTTGTCACTTGGAACTAACCTACACTTCTCATGCTATGACCAGTCTTCATTAGTCCTTCTTTAATACGGTACTCACCACTCTTTGCACCACTTCTCCATTTCATGAAAATCAGAAACATTTGAACACATATGCACAACAACATTTCTACTCTCATTCAAATATTAGAAAATAGCTTAAAATATTTATTTTAAATATTGTACTTTATATATAATATTAAGCAAGGTCTGTCATATCCACTATCGTTAGGTTTAATAGTTTCTAGCTGCATTCAACATAAGTTTTGAAGACATTTAAAATAGATATATTGGAAACATTTTTCACAAGACTCAAAGAGTAAGTTCAGACTATATAAAAACTATATCAAATTTGAGACATTAAAATGCCTCATCATCTGCCCCCCACTATGCAAATGCTTGTCCTCAAGCATTGTACTTCTTTGCTATTGCTATGAAATCTTCCACTATTGTCTTCCCTTATTTCCCACTTCTAAAGATGTAGAAATATCTTTTTGTTCATCTCCAATGCTCACTCAAGTGTTCTTCAACTAATGGGTCTAACCTAGTAGCATTGCATTCATACAGGGGCCAGAGAAGGGTAGGAGGTTGGAATGTTAGTGGCATCCATAACTCTTTCCTGATTTGCCTTCCCAATTACATATATTTAGGCACTCTATTCATTTTTGCCTCAAAATTAATAGGGTTGTGTGGTTCAACCTTCTTAAAATATTATGGTACTTGACTCCATCTATTTCTAAGCCCTACAATTGCTCTTTGTTGTGTAAAATTAGGAAGTGTCTAACACTCTTTGTAAACTTTTTCCCTTTCTTCAAACACTTTCTCTCTGATTTTTGGTTTTGGCCTTCCACAAGTTAATCTAAACCAATCTCTCAAGAGGTCATAAGGCTTATGGGATTTAGCCCAGAGTGGCAATGGTTCAAACTTTTCAAGGTCTCTATAGGTATCTAGCTATCTATCATAATTTGTTTCATTGTGCATCCATGACATTAGAGCTCTTAAGTGAACGTTGTAGACACCTAAAATTTTTTTAGAAAATAAAGTATTTTTATTTTCTGAAAAAGTCCCTAATGAAATCATCATTTATTAATTAATTAATTAATTAATTTTAATGCCATTAAATCCCTTTATCTTAATTAAAAATATTTAATTAAAGAATCCCTCCCAAAAATGTTTAAATCTTATTTAAACATTATTTCCTTATTTAATAATTATTTAATTAATAAATTGACCAAAAATCCCAAAATAAATATTTAATTTATTTTTTACCCAAAACTTGGCCAATTTCTTTAAGACCACTAACCTCTTCCAAAATCTTCTAATCCTTCTTTAATTTTGATTAAAGCCTAATCCCATCATTTTCTACCCCTAATCCTAACTCAAAATATTTAACTAAGGTTAAATATCAATTCTCATATTTATTAAAAATGTTCTAATGAATATCTCCTCAAACCAAAACTATGAGATAAATAAACTTTATTTATCCTAACCCTAAGCCTATCCCTAAACCCCCTTTTTAGCCTAATCCACCCCATCCACCCATACTAACCAAGCTTAGCTACTAACTCACCCACCCTCATTGAATGTCATCCACTTGCATATCTCTAACAAACTTAGTCTAATCCTAAATCACCTCTAATCCCCCCCCTAACCTTGTCACATTCCCTAAGAAAGTTTAAGACTTTCCTAAGCCAAGCAAAGTCAACAATCTCAACTCCCTCCAAAATATCCTAACCACCCAACTATGAATGCTCTTACAAAGCCATAAAGACTCTTACAAGCCCATTCATTGCTCTTACAAGCCATTTATGAAGGGTCTTTATGAAGATATTATCCCTTGAGCCTCCTTTGTTGACTCATCCTTGCCCTTTCCTTCATCCTCTTACCTTGTGACATGTGTCACTCCCTGATTGGTTGTAAGGAAGCACAATCCATAATCCTTGAGTTAAAGTTATAATGCCATTTTGAGAGCAAGTTTTACATCAAATCCATTCACCCAAGCCAAAATCCATCAAGAACACCATTGAAGCTAGTTTGAGAAGTCTTGAGCATACATACCAATCCTCTACTTAGACTCATCTACCAAGCAAAGAGCTAATTCCTATTGGGAGAGTCCATTCATTTAGCTCACATTCCTAATTTGGAGTTCCTCTTTAGTCTCTCTTATATGTTATATTAATCTTTGTTAGTTAATGCTTTATTCTCTTAATAGATTAGTGTTTCTTGCTAACATATTAGTATATATGAGAAGTAAAAGAGGAGAAGTGGGTTACTGCTCCTCTTGGCTGTGTGACATCTTTTTGGTTTTATCTACGGATTTGGGCCTCACGTACCTTGGGTATATCGAAGACTCCCTATCTAAACCAATTTTTAGCCTTGTAGACAACCATTTAGGATGTTAATGTGTTTGAAGTGACTGATCGAAACATTTGTAAAACATACACACTCCTTGGTGCAAGTATCACATTCTGAGAATCAAAAACATCTATCTGGTTGTTCCTATCTATTGCTTGATTTTTTATTTGTTGAATGAATGTTTACCAAAATTGGTCGATCCTAGCTTAGGCACACTTACCATAGTCACTTCCTATTCCAGAAGTTGAAAAAGTTGAAGCAAAACAACCAAGATCTCTCAAAGCCAAGCAAATTCAAGAATTCATGTCAGAACAACACAAACCCAAACAAACATTTCACAAAACCAAACTCAAGCCATCTCAGGCATACCAAGAACTTTCAGCCAAGATAAAGGAAATAACACCAAGCCCTCGAATTGCTAAACTCCACAAAGCAGAAGACAAAGCTACTGATGAAGCCCTTCAAGATGCTTGGTTAGATCGCACTATTCAACTTAACCAACATCCAGGAGTTAACCCTGCTTATGCCTTACCAACTAGGCATGATTTCTATGATTAGACCCCCATGTTTCTCCACATATTCTTGCATAAGCTATACTTTAGAGTCATCCTTGTAGGTAAGCCATCGATCTTTAGTCCCCTCCCTTAAGCATTTTAGCTCATCCATCTCATTTAGAACCAAACCATCTAGCCAGGAATCCAAAAACTTCACATCCAAGCCTTCAAAATTGTTGTCACCTTGCCAAAATTTTTCCATTCCTAACATCTTCCAAATCCACCAACCTCACCAAGCTTATCCCTTTGATAGAGCTTTGTCTAGGGTAATCTAGCTTTGTCATTTGTTATCCCTCATCAAATTGAGCTAAAGATTGGGATCCACAAGTGGTCAATCTCGTGTTCTTCCTAAAGGATCATCAGTCTATCCTTAAGTTGACACAATCACCACCAAGCTTGCACATAAGAAAGAAAACCTTTCATGATTTGGCAACATATCTTTGAAGTTAGAATCCCCAACCCAATCCTTCTTAGGTTTTTTCATATAGCTTTGCATCAACCTACAAAATTATTTGCATAGAAAAGCCTTCCCCTTTTGCATCCATCAACATTGTTGCATCTCATCCCTAGGAAACATTTTGCATTTTCATACCACCTGTCACTCGCTTAGCCAAGAAGAAGGAAACAATGGAGCCCTATCATTTGGATCAAATAGCATCACTCCCCTTGAACAGTCAACCATCCTTCAACCCAGAGAACACTATACCATCACCTACTGACATTGAAGCTTTCATGAACCAACCAAGAAATGCAGTATTGGTGAATGCCATTATAGACAAGAACAAAGAAACAATCATGGCTAACTTTCGAAGGGACAACATTGGAGCTTTCAACTTTGGAAGACCTCCTCCCCTATCAAAGCCATCTCACCTATTTTTTGGACAACTCTCACCACCCATAGGCTCTTATGATTCAAATTATCCTCAATATGTGCCAAAAGAAGAGCCTCAACCCACTCCATATGATCCAACAGACCCAAACATACCAGCCTCCACTCAAGTTGAAATCTCCCTTCCACAAACCAATCCAGCCACTACCACTCCACCATTGGTCCATACCACTCCATCCCAAATCCCCTTCGCCCAAAACACCTCATCATTCACTCCTTTCACTATTGCTACTGCTGCTCTCCAACCCAGCCTTCCAAATCCACCCATCTCCCAAATCAGTGCTAGTATCTTTAGCCAACCTCAGCAATATACAACAGGGATGCCACCCATGGGGCCAAGTAATCAACCTTTTATCACCCCTAGCTTGTTTATCTTAGCTCAGAACACAATTCCATCATTTCCACTAGGTCCTTGGAGCTCAGTGCCATCAGCCACAAATCTACAAGCTACTACCCTCACTCCACAAAGCTATCAAACCCCACAAGCTACTACCAATGTTCTGCCAAGCTCTCAAGTTACCCAAGCTCTTGCCATCACTCTACCAAGCTTTCAAATCCAACCACCAAGCTATCAAACCCCATTAGTTCCATTCCCAAGCTTTCAATTCCCACCACCAACTAATCCATTACCTCCTATTACCAACTATTTTTCTATGCCACTTCTAGGAGAAAATCCACCACCACCAACCACCAATTACCTGGCCTCTTTTGCCATGCAGATACCTTCCCAGATGGGGGCACAACCCACATATATTGCTCAAACTCCTCAAATCAAAAGTCAAGTTCCACAAGCTCCCCGATCCTTTCCCCAAGCTTCACAACCATCTTATACCTTACCTCCACAAAGCAATCCATTTATCCCATAGCTAGCTTATGTTCCTTAATCCCAACCTCAAATGTAATATCAACAGCAAGCCTCACAACACTTGTAGCAATATGTGCCAGCTCCACCTCAGCAACCCATCATCCACCATTCAGTTTCCCAAGCCATGTACAATCCCTACTAGCCCATACCTCAAAGCCATCCATTTTCCATTGCCCCATCTAGCACATACCTACCTCATGACACTCTTACATTGGGTGCACCACAACCATCACCCATTAATTCAAAATGGGAAGCCATGGAGATAGCTTTGAAGAACATCCAAGAGGGAAATGATCCAAAAACTTTCAAGTTTGAGAATGTGTGTCCTTACCCATTTGACAGAGCCATTACCATGACACCATTTCCCAAGCATTTTAAGACACCCAAATTTGACAGATTTAGAGGAAAAGGAGACCTTGTCACACATATCAAAAAAATTTACATGCACTACCAAGAAGTGGCATACGATAATGTCTTCCTCTTGCGTCTCTTTCCTAAAAGCTTGGCCGGACTAGCTCTTGAATGGTTTTATAGAATACCATATGGCACAATTAAAATTTTTGCTGAATTGTCTAAGGCATTTGTAGCCCAATATGCCCATCTTGTTGAAACAGAGCTATCAGTAGTTGATCTTGTCCACACTAAGAAAAAAGGTGGAGAAAGCCTTCCTGAATATTTGCAAATATGGCAAACCCTTACCACCCACATATCTTGCACCCTACCAGAGCGTCGTTTGGTGAAAATGTTTATTGATAATGCCCATCCCATCTTGGCTCACCACATGACCATGAACTGTTTGCAAACCTACAAAGACATCAAAGAAAAAGGAATGATCCTTGAGCAAGGACTCATTAAAGATGGTGTAGTCAAGATTTACAAGGAAGCCAACCAAAATCAATCACATTCCAATGAAAAGTCTAGGTATTGGAACAAAAACAAGCACGTTGCAACAGACATCGTCATTGACACTAGACATGTGAATATTGTTGGTCCTTCCCAAAATTAGTCCAACCCACCTTATCAACCAAACAATCAACAAACTATCAACTAGCAACAACAGAATAACCAAAGCTATCAAAACCACAATCCAAGACCCAACTTCCAAGGGTCTAGCAGTCAAGCTAATGCCATCAATGTAGCTACAGGGTAGAAGCCCAGATTCCAACTTGCACCTAGAAACTATACACCCCTTGGTGAGCCATTGGATGTCATTTTTGAGAAATTAGTCAAGGAAAACCTCATCGAATTTCCTCCTACATAGCAAATCAATCCAAGCCAATCCAAAGCTACATGGTACAAAGATAATGAGTACTACAAATTTCATAGGGTAAAAGGTCACACTACCCTCAGATGCATGAAACTGAAAGATTATGTGTAGGACCTCATTGATCAGAAAGAAATCACCATTGGTGCGTAAAACTCTCCCAATGCAGGCTTACAGATCTATCAAAATGCTTTTCCTCCTCACAAGAACCAAAATCTTGGAAAAGCACCTATCCAAACCAACAACAACAACACCAACAACCTCTAGCCAAACCAATAGCATGGGAAGAACAATGACCACACTTCATCCTATATAGACTATGGTAGCCTCATAGGTTGTATATCCAAGAAAGAGCCTTCTGTCAATGTTATCAATATCCAAGGACCAAACAATGAGTGTGCAGTCACCACTCGAAGAGCACAATTTAACATCACAGGCCCACCCATTTCACCAGCACCATCAGCTCCATCAAAAAGCTAGTACAATATCTTGGAACACCTTGGGAACATGCCAGCCCAAATCTCCATTTTAGACCTTCTTTGCACCAGTCCTATGTACAAAAGCATCCTTGACAATGCTCTCATAGAATCCCATGTCCCATCAGATATTACCGCTACTAATTTTTGTAATCTTGTTGGACACCTTTCCTCCTCATGTGCCCTATCATTCAAACCCATCGACATACCTGTGGTCGAGCTAGATAACACCCTTCCGCTTCACATAGCCATCATGGTATCCAATTTTGCCATAAAAAGAGTAATGATAGATAATGGATCAGACTTGAATATTTGCATTCTAAAATTCATAAAACAAGCTAGGTATACTGAGGCAGATATCATCAGTGAAGTTATCACCATCAAAGCTTATGACAACTTGAAAAGAACCATAGAGGGAACTATTTTGCTACCAATCAAGGTTGTGCCAGTCATCCAAGAAACACTCTACCATGTTATTGATCTAAAACTACCATTCAACATCCTCCTTGGTCACCCATGGATTCATGCCATGAAATCCATTCCATCCACTTACCATCAGTGCGTCAAATTTTTGCATCAGGGCACTGAGGTAACCATCCATGCCGATCCAGAACCCTTTGCTTACTACAATGTGGTTGAAGCTTCATATACAAACCATTGCGCTGGAATTGATATTGGAACATCCATCGCCAACTCATCCCACACTTGTAATGACCTAGAAACCATCCTCACCTCCACCCTGTCTACTGTGAAGATCAATAACAAAGGCTGTGGAGAGTATAGTCTATCGGATGCATTTGTTGTTAGGGCACTCCCACTTGATCCCCACGCCCATGGACAATCAACATATCACAAAGCTAAGAAAATTCCACCTCCTTGATACAAACAATTTGGCCCAACAACCTTTTTATCCTAAAAAATCCCTCTTCATGAGGAGCTCACTCTAGATATCAACAATTGGTTACATAAGGATGCACCTCCAAGATATCAAGCATGCCTTGATCACTTCAGCCAAAAGTATCCCCAAGAACATAAGCTCATCACTGACAAATGGAACTATCAAGGTGGTGGTCTAGGACTAGAAGAAAGAGGCATGCAGTGCCCCATCGATGCACACAAGTGGGAATCAAAGTCAGGTCTTAGCTTTGGCATACCCATAACTAGGGGCACTAATAGGGATGGTCACACTTTTTTGAACATTCACCGTGACCTTGTCAAAATTGAAGAAATTTCTGAGGAAGTTGAAAAGAGAGCCTACGATGATATCCTAGACCAAATCTTTCTCAGAGACTCTATTCTCCAAGAACTATCCATCCACCTCATTGATCTACCACTTTCCCATCCACAACTCATAGATTGGGACCAACCAAGCATCATACACATTGATGAGTTCACATTAGAGAAAGTGCTTCTAACATTCATGGGAGCTAAAACACCTCGCAACAAAACAAAGCCAGATTCTGCCTATATCTATAAGCCAGATCCGAAGGGGTATTTTGGAGAAAATCCCCAACCTAGTTCCGATACACCCAAAAATGAAACTAAGGTGAATCCAGGACTAGCTAAGGCAGCGAAGAGAACCCCTCAGCAAGAAAATCTAGAGCCACAAGTAGAACATGAGGATAACATTGCCTCCTCAAGATAATCGACCAGAGGTGTCTTCTATTCTAATTGAGGATACTAGAGAAGTCAACATCGATTCTTTAGAGATCCCTAGACTTGTTCACATTACTGCATCCCTATCACAAGACCAAGCTGACCTCCTCTTTGAGGTCTTAAGAGAGAACATTGGCCAATTTGCATGGTCATATCAGGACATGCTAGGACTTGATCCAAATCTTGTAGTTCATCATCTTGCAGTCAATCCAAAGATCAAGCCCGTCAGATAAAAGATTAGAAAAATGCACCCCAAGGTGGCATTACTGGTCAAAGCTGAATTAGAAAGAATGTTAGCTACTAAGGTTATCTGACCTATCAACTACTCAGAGTAGATCTCCAACATGGTCCCCATCACTAAACATTTAGGTAACATTAGAATCTGCACTAATTTCAGAGATCTTAACAAAGCTTGTCCAAAAGATGATTTTCCCTTGCCCAACATAGATATGATTGTAGATCTTACAGCTGGACATGAAATTTTGTCCCTCATGGATGAATTTTTTGGGTACAATCAAATCAAGATTACAAAAGAGGATCAGCATAAGATAGCATTCACTACCCCTTGGGGAACCTTTTGTTACAACATGATGCCTTTTGGCCTAAAGAATGTTGGGGCTACCTATCAAAGAGCTATGAAAACCATTTTTCATGATCTCATCCATAGAATTTTGGAGGATTATGTGAATGATATCTTTGTTAAATCTCACACCTTCATGGATCATCTTGCTGACCTAGAGAAAGTCTTTGATAGGTTATCCAAATATCATCTCATGCTGAATCCCAAAAAATGTGTCTTTGGGGTCACATCGAGCAAGCTTCTAGGCTTTATAGTTTCTAAATGAGGTATAGAGATTGACCCCAAGAAGGTTAAGGCTATCTTAGACATGCCTCCTCCCCAGACACTGCGACAGCTTCACTCTCTTCAAGGAAAACTTCAATCTATTTAGTGCTTCATCTCCCAACTTGCAGATAAGTGTACGCCATTTACACATTTATTGAAGAAGGATGAAAACTTCAAATGGGATCCTTTATGTCAATGCAACTTCAATCATCTCAAACAGTATCTCACCAATCCCCCTATCTTGATTCCACCAGTTCCTATTCGTCCCTTGATCTTCTACATATCAGCAATGCCTACTGCTCTAGGGGCACTTCTAGCATAGCTCGATGACTATGGTAGAGAAAGAACCATCTACTACATCAGTAGAACCCTAGTTGGTTATGAACTCAATTACACTCCTATGGAAAAAGCTTGTTTGGTAGTTGTTTTCTCAACTCAAAAGCTTCGCCATTACATGCTAAGTCATACCATCCAACTAGTCTCCAAGATTGACCCTCTCAAGTATATGCTTTCTAGAACAACACTTACAGGGTGTTTGGCCAAATGGGTTATGCTCCTTAGCAAATTTGACATCCAGTATGTGGACAATAAGGCAATCAAAGGTCAAGCTATAGTAGATCACCTAGTTGATGCACCTCTAATAGATACATATCCTTTGATCATAGAATCTCCAGATGAACATATTTGTCTAATTGAAAAACAACCCCCATGGAAACTTTATTTTGATGGCTCATACACATCTCATGGATCAGGGGTAGGAATATTGTTGGTCACACCTCAAGGAGATTACATTCCAAAAGCCTTCAAGCTACAATTCCCTAGCACCAACAATATAGCTGAATATGAGGCTCCCATAGCACGATTAAAGATAGCTGTAGAATGGAACATCACTGAGTTACAAATCTTTGGTGATTCTTAGCTCATCATCAAGCAAGCCCTAAATGAATATCAAACCAAAGATGAAAAGCTATTACCCTACAAAGAGCTAGTTGATCAGCTAACCCAGCATTTTACAAAGCTTCAGTTTACACAAGTGCCTTGAATATAGAACAAAGTAGAAGATGTTGTAGCTACTATCATCTCACTCTTAGAAATTCCCCAAGCAGCTACACAATATGAGTTTTTAGTCGAGTAGCTCCTCGCACCTGCCTATGCGAATAAGGATTCAAACCGTGTTTGCATCTTGGTTGGTCCCCAATCCCCTTGGTACCATGAGATTTATGCTTATCTTAATGATGGTATCATATCCCCTCACCTCACACGTACCCAATGCCAGAACCTCATCCAAAAATCATCCCGCTATGTTATCATAGCCAATACCCTATATCATCGGGGTTATCATGATACTCTCTCTCGATTTTTAGATTAAAATGAGGCCGCGATGGCATTAAAAGAAGTACACTCTGGACTTTGTAGTGCCCACACAAGTGGTATTGTCCTAGCATGAAAATCCCTTAAAGTAGGCTACTATTGGCCTACCATTGAAGAAGATTCCTGTGACTTTGTCAAAAAGTGTCTCCCATGTCAGCAACATGCAAATCTTGTGCACACTCTAGCACAAGATCTACAGCCTCTTGTACCACCTTGGCCTTTCGCTTGTTGGGGCCTTGATCTAGTTGGAACTATCACACCTCTCTCATCAGATGGACATAAGTGGATAATAACAGCTACAGACTATTTCACTAAATGGGTGGAATCAGTCCCCCTAGTCTTAGCTATAGGAGTTCAGGTCTCCAAGTTCATCTTGTACCACATTGTTTGCTGCTTCAGCATCCCATCCACCATCTTCACTGATCATGGAGGTAACTTTGAAAATCTCAACATGGAAGAATTATGCACTTCCCTCCGCATCCATCACCACTTTTCTAGCCCATATTTCCCACAAGGTAACGACCAGGCAGAGGCAACTAACAAAACCCTCCTCAAAATCCTAAAAAAAGTTGTCAATGATTTCGGCCGCGATTGGCACCTACAAATAAATCCAACCCTATGAGCCTATCAAACTTTCTTTCCATACATCCACCAGCACAACTCCATACTCCCTAGTCTATGGTACTGAAGTGGAACTACCTATAGAGGTTGAACTTCCCTCCTTGCACATATCTTTGCAAGGGAAAATATTAGATGAAGAATACAGAGTAGCTCGGCTCACCTAGCTAGATCTCTTAGACGAGAAGCAACAACAAGCCTATGATCATCTCACAATCTATCAAACTCATCTCAAAAAGAATTTCAACAAGAAGGTGCTTCCATGACACTTTTAGCCGGGTGACATGGTCCTCAAAGAAAACATGAAAGTCCAAGCAGATCGAGAAAAGAAAGGCAAGTTTGAACCTACATGGCTTGGTCCTTATATTATCACTACATCCTTTGGCTTTGGAGCCTATTAGCTATCTACACTAGAAGGAGAACTCTTGAATGATCCTATTAACATCATTCATCTCAAGAAGTTCTATGCTTGAAGATCCTTGGTATACCTAGCTTTTGAAAAATACAAAAAAAATAGTACAGAGAAATAAGCGTCTAATGGTGAAAAGTTGGCAATTCAAGCACCTTGGATAGGTACTTTGGTAAAAACTTGGTAATTCAAGCACCTTGTGTACTAAGACTAATCCATTATCTATCACTATCCTATCCCTCATCCATCCACCCACCATCCCATAAAACCCCTTCTTGTTCCCTTGGTGTTCTGACCAAATATCCAAAATCTAATGAAGCTTGTAAATACCTCTTTTATAGCTTGTAAATCCTATACAGCTTGTAAATCTTGTACCTTAGCTTCTAAATATTGTACCAAAGCTTGTAAATCTTGTATCATAGCTTGTATATCCGAATCTTGTCCAAAGCTTGTACCATATTCTAGCTTGTAAATAATCTTGTATCCCAGCTTGTATCCTATCACATGCACACAAAGAATCCCATTTTTTTTATGCTTTTCGCAAACCATCTACCTATCCTATCAACTATTACAGACATCCCACCCTTCACAAACATTTCCATCTCACAAAACCTAAACAGGAATAACCTTGTACATTTGTAACATATCTTGGTCTGTCAACTTGTACATCCTCTTTAGCTTAGTACCATTGTATCTATCTAGCTTTTGTGTATGTTCTTCCTTAATTAGCATCTTGCACACATCGCACAACCCTTGGTTAGCTATTCCAATGCATATTTTAGCTAGATCTTCTGTCACCAAAGCGTTATCCTTCTTAGTTCAGCTTGCCAGATGCATCACTCATCCAGATCCATCAGCTTAGGTGCTCTCTGATAGATCCTTGTAGGATATAGCTTTCCTCATGTCTGATCTTGGTCCATTAGTACCTCATCCTACCCATCTTGTTGGCAAGTGGTTCTCTTTTAGATTTTCACTTTCTTTTGATTTGGAATCTTCCCTTTTGGGTCTTGAAACTATCTTTTCCAAACAATCTTTTTGTTCGCTCCTCAAAGTTGCTACGATCTTCCATATCCTGGTATGTTACAAATGGGGCAATCTGGGCATAAGGTCTTAATCAAGTCTTTTGTTTGTTTTTCTTTTTTGCTTGTGGGTTATCCAGTGTCAGTTACACTCTAATTCTTCCAAGATCCATGTCTGATGCTGGGGCAATCCTTATGTGTTTTTTTTGAGTTAGTCTGTCAGTCCTCTGGATAGTTGGTGAAAAGGCCTTTATGTTCTTGGTAACTTTTTCACTTAACCAATAGTCCTATAGCAAATCTAGTGCTCAACTACATGGTGGTACGTCTCTTTGAAGTATCCCCCCGCTCAATAAGCTTCAATGGAATCCCTTCATCTCCATTATCCCCCATCTGTATCCAGCATCTGTCTCTCCTACCCCAGCTTGTGCAACTGTATCTCTTTGAATCAATCATCACTCTTAGCTTTAGGGATCCACAATCCTAGTCTTAGGGACCCACCAATCCAATCAATCCACCAAGCCTCACCTTTCGAAATCCACAATCCTAGTCCTAGGGATCTTCGAAACCCATCTTCCACCAATCTGACTCTTTGAAATCCTGTTGCATCAGCTTTTATAATCCCATCATCCATCTCCCTATCCTAGATTCCTTTTTATGGTGCTCTGCTCCTTCATCCTCCACCTTCCCTAAAGTCTTAAGCTTGCTTTCTCTTGTGTCTCTGACCTCCCTTTATCATTCTCTCGTAGTGAGAGTTTGAGCTAATTCAGCCCCTTCTCCTTGCCAATCTGAGTCTCCTTGCTCATCCCAAATTCTTGATTTTTTCAAAAAGCCATCAAGCCTCACTTTCTCTTCTCACCACCTTCTTGAGGGGGCATCTCGTAGTCCATTCTCTCCTCTTCTGCTCTAGCCTTGGGCATCTTATTTTCTTATCTTTGATGCCATGCCACTTGTGGCATCACATCAAAGAGGGGAAAAATGTAGACACCTAAAAATCCTTTAGAAAATAAAGTATTTTTATTTTTTGAAAAAGTCCCTGATGACATCATCATTTATTAATTAATTAATTATTTTATTTATTTATTTATTTTAATGCCATTAAATCCCTTTATCTTAATTAAAAATATTTAATTAAAGAATCCCTCCCAAAAATGTTTAAATCTTATTTAAACATTATTTCCTTATTTATTAATTATTTAATTAATAAATTGACCAAAAATCTCTAATTAAATATTTAATTTATTTATTGCCCAAAACTTGGCCAATTTCTTTAAGACCACTAACCTCTTCCAAAATCTTCTAATCCTTCTTTAATTTTGATTAAAGGCTAATCTCATCATTTTCTACCCCTAATCCCAACTCAAAATATTTAACTAAGGTTAAATATCAATTCTCATATTTATTAAAAATGTTTTAATAAATATCTCCTCAAACCAAACCTATGAGATAAATAAACTTTATTTATCCTAACCTTAAGCCTATCTCTAAACCCCCTTTTTAGCCTAATCCACCCTATCCACCCATACTAACTAAGCTTAGCTACTAACTCACCCACCCTCATTGAATGCCATCCACTTGCATATCTCTAACAAGCTTAGTCTAATTTTAAATCACCTCTAATCCCCTCCCTAACTTTGTCACATTCCCTAAGCAAGCTTAAGACTTTCCTAAGCCAAGAAAATTCAACAATCTCAACTCCCTCCAAAATATCCTAACCACCCAACCATGAATGCTCTTACAAAGCCATAAAGACCTTACAAGCCCATTCATTGCTCTTACAAGCCATTTATGAAGGGTCTTTATGAAGATATTATCCCTTGAGCCTCCTTTGTTGACTCATCCTTGCCCTTTCCTTCATCCTCTTACCCTGTGACATGTGTCACTCCCTGATTGGCTATAAGGAAGCATAATCCATGTGCTCTCCTCTCATGCAATTTGAGCCCTCCATGAGCTTTTCTCCATCCTTGAATCTTAGCCCTGAAACCCTCAAGCCCTTTGCCTATAAATTGAATCCCCTCCCAAGCCATTTCATCATAATCCTTGAGTTAAAGTTATAATGCCATTTTGAGAGCAAGTTTTACATCAAATCCATTCACCCAAGCCAAAATCCATCAAGAACACCATTGAAGCTAGTTTGAGAAGCCTTGAGCATACATACCAATCCTCTACTTAGACTCATCTACCAAGAAAAAAGCTAATTCCTATTGGGAGAGTCCAATCATTTGGCTCACATTCCTAATTAGGGGTTCCTCTTTAGTCTCTCTTATATGTTATATTAATCTTTGTTAGTTAATGTTTTATTCTCTTAATAGATTAGTGTTTCTTGCTAACATATTAGTATATACAAACATACCCTATGTAAAGTAGGGGATTCCCCTCTATTTCTTATGGAATTATGAAATTATGAAAATAGAGTTCACACAACAAGTTCCTTCTCCATGAGGGAAAAGTTTGATACACATTATAAAAATCTCAAGCATTCTTAAATTCACAATTAGTATTTCTCATTGTCATCATCAACTATATAGAAATTGTTCTTTCAAACAAATAGCATACACCCTTGGGGGTGGTCTATAGGTCATAGCCTGATCAACAGGCTTCAAAGCTTTATTCATTTGTTGCTTCTATTTTTCTAGTTTCTCCTTTAATGATTCAATTTCCTTGTCTTTATTAAATATTTCCTTTTGCATCTGGTCTCTCTTACTTCCACAAGGCTTTTTGAAAAATAAAATGTTTGTATAGACCAAACAATATTGACTGAATTGTTGATGATAAAAATTCTTGAGTTTTAGATTTCATCTTTTTCTCTCTGGAAACTTGTTGGAAATGTTGGGTGTACCAATAAGATTTATAAGGTATAAGAGAAACATTAGAATATTCAGGGACTGATGGCATGGCAGGTTGATCATTGCTAGGTGCTTTTTCTAGAACAATAATAGGATTTAATTTTCACATTTCTTGATTCTCTTGCAGTGTCTCCTTGACAGGATTATTTTCATGTGTTTCTATTTTTTGGGGCTCCAATTGCATAGGGAATCATTTGGGACATTTTCAACTACTGACTTTAGTATGAGACTTTGAAATTGGGGTCTTTTTTTTTCAATAGAAGCTGGAGATACTCAATCTCACATACAAGGGCTTCTATGCACAATAACCTCTTCAACTTCAACCACTTTGCGGGTTCATTTTGGTTTAGGTGTGACTAGAGTAGATGCTACAAGATTAGTTGCTATAGAAATAGACCTCTTTCTTTTTGTTACCCTAACAAAGGGATTTTGTACTTCCTTTTCAAGGTTAGGGCTAACCTTACACTTGCCTTTACCCCTAGAAGAGCTTAGCATATCATCCTCCAAATTAGGCTTAGTAGACTTGTCAGGAGAGGGTTCTTTTTCCATAGCTAGATTTTGAATTGGCTCTATGGGTTCTTCCTATTTCCTAAGTTTTGAGGAATAAGGTTGGCATTCAGCTATAAGGTCTTGGATTCAACAAATTCTGCCCATGAAATAGGGGAGGAATCCCTAAGAGATATTTCAACTAGAAGCTTAATAAGGTCATGATGGGAAACAAAATTTTCCTTTCCTTTTTGAGTTTCCTCAGCACTTATACACAACATATTATAGAGAAAGTTGGGGACATTAACTCAAACATGTTATGCTTTATGCAACTAAGCAATTTAAAATGATGAGCATACAAGTTTGAAAACCTACCTTCACAGGTTAAATACCTAATAATGTGGATTTCTAACTCTAGATATGGAGGTGGAAGAGAAAGTCTCTTACATCCTTGTTTTGTAATGTCCAGCTGAGGGTAACCTTGTTGAGTGAACTGTGCCCTTGAAGACCTAGCATCATGTTCACTTGGATAATGTTCCCCAATTGTTGGTAATATTGTGACCTCTAATAGACTTTCCTTGATGGCAACCACTCTTAATCCCCAAACTGAGGCTTCCCCTTCATGAAATGTCATCATGAACTTCATTTCCACTTCTTCATTGAATTTTGTTAATTATAAGAAGTAACCAAGCCATCCACAAGCATGAAATCGCCGAACTGCTTCAATGTCTATGAGTAAAACATTATGAACAACTGGCTCATACCTTTTTAGCTATCCCCCCATCTTTAAAATGTCTTGCTTCCACTCTTGTTACTATGATAAATTTTTTCCCCTCTTACCTTTGCAAATTTCATCTTTCTTTGAACTTCAAAACTAATCTTTATGAAAAATGAAAAATGTTGTATGTCATTACCACTTCTCATAATCAAGACTCTATTATTTTTGGCATGTAGAACAATGATACATTAATGATGAAGGAAATTGAGGCTTTAACTAGAGGTGTTCCCATAATAACTCTTAGTCCTTTCAATCATGCCAAGTATAGAAGATCTTTTCCCAAAAAATTACAATAAAAAGGTACAATAGATACAAAAAGATTTAAAAATTATTGAAATGAAAACTATCAGACTACCACCAAAGTACATCCTTTAATGTAGAAATGACTTGGATAACATGGAGATGACATCTAGAAATCACTACACTTTCTTGGTCCCCTATTAAAATTTGACAAGTGTCCTCACTTTAAAAATTTTGGCATGGGAAGGAGAAACTAGCTTAAGTCTTATATGATATATATAATGTAGTATTAGATATAAATATCGAAACCTATATGCTAAAAATGAATAAAGAGTAAAAGACATTTTTATACATGAAAATTTAAGAGTGTACATCTGCATATAAATTGATGAGTTGGTGAAGTCTAATGACCACAAAAAAGGTGCTGACAGATTTGTTTATTAAATGTAGGAAAAAAGGAATGTGTGGGTGACGTGGAGTGTGGGTGGATGGTAGATAGAGAAATGAGATGGGTTGATATGAAGAAAGAGAAAAGTGAATGGAAGAATGGACCTTATATTAAATGAGGTTTTATTATGAAGGCTCCTAAAATTCTATCATGGTATGGCTACAGGAAGAAGGTTTTCACCTTTTGTTGTAGGAACTATGTTCATATGAGCTAGTGAACTAGTTGGTTGGAACTGCTGCAAGAATTGTACTTTAGTTTGTGGATTATGATAGAGACACAACCTATGGCCATTTATAAGTACTTTAAACTGAACAAGATCAATGGTTTTCAGTTGCACTATGCCATTGTCAAATACATGCTAAATTTCATAAGGCCCTAACCATTGAGTCTACAATTTCTGTGGATTCTATTTGAAGCAAGAATCATAGATGACATCCCAGTCTCCTTCTTGGAATTGCTTATTCTCAATGTGTGCATCATTTCACTACTATTGAATAATTTCTATTCTTTCCAAAGCTCTCTTTTGTATTTCATCTAACGAATTCAAGTGGATGAATCTCTCTTATTGTGTTGTAGGAAGACTAATGTTCAACTCTAAAGTAGTGCACAGTGTTTTATGTTCAAATTCAATGGGCAACATTACTGCTTTACCATAGATAAGCTCAAATGGAGTGAATCTAGTCATTGTCTTCCATGTGGTCTAGTAAGCCCAAACAACTTCAGTTAATCTATTGGTCCAATCCTTCTTGTGTATGTGCACTATATTAGTTAGAATGGCTTCAAGTTCTCTATTGGTAACCTCTACTTGCCCATTTTCTTGAGGGTGATAAGGACTAGATTTATGGTGCCTTATGTTACACTCCTTCATAACCTCAATGATCAAGTTTGATGTAAACTAATCTCCTTGATTTGTGACAAGTTCTCTAGGAACTCCATAATAGGTGAATATTTCTTCATATAGGAACTTAGCTACTTTCTCATCTCTTGCATTTTTCATTGCTCTAACTTCCATGCATTTGGTTACATAATCTATACATACCAAGATGCAGGATTCTCCACTTGATGGTGGATCAATTGGACCTATGAAGTCCATGCTCAACTTATCAAAAGGTGTGACTATAATCTATGGAGTGAGTGGCATCTCATCAATTTTGGTTGGTTTTCCCATCCTTTGGAATTTATCACAATTAGTTCTATAAGTCACTGCATCCTTATGTAAGGTTGGCCAATAATATCTAGTTGTAAGTATTTTTAGTGTTGTTCTTTTCCCTACAAAATGGCTTGCACATGGTTCATCATGAAAAGTATATAGTATATCATATATCTCATCTTCCCTGACACATCTCCTCATGACTTGATCTAGTCCTACATAGAAGAGATTATTATCTATCTAGGAATATTAAAAATTTTTCTCTACTACCTTTCTCCTTTCTTTATGGGAGAAGTGTGGGGGCAGTCTATTTGTAGCAAGATAATTTGCAATGTCTACATACCATGTTGTATGAGTTGCTATATAGAAAAAATGCTCATCTGGAAAGGTGTCTTCAATTGGAGTTAGATCTTCATCAATAGTGATCAATTTAGACAAATAATCTGCAACTATGTTGGATTTTCTTGGGTTATCAATAATAGTGATATCAAACTCTTGTAACAACAAGAGCCATCTTTCCAATCTTCTAGTGACAACTGGTTTTTTTAATTAAGTGTCTTATTGTTGAGTGATTATTATGAATAGAAATAGGATATCAGTCACACAATGTCTGAATTTTTTCAATGCATAAAGTATAGCTAAAAGTTCTTTTTCAATCATTGTGTAATTCATCTCGGGTCCATGAAGGCTTTTACTAATATAGTAGATGGCATTCTCAAGATTAGTAGGCTTTTGTCCTAATACAACTCCTATGGCATAGTTTGATGCATCAGTATGAATATGAAATGGAATTGACCAATCTAATCATGTTAAAATTGGTGTCGTGGTAAGGAGTTTCTTCAGCTATAGGAAGACTTCATTACATTCAGGTGTCCAAATAAATTCAGCTTCCTCAATCAACAATGTATACAAAGGACTTACTATTTTGCTGAAGTCTTTAATGAAACAGCTATAATATCTAGCATGACCTAAAAAAGATCTTACATCCTTTGGTTTTTAGGTATGTGAAGTGTTATAATTACCTCTATCTTAGTTGGATCCACTTGTATTCATGCAACTAATATGAAATGACCAAATACCACTCCTTCTTGCATGAGTATAAAACATTTTTCACTATTAAGTGCTACATTATGTTCTTTATAGTGGATAAGAACCTTTTCAAGATTAATCATGGCTTCTTCAAAGGTGACTCTAAATTTTGTGAAATCATCCATGTATATTACCATATAAGCATGTGATATATCAGCAAAAATGTTGATCACGGCTCGTTGGAATGTTGTAGGAGAATTACATAGGCCAAATGGCAAAATAGAATATGAAAAACTACCCCATGGGCATATAAATGTGGTTTTGTCTTGATTTTCAAGAGCAATACTTATTTGATTATAACCACTATACCCATCTAGAAAAGAAAAATTCTTCTTTCTAGCTAGAGTGTCCAGAACTTGATCAATGAATGCTAAAGGAAAGTGATCCTCTTTTATTGCCTTATTCAATTCTCTATAGTCAACAAAAATCTTCCATTTTCCTCCCTTTTTAGGCACTATGACTAGGGGTGACACCCATCTACTATTAGATATAGGATAGATAAAACTAGCATCAAGCAATTTTTGTAATTTAGTTTTAACAATTTCTCTAAGGGTTGGATTAATCCTTCTCTGGGGTTGATGGAGAGGTAGACACCCTTCATTGATGTATATTCTATGATTACATAATGTAGGACTCAACCCTTTCATATCCCCATAGTACCATGCAAAAGAATTTTCATGTTTTTAAAGAAGCTTTGTTAACTGTTTCATCTGTGTGGAAGATAATTTGGGATTGACATGGAGATTATGACCTTTGATAGCTCAATAGTAGTTGTAGACTCAATTATAGCAGCTTTAGAGATTGGACTTGTATCTAATTCACATGGTAAGAGTTGATGAATAAATTTTGGCTCCTTGAGCAAAATACAACTCTCATTACATTCCTCATATGTGGTTAATTCTAACACAAAACTATTAGATACATCTTTTTCTACCACACAAGTGTTAGTAAGAATACTCTGAATTATTGAATCCTCTTCTTACAGCTTTAGAAAATATTGTCTATGTAACATCATAAGCTATGTTATAGATTTTAGCTCTTCTTCTCCATCCCCCAAATCTAACCATACAAATGTGCCTAAATCCAGTTTTAGTTGTGCTGGAGGATATAAATCAAATTTATTTTTTACTTGACCATTAGATTTGGTCATATTCCTTGACCTACAACTTATATTTTCATTAGTTGTAGCTAACCATGGTCATCCTAGAATGATAGGGTAACTAGATAAATTGACTTTGGGAGACAAAATCATAAAATTTGCAGGCTAGAGAGTCTAAAGTTACAACTATGTCTTCTATCATCCCATTAGGAGTGACATTAGAACTCTATGCAAGTTGTAGAATTATTGTGGTAGCCCTTAATCCTTCTATTTTCAACTTCTTCATAGTATCCTTAGTCATGATATTAATAGTAGCACCAAGATCAATTAAAGCATTTTTAATAGACTAACCATTTATAATCACATTCACAACTAGACTTCTTGGATCATAGTATTTAAGAACGATCAATTGTCCTAACATAATGTCAACCAATTTTCAACTAATGTAACATTAGTTAGGTCAACCTCTTTAGAAAGTGTGGATTCTAATACTATAGGAGTATCTAGTATTTTAGTTATAAGAGGTAGTTTAGGCATTGGTAGGGTTGTACCAGATTTCAAATGTATATTTACAACATCTAGAGTGTAAGCAAGATATTGCTAAGCATTAGCAGAGTACATGGGCTATTGTGACTATTGGTTATTTGGATTTGGCTAAGGTTGTGTAGGTAAGTGGGTCTTATTCTAAGGTCTAGGACTTGTAGGTGGTGGCATTAGTGCAAGTTTTTGGAATGGAGGTGGTAATTATGGTAATTGTGGATTACCAGTATTTTGGTTTGGCCATTGTTGAGGTCCTTTCCATTGATTTGTAGACTACCAATTCCCCTTGGGTGGGTGCCATTGGTTTTGCTGATTCTTCCATTGATTATTCTATTTGTTTGGATAGGAAGGTTGGGAATTATGAGGCCATTGAGGTTATTTTGGATTATTTTTCCAAACATTATTCCAATTAGGTTGATTATATTGTAGAGGACCTTGGGTATTATGATTTTTCCATTGATTACCATATAGATTTGAATTTTGTAAAGGGTCCTAAGGCATACTGTAATGTTGGGCCCATGGCCGGTATTGAACAACAAAGAATAATTTCTCATCATCTCCATCTATCTTGATATACCTAGTTGGAAGATGTTGGTTTTCTACACTAGCAACCAATTTGCATTGGCAATCTTTCTTCTACTTTTGGCAATGTGGGTAGTACTCAACTAATTATACCTCAACTTCTACATGCTTCTTCTTTGTAGTCATTGTGTTGAGATGTGGAGCAACATCATTTATAATGTCTTGCTTGAAATTTGAGAGTAGATTAGATATCTTGAGATTTGAAATACCCTGACTAATTCCTTTAGTAGTTGTAGGTTGGTGTCTTTTTCCTTTCTTCATTATTGACCTTGAATAATTAAGATAGATTTTCTTGAGGTTATCCCAATAAGATTGATATATATCTCCTCCAGTCATTAAGTCTAATGCTTCTAGAAAACTATCATTTACACATCTCAAAAAGACTAGCTTTTGTGAATCCTTGGACAACACATGTTGAGGGTTCTTTTGTAGTATTTACAAGAAACATGAAACATAGTCTTCCAATTTTTCTTCTTCCTTTTGTGATATTCTAAAGATATCATCTCCCTTTCAATCATTTTCTTTGCAATACTCTTTGTATTTGTCCAAAAATAGAGTTTGCATTTCATCACAAGTACTTGTTGCATTGGCTCCTAAACCCATGAACCACCATAAAGCTAACTCTTTCAATGTTGTTGGAAAAAAATTGAGCTTATGGGCATTGGTATTATAGACAAAGCTATGATATACTATGTCAAACTCAAATAAGAAAGTATCAGGATCTTTAGTTGCAAGGCCATAAAACTTTGGAAGAGCATTTGGAGGTATACTTTTGAGATTAGCATTGGTTACAAGGCTTGGGAGAGGAAATGGAAAAGTAGGTTGTGCCATTACTAGAGGTATTTGATTATGAGATTATTGCTGAAAAGGATCATTGGGTACTAGATTGTTGACAACTAGTGGATTTGGAGTAGTACTATCAAGAAAATTGACTAAAATTTCAGCAAAAGGTTGAAGACCACTTGTATCCAAAGGTTCTGCTCTTGAGGATAGTTTTGTAGGAAAAATAAGGCTTGTGTTAGAAAAAGGATACATAGCTTCTTCTTCAATTTATTCATTTAGATTAATAGGCTCCTATGGAAGAAATCTCCCACATTCATTTCGTTGTCTCCCTCTTCGATGCATGCAATCAAATTGGTGACTTGTGAGTCAAGCACTCAATCTTCTAGTTTCTAACTAACACACTAATATAAAAATAGAGGACTCATGAAGGTTCCTAGTTTGACACCATCCCCAATAATGACACCAAAAATGTAGGCTTTCCATAATAGGTCAAGATAATCAACTATTCTTCTATCAAGGATACTATATCCAATTTAAGAACTATCTCTTCCATTATGAAAGTACATTTGAATTGTCAACCCAAGGATGTAGGATTTGAAATGGGTCAGCACAGTATGTGCACTAAATTCCTTTAAGAGTCTTAACACCTATTCTATAGGAAATTAAAATGCATGAAAGGAATCTATACTACTAACATAGAATAGTGAACACACTTGAACTATCAATAGAGAACTGTAAAAACTACAGAAAAGGGAATTCTAAACTAGTTAACGTTTCAAACATCCACTATGATCATTTTCCACAAGTGCTTCAAGAACTTCACAATAACTATGGTGTAGAACTAATACAGTAAATCTATCTTAAATAGAAAATTGCAAGAAATGAATCTACTCTACCTAAATCTATTCCATCTCCCAAGTGGGCCCCTTGGTTGGCTTCAACTAACTATAGGAAGTCCAAAATTACTCTCTCATTAGAATTCTTCTTTTGTTATATGACTGAATAATTCATAGAGAACAGAGAAACAACTTCATAATCCTTCCAACTAACTCTTACTTTTCCTTTTTCCTTCCATATATATATAGAGGATTGGAACTTATTACAAACATAACATAAAAACCATGAGCAAACATTGTTAGAAGAAATAGGCAGAATGTCAACCATGGCTTTAGAACATTGATTGAGCAACAAAATAATGGTCCATAGATAATATAACAATTCAGGTCTCCTAGAATAACTTCTCTCATGGACATAGCTTATCATGTGGAACTGATCTTTTCTTCTCATGCTATGATCGGTCTTCATTACTCCTTTAATATGGTGCTCACCACTCTTTATACCACTTCTAAATTTCCTAAAAATTAGAAACATTCAAACACATATGCACAACAAAATTTATACTCTCATTCAAATATCAAAAGATAGCTTAAAATATTTATATGAAATACTACACTTTATATATAATATTAAGCAAGGCATGTCATATCCACTATCCATAGGTTTAATAGGTTCTATCTACATTCAACATAAGTTCAAAAGACATTTAAAACAAATATATTTGAAATGTTTTTCACGAGGCTCAAAGAGTAATTTTAGACTATATAAAAACTATATCAAATTTGAGACATTAATATGCCTCATCATTTTCCCTTCACTATACAAATGCTTGTCCTCAAGCATTATACTTCTTTGCTATTGCTCTAAAATCTCCCATTGTTGTCTTCCCCTATTTCCCACTTCTAAAGGTGTAGAAATATCCTTTGGTTCATCTCCAATGCTCACCCAAGTGTTCTTCAACTAATGGGTCTAACCTGGTAGAATTTCTTTCATATAGGGGCTAGAGAAGAGTATTTTAGTGGCATCCATAACTCTTCCTTGATTTACCTTCCCAATTGCATATATTTAGCCACTCTATTCACTACTACCTCAAAATTAATAGGGCTATGTGGTTCGACTTTCTTGAAAGATTTTGGTAGTCGACTCGATCTATTTCTAAGCCCTATAATTGCTCTTTGTTGTGTGAAATTAGGAAGTGTTTGATACTCTCTATAAAATTTTTCCCTTTCTTCAAACACTTTCTCTCTGATTTTTAGTTTTGGCCTTCCACAAGTTAATTTGAACCAATCACTCAAGAGGTTATAAGACTTATGGGATTTAGCCTAGAGTGTTAGCGGTTTAGACTTTTCAAGGTCTCTATAGTTATCCAACTATCTATCATAATTTGTTTCATTGTGCATCTATGACATTGGAGCTCTTAAGTGAAAATCCCCTATGTAAAGTAGGGGATTCCACTCTATTTCTTATGGAATTATGAAATTATAAAAATAAAGCTCACACAAAAAGTTCTTTTTCCTTAAGCGCAAAGTTTTATATAGATTATAAAAATTTTGAGCATTCTTAAATTCACAATCAATATTTCTCATTGTCATCATCAACTGGAATAACAAAAACTATTCTTTTAAACACATAGAATACACCCTTGGGGGTGGTCTATAGGTCATAGCTTGATCAGTTAGCTTTAAAGCTTTATTCATTTGTTGCTTCTATTTTTCTAGTTGCTTCTTTAATGATTCAATTTCCTCATCTCTGTCAAATATTTCCTTTTGCATTTGGTCTCTCTCTCTTGCTTCCACAAGGCTTTCTGAAAAATAAAATGATTATATAGACCAAATAATATTGATGACAAAAATTCTTGAGTTTTAGATTTCATCTCTTTCTCTCTAGAAACTTGTTGGAAATGTTGGGTGTACTAGGAAGATTTATAAGGTATAAGAGAAACATTGGAATATTCAAGGGTTGATGGCATAGAAGGTTGATCATTAATAGGTGGTTTTTTTAGAATAGCAGTAGGATTTGATTTGCACATTTCTCGATTCTCTTGCGATGTCTCCTTGACAAGCTCATTTTCATGTGTTTCTATGTTTTGGGGTTCTAATTGTAGAGGAGAATCATTTGGGACATTTTTAACTAATGACTTTTGTATGAGACTTTGAAATTGGGGCATTTGATTTTTCAATAGAAGATAGAGATATTGGATTGTTGTCATATTCTATTGGGTAGAACTTGGCAATATGATAGATATGCTCTACATGATGGAAGATTGAATCAATATACTCTTTGGGTGAATGGGAAGAAGCAAATATTGTTGCCTTTAATTGAAAGTCTAGATGAGGTTAACTGCACTACTATGAAAATTTGCATGGTTAATGGAAAACAATTTGAAAAGGAAATGAAAAATAATCAAGTCTATTTTTCTATAATTCCAAGGAGACTGAGTTGTGTCAATAGTAGTCGAGTGCTGGAAAATAGTGTTAGCCAAGTACCAGTTAGTGGTGACTGAGTGACAACTGCTAGTATTGACCAAGTACCATATGAAATTGTAGAATTGCTAAAAGAATATAAAGATATTGTTGCAAAGGATATACCTAATGGTTTACCTCCAATGAGAAGTATAAGTCATTATATGGATCTAATTCCTAGAGCTAGTTTTCCAAATAAAGCACCATATAGATTGACACCTACAACAAATGAAGAACTTAATAGATAAGTGCATGAGTTATTGAAAAAAGGTTTGATCAAAGAAAAATTGAGTCCATGCACTGTACCTACTATATTAGCACCTAAAAAGAATGGAGAATGGAGAATGTGTACTAATTCTAGAGCTATCAACAAGATCACAGTTAAATATAGGTTTCCTATGCTGAGGATGGATGACATAATGGATTGTTTGAGTGGAGCAAAGTATTTTACAAAGATTGATTTGAAGAGTGGTTATCATTAGATTAGAATCAAAGAAGGTGATGAATGGAAGACAACTTTCAAGACAAAAGATGGTTTATATGAATGGTTGGTTATGCCTTTTGGTTTGACTAATTCACCTAATACTTTCATGACGTTGATGAATGAAGTTCTAAAAACATTCTTGGGTAAGCTTGTGATTGTTTATTTGGATGACATTCTAATATTCAATAAGACTAAGGAAGAACATATTTAGCATATTAGACAAGTATTATAGAGGTTGAAAGAGGAAAGCTTGTTGATTAATCTAAAAAAGTGTTCTTTTATGCAAGAGGAGATTGTGTATTTGGGATTTATGATTTCAGCTGATGGATTGAAGATGGATCCTGAGAAGGTTAAAGAAATTTTGGATATTTAGTAAGAAGTTGAATGATGCTAAAAGGAAGTATTTTGTTTATGATCAAGAATTTTATGCTATTATTTAAGCATTGAAGAAGTGGAGACATTATTTGATTCCTAAGGAGTTTGGTTGTATACTGATCATAAAGCTTTATAGTACTTGGGAAGTTGACATAAATTGAATCAAAGACATATGAAGGGGGTTGAGTACTTGTAGAATTTTTCATTTGTCATGAAACATAAGAGTGGAATTACTAATAGAGTTTCTCATGCATTGAGAAGAAGATGTTCTTTGTTGACTAAAATGAAAGTTGAAGTTCTTGGTTTTGATGAAATGAAAGAGTTGTATGCTACTGAGCCTAATTTTTTTGAGGTTTGGAGAGAGTATAGAGCACCAAATCTAATATATCACATAAGTAAGTATGATGAATATTTTATTCAAGAAGGTATGTTGTTCAAAGGTATTCAGTTGTGTATTCCTAGAAGTTATATGGGGTTGAATCTAATTAAGGAGAAGCATAGTGGTGGATTGGCTAGACATTTTGGAATTGATAAGACATTAAGTTTGTTGAAGGATAATTATTATTGGCCACAAATGTATAAGGATATTTAGAAATTCATGAAGATTTGTCAAGTTTGTCAAGTTGCAAAAGGAGTGAGTCAAAATGCTAGTTTGTATACACCTATTATTATTCTTGAGAAGCCTTAGAGTGATATCCGTATGGATTTTGGTCTTGGACTGCCTAAGATAGTGAAGGGTAATGATTCTATATTTGTTGTGGTAGATATATTTTATAAGATGTCTCATTTCATACCATGTAAGAAGACATTAGATGCTAAGCATGTTGCTAAACTTTTCTTTAAAGAGATCGTGAGATTGCACAGATTACCAAAAAGAATTATTTCTAATAGGGGTAGTAAGTTTTTTGGTTATTTTTGGAAGACTTTGTGGAAGAAGTTGGGTACTGAGTTGAAATTTAGTTCTACATTCCATTCATATAAAGATGGATGGATAGCGGTTGTGAATAGAAGTTTGGGTAATTTGTTGAGATATTTAGTAGGAGACAAGCCAAGTAATTGGGAAATGGTATTGGCACAAGCTGAGTTTGCATATAATAATTCAATGAATAGGAGTAAAAGGAAGAAACCTTTTGAGATTGTTATTGAAATGTAGCCTAAAAGAGTATTAGATTTGAGGGATATTGTTGGTAAAGACAACAGAAGTGTCGCAGGGGAAGCATTTGCGAATTTCATGGAGTCTTTGCATAAGGAAGTGAAGTTGAGGTAGGAACAAAGTAATTAGAAGTATAAGGTGAATGCTTGTAAGTATAGAAGACATCATATTTTTCAAGTTGGTGATGAGGTGATAGTTCATTTGAAGAAAGGAAGGTTTCCTATTGAAACATACAATAAGCTAAAGATGAAGAAGTTTGGACCTTGTAAAATCTTGAAGAAGTTTGATAGTGGTAATGCTTATGAAGTTGAGTTACCTAATGATATGAATATATATTTTATATTTAATGTTGCTGATCTATATAAGTATCATGAGTCAGATGATGAAGTTGTTGTACCAGATGATTATCCTAAGAAGTAGATTGAAGAAGTTGAATAGATATTGAATCAGAGAGTTGGGAAGAGAACAAGAGGAAGAGATTATTATGAATATTTGGTGAAGTGGAAGAATAGACTAGTTGAAGATGCTACATGGATTTCTCAATCTAAATTAGATGCAGCTCATGTTGTGACACTTGCATGATTCAAGAGAACCATTTCTCCAACCCTAGTTGTTTGATGTAGGAGCATCTTGGGTTTCTTTGTAATCTTACACTTTTTTTCATTCTACCAGTTTTTGTCAAGCGATTCCTTTGGGTGTTGAGTAATCCTTTGGATGTCAAGTCCTCTATGGTTGTTGGGCATTAGAGGATGCTAAGTTGGTAGTTGTTACTAAGTGATTCCTTTGGATGTTGAGTTCATGTGGATGCCGAGTGCTAGTTTTGAAAAGCTTTCATTTACCAAGTTATCTATGTGTAGTTCTTTTTTGGGCCAACTTTTCTTGCATTTAATTTTAGTATAGGTAGTTAACATCTTATATGAGTTGACTTGTGGCTATACATGTATTTAATTTAAGGGTGTATTAGTTGATCAGGCTGACTTGTGGCCTTTCTATGTTCTAGAATCTTTTATAAGCCATTTTGGAAAGTATTTAAGGAAGTCTAGGATTGAGTTTTAGGTAAAGAGTGAGATAAGAAGAGAAGGGAGAGGATTGCAAAGAGGTGATATGTGTTTGGAAGTGTGAATTTAAGTTGTATTCTTTACATTTGGCCATAACCTAGAAGGCCTTACAACTGGGTATCTATGTTGATCATTTGATGAATCTATAAGAAATATTTTTTTCTCCCTGTCTTTGGTATTGTTCTTGTGTATTATTTTTGTTGTGTTATCTCTTGCAGGTTGGACTGGATAGCTGGGGGTGCCTTCAGCCCTAGTTTCCTGCTTCTTCCTACATTACAATGATAGAGAGAAACAAACAAGCTACATAATGGAAGCTTTTTTTGAGTTGGGGGAATAAGATGGAAACTAAAATTCATTAAATTTTGATCTATTTTGTTATAAATTATTCTTCCATCTAGATTTTCTATTCATTCATTCATTTAGGATTAAATAACAAATATATATTTTGTCTCTTGTTGTGCCCTTGTGATCTATGTCTTTGTAGTCATATTTTTTAGTGGAGAAGGAAGAAAGGGAAAAATAAAAGGAAGGAGCTTTTCTATATAGTTTATTACAAGTGACTTACATGCAACCACATCAGTGGCTAGTAGGAGTAGCAGGAGGCTAGGTCAGCTCATAGTAGTGGTAGTAGTAGTAATAGTACTAATATACCATACTATACTATACAGAGGCAAACTACACAATGATCATAAATAATAACTAGGCCTAGGCATGTTCATGCCCATTACATGATCATGTAGCAAGAAATCCAAATAATCCTTCATTGATATTATTTATAGCCCCACAAACTCCTTTATTCCCCTATGATCTAGTTTTGCATTAACTTACTTTCTACCATTACTAACAATACACATATTCATGCATGCACATCCTCTCTCTTTTAATCTTTTGAGATAAATCATAGGTGGAGCTTTTGATGTCCCTTCCCCTCCTTTAGTAATAATGATATATATTCATACTATTCCAACAACAAGAAAGCCTTTGGTGATGTTTTTCTTACATATGTATGAACTAAGGTGGGGAATCCATTTTTTTTCATGAGTATTTTGACACACCTTATATATTACAACAAAAAAAAAATGATAGGAATGTTATATGACCAATGACTAGGCAATGGACCAACTAATGATCCATTGTGATTATTTTTGATTAGTTATATAGCCTTCTCAACACAACTTATAGTATGGAAAAAACAATTACAAAGGATGGATGACATTTATTTGTCATTGAAAAACATAAAAATATAGCATTTCCATCATAATCGCCATCACAATACATAGTCTGGTGAAGATAGAGGTTGGAGAAGGTGCTCACATTTTTGAGAAACGACTGTTGTCAAAATTCCAATGACCTTCAAAGATTTGTGACAATGTAAGCATTATACATTTTGGATGCCCTGCCCATGGTTTATAATGGGAGTGATCATCAATATTTTGAAACTAACCCCAATGGTCATAACTTATGACAAAATAACTTTGATGCCCCATGGTGTTGATAGGTTGGTAGTAGGGTGTTGAAATTCCTATGGCTTTCTATCAGAAAAGGGGTCCAAATGTAGTAGTGAACTTTTGTATTCTCTAACAGGAAACCTTATTAGTATAGTAGTGAAGGATTTGTGGGTGTCATCCCCACTATAGTTTTCCCTCTAACAATGGGTTTCTACATGATGAAATATATGTTTCAAATGTGTTAATGTGTTGATGATTGCATTTGATGCTTTTACCATTATATTCTTACATTTTCTTAAAATTTATTGCTCAAATGTTATCATGGATATGCATGCAAATTAAGCTCGTTAATTTTAAGGGTAAAAAATAATTAAAAGAAAAAAATTCAAGTGATATTAATTCACCCCCCTCCATCTTAGTATCACACCTTTCTATAATATTCCAACAGAGATGGAAATGGTTTACGCTAGTACTCTTATCAAAAGAAGGTATGTCAATTTCTTAAGTTTTAAAAAAACTAATAATAGACACCTTCATATTTAGGATCTTATTTTTCTAGCACAACTAACCCATTGTAAATCCTATAAAAGCCTAATAAAGTGAATTTTAAACCAATACTCAAAATTAAAAGTAGTATCTCTTGTAGATAAAACTTTGAGCATACAATAACAAGACCATGCAGAATCAATATTATGTCATTGCATAGTCTATGACCACATTGAATACACATCTAATGAATAGTTTTTCTTGCACATTAATGAAAGAGATTTATCATTCAAAATTTTATCAACCAAAAAGTGATAGTGTATAGCACTCTCATGTTTGACAGATTTCTTATGGAATCACTATTTTGTCTTTTGGGTTTTGTATGACAATATTGAATAAATAGATGCTAACTAGTTTTGCCCCCACAAAAAGCTAATGAGATGTATTATATACATTTATAATAGATTCTATGTGTATTTTATAATTTCATTTTCTTTCTTATTGGTCTTCACTTGATTGGAATTTTATATAAACTTTAATTATTTATTGTGTCCCTTACTTCCTCTATGTTATATGCGATTTGTAGGCTCTATATTGTCTTTAGGGTATCTACTTTATAGGTCTCATTCATATTGCATACCACATAGAGAAATCAAATAAATTATTACATATATTTAGGCAAGTAAGATATGCATGCACAAAACAACCATAGAGAACAAAGGTATTGTTTAGGGGGGAAATGGAATCAATGAATCTAACAATGCAAACTAGATAAGACTAGTTTAACACTTTATCCCTAAGCCATTAAATACAAGATAAAGGGGGACTTCCAAACATAGATCTTAATATGACCTAGGTTAGATGAGAAAAAATAGAGTAAGATAAAGGGATGCTAGTAATAAACCCAAGTTATATCAAGGAAATATGCATTCAAGGAATATTGCATGCAATGTGGATTGATTAAAGATACTTAATGTAAATGTAAGTTCACACTAATTGATTAAGTGAGAAGTGTAAGATGGGTCTAGGTGCTAAATATACCCAATCATTCTAATTAAGATATGAAAATAGGTATACATAAAAAGATAAAATAAATGAGAAATTACTTACCTTGAAATGTACAAGGGAATGTGACATTTTGCTCTAAAAATTGTGGATCTAAGACTGTGAATGAAAATTTGACTTTGGATTTGCAATAACAACAAAAAAAATGCCTTTTTTTTTTTAAGACCTCCAGGTATAGTTCAAACTTATGGTGAAGTGTTTGATTGCTTTATGAGAAGATAAAAATGTTCCTAGAAAATAATAGAAAAGTCAACCCAACTCCTTTAGAAATGTCTTAGTAAGTAGTTTCTAGATCTGTGTGTTGGAAATACAATAGGAAAAATAAAATTTGAAGGGGGGGGCGCGGTGGGGTGTCAATTAGTCCTTTAAAACTTTAACCATCAATTCATTCACAAAACCTCCATCTCACAATTTGCATGTAAACTGAAATAGTTAGCTAAACATATTCATCTATAGTATGAAAGTAAATAACATTCAACACATGTATGACACAAGATATTTGGTTACCAAAAAAATCTCCAATGAGAAGGTAAAACTTGGGTGGGGATGACACCCACAAATATCCACTACTATAGTAATAAAGTGTATCTAATGAAGGTTACAATGTTTGATCATGAAACATAATCTAACCTGTGATAGGTCTACCCTATTAAATGCTTACAAGATTGTCAGATCTTACCCTATTAAATGATTTCAACACACTATTAGAAGTGTACTTGGTAAAAGGACTTTAACTTACAATGAAGTAAGCACTCTATTAAAGGATTTACAATAGCCTGTTAAGACTACTTTGTTAAGAGATTTAACTAATTCACCTTTTAGAATGTGTCAACAATGATCTTGTGATTAGCACTCTAATACTAGATAACTGATCACCTATTTCTTGATGTGTACTTGATCCTCACTAATCAGATGTATCTCTTATGTCCTCTAACTCCTTTCCTCTATTGTCCTTTAACTAATTCTACAATGTATCTCAATTCACCATACCTTAGTCACCAAAAATACTTTTTTTGTGCATGAAACCTTCTCTCTTTTCTCCTTCCATATGCATACAATTTTTAGGGTTCATTCTCCTTAAGAAGACCTAGGTGACTTAGGGTTAGGTGTGAATCAATGATTATGATTCACCCATATTTCCACTTAGTCCTTCTTATATTTTTATTGGCTACATGTATTGCATAGGGATTCTCAATAAAGATTAGTCATTATTATTTAGAATCATAAAATAATCCTCAAGTCAGCTCCAAAATTGTTTACATAGTAGTTTGTGCCATTACAAATAACTATGTCAAAAATATATTACTCAACACTTGAAGTGTTTGATGTTCGACATCCACTATCTCTTCAATACTATAAATTGACCTTTGAATGAATTGACATCCATTGATCACTTGAAATTTGAATGACTCAACAATTATTATCTGCTTGCCACTTGAGTGACTCAGCACTTACTATTTACTTGACATAAATTGTATATCTCTTTCTTGGCATATAATATCTAACAACTTATTCTTGGCATACATTACTTGTTCGACACAAACTACATAAATGACTTAATTATATTATCACTCATATGTCAAAACCAATATGAGATTAACAATCTCCCCCTTTCACATGAGTGTAAAAATACTTGGTCATGCATGAATAACCTTAGCCTTTCAAGCATACCTTAGATAATATCCATTTAGTATTTGTCTTACATACAAAATTTAAAAAGTTCAAAATTTTACAAAACTTATGACTCATCAGTCATACATCAAAATTTGATAACTCCCCATGAGTTGATTATTCTATTCTGAACTAAAACTAAATACTCCTACTAAGTAGATATGCTATGCTAACTCTATCTCTATTTGGTCTCCCCCAAAACTTATCTCTCCTTTCATGCATTCTCTCCCTTTCTTCATTCTATCCTTCATTTTTCCTCCCCTTTTGACACTTATTTCATGGGTTGTATATGAATTGTGTGTTTGTCCAAGAAAGATTTATTGACCTCAAGTATTATCTTTAGAGTTGCATCCTAGTTATCACATGCTACTTCCAATGATTTGATTTGGATAGATAACTTGGCAACAAGGTGAACTAAGCCTAAATGTGTAGAAATATGAGAATCTTTCTTCATTATTGTTTCTACAAAGGCTAGTTCTTGGTGTAGCATCTCCATGTGTGGGGTCAACATGGACTAGATACTGATTAGTGTAGCCCAAATGTTTTCATCTTGCGCATGTAGGTCTGCCAACTAACCTTGGGAATTTATCAAAGTCCTAAAGTGCTTTTGACTCTATGCTAGAGAATTTTGTAGATTAATACATTTTAGCTTCATATCTCCTTGCAAAGTGTCAATATGGTGCTACATTTCTTGTGTGAACAGAGTTGTATCCCAAAACTTGGTGTAAAGAGAGAAAATATTCTCTAATACTTTATTCACACCCTCAATCTTGTTTGCTAACTCAACTTGGTGTAGTGCAATGGAACTAGATATATGTTCATCTATCTTGGTTTGAAATTTTGTCTCAGACAATTCCAATAATTTAACATTGGTATCTATGTCTTCATCATTGATTTTATCTATAGTATTTTCCAACTGCTCAATAATGGGCTTGGCTTCATCAAGTGTAGGGAGGCTAATTGCATCAAGAAATATGTCCTTGATGTCATGAAGTGGTTGTTTCTTCCTATTCTCCCTTTGGAGTAGTTCTTGTTGTTTCTTCCTTGCTAGAGCATCCTACAATATGCTCATCTTTTCTATTATGATTTTAATAAGATCATACTTTGGTAACTCAATCACTTCATCTAAGTGGATGTCACCATAGGGTGTAACCTCATCAACCTTAGATTTTCTAGGACTTGGCCATGATGCTTTCAAAGGTGTGGCTTTAGTACTCATCTTGTGAAGTGCTTAACTAGGAGTAGGAGTAGTAGTGTTTGGTAAGGTAACCAGTGTTTGTATTGCTATTACTTCCTCTAGCTTCATATTTAAGATTGAATCTTCAACCATATCCTTCTTTTTCTCTTTGATCTCTTCTCCACCTTGTTCTTTTGGTGTAGGTGCAAAGCTTCTTGACTTATTTGAGATGGTGTCCTTTCTTTTCAATTATTATAATTGTAGGTACCTTGGTGGTAATATGTGAAGGCATGATATTGTTCCTATGGTATAATACCATATGCATGGCAGGTTGCACCTCTATAGATTAAGAGGGGGAACTTGATAATGCTTGAGTTTTCTCTCCTACAAATGGTAATTTTTCCTTCTAAATCTCATCCACACTCACCAACATAGGATGACTGCATAATTATGCCTTGGTGGTAGAATTAGTCAGTATCTTCTGCATATCCTCCTCTATTAGGGGATTGATGTTCTGAATGGTGGTATCATACACATCATTAAACTTTACTATATCTTTTGAGGAATGACACTCAACATTTGTACTACTAGTACATTCTAGTTTGGCTATTTCTCTTCTTCAACTATTTCCTTTGTAGTTCCTTCCCAATGAACTTCCATCATAGAATCATCATTTTTTGCTTCAAATACTTCTTCCTCTATTTTATCTTCACCTATATCTTGAGGTGCTTGCTCAATATCCTTTTGTGTTTTCAACCCTTAAATTACCTTCCATATTTGTGTGCTTTTCTAGACAATAGCTTCAATCTTGTTTTGTAAAATGTTAAAAGCTCAGTACTTTTGAGAAAATCTTCCCTTGTACTTATCAATATCTTTTCTCATCTTACATTTGTCTAGAACTGGTATCACTCTTGCAAGTATAGTCTCTCTAATATTTCTCTCTATTGTGAGACTATATTTCCACCTTTTCTCAACTCTATCATATAGGCTCTTTGGTAGAGAATTGGCAATCTCAATTGGATTCATCTTAAAAGTTTCCATCATGGCATATATAGAATCTTCTACTTTATCCATATCTAACTTCCCAAGTTTATCAAACTCAACATGTGTGAATCCACTTAAATTAGCATTATTCTTAATATTCTCACACAAGTTGTCCAAATCAGAAGAGGGACAAAGACATACCACTTTGAATTGGCTATTATCATTTGAATCTATCATCTCCTTATCTAATTAAGCTAGGGAAATGTACTTCCTTCTTTTCTTATGCTCAGGTGTATTTCCTTTTGTAGCTATACTAGCTCTCTTTCCTTTAGGCTTATGAAACTCCTAAGTCTTTTTGGTAGTAGCTCTAGTGCTAGCCCTTGTAAAAGGAACTATAATTTTTTATTGTGAAGATTTTACAACCTTTGTTAGGTTTTCTTGATATAGGCTTCTTTGATTTCCTCTTCTTTTCTTCTATGGGAATAGGTGCTTCATTGGCTTCTTCTCCCTCGGCACCTTCATCAATTTGTGTTTCTTCTTCTGCTTGGTCCTCACCTTGACCCTGTGTGATGGCAAGTGGTGCTTGGGTAGCTATATCTTCATAATCTTCTTCTTCTTCCTTTCCTTTTGAACCTTCACCAAATTTTTCTTTGAGTTTCTTCACAAGCTTATTATTTTTCCTCATCACAGAATCTATCTTTAAGTCCATTGTGATCTTTGACTTTGCTACATCATAGTTTCCAAAAGTATTGGCATCCTTATCTACTTCTTCTACCAGTAAAAAAGTGATTATTGTAGATGCCTCATCAACATTAATCTCATAAGATAGTGGTCTATGCCATCTCACCCTTGGAATAATAGATTGAACATATGGGAAATCAACATCAACTAGAAAATAAACATCATTGAAATGTTTCTCTACTAGTGATACTAGAATCCTTTGTCTTTATTTCATTGACTTCTTGAAGTCTTCAAAATAGCTATTCATTACACTCTCAAACTTATCCCCAAGTTGCTATATAAATTCACTAATCTACATTGAAACTGATCTATTAGTCTTCCAAGCTACTTTCCCAAATGTGGGAAAAATGTTCTTCACATAGAAAAATATACAAACAAGTATTGAACCAAATTTGGATTGTGCACTTTTTTTTTTCCTTATGGCTCCCAAATTCTTAGATAACTATTGGAGTTGTAACTTAGTAACATCATAAGAGTGGTCTTTCTTCACTATCTTGTAACCCAAATCCACAGCCATACATGGTAAACTATTTAACTTGCTAGATTGAAAGAACTTATATACAATAATTCTTACTGGAAAAGAAATTAGGGGATCAAAAATTGATGTAGGAGCATCTAGTGGTGTAAGGGTAATCCTGTATCACCCAAAAAAAATATGTTTAGAAATAGTTTCTATTTAATGTGTTTTCATTTTTGGATACCCATTCGGGTCAAATAAAGGTTCCAACTCTCACAGTTCCACTATTAGTGTTCTAGGTTAGAGTTTTTATGCACCTTGAGATATGTGTAATTGTCAAAAAAATAAGACTATGTAATTGAGCCATAATTATGGTGAGTTAGAGGGTGTAAATTGGAGGGATGGTTATATTTTTAATTTAGAACACTCTAGAAAAGGAATCAGGTCAAAAGGCTTCATGGTTAGAATGTTATTACAATTTTTTGGTTCCTAGAGATCTCCTAAGAGCACTTCAAAGTCAGATATGGGGCAATAAATGGAATTTTAGAGGGCCAAAAAATGGGGGATGAGTGAATCTGGTCCATTGGGTTGTAGAGCATTTTGAGAGCTTTTCAAAAATGTAAACAATTCGTCAATCGGAGCTACGGTTCAAAAGTTATGCCTCCCAAAAGTTTGACTACCATTTTTGGATTCTTCTAATTTTACACTTACTTCTAACATAATTTATGGAACCTTTCATTTTGGTGGTGGGTGCCAAATTGCATATTCCAGAATGTATTCCTAACCCTAAACCATTTGGGGCTTATTTAAGAACATTTCTAGCATTGTAAAAGTAGCACTTAGTAGAGTTAGAGAGAAGGTACTGTGTGAAGTATTTCTTTCTCCAAAATCTTATTGTTGTAAGCCCATAGGTCATTTTTCATTGATAATAATATTTACCCTTTTCCTTTGTGTTCATTATAGTCTTTGGTTGTGTCTCCATCAAGTGGTATCAAAGTGGGTTTTCCTCAGTGTGTAGATAGAGCGCTGACTGTGTGGTTGTGGGTTTGAGTCAAGAAGATGCCTCCATGAAGAGAGCATAGTGGGAGGGCCAAAGCTATTAATCTTGAGGAGGTTAGAGCCCTCTAGAGGAAAGTTCAAGCATTGTAGCAGGAGATCTATAGAGGACTAAATATTTTCACAGGCAATGAAAGTGAGGAAGAAAATGAAGAAGAAGAAATTGGACAGGAAGGGGAAGGCAAAGGGTAAGTTCTAAATCAGGAAAAGGAGAGGCTCTTTAGGGCCATTTCTAAGCTTGGAAAAAGACCTAAAATTGATGTGGATATGTTTTCAAGAAATCTAAACTCGGATGAGTTGATCGACTAGATCAATGAACTAGAGGAGTATTTTGAGTATGAGGATATCAGGGATCTAGATAGGGTTAAGTTTGTGAAGGCCAAAATGAAAGGCTATGCCAAAATTTGGTGGCAAGAGATTCCATTGGAAAGAAGTAGAAGAGGAAAAGAGAAAATCACAAGATGGGATTGCATGGTGGACAAACTAAAGAAGCATTTCATTCTTGTTGACTACAAGCTTCATTTGTTCAAGAAAATGCAAGGATTAAAGCAAGCAAGAAAATTTGTCCAGGAACATACATAGGAATTTTATCGACTTCTTATTAGGGTAGGGTGTGTAGAAGCAAATAAGGAGAAGGTTTCCTGTTACCTTAGTGGGTTATGACCTAACATTCAGGAGGAGTTAAGTCTAGTTAGAATGACTAGCATTGAAGAGGCATACCAGTTTGCCTTACGAGTTGAAGATAAGATAAATAAAAGGTTTAAAGGAAGGCAAAGAGGGCATGTTCAAGGAGCAAGGGGCAGTAGTAGGTCATCTAGAGGCCGAAATGAGACCCAAAAAAAAAATGAAGATGTGGGTACTAGCAAAAACCAGAGAAATGAGGGTTTCAACCACTCTTGTGATCAAAACTTTGGAGATTAGAGAGGAAGAGGTAGATGACGTGGATAAGGATTAGGAAGAGGAGGCTTTTGTGGTACCTATTTTCATTGCAATGAAGAATATCATCATGCCTTTGAATGCCCTCAATGACAAAGAAGGATAGATAGGAGGGCTGATGGTCAAGAAAGGATTGCTCATGTGGATGAAGATGCATAGTCTTTGCATTCTAAGGATGAAAAAAGAGGAGAGGTTCTTGTAAATGAAAGGGTTTTACTAAGTGGTGAGAATGAACAGGGACAAAGGAAGAGTTTGTTTCATACTAGGTGCAAGTGGAAGGATAGGTGTTGTGATGTGATTATTGATGGTGGTAGCACTGACAACTTGGTGTCTAAACAGATGGTCTCTAAGCTAAAGCTCAAAAGGGTGAAACACTACCAACCTTATCAAATTTCTTGGGTGAAGGATGATCATAAGGTTCTAGTTAGTGAACAATGTTTGGTGAAGTTCAAGATTGGGAGTTACCATGATGAAGTTCTATGTGACCTTATTCCAATGGATGTTTTCCATTTATTGTTGGGAAGACCATGGAAATTTGATAGACATGATGTACATGATGGTCATGAAAATACATACTCTTTGACCAAGGATGGAGTTCACCACAAACTAAAGCCCATGATAAAGGAAGGTGAAAAGGTATGCAGTAGTGCTAGGATATGTCTTGTTGATGGAAGAAATTTTTTGGATGGTATGAAACATCAGCGTATGTATTATTGTTTGATTCCTAGAAGAGATAAGGATGGTAGTAGTGAAATTCCACCTAAAGTTTCAGGCCTCTTAAGTGAATATGGAGATTTCATCTTTGATAATGTTCCAGAAGGGTTGCCACCAATAAGGCAGATCAGTCATCAGATAGATTTCATCCCTGGATCTAGTTTGCCTAACAAGGCTTCTCATAGGATGACTCCTACTAAAACTAAGGAGCTAAATAGACAGGTTCATGAGCTATTGAGGAAGGGTTTGATTCGAGAGAGCCTGAGTCCATGCGCAATACGTGCAGTACTAGCACCAAAGAAGGATGGAGAGTGGAGAATGTGCACTGACTCTCAAGCTATAAACCAGATAACCATCAAGTATCAATTTCCTTTGCCAAGAATGGATGATCTTATGGATTTCTTGAGTGGAGCTCAGTACTTCACAAAGATAGATCTCAAGAGTGGCTATCACTAGATACGGATCCAAGAAGGAGATGAGTAGAAGACTACATTCAAGACCAAGGAGAGTCTATATGAGTGGTTAGTCATGCCTTTTGGACTAACCAATGCACCAAACACTTTCATGCAGCTTATGAATGAGGTACTAAAGAAATTCTTGGGAAAATGTGTTATTGTCTATTTGGATGATATTTCAATTTTCAGCAAGATTTTGGATGAACATTTGTTGCACATTTTTAGTGTCCTTGAAAGGTTGAGGGAAGAGAAAATTTTGATTAATTTGAAGAAGTGTAGCTTTGTAAAAATAGAGTTAGTCTACTTGGGGTTTGTTGTATCATTTGAGGGTCTCAAAAAGGATCCAAAAAAGGTAAAAGCCATCTTGGAATGGCCTACTCCAAGGTTTGCTATAGAGGTAAGATTATTTCATGGTCTGGTTGGTTTTTATAGAAAGTTCATTAAGAATTTTAGTAGCATATGTGCACCCCTAACTGAAACAATAAGGGGAGATAGAAAAGAGTTCAAATGGACTACAGTAGTTGCAAAGAGTTTTGAATTGTTGAAGAAGAAGGTGATAGAGCAACCTATGTTGACACTTCTAGATTTTAGTAAAGTGTTCTAGGTAGATTTTGATGCTAGTGGCAGTGCTATTTGGGCTATATTGAGCCAAGAAGGTAAGAATATTGCATATTTCAGTGAAAAATTGAATGATGCAAAGAAGAAGTATTATGTTTATGACCAAGAGTTATATGCAATAGTTCAAGCCTTAAAGAAATGGAGGCACTATTTATTACCAAAATAATTTGTCTTGTATAATGATCACCAAGCATTGTAGTACCTAAATAGCCAAGGTAAATTGAACTAGAAACATATGAAGTGGGTAGAATTCTTGCTGAGGTATACATTTGTGTTGAAACATAGAAGTGGAAAGTTTAATAGGGTTACAGATGCATTGAGTAGGAGACAATTGTTTCTTATAGTAATGCAGGTTGAAGTGGTTTGGTTTGATGGACTCAAGCATCTGTAACCTGAGGATCCTGATTTTGCTAAAGCATGGAAGGCTTGTAGAGAACTTGTTACTGTAGACAGAACTAGGTGGCTAGACTATTTGATTTAGGATAGTATGTTGTTCAAGGGAAGTCAATTATGCATTCCAAGGAATTCCATGAGAGAAAACCTGATCAAAGAGAAACACAGTGGGGAATGGCAGGACACTTTGGTCAAGATAAGACCATTTCCATTCTTAGAGAACATTATATTTGGCCTTAATTGTCACAAGATGTGAAAAAATTTGTGCAAAGTTGTCAAGTGTGTCAAGTACCCAAGGGATTTAGTCACAATACTGGACTTTATCAGTCATTGCCTATTCCATCAAAGCATTGGGAGGACATAAGTATGGATTTTGTTCTTGGATTGTCGAGGACACAAAGGGGTAATGACTTAGTATTTATGGTGGTTGATAAGTTCTCCAAGATAGCACATTTCATCCCATGCCACAAGACTCATAATGCTGTACATATTACAAATTTTTTTTTTAGAGAGATGGTGAGATTACATGGCCTCCCAAAGAGTATTGTTTTTGACAGAGATACTAAATTTTTGGGGTATTTTTGGAGGACTTTATGGAAGAAGTTGAAGATAGAATTGAGGTTCAGTTCCACACATCATTTGTAGTCTGATGGATAGAGCGAAGTGGTAAATAGAAGTTTGGGCAATTTGCTAAGGTGTTTAGTGGGAGATAAGCCCAAGGGGTGGGATTTGATTCTACCACAAGCAAAATTTTCTTACAATAAATTTGTAAATAGGATTACTGGTAGTTTACCATTCCAAATTATGTATGGAAGTAGCCCAAGGACTACACTAGAATTGAGGAAGATGGAGCAAGGGGAGAGGACAAGTGTTGAGGCAGAAGAATTTGTTGAACATATCAAGAGCCTACATGAGGAGGTCCATGCACACATTACCAAGATGAACCAATAGTATAAAGCTAGGGCTGATCAAAGGAGGAGACATAAGGAGTTTCAAGTAAGGGATATGGTTATGGTACACTTACAAAAGGAATGGTTTCCAATGGGTACTTACAACAAGCTAAAGATGAAGAAATTTGACCCCTATAAAATTTTGAAGAAACATGACTCAGGAAATGCATATGAGGTTCAGTTGCTGAATGGGATTCATATTTCTCCTATCTTCAACATTGCATACTTAACAAAATATCATTATGATGGCGCAGATGAGGGTTTGATGCTGGAACCATGTCCAATTCCTAGTTCTAAGGAGGAGATAGAAGAGATTCTGGATAGTTGTGTGGGCAGGAGTACAAAAAATTGACAATATGAGGAGTACTTTGTGAAGTGGAAATGATGACCAATAGATATCTCAACTTGGATATCAGTAGTGGAGGTTGCCCATTTGGGTTTTCCTCTACCATAAAGTGACAGGGTCACTTTTCAATCTACCCTAGGTGTCTGATGCAGGAGCATCCAATGGTGTCAGGGCAATCCTGTATCACCCAAAAAAAAATGTTTAGAAATAGTTTTTTTTAAAATATATTTTCATTTTTGGATACTCATTCGGGTCAAATAAAGGTTCCAACTCTCACAGTTCCACTATTAGTGTTCTAGGTTAGAGTTTTTATGCACCTTGAGATATGTGTAATTGTCAAAAAAATAAGACTGTAATTGAGCCATAATTATGGTGAGTTAGAGGGTGTAAATTGGAGGGATGGTTATATTTTTAATTTAGAACACTCCAAAAAAGGAATTAGGTCAAAAGGCTTCATGATTAGAAAGTTATTACAATTTTTTGGTTCTTAGAGATCTCCTAAGAGAACTTCAAAGTTAGATATGGGGCACTAAATGGCCTTGTATAGGGCCAAAAAATGGGGGATGAGTGAAGTTGGTCCATTGGGATGTAGAGCATTTTGAGAGCTTTCCAAAAATGTAAACAATTCGTCAATCGAAGCTACGGTTCAAAAGTTATGCCTCCCAGAAGTTCGACTATCATTTTTGGATTCTTCTAATTTTACACTGACTTCTAACATGATTTATGGAACCTTCTGTTTTGGTGGTGGGTGCCAACTGGCATATTCTAGAATGTATTCCTAACCCTAAACCATTTGGGGTTTATTTAAGAATATTTCTTGCATTGTAAAAGTAGCACTTAGTAGAGTTAGAGAGAAGGTACTATGTGGAGTATTTATTTCTCCAAAATCTTATTGTTGTAAGCCCATAGGTCATTTTTCATTGATAATAATATTTACCCTTTTCCTTTTTGTTCATTCTTGTCTTTGGTTGTGTCTCCATCAAAAATTGTTTCTATGGTCATTCTTCTCTTGTTCCATAGTGCCCCCATATTCTTTTTAATTGCCTCTTTTACATAACTCCTCATTGTCTTAGGGCTATCTAGGGTTGGACACCCTATCACTCTATGAATGATTCTCTTTGTAATTTTTATAAGGCCATCCTCCAAAAATATAGAATTGTCATGAATTCTATTAAGAACAATCTTAATCCATGCAGTTTTGAACATGTCTAGAAAATCTAGGGCATAGGTTAACCCCTTTCTCTCTACAACCTTGAATTCTTAAATACTCCATGCTCATACAAATTTCCATATAACTCTCTTATCTCCATGTATCCAATGCTTCCAACCTTACAAGTGCAACAACACCTTACATCTTGTATCATCAAAACTTGTGGTGGTATCATCGATAACACACCAGATGGGTCTCCTTTATATGAAATGTCAAGAATTTCCCAAAAATGTGGTTGTTTGATCTCATTACTTATTAGTTGAACATTCAAAACTTCCTTTCCTTCCTTAGCTGCAACAACAGAAGAACTAGATGCCATAACAACTAACTAGGGTTTGCAAAAATTCAAACAACATAGCTCAACACACAATAAATACCTTCTCAAATTTGATAAATGGTGTCCAATACAAATTGAATTTAGTTTGAAAATTCTTGAATCCTTCTTTCCAATTAGCCTTCAGTTCTTCGTGCTCTCTCCAAATTTGAATGATTGCAAATGAGTCAAAAATTGACCATATAGTCCTTAAAACTTCAAAATAAATGCTTAATGCTTACACAACTATAAGCTTGGGTCCAATAACAATTCTAACTCACTCAACTTCCATGTAATTTTATTCATGCTCAACAACCACTACAAGCTTAGCCAACACTACCACCTTTGATAGTTTGGCATCAACTAACTTCCACTCTGCAACCATAGTGAAACTTTTCATGCTCGACAGTAACATGAAAACCTATAGATTTCTTCCAAGTTCTAACCAATACTTTACATATTGCTTCATGCATATATGATCTTTTTATAACTCAATCCTTGGACCTGATGTATAATTAAAATTTGAAATATCAATCCCATACATACCTTTCAATTGCATAGTTGGAGATGGTGTGATCACTTGATCCATTGGATGAAGTGATCCCATCAGAACTTGATGTGCTCCAATCTTCCTTATTCTTCCATGTATTATTCATCTACACTTTAACTTCTTCAACATCAACCTTTCCTTTTCCTTTATTGAAACTATTGCTAGGTTCTTTTGACCTTGTTGAATAATTTTTGCTTATGTGACCAATCTTCAAATAGCTAAAACATGTAGTTTGACTCAACCATCTTTTGTAGTCACTTCTATAATGTGTTCCAATGCAATTTTAAGAAACATTTCCATACTCTTGACAATAGTGACAACTATACCTTGTATTATAATCCCCTTATAAGAGTTTCCATTGTGCTTTACCTTTTTCTACTTGTTTGATGACCATTTCAGCTTAGATCTGCACTTGTATTCTCTGTGCCCATACTTATAACAATTATAGTAGTATCCTTCAAATCTTTGTGAGATTATGGCCTTGGTTCTACATTCATGTGCTTGATTTCCTTTCTTGCTACACTTGTGGTAGTGACCCATGAACTTCTACTTAGGATTTTGATTTGTAGTCTGGCTTCTACAAACATTAGTAGCATGTTCTAATTTTTCATAATTATGACAAGTAGGTTTTGAGTTCTTACCATTGACATTCCATTGTTCACCACTTTTAGGTGATTCTCCTTGTTCATTACTAGTGTAACCCAATCTAGTAGTATCATTATGAGATCTAGGAGATCTCATTAATTTCTCAAAATACTTGATAGCTTCACTAGGTCTATTGAAAATTTAGCAAATTCTTTTTCTCTTTTCAGATCATTTCTCAGTTGTTCATTCTGCAACTTTAGTGTTGTGATCTCAATATCTTTTCCATTCAATCCATGATTTGTAATCATCATTTGATTCAATGTTTCCAGTTGCATGTGAGCAATACTATTCACCTCTGATGTCTTCTCTTCTAGTCTATTGGTCAATATCCCTTTCTCATCTTCAATCATGACTTTGTTTTCTTTAGCTTTCTTTTTCTACTCGGTCACCTCACATAGTAATACTAATTGGACCTCTTGTTCTATCTTGAGATTTATCGCCTCTTCAGTTAGGGCTCCATTATTTTCTATTAGATTTGCAACTGTTGCATCAAATTCACTTGTGTTTCTACCTACAAATAATCTAGTAGTGTCAATCTCTTGGTAATGTGTGTCATTCTCCTCAATAGCTACCACTTTCCTTCTTTTCAATGATAATTTTAACTCATCTCTTGCTTCATTTAGCTAATGTAGAGAAAGCTATATTTCAATCTTTTGGTTCTCAATAGTCTTTCCCAACTTGTAGCCATCCATCTTCAAGATATTTTCTCAAAGATGCAAAGCTTTCCTTTCTAGAGAACCTTGCTCTGATACCAATTGTTGGAAATACAATAGGGAAAGTAAACTCTGAGTGAGGGGGTGAATCAATCTTTCAAAATTTTAACCATAAATTCATTCACCACACATCCATCTCACAATTTTCATGTAAACTGAAATAACTAGCTTAACATATTCATCCATGGTATGAAAGAAAATTAAATTCAACACATATGATACAAAATATTTGGTTATACAAAAACCCTCCAATGAGAAGGTAAAATTGGGATGAGGATGACATCCACAAATCTTAACTACTATAGTAATAAAGTGTATCCAATGAAGGTTACAATATTTGATCATGAAACATGATCTACCCTATGAAAATTTTGCCATGTTAAAGGCTTACAAGATTGTTAGATCTTACCCTGTTAAAGGATTTCAACACCCTATTAGAAGTGTTCCTGGTAAAAGGACTTTAACTTACAATGAATTAAGCACTTTGTTAAAAGATTTACAATAGTCTGTTAAGACTATTCTATTAAGAGATTTAATTAATTCACCTATTAGAATGTCTCAACAATGATCCTGTAGTTATCACTCTGCTACTAGATAATAGATCACCTCTTTCTTGATGTGTACTTGATCCTCACTGATCAGATGTATCTCTTCTTTCCTCTAACTCCTTCCCTTTGTTCTCTTTTAATTGATTCTTTAATGTATCTCAATTCACCATACCTTAGTCACCATGAATGCTCTATTTGCACATGCAAACTTCTCTCTTTTTTCCTTCCACACACATAAAAAGTATAGGGTTTTTTCTCCTTAAGAAGACCTAGGTGACTTAGGGTTAGGTGTGAATCAATGATTTTGATTCACCCATATTGGACTGCTTAATCCTTCCCTTTTCTAATTAGTTACATGTACTAGATAGAGATTCTCAATAAAGATTCATCCTTATCATCTATGATCACAAAATAATCCTCAAGTTGACTCCAAAATGGTTTATATAGTAGTTTGTGCCATCACAAAGAACTATGTCAAAACTGTATTACTTGACACTTGAAGTGTCTAATACTCAGCATCCACTATCTCTTCAATGTTATAACTTAGCCTTGAATGACTTGGCATCCACTGATCACTCAACATCTAAATGAATCGACACTTACTATCTACTCCGCTCTTGAGTGACTTTGCACTTGCTAGTTACTCGACATAAACTGTATATCTCTTGCTCAACATATACTATCTAACAACTTATGCTTGGCATACATTATTTGTTCAACATGAAAAAAGTAAATAATTTAAGTATATTGTCACTCATATGTCAAAACCAATATGAGATTAATACTATGGTCATAAATTTGTTTACTGTAAGATTTTTATAGAATTAGTGTGTGCAGGTGGCTATAAAAGGGTTTTTCTTAGTCAACCCCATGTTTAAGTGATTTTCATCTCCATTAGTAGTCATTACAAGTGTTTCTCCATTTCATCCTTGATGAGAAGAGTGATATTAGGATTCATTTTACAAATCTATTTCTTAATTGGTTTATGTGTTAGGTCAAGAACTATGTTATGAGTGAAAATCTTAGGATCAATGGTAGGCATCTCTAATTATACCAAAGAAAAAATATTTAATAATTCAAGGAGATGATTGGTGAGTTGATTACATTAATCTTCTGAACATTTTTTGATCTTGATAACCTTTTCTGGGTCATTAGGATCAACTTGTACATCCATAGTATCAGTGATTAAGATTTTTATTTTCTCTTTAATAGGTGGGAAAGGATCAAAATATTTTTCATAATCACTCTCTTCCTCAAAATCTCCATTAATTTTCAAACAATACATTTTCTCTTATTATGATGAAAAAGAGGAAAAACATCATATACCCCTAAGAATTCTACTATAGCATCATCAGAGGAAAATAATGGTTTCTAATCTAATGTGGTAAGATGTGGATTCATTAATATTAGAGGACCATTGCAAATGTGATTAACATTTTTAAAGAAGGTATGTGTCTTATAAAGATTGAATAAAATAATAATAAGTATTTGTCACAACCATCATTCTTTAGGGGAATGTGTATTCCACTAGTACATTTGAGGCCATTTTTGGACCAACTTCGACCAACCCATTCGTCAAAGTTTTTCTCATTGAAATTTTGACCAACTTAATAGTTGGTCAAAATTTTGACCAATATGTTGGTCAAAAACTGTCAAACATGCTGGCCCAAGTTCTGCCAAGCATTGGTTGAAATTTCAACCAATGCTTGGTAGTTCTCGACCAAACATTGGTCAAAATTTTGACCAACACTTGGTAGTTCTCAACCAAACATTGGTCAAAATTTTGACCAATACTTGGTAGTTCTCGACCAAAAATTGGTCAAAATTTTGACCAACACTTGGTAGTTCTCGACCAAACACTGGTTAAAATTTTGACCAATACTTGGTAGTTCTCGACCAAACATTGGTCGAGAACCATAAAACATGTTGGCCCAAATTCTACCAAGCATTGGTTGAAATTTCAACCAATGCTTGGATGTTCTTGGTCAAAAATTTTTTTAGGCTCACACTTGTTGAAGTCCACTATAGCAATGGCCCTTCCTGTGAAATTTATGTCTAAAAACTTTCTAATGAGATAATGTGTTATGAGCTCTTCATTAGTGGGATGGAACATGAATCCAGGAGGTAGTTGTACATCACCCATATCATGACTGTAACTAAAATTAAGAGCCTCTATCATTGCTATGGGAAATAAGGAAGAGAATTCAATAATAGAGACTCTTAACTTTAGTTACAGTCATGATATGGCTGATGCACAACTACCTCCTAGATTCACTTTCCATCCCATTGATGAAGGGCTCATAACACATTATCTCATTAGAAAGGTTTTAAACATCAATTTCATAGAAAGGGCCATTGTTGAAGTGGACCTCCACAAGTGTGAGCCTTAGGGAGGGTTCAATTCCCTCCTTTATTATTCACTATGCATATAATCCTACACATCCATTTGATCTCAAATGATGATGTACTAAATGCTGAGTGTTTGTGCTGAGTGCTCCAAAACCATCCATTTCATACCTTCATCTATACATAATGTCTTTCTAGTTTCTTTCTACTCACATGCCCATTTCATTTCATATGATCATCTGAAAATTGTGTCACTCTAAGCTCTCAATTGTTTCCTCTTGATTGATCATCTCATAACTATTGAATGAGAGCTTTGGGATAAGCTATTGGCATCCATCAAAGCATAAAGGATTTTTTTAGATGGTGTAGATGAAGTAGTAGCATTTGCCTTGGGAGACATGCTTGCAAAATGGAAGCATAGATAAGTCATGTGAACTATTTGACAGGATGCCTGAATGTAATGTGGTCATCAAAAGCCATGGTTGTTGGATATGCACAAAATAGATATATTGAGAGAATATATTTGTTTAAGTTACAACTGCCTTAGTAGACATGCATGCAAAATGTGGAATCCTAGATGAATAGTTCAATTGAATCCTCCTCTTGGAGGAAGGCTACAATAAATACATAGTTCAATTGAATGTGTTGGTGTTTGAAACTATTGAACAACAAAATGCTCAATATCATAGTGAAATTACTCACACAATATAAGGATTAGCCAATTCCTAGTAGCAATTACATGAATAAACCACTTTGACCCAACTTCAACAAAACCAAAAATAGTTTTCTACTCTTTAGGCTCTACTAAACCAAGGCAGGTATACCTAGCGATGACTCTAATGCAAACTGTGGTATGAAATTATCTTAGTTTCATTTTGATTCTCACCTTTTACCCTTAGGCACATACACAATTTATCAATTTTTTCTAAATGCTTCTCAAATCTATATGCTTCCCCTATAAGCAGATTTGGTTATAAATCTCCTATTAGTTTACAAGTATTCCTAGAATTAGTGGCTATCTAAGACTCAGAAAACTATATGCAAATGAGTGGTAACCAACATTTTTAATTTTAAACAAAATGGAATGAAATAATTTTGATTTTTAAAAAGTGATTTGATATGTAGCAGCAGAATTTGCCCTTGCCCATTTCTGACTCATGTGACCAGTGCCTTATCTATTGGGCACAAAATTGACTATTGGCGGGAGATCTAATTCAAATAACTTGCAAATGAATAAATCAATTGTAATCACCCATTTTTGTTCTTATGAAATATCCCTTTTATAAGCTCACAAACCCTATTGATTCACTGAAGCATTTCCATAATTCCTCGAATTATAAGAAACAATAAAACTAGCATACAACCCATCCAGATTGCATTTAGCCATTTAAACCTTATTTAAGTGACTTCAAAGTAAACAAACTCATAAAATGGAGACAAAAATTGGTGACACAAATATAGTGTTAATACCCCTTTGTATTATCCTTTTGAATGACTAATACAATAACCAATAGAATTCAAAAAAAAGCCCAGAACATCTTGTTGATTCTGTCATTTTAATATCACCAGAGAGTACAAGTGGAAGAAAAATAAAAACAACTACATACTATTGGACCAAATGTCTGTACTTTTCTTGAGAAACACAAAAATTATACAAGTTTTCAAACTATCACATTGCCTTGAAAACTATAGACATGAGTTGCAACAAGCAAATGGAAATTGTGATTGACAAGTGTCCTTCCAAACAAGAAACAAAACATCATAACAAGAGACAAAAATGAGCATAACAGAATACCAAGCGCATCAAAAATTCTTTGGGTAGGCCTATTTCTATTACTGCTACAAATCATCAACTTTTAATTTGTCCCCTACTATTTCGGATCTTCAAAATATGTGGCTACCAAACTAGCCAATGAAGGGTTATCCTGTGGTGCCTCCAAATCAATTTTTTCTTGTGGTACTGCTCTTTGTTGGTCTACCTCCCTGCCTATCTCCATGTCTCTCTATGTGTGGGTATATATATATATATATATATGTATATATGTATGTATGTATGTATGTGTGGTGTGTGTATGCATGTGTTTGTGTGTATGTAGGATTATGTAGACATCATTTAAGCACTGATATGCTACTTCATTGTTCATTAACTTGTAGAAATATATTACAAATAGCACATTACAAAATATAGCAAAACAAGGTTTTACTAGTTCTAGTGGGCATAGACGAGGATGTTTGCATGGTCCTTGTTGTCGACAATGCACCAGGAAATACTAGACTGCCAATCGAAAGAGGAGTCTGCACTTCATCATCAGTTGAAGAATAGAATATTGTTAGCAAAGACATTTGCAATGGATAAAGATCAAATGGGATACTAGCGAGAAACATCCACAAAAAAAAAGGTAAGTGTTATAATGTTGATCAAAACAAACAAAGTGTTACTTACACGAAGGTTGTGCACAACAACGCTCACCATGTTCACCATGTGATGTCGCAATTGGCACATATGTCTATACAAGAACACATAAAATTAGAGATCATGATCCATAAGATACTATAAAATATTAATATCTATTGAACTTCTATTACTGCTTTAGTTGAATTAATGTTTACCTTCAAAGACTGGATTCTACAGTCCAATTCTATTCTCAGTGCCTCTTTCTCCTCACTTCTGTCACCCTCGATGATAATGTTAACAGGTTCATTAGTGTATCTTTTCTTAATTTTCTAGGTGATTAATATATGGTCAATACTAAGGGCAATGTCATGTAGATACGATGCTCATATTTTAGATCACATTTGATCAGTGATCATTCTAGCTTTTTCTAATCATTTGTGACATCAAATATCGGTACAATTTCATAAAAATAACTCCAAAGCCATAAAGAAAAGGACATAATAATATGACATTTATTTATATATTAACATTAAAATTTACAATAATTAATGTTTACCTCTATTGAAGGTGTCTGAGATGGTGCATCCATATCGCCCTGTGAAAAAATTTAGTAAGTCTTAGAAATCAGCAACCAAATTAAAGTAATAGACTTACCAAAAAAAAAATAATAAAGTAGATTTTATATGTAAATCATTTGTCTTAAGTTAAAAATTTAGTGTAACTAATGTTTATAACTAAAAAAATATTTGACATGTTCTACTTAATGTTTATATGTACACATATGGTTTGGAAAGAAAAATTTGGTCATACAAAACCCCATCATAGTTGAAATTGATCCTAACTAGACATTTAATTGATCATCATGATCTTTATCTATGTCATCATCATCATCATCGTACTTGTCATTTGATCATCGTCGTCACCACCACCATCTCCATCACCATCATCATCATCTTGATCACTATCATCATCATGACCATCATTGCCATGATCATCACCATCTTCATCACCATGATCATGATCGTCATCAGCATCATCATTATCATTATCACCATTATCATTAGCATGACCAAAATCATCACCATCTTCTTCTTCTTCATCACTGGGTAACTGTCATTCTTGATAATCATTTACTTCCTCTTGTGCTTCTTCAATATCTTCTTCTTCGATCACATTATACTTTACCAGCTTTCCTCTTGGGTCATGTCTAACAACAAATGACCAACTTGGTTTGTGTATAACACCAAAGTAAAACACTTGCTCGCATTGGCTTGGAAGAACATAAGGCTCATCTCCGACTGGCTCAAATGACCTTGTATTAATCATAGTAAATCCACTATCGTGTTCAATAATAGTCCTATCAAGATCATTTCAATTCATTCATAACCCGAACCATTTGATGACAAATAGAACTATTTTGAATGAATTAAAGTCACACTCAAGTATATCATCCAAAATGCCATAGTATTGATTTTTATATTATTGAGGATGTATATCAGTTCTAGATGAAATATTGGTGACCACAAAGACAACATTTATCTTCAAATCACATGTTTTCTTTGTTTTATCTAACTTTATTGTGCAAAATTTATAGCCATGATAGTACATAGCTTTGTGGTGTTTGACCTGCAATTATTCAAACATGTCAAGAATCTTCTCATTGATCTGTGAGTTGATATTAAACTTATGTCTCATGATTAGTAATCTCATGCATACCTTTGTATCTCTTAAGCCATATATTAGATCAAGTACCATTGGTGTAACATTGGGATCTCCATTATGATGAGCTTCTTTAACCAATGATGCAATACCATCCCATGTTAATGAGTGACCATTTTTTTGAGACTGTTCAATCCGTACTATCATCTAATCAAAGATTGTTCACAATATACAAGTGTAGTGCATCTCACTCATGACCAACTATAAAAAAGACAATTATACCAGTTAGAAACAACCTATATATATTGATGATAGATAAGAATTATTAAATTACAAAAAAAAACTTATAATTACCTCTCACCCTCCTCAATCTACCTTTCCCCATTAGGTACTCCCCTTTGAATTTGTCATTATAGTTAGGATCTCAAATGCAATCTACATGGATATCTACTGCAAACTTTAGAAGATATTCACTAATATACACCATGGTTTGGTATATCATATATCTCTCTATCATAGAACCCTCAGGATGTGCTCTTTTTCGAACCAAGCCCTTCATAAATTGTAAGTGCGTCTCAACCATCCACATTGATCTAGCTTGTATAGGTCCACACAATTCAATCTCCTCAACTTGATGTATGAGGTAGTGTTCTTGAGAATTGAAAAACATTGGAGGTAAACACTTTTACATTTCACACATAAGCTGTGGAATTTTTTTTTTCCAATATTTTATATTTTTTTTATCAATTTCTTTAGATGATAACCACCTAAAAGAGATTCAACAAGAAAAAACACATAAAGGAGATTTCAAATAAAATTATACAATAAATTTCAGATAAAAAGCTACAAATCTAAGAAAAAACACTTCTAACCTCATGTATTTTCCAAGATCATATATAACTTATTTAATATTGTTGTCAAACTGTTGTGGAAGGGATAGAGGTAGGAAAAATTGCAATCATTAAAAAATAATCATTTCAATATATTATTAAATAATGCAATTAGTACTATTTAATCTTACAAATATACTGTAAATAGAGAACATGACTTACCTTGAGGAAGGTATGCCAATCATGTGTTTTCACCCCTAGCCCAAAATCACCTTTCCTTGATAGAAGAGTGCTTATATTTGTAGAAAATCCTGTTGAAAATTTTATTTTTCTTATGACTTCTTTTAATGCATCACTTTGTTGCTCCATTAATAACCAAGGAAGGGCACTTGTATTTGTGTGGTCTCCATTGCTATTTGATTCAATAAAAAAATTTAGTATATGATTGAATTCATGAATGTCAATACAAATTTTGGAAATTTGTTCTCTATCATGCCTTCCATCCAACATTTTCCATAGTGTCTCTATTACATTCTTTCCAATATGCATAGTATCAAACAAATTCACGATTGGAAGATCCTTGTAGTATGGTAACCTACTAAATTGAGTAGGATAAATTTTAATTTCTCTAAGAAGTTGGTCATTGATGCCTTGATAACCTTCACGAGCATCAATTACAGCATTAGTAAATATAAGACAATATCAAAATACAAATTTTAAACTTCGGACGACAAATTGAACATTATCTCGATGATTTAGTCGATCGTATTCCAACTTCCATAAATGAGGTGCCATTCTTCGTGGCCTTGATGATGTCTCTTCTTTCCCATTGAAAAGATGTTTTTCAATAATTCGATACCTATGATTATTGTGGAGAAAGTGTCTAAACTCATCAAACACCTGCTTTCCTAAACTTCTCGAATGATGACATTTCATCTTCGAACCACAAATTGGACATGCAAATTTTTTCTTTGTCTAAAGACCTAAAAGATCACGTATAATTGGATCATTCAAAATTATCATGCGCAACTTAAGTATTCAATAGTAATGTGTAAGCACTATAATAATAGACCAAAAATATGTGATCTTAACGATATAACATACCACAAAATTGAGTTAGCCCAAGGGCATTATGTATTGTTCATACAAGCATTGCATGGAATTGAAATTGTCGATGTCCTATTAGTCTAGAGATGTCATACATAGTGATGCCATTCCATAACTTCAACAACTTGTCAATTAGGGGCTCAATATACACATTCATATCTTTAATTTGGTATTTACCTAGCAATTGAATGAACATAAAAATTAAGTAATTATTATAACCATTTTCATGCACTATTTATAAATTAATTTAGATAACTATAAAATTAAAAAAATACCTTGGTCAATCATTGACAACATTATGTGCTCCCTCTTTATGGACATTCAAGGAGGAATGTTATTGTTAATAAAAAGAATAGGCCACACTGAGTAAACAGATCTCTTATCTCCATATGGATTAACATTGTCTGCCGCCAACGAAAGCTTCTAATTATGAGGTTCTTCTTTAAAGTGTGACCATGTTTCTTCTATCTCTTTAAATGCAAAACCATCAGTAGGAATTCACATAATGTCATCCTAATTTCTATTGCATGCATGGTAATCCATAAATTGTGCCAAGCTAGCACACCTGAATAACCATTGAAGATGTGGAATAATGAGAATGTACCAAAGAACCTTGTGAGGCACTTTTTTTGTTATTTGATCTAACCAATAGCTACTAACATGACAATCAAGGCATTTTATTGCAAATTCATGTTGTTTATGATATAGAAAGTGATCATTGGGACATGCATGTATTGTCTGATACTTCATTCCAATCTAATCCATAATGTTAGATAATTCTTAGTACAAATGAGGCAAAATGTTTTATGGTGGTAACAAAAACTCACTAATCAAACTACATCAACAAATATGCATTGTTAATATAATGAATAGTAATTGTATGCTAACACTAAAGATGAAAAAAATGACATACCTTAGCATACGTGACATTGCTACATTGGATATACCATTCATAATCTTTAAGTTCACCAACAACACTATAGCCAAGAGTAGAGTTGTTTGGGAGCCTTTGTATAAGGGCTCATGTGCCTTCTCAAGTAAATGTATATCAAGACCATCTTCATCATTATTATCAAATTTTATAGTACCATCATTGTGAGCCTCTTCATCACTTGCCCCAATACCATCTTCTTCAATCGTGTCCTCTAGGACATTATCATCTTTTTTCATGGGAGTGTTATCCTCAACTTGGATATTCACACCTCCATGTTCCTCTAGTAGGAAATCCACATTTAGAAATGGACAAACATTGTGGCCCCCTTTAACATGACCATATTGCCTACAATGACTTTGGGCTATTGTGATTAGAATTTTTCAATTCTTTAAGCCCTTACACTTTTTGCAAGGATAATAACATTTATTAAGTTTTCTTTAGAACTGAGCCCACAATGCAGCCATTGTCTCATTATTTTGTTTTGGGTTCATATTGTCAGGTGTGGTCTTTCTTCACAGGAAAATATACCTGCAAATAAATTGGACATGTTGTAGTTAATGTTTATATCTACACATATGAAAATTTTTGATTAAAGTTTTCAAATGTAACTAAAATGATCCTATAATTTCTAGAAGGCCTAGATGTTTGCAAAATGTGGATTTATAGACAATGTATCTTAGTTATTTGCAAAATGCCTCAAAGAGATGTCACAAGATGAAAGTTACTTAGGTGCTAACAGCAACATGTCATGACTAATCCTGATAGCAATGACTAATGTGATTAATGCATCAACTAATGAAGATGAATAAAATATTGAAACATATTAATGCAATCTTCAATCAAGAACATGTGAGCTCAAAAGATGGGTAAATCTCAAAAACTTGTGAGCCTAAGATCATTACAATTTCAGCAATGAAATAATTGCAATTGAAATTTGTTGAAAAATAGGCCTAAGTAGGTTGGCCTAAGGGTCAAAAGAAGAAATCAAATTTCACTTAATTAGAAATCAATTAGCTTATGCAAGTTTGGCCTCATGGTGGTTGTAAAATTTTAAAAAACTTAATCCTTAGACCATTTGGGCCTAACATCAAGGGACATGAATTTAGGACTCAAACGTCTATAAAGGTTTGATGTTGAAATTCTTTCGAACATCCAAAACAATTCCATAAGCATATAAGAAGAGTACATTGGTGAGTTCCACCTTGGAGGATGATTTTGGAAAAGAAATTAGAGATCAAGATATCTAAACTCAAATGGATTTAGTGTTTAATTTAGAGTTTATAAAGGAATATTATATTTGGAGAGTTCAAATGCTTGTAGATCTGAGTTTAGAAATGCAACATTTTGTTACAAGCAACAAGGTAAAAGTTGATAAATATTTTGTGGGAATCATAGGACTGGAGGTGTTACTAGGTGTTGGGACAGTCATAGGTTTGGAGGTTCCATCTGAAGGAGAATTATATTTTATGACAAGGAAGGTCATGTTAGGACTATATGAAGGTGTTGGATCCATTGGAAGGATCAGGAAACATTTGGAAAGGTGAGTTTGGTAAAACCCTTGGTTTAGGCACCTAGGAAGGAGGGTTTGTTGGTTGGGTGTGTAAAACTTGATGGAATCTCCTATGAATTTGAAAATCCTTTGTTTTGGATGACAAGAAAACTATGTTTGAGGTGAGATGGTTTTTGAGATGAGATATGTTAGTGGTTTCTTTGTAACAGAAGGGCTAAAAGAGGGTTAATTGTGGGGCAGTAGTGTTGGTTTGGGCATTTGGTCCAAGGGAGTAGCATGAGCATTTGAAGTATGATGTGTAGAGTCCAAAATGATACTTGGATATGGTCTTAGTTTTCTAAGAGTTTTGGGAAAAGTGAGAGAAAAGTGTGAAAAACTGATTAGGCAAGGCTAATTGGGAAAAATAAGCCTAGTGAAGGGCTTGTAGTGAGTTTTTGGTATTAGATAATAAGATGAGCATTTGGTAACTTTGGAAATAGGTTAGTTAAAGTTTTTTGAGATGTGTGAAGGTGACAAAAAAACCTACTTGAATTGAAGTCAAGATTGGAGCCTATTGAGGCATTGTGGGCATTTGATGGTTGTTGAACAAGATTACTTGGTGAATCCATTTGAGGGACATGGGATGATTTCTAAGATGTAGAGCCTATGGTGGTACAAGATAATGGTATGTATACTCTGATAAGGTTTGGAGTTGATTAGATCAAGGAGAGTGATCCTATGAAGAAGCTTGATTGTGTTATGTGAACACTAGGAAAGTCCCTCTTATTGTAAATAACTAAAAGTCCACCCAGGTCTTTGCATCAATGTCGAGAGCTAAAGGTGGAATGATTTCAAGATAGGAAAGCAAGATCCAATAATTCCTCTTTAGAATTGTAGCCAAACTCCTAAGTATTTCAATCCAAATGATTGTGTATCAATAAGATTTAACATAAAATAATCCTAAGAACATTAAGTAAGTTAAGTTGAAACATATAATAAAATGAATGAGAGAAATTTTGTTACTTGTTACTTGAAAATAAAACTAGTTGAGGAGGCAAGATGATGCAGGGGCATCATATGCTCATCATAGGTACCTTGAGGGTCCAGGTCATCACAAAGGACATGGAGAATCTCATGGTATCAATTGGTCCATTTTGCAACCAATCATGGCCTTTGAAAGCATAAAGAATCATAATATTGTATAATGTCTTGAAAGACTTTCATATTGAAAAGTTGTAATTGGTCATGGAATAGGATCTAGAGGTTGTCTAAGGTAGAGGAGTCATGTGATAGGGTCTAGTATGATGTCATAATAATCTCAAGTCCTTAAATAAGTTAAAACATTCAATAAGTCCCTTAAAAACATAGTTTATTACTTTAGAAATTTTAAATCTTGAATGTAACGGCTAGATGGGCATTTTGGAGGGAAACTCCATAGTTTAAATTTTATGAAGGAATAGGGAGTGAAAGGAGTTGAAGTTGGTTAAAGAGGTTGATAACTATCTCCTAAAACTATAAATATATGATTGTATGGACTGTCTCAGAAAAAAATGAATAAAAGTGCTTGGTTTTAATAGCAAGTTGAAGTGTTATATTCTCAAACATTTCTTGATGTTTTAAACCAAGATTTGAATCCAAATTTGTAAGTCGTTTGTTCAAATTCATAGATTTATGACTGTAGTAGACAATTTGTTAACAATTTTGAAGTTTTTTTCAAACAATCAGGGTCATTCCATGAAATGTTGTCTGATTCGTCACAGAATGGTAGGTTTTTAACTTGTATGAATGCTTCTAACTCTGTAATGAACCACTACCTTAAGTATTTGGTGGCCACCATACACAAAAAGGGTGAAAATAAGGGTTATTTGGAGGGGACAGTCATATGGAGAGAGATTTTCCTTAAGGAGGGCAGGGTTTGAGAGTTGATTCATGTTTATGGTGATAAAACATAGATGTCTATAGTTTGAATTAGTCCAAGAAACCTTGGCACATGGGAGATTGGTGATACCCTAGAAACAAGGGTTTTGAATAGATGAATTGGGGCTTTTAGGGTTAGGAAACCCATAGAGTGGAATTGAGTGTGGATTTGTCTAATTAAATACATTTTAGAAACATATGAAATTTTTGAAGTCCATACATTGAATACTTCTATAAGTTGCTTTGTAAATGCACTATTGCTTCATTGTTGAAACAGGGTCATTGTGAAGAATCTTTGATACTTGCCAAAGGAAGCCCATCCAAGCTTTACATATGTTTTGAATGAAGATAAAGGGTTTTTGAAACTATGTCATTTGTGAAAACCAAAAGATATCACCCATTTTTTCTTGCTACTATTATAGAAGTTACAATTTTGCATTGACAACATTTAGGTGAGTTATGCATTTTGGCTTGCAGGGTATGGAAACTGAAAGGTGCTGATGGGAACATGTTAGATAGACTATAAAAACCCTATTGAGACCCTAAAACATCCTAGAGTTGACTGGTTGTGGAAATTACCTATCAGGACCTAGAAGGGTCACTAGGAACACTCCTACAATCTTGCTCATTTTAGGTTTTTACTTGGGTCCATCACCCTATCCTCTACATCACAAGGGTGCATGAGTTGTCAAAACTTCATGTGCTTCTCAATTAGTTTCTGTGGATAATAGGAAAAGTCTTCACATACCCTCATACATTTTAATATTGAAACATAATCAATATTTTGTTGATAGGGAATGTTTAGTAAAATGAAGCAGAGAAAAAGAAACATAGTTGCAGTAGAAAAATAAAGTTAAATGTAGTAGCGATCATTGCAAAAATGCCAACAAGATCACCATGAACCATCTGAGAATCAAAAAGATCAAACGTAGAAGTAGCCCAATATGCCATCATGCTCTTACAATCTTATCCTGATTTTCTTCCTATATCCAGATAACCACATTTTCTCACTGCAATGCTGACATTCTAATCTGATACAAGCCATAAGAAATTGGAATTTTTTTAGTGTTTTCATTTGGGAATATTGTTAAGGAAAATATATGGTAAAGGTGATGATGAAACTAGAATGATGAGAATTCCATTAGTTTCCTAATTTCCTTTCTTATTCATGTGCATTATGTTGTAATGTTATTATATTATCTAATCTACTATCCCCCAGTTGTTTATTGTATTCATCTCCAACTAGTCAAATCTCTTGGACTGTTATATTCATTACATATTTCCCTCTTTAAATTTTAATAAACCTTCATCCTATATAAATGCAACTATATTTTCTAGGTTTTTGTCACAAAACATCCAGCTGCTCTGTGGTGATTTGCTAGTTTACAAAAATTGGTCAAAACAATCCCAAAATTAGTTTGGTTGGGTTCACTGTACAATATAATATATAATTTGATATTACTATATATATTTATATGTAAATACAATAATGAATAAACTAATAGGAAGATATATATTTCACATCCCTCCTATATATCTTTATAGGATTACAAGAATATTATATTAATTAATCAATTTACTGATTTATATATAAATTTGTTACATAACATGATTTTGGGTTGCACATTTTACACACATGTCATTGGTTGTCCAATGGGGAGTGTAGATTATCCAAAACATCCAATGTTATTGTTGTCAACTCCATGACAAATTCCTTTGCTTCGGGTCTGTCCTACCAAACTCTAGCCCACTTGAAGCATTCAAACATGGTTGTTAAGCCTTGGAGAACCTTCCATAAAATTTTTAACAATGGGCACTTGGAATAATTTTAGTAACAACATTTTGAGCTCCTAGACCTACAACATTTTCTCCTTCACACTCTCCATGCTTTCTTTTCTGCAGATGCAAACAAATTTGTACTGGTCTTGCAACAACAACACCAAATAAATCTCAAATGCTTTGAATGTATGAGGATCACATGGATGCAATGAGTACTAGGTGGATTATTTGTAATCACAAGAGATGAGCTCTTGTAAACCACTACTCTTTCAATTGTTTCAAGATCGGTACTAATTAAACATCACATAATTTCACATGACGAAAAATACCACCTAGTTGTTAATGAAGGAACTGAGTAGATCTATGATCAATGGTTCATAGGGCACATAAATTGTTGAAGGTTTTGCAAATGGTATGGCAAGCTAAGAAGGCTTAATCTGTGTCAAATGTCAATGCCCTTTTTATGCCCAAAATATGGCTTTCTGCAGTCTATAATTATTATTCATATATATATATATATATATATCACAATGATGTATGTAGCCATGTGATCAAGAAATGTACAGATCTGATATGAAGGCTTTAAAAGGATTAAAATATTCATAAGATAGAAAAACCAGCAAAACAAATGTTTCCTTCTTTGTTGTTTGCAATGTAGGTAAGAAGTAAATTATGTCCACAAAAGATGTTCTACAAAACTGCCAAAAATTAGAATTGATGCTTCTAGGAATGAAGTCCAAACCTGATATATAAAAGAGATTAATTTGAACTTTTGACATCGGGAAACTAGCATAGAAGAGAACATGTTCCAAGTCATGCAAAGTCCATTAAGGATTGTTCAGAGGGAGGCATATTCTCAAGCATGAAATATCATAGAATTCATTGAGGAGAGGGCATCACCGACCAAGCAATACCATACGAGGAAAGTGAAGAATGGGTCCCTTGCACTTGCTACCAGGTTCAAAAGAAAAGAAAGAACAAGGGGAAAAAATGCCCATCAAAAAAAGAACAAGGAAAAAATGCCCATCAAACTGATGGAAGAGAATTGGACATAATGATTCCTTGGATTGAAAAGAAGCAACCATGTACAAGTTATACAACTACATTGAATACAATCATGGAACAAATGATAATGAAGAGATGAAAGAATAAGAAACCACTTTTGGTAGATGTAAAGGCAACAAATCTAAAGAGAAAACAATTGAAACTCTACCTTATGCATTCGGCCTTACTGTTTCCAAATCTAAACTTCCAAAAGACCGATCACCTCCTTTTCAAAATATCAAGTTTCCAACTCCAACCATGAGCAAGCTATGGCAGAGCCAAGGCATCCAGTTTTTTGTCTGTTGATGGCACATCAAGTATCCAACTCCAACAAAACATCCCATGTGCACAAAAAACAAAAAACAACAAAACATCCCATGCGTGCAAAAAACAACAAACATGAAATGTCTCTTAAACACATAGTTTTAGTTTGCACATGAGTCTTTGATCTTAAGCCCCCCATTTCAACCAACATGGGGCGTAGTTTTTTATTTTTATTTTTAATTCCTTCTACATTCTGACCAAAATAAACTTTTTTAGTTGATGGTCAAAAATTTTGGTAGAAACATGATGTCAAATGTAGTAGTGTTCCTTGTTCAAATTTCTCACAACCTTGACCATTTAAACCATGTTTAGTGAGCAAATGATAAACAAGACCATAACAAGGAGCCATGTCATAAAGAGTTAAATGAAATTCATAGGTCACTATGTCATAACAATCATGTTTAATAGTTTTAATAGATGAAGCAACAAAAAATTTATTACTCAACTCTCTTGAAAGAGGAGTGGAAGAAACTATTTTAGTTTTAGATTCTTCTTGAGGTTTCATAAAAGAAAGGTCAAAAAATTGATATTATATAATAAAGGTAGGAATAAAATATAAAGTACCCCAATCATCCTTAGAGTGGAAGAATAAGGTTCTTCACCTTATTGAGTTTCATTTTTAGTTTTACTCTCTTGTTTGTCTTCATTGGGTTCTGATGTTTTAGCTGAGTCAAAGTTTAAATAATTGTCAAGCTTGCCATCTGCATGAAGATTGTATATAACACATTATTGTAAATAAGTTTGACTTTGCAATGTAGCTTGAAGGGAATAAAATGCATTTTACGCAACCGAGGTCTTCCTAAAAGGAAATTATAATAGTGAGGTCTAGATATCACATGAATCAGAGTATCTAGGTTAGCATGACTCACTTTAATGGGTAGAGTTATAATTCTCAAAGTATTCTTAGTAATATTATCAAATCCATGAATAAGAATGTTATTAGGTTTAATAATGGGCATATTATCTTTAATATATTTCATCATATCTAAACTACACTTATTCAAACCCAACCTAATATCAATCAAAATCCTACAATAAGATTCTCATTAATGAGGACAAAAAACATAAGGGCATCATATTGGTTTTGTACTTCATTAGGAGGTAAATCTTTTTTACTGAAAATAACTTGAGGATTGGAAAAAACATGCATACACTCCAAAAAGGAATTGATGTTGTCCTTATTAGGTGACAAAATAGGAAGTGTAGATAGAGCCTTTTGTAAAGCCTCATGATAAGTGGGATAATTTTGGAGAAGTTCCCATAAGGAGATTTTAGTGGGAGTAGCACACAATTTCTCAACAATATCATACTCCTTTCCTAAGGAGCCAAGAAAATGAGCTACTTGGGGAAGAATGATTAAGAAGGGGGTAAAGAAGTAGGAAAAACTAGAATAGTGGGTTGAGGATTATTTTGTGCTCAATATGTATGAGAAATTGTGGTGTAATTGGGCTTTCTATTAAGAATTATAAGAGGCTCATTTTTTTGAGGAAAACCCTTAAGAGCAATGAATGGTTTTTGAGGTAGACATCCTTTGAGAGTTATAAGAGGCTTAAAAATTAAAATTAGTTCCATGATCTCAACATTATAAAAATTCTCACACAAAGGAAGCCATGCCAAAAACCTATGAAATATGTTGGCTTGGAGGGATGTAGGGAAGATGATGGAGGAATGTATTCAATTAAGATTTCATTCCTTACATACAATACTTCACTACTAGACACCTCATGAGGTTCACTAACAAATTCATCATCAAAGTAATCATGAAAGAAAAAAAAACTACTCACAAAGAGACCAAATGCAATTATATATTATTTTATTTTGTGTTTTTCTTTATGAAAAAAAAAATTGTAAATATTAAAAAGAAAATTTATTTTGTACTTTTATTCTTATGTAATCTAACTACACAAACATAAATTCAATGCATGTAAAACAAATATCTAACAACCAATATCAAACAAAGGAAGGTTTACATTGGATTCACCAAAATATTCATGCTAGCATGAATAATGATGGTATTCCTATGGGGGAGTATCCTAGCATTGCTAGAGAGATGATATAGTGATCATATGTTGCATCCATGGTAGTGTTTGTCATTGATATCAATATATATGTTATTTTGTGAGATGGACAGAGAATCTTATAGATATTGAGGTCATGTGGTTTAAGGATTGAAGATGAGGCAATGCATAATTGAGGATGTGTTGTATAGAATTTTCTAATGGTAAGGTTAAGAGTACATGCAAAAACATGAAGATAAATGATAGTTATTTGAGATTTATTGAAGATAACACTCAAAATAAATTCTTGTACAAGTAATGATGTTTTGATTATATCTTCTAGAAAAGATAGAATCTAATTATGTGGACTTCTACAGAGGCATAAGACATGATGAAGATGTAGTGGTCAAACATCCACATCTCGATGAGCATCATGTAAAGAATTATGAAAAATATGAGCTAACGTTTTGGTTGTAATTATGAAAAGTTGTAATATTGTAATGTATTATCTTAAGTTGGTCCTATATTATAATTGTAAATTGAGAAAGCCTCAATGCTAGCTCAATAATTAGTTTGATAACTTGGTATAAAGGAAACTTATTTTTCTTATGGTAGTGTGTGGAAAAGTGGATTTGTGGTTGTAAGTGAGCTTTGTAGAATGTGAGTATGCAAACTTGTATGTGATATCCAGTGAACCTAACATTTAATTTCTTTTGATGAGAGAAGTATTTGGTGTGATTAAGACATGGTGAGTAGACATAGAGACAATATTTAGCAAAGAGGTTGTTGTGGACAATTGTTAATTGGTATTATTCTTAAAGGAATAGTACTAACGTGAGTTGGATAGTGAGTTTGGTGGTCTTTCCCTTAAAGTTGTTTGGATAGTGGGTCCTTATGCCTTCCACAACTCCTAACAAGGTTGAAATTTCCTAATAAGGATTCAAAGTCTCCTAATAGAGAATGGTATGTACTGAATGTATTTTATTGACTCCTAATAGAGTCCATCGTCTTAAAAGGAACATATATATTAGCACATTATTTTGTGGGTACTGTCCCCATTGGGGTTTTCCCTCTGATCAAGGGTTTCCCTAGTTAGAAAATCTAGTATTATTGTGTATGGTGATCTTGCCATAGTTTTTGTGCTTATTGATCACATGTTTTAGATTTAATAAGATTGATAAAATTTATTTTGATTGGATAACTGATTCACCCCCTAGTTATCTTGGTGGACTTCACTTTCTAATAGTTCAAGGGGAAATGGCATCAATAAATCTAACAATGTAAACTAGATAAGGCAAGTTAAAAATTTTCTCCCTAAGCCATTCATACAAGACAAAGAGGGGGTTCCAAACATTACTCCCAATGTAACCTAGTTTAGACTAGCAAAATCCAAGTAATATAAATGAATGGTAATACTAAACCCGAGTTATAACAAGAAAGTATGCAAGAAATACCTCTTTCATGCAATGTATATTGATTAAAGATATTCAATGTAAATTTGGAATTAAACTAATTGATTAAATGAGAAGTTTAAGATAGGTCTAGGTACCAAATATATGCAATTAGCCAAATTAAGATATGAAAATAGGTCTACACTAAAAGATGAAATAAATGATAAAGCACTTACCTCAAAATATACAAGGAAATGTGTCTTTTTGCTTTGAAAATTGTAGATCTAAGACTATGATTGAACTTTCGACTATGGATTTGCTATCGCTATAGAAAACCCATAAAATGTTATTTTTCTCAAAATTCTACGAATAGGTTGACTTAGTGATAAAGTGTCTAGACACTTTACGAGAATATGGGCATGTTCCTAAGACACAATAGAAAAATCAACCCAAATTATTTAAAAAGGTCTCGACAAGTAACTTCTAGATATATGGTCACAAATTCAATAATATGCAAGTTTTTTTTTTGAATTGGTGTGTGTGGTTGGCTATAAAGTGGATTTCCTTAGTTAGTCCCCCATTTTGGTGATTCCCACCTCCGCAAATAGTTGCTAGAAATAATTTTATGTAGGTATTTAATGCTCATGAATCCTATGTTGTAGATCTATAACGCAAAAGAGCTATAAAATGTTAAGAATATAACCATGAGTGAAGCCCTAGCATGCAAATGTGTGTAAATATGAAGAGTCAAAGATTGAATTTGAACATAGAACATAAATTATACCAAGAACCCAAGGCTAAAGTACCCAAACCATCTTCATGATCCTCTCACATCTCCATGGTATCTTTTAATGGTTAAATTCTTGAATTGAAAGAATGTTGATATAGATCTCACTTTGGGATGAAAGAATTAGATCCATCCCTTAGCTTCAACCTTCCAATTTCTCTACATCAAATAGGGGTGTCCATAAGTAATTGTCTCTTGCTTCCATCATGTGTGGATGGGGCCTTTACTGGCTTTTATGGTAAATTTTTGAGATTTTCCTAGCGAGAGTCAATTGCATTGAGCGGGAATAAACTCAAAATTTGAAATAGGACTTGATGAAAAGGGTCTAGCTAGCATGGAGTATGTTTTTAATGTTCTAAATGCAGTCTTTGTTAGGAGGTGATCTCTCTTTGGAGGTGTTTTCTATCCAAAGGTGTTTTCTATCTAGAAGTGTTTCTATCTGGACATATTTTTGTTTGGAAGTGACTTCTATTCGAAGGTGTTTTCATTTGGAGGTGTCATATTTCTAAAGGTGATTTTTGTCAGGTGTCTTCAACCTAGAAGTGATTTCTGTATGGAGATGTTTCTATCTATTGGTGTTTCTCATCTGGAGGTGACTTCCATCTAAAGGTGTCTTCATCCATAGGTATCTTGTGCTTAGAGGTGATTTCTATCTAGAGGTGTTTCTTATTTTAAGGTGGCTTCTATATGAAGGTGTCTTCATCTAGAGGTGTCTTCTTCTCGAAGGTGATTTCTATCTAGAGATGTTTCTATCTAGAGGCTTTTCTTATTTGGAAGTGAGGCAACTGGTATTGTCTATATGGTATCAATACAACAGTGCCATACGGTAAAAAAGGGGGTGTTGAACAAATATTGGAGAGAAAATAAAAACTTATATGAAAGTAATATCATAATGCAAAATCCATCAAATAAATACCAAGAATGAATAGATACTGATTACAAACAACCTCCAATTAATACTCACACAAAAATATGGTGCTCCAATTTGTAAGATCTAAGTAAAGTATTATAGGTGATGGAATCAGGTGAGGGTTGAATCCCATCAAAACTGGAATATCCAAGTAAGGAAGATCTTCTACTTCTAAAATAGAAAACAATCCATAACTCTAATAGGAATTCACAAATACAAAGAAATATTTCAAATCACATACCTACAACAACTAATCCGACAAACATATATACCCCATCATAGTAAAAACTCCATACCCCATCATAGTAAAAACTCCCAAGAGTGAAACAAAGTGCCAACACATGACACAAAAAATACCTAAACCGATGGAAGATGGGTCTGGGATATAAAAAAATCAATTGGGACCCCAACTAAAGTTATCAATTTATTATATTTAATGATAGGGTTATTAAAATGTTAACTTGGGTCAACCTGTTCCCTAGGAGGCCAGAATCTTGGATTTGTATCCCAAGGCTCTAGGAATAAAGAAGTCCTAAGTGTAATGTTTGTTGGGGATTGATGAATCATGATTAGAATTGGGAAATAGGGCCTTAAAAAGGAGGATGCATAAAAATTAGATCCTACCTCATCCTTTGTGTGAAAAAAAGGGAGATCAAGGAGGATGTGTTAGGTCTTACCTCAATTTCACTTAGGAGAGAGAGAAAGAGATGAAAGTGTGTGCTCCAAGTGCAAGTGTACAATGAAAACACACTAAAGAGGAGCTAAAGGTCATAAATTGAAGTGCTTCCAATTTTAGATGGTATAAGTGTACCATCTTAAAATGATTGCACTTTATTTTGAGATCTTTTATCCCTCCTTATTGTGGTCTTGGTATCTTTTTCTACTCTCCCTTTCCATTTCACTCTTATTTTTCATCTCTTTCCTTCATACATGGTCTTCTAGGTGTCATTTTGATACCCTTTTGACCATATGTCCTATTTTGTTCACTATCTTCTAGTGATGGTGACACAACCAAAGTACAAAATGGACATAACAAGAAAGGGAAAATTTTATTAACTATGAAAATATGCTAGTACATTCAATACAGAGAAAATAGACTTCAAAACATGCCCTATGGGCTTACAATAGCATAAATTTGGAGATAATTTCTCCTTTTAGTACCTCCTATCAAACTCCACTCCAAACTACCTTTTACAATGCCAGAAATGTCCTTAAATAGACCCCAAAGGGTTAAGGATTAGGAATACATTCTAGAAAGTGCTAGTTGGCATCCACTGACAAAGTAGAATGCTCCAGAAGCTACATTAGAAGTTGGTACAAAACTAGAAGAATCCAAAAATGGTAACCAAACTTCTGGGAGGCATAACTTTTGAACCGTAGCTCCGATTGATGAATCGTTTACATTTTCGAAAAGCTCTCAAAGCGCTCTATAGCCCTATGGAGAGCTTTTCTCATTTGACATTTTTTGGCCCTATTCAAGGTCATTTAATATCCCTAACTTGACTTTGAAGCATTCTTAGGATGTCTCTAGAAATCGAAAAACTGCGATAACTTTCAAACCATGGGGCCTTTTGACTTGATTCTTTTTTTGGAATGCTCTAAATTACAATGACAATCATCTGACCAATTTTCACCTTCTAGTTCACCAAAACGATGGCTCAATTACATACTCCTATTTTTTTGGGATTTACACATATCCCAAGGTGATTAAAAACTCTAACATAGAACACTAATAGTGGAACTGTGAGAGTTGGAACCTTTATTTGACCCAAATGGGTATCCAAAAATGAAAACACATGAAACAAAAACTAAGTCTAAGTACATTTTTTTGGGTGACACAGGATTGCCCTTATACCTTTGGATGCTCCTGCATCAGACACCTAGGGTAGATTGAAAAGACTCTATCACTTAATGAATGGTAGAGGAAATCCCAAATAGGAAACCTCAGTTGTTGATATTCAAGTTGAGTCCTCTATCGACCGTCCTTTCCACTTGACCAGATACTCTTCATACTGCCTATTTTTGGTACTCCTACCCACATGACTATCCAAAATCTCCTCTATCTCCTCCTTCTTAGAAGTAGGAATTAGAAATGGCTCTAACATCAGCTTCTCATCTACACCATCATCATGATACTCTGTTAAGTCTACAATGTTGAAAATACGAGAAACGTGAATTCCATTTGGCAACTCTACTTCATATGCATTTCCTGAGTCATGTTTCTTCAAAATTTTGTAGGGGCCAAATTTCTTCATCTTCATCTTGTTGTAAGTACCGGCTAGAAATCTTTCTTTTCTTAAGTGTACCATGACTAGATCCCCTACTTGGAACTCCTTATGTCTTCTCCTTTGATCAGCCCTAGCTTTATACTATTGGTTCATCTTTGTAATGTGTGCTTGGACTTCCTTATGTAGATGCTTGATATGTTCAGCAAATTCTTTAGCTTCAACACTTGTCCTCTCCCCTTGCTCTATCTTCCTCAATTCTGGTGTAGTCCTTGGGCTACTTCCATATATAATTTGGAATGGTGATCTACCAGTACTCCTATTTATAGAGTTATTGTAAGAAAACTCTGCTTGTGGTAGAATCAAATCCCACCCCTTGGGCTTATCCCCAACTAAAAATCTCAGTAAATTGCCTAGACTTCTATTTACCACTTTATTCTATCCATTAGTCTGTGGGTGATGTATAGAACTAAACTTCAAGTCTGTTCTCAACTTCTTCCACAATGTTCTCCAAAAATACCCCACAAATTTAGTATCTCTATCAGAAACTATACTCCTTGGGAGACCATGTAGTCTTACCACCTCTCTGAAAAACAAGTTTGCAATATAGACAACACCACGAGTTTTGTGGCATGGAATGAAATGTGCCATTTTGGAGAACCTATCAACCACCACAAATATTGAGTCATTACCCCTTTGTGTCCTCGGCAATCCAAGAAAAAAATCCATACTTATGTCCTCCCATGGCTTTGATGGAACAGGCAATGGCTGATATAGTCCAGTATTCTGACTAAATCCCTTGGCCACTTGACAAACCTCGCAATTTTGTACAAACTTCTTCACATCCTGTGACATTTGAGGCCAAAAATAATGTTCTTTGAGAATGGAAATGGTCTTATCTTGACCAAAATGTCCTGCCATCCCTCCACTATGTTTCTCCTTAATTAGATTTTCCCTCATGGAACTCCTTGGAATGCACAATTGACTGCCCTTAAACAACATACCATCCTAAATCAAATAGTCTAGCCACTTGGTTATATCCATAGAAATAGGCTCTTTACAAGCTTTCCATGCTTTAGAAAAATTAGGATCCTCAAGGTACATATTCTTTAGTTCATCAAACTCAACTACTTCAACCTGCATTATTGTAAACAATAACTGTCTCCTACTTAGTGCATCTGCAACCTTGTTAAATTTTCCACTTCTATGCTTCAACACAAATGTATAGCTTTGCAAGGACTCTACCCACTTCATATGCCTCTAATTCAATTTACCTTAGCTATTTAGGTACTGTAATGCCTGGTGATTAGTATACAAAACAAATTCCTTTGGCAATAAACAATGCCTCCATTTCTTTAAGGCCTGAACTATTGCATAGAACTCTTGATCATAAACAAAATACTTCTTTCTCACATCATTCAATTTTTCACTAAAATATGCAATAGACTTACCTTCTTGGCTCAATACAACTCCAATAGCATTGCCACTAGCATCACAATCTACCTAGAACACCTTTCTAAAATCTAGAAGTGCATACATAGGTTGTTCTGTCACCTTCTTCTTCAGCAATTCAAACCTCTCGCAACTGCCGCAGTCCATTTGAACTCTTTTCTATCCCCTCTTATTGTGTTAGTTAGGGGTGCACAAATGCCACTGAAATTCTTAATGAACTTCTTGTAAAAACTAACCAGACCATGAAATGATCTCACTTCAGTAGCAGACCTTGGAGTAGGCCATTCCAATATGGATTTTACCTTCTCTGGATCCATTTTGAGACCTTCAGGTGATATAACAAACCCCAAGTAGACTAATTCCTTTTTAGCAAAGGTACAATTATTTAGATTAATTAATAGTTTCTCTTCCCTCAACCTCTCAAAAACACTATGAATATGCAATAAATGTTTTACCAAAGTTTTGCTGAAAATTAAAATATCATCCAAATAAACAATAACAAATTTTCTCAAGAACTTTTTAAGTACCTCATTCATAAGCCACATGAAGGTGCTTGGGGTGTTCGTCAATCCAAAGGGCATGCCTAACCACTCATAAAGACCCTCCTTGGTCTTGAAGGCAATTTTCCACTCATCTCCTTCTTGTATCCATATTTGGTGATAGCCACTCTTGAGATCTATCTTTGTGAAGTACTAAGCTCCACTCAAGCAGTCCATAAGTTCATCCATTCTTGGCAAAGAAAATCGATACTTGATGGTTATCCTATTTATAGCTTGAGAGTTTGTACACATTCTCCACTCTCCATCCTTCTTTGGTGCTAGTACTGTAGGTACTGCACATGGACTCAGGCTCTCTTGAGTCAACCCCTTCCTTAATAACTCCTGAACTTGTCTATTTAGCTCCTCAATTTCAGTAAGAGTCATCTTGTGAGCAACCTTATTAGGTAAACTAGCTCTTGGGATTAAATCTATCTAATGACTGATTTTCCTTACTAGTGGCAATCCTTCTGGAACATTATCAGAGATGATATCTCCAAACTCACCTAGCAAATCTGAAACTTAAACTAGTATTTCACTACTACCTTCTTTATCTTTCTTAGGAATCAAAGCATCAACACAGCTCCTATAACACATACGCTGATGTTTCATGCCATCTAAAAACTTCCTTCCATCAACAAGACAAATACTAGCACTGCTACATACCTTTTCACCTTCCTTTTTCATGGGCTTCATTTTGTGGCAAACTCCATCCTTTGTTAGAGAGTATGTGTTTGCATGACCATCATGTACTGCATGCCTATCAAACTGCCACAGTCTACCCAACAATAGATGGCAAACATCCATTGGAATAACATCACAAAGAACTTCATCATGGTAAGTCCCAATTTTGAACTTCACTAAACATTGTTCACTTACCAGGACCTTATGATCATCTTTCACCTAAGCAATCTGATAGGGCTAGGGGTGTTTCTCCCTCTTGAGCTTCAGCTTAGAGACCATCTCCTCTGATACTAAGTTATTAGTGCTACACCATCAATGATCACATCACAACATTTATCCTCACACTTGCACTTGGTACGAAATAAACTCCTCCTTTGTCCTTGTTCAATCTCACCACTTAGTAGGACCCTTTCATTTACTAAAGTCTCTCCTCTTTTTGCATCATCTAAATGTGATGATTGTGCATCCTCATCCACATGAGCAGCCCTAGCTTGACCCTCAGCTCTCCTATTTGTCCTTCCTTGTCATTGAGGGCATTCAAAGGCACGATGACCTTCTTCATTACAATGGAAATAGGTACCACGGAAGCCTCCTCTTCCTTGTCCATGTCCTCTACCTCTTCCTCTTTGATTTTCAAAGTCTTGATTATGGTAGTAGTTGAAACCCTCGTTCTTCTAGTTCCTGCTAGTACCCACATCTTCATTTTTCTTTTGAGTTTCATTTTAGCCTCTAGATGACCTACCACTACCCCTTCTTTCTTGATTGCACCCTCTTTTTCTCCCTTCAAACCTTTTATTCACCTTCTCTTCAACTCACAAGAAAAATTGGTATGCCTCTTCAACACTGGTCATTCTTACCAAACTTAGTTCCTCCTGGATGCTAGGTTGCAACCCATTGATATAATGAGCAACCTTCTCCTTATTTGCTTCTACATGCCCTACTCTAATTGGAAGTCAATAAAACTCCTCTGTATATTTGTGGATTGATTTTTTTGCTTGCTTTAACCCATACATCTTCTTAAACAAATCAAGCTTGTAGTCAATAGGAATGAATTGCTTCCTTAGTTTGTCCACCATGTGATCCCACCTAGTGATCTTCTCCTTTCCTCTTCTATTACTTTCCAATTGAACCTCTTGCCACAAGATTTTGGCATGTCTTTTCAGTTTGGCCTTTGCAAACTTAACCCTATTTGGATCCCTGATATCCTCATACTCAAAGTACTCTTCTAGTTCATTGATCCAGTCGATCAACTCATCTGGTCTCAGATTTCCTGAAAATACACCCACATCAATTGTAGGTCTTTTCCCAAACTTAATGATGGCCCTAAAAAGCCTCTCCTCTGCCTAATTCAGAACTTCCACATCAACTTCCCCTTCTGGTCCAATTTTTTCTTCTTCATTGTTGTACTCACTTTTGTCACCTGCAGTAATAGTTGTTCCTCTATGGAGCTCCTCTTGCAATTCTTGTACCTACCTTTGGAGGGCTCTAACCTCCTCATGATTAATAGCTTTTTCCCTTCCACCATGCTCTCTTAATGGAGGCATCTTCTTAATTCAAACCCACAACCACACAGTCCTAGTGCAAACTGCCTCATAGTCGACACTCTGTCTACACACTCAAGAAAAACCTGCTCTGATACCACTTGATAGCGACACAACCCAAGCACAAAATGGACACAACAAGAAAGGGAAAATTTTATTAACTGTGAAAATATGCTAGTATATTCAATATAGAGAAAATATACTTCAAAACATGCCCTATGGGCTTACAATAGCATAAATCTGGAGATAATTTCTCCTTTCCATACCTCCTCTCAAACTCCACTCCAAATTACCTTTTACAATGCTAGAAATGTCCTTAAATAGACCCCAAAGGGTTAAGGATTGCCCTTATACCTCTAGATGCTCCTGCATCATCTAGTTTCACCTTCACCAAGTCTTGGCCCTTTCTATGGCCTTCTTGTCCAGTCCTTTGGGATGAGATCAATCCAGGGTGACTTGGTCTAGACGAGGTCAACCCAAGTTGACCTGGTGTAGACTAGGTTGATCTAAGTTGACCTAGTCCCTGATGATTGTGTGGTTCATGACTCGAAAGTTCTCGAGTTTTCCAATTTATTTAATTACATCCCCATTCAGCCTGAGTATTTTTTCCTTCTTGAAAAGTAGTATAAAAGGAGGCTTGGGGGCTTTATTTTCACATCTCATTATAAATTTATCTCATATTTGCAAGAAAGTATTCAAGTGAGTCTTCAAGAAAGCATCTTCACACATACAAGTCCAAGCATCTCCTTCTTGCATCAAGCTTCTTCCTTCAAGGCAGTAGTGGAGTTTGGTTCTAATGAGAAGATCCATCATTCCAATCCATTAAATTTCTTCCTTTATTCATCCATGACTTGTCACATACATTTTCATGCATTAGGTTTTGGCTTCTTTGATTTCCTTATGGTTTCTTTGAGTCAAGACTATTAAACTTACATATTTTATCACATATCAAAGGTGATTACATCATCAAATATAATTGGATCATTCACTTGATATTATTCAGATCTACCATATATAAGAATTTCATTTATCAATTATATTTCAATTAATAGTTAATTCCTTAACCTAGGGCTTGAGAAAGGCAAGCCCTTATCAAACCCCAACCCAAAACCTTTCTTTTATGTGTTGATTTCCAGGATACTAGTGAAAGGATTACTAATTTGGAACCTACTTTTTGGGATATTTTTGCAAAAGTTAGTTTCAAGTCACCATACTATGTCAACCTAGTTATAGAACATCTTCTCAAGTTGACCTAGTCCTTCAGTCTCCATTTTTGGGGAGATTCTTGGGTTTTCTTCCTTTCATCATTTTCTTCTAAGCTCTACAATCAGAAGTTTAAATATAGTTCAAATTTATGGATTTTGGAGATAAAATACATCTTCCTCTACACATTTCAAGATGAGTCTTTCATATTTTATTTTCTTTCATATCTTTTCCCTATATTTATATATTAATTGGGCCAATTGTGATCACATAGCACCTAGATTTGCATTATTTAAGCAATTAGTTCAATTCCACATTCATATTATCCTATCAAGGGTCAAAAAACACATTCCTTGTATTGCATTCCCCTCTATAATTCAAATTTAGTATTAGAAGCCTTCTTACTTTGGGTTCTAGCTAATATAATTTGGATTAGACATGGAATAATATTTGGAAATTCTCCTCTTTCCCTCACACATATTTGAATGGCTCAGTGGCCTAGAATTGCAAAGACCTACAACCTTATTAAAGTGTCTCCCTTCTCCCCCCAAATATTCTAGTGAACTGAACTTGTGCCCCTTTCTTTTTGGAGTTTGATTGTTTGTTTTAGGGTGTTTACCTTCTTTTGGTGAACCCAAATTGTGCCCTTTTATTTTTGGAGTTAGATTCTTTTTTTTTTGGTGTTTACCTTCTTTTGGTGAACTTGACTTCTACCCCTTTTATTTTTGCATTATATTGTTTATTTTTGGGTGTTTACCTTCTTTTGGTGAACCCCTTTTTCCTTTTCTAGACATCTCCTATTTCCATTAAGCATTTACTTCATTAAGGTAAACCTTTTGGGGATTTTAAATATGGCATTATTTTGGTCTATCATGCCTTTTATGGTTACTACCTTTCTTGCATGTATTTTTCATGCTTATGATGTTTATGCAAGTTTATAACACTTTATGTTATTCATGCTTTTCTTGGATTTGTTCTTTTATGGTTAACTAACATAAATTTTTTGGATAGAATATATTTTAAGATTATGATTAGACTTTTATGTGGATTTCTCATTTATCTTTTAGATGGCATTCATGATTTTGTTAGTGATCCTCCCAATCCTAATCCTATGTATAATCTTCCTAGTGATGAAACCCCCACTACATTTCAAAATATTCAAGGTATGGCTCATGATCTTGATATTTCTCATATTTTAAATGATTCATCTCCTTTTTCACCTCATCCTATTTCTCACACTAATTCTCATATAATTCCTCCTTACATTGAATTCTCTCATACCACTTCAGACACTACATTCTCTTCTTCTATTCTCTATCATACTTTTACTATGAGATATAACATTATCACTTGACAAGATTATAAGGTTTTAGGTCTTGGTATTAATGAACATGGTATTAAGAACCATATTGACCCTCCTAAAAAAACTCATAAGAAAGGTATTGGTTGTATTTCTTCTTCTAATGGTCCTTATTCTTCTTCTTCTCCACCTCTACCTCCTTTACACCTTTTACTTCCAATCCCACATCTTTCTCTTGTTGATAATAGGGAAGGGTTAGCCTTAAGGGTCTATAGTCACCTTTTGCAAGCTTCTACCTTACAATATCAACCATTGATTCTGAATATTTTTTCTATATTTGAATTTCCTTTTTGACACATGAATGAACATTATCTTCATGATTATATAAAATTTATTGTCCATATTCATGGTAACATTGAGGATGGTAAACTTTCTTATACAAAAGATATTTACTCTCTTCTTCATAAAAATACTTAGCATTGTAAGACTAGAAAATAGGTAAATTTGCATAATGAAAGAAACAAAAAAATTTCAAATAAATGAAAATTAATCTAATCTATCATTGAATCCAATGAAATGAAGGTGCATAAATAAACATGAAAAATACATGAAAACACTCCCTTTACATGATACTCCAATGTTATACTTTCTTCTCCATAGAGTTGATGTTGATGTAGCTCCAATTGACAAGATACACCTACAATTGAAAGAATGATGATGATATAATAATATGATGATATAATACTGAGAAAACTTGGATCATGATTTGCCAAAATAAGTTCATAATGGCTCAATTTATAGGATTTTGAAGCCAAATGCAAGAAATAGAAAGAAATAATGCAAAAGATAAAGATGTCATAATCATGTGTGAATTTTGGAAATTTTCTATGACAAAGAGGTGAAATTATAAAATTATGATACAATATGACAAAATATGACAATATGTAAGAATTGTGCATAGAAATGTTTAAGGAAAATGGAAGAAGAAAGTGTAAGAAAAATGCACTTAAAGATGTAAGATATGTAAGCTAAAAAGTAGGCATGTGCAATATTTCCACTCTACATTTTTGGCACTGTTGCCAGAGTCTGAACCTGGAGGTCAATAGGATGGAGTAATAGGAAGACCCTTTGTACTACTCATCAAAGTATCAAATAGTGATGGGGAAGAGAAGGAAATAACCAAGGAAGATGAGTTGACATGTGATTTAGTAACAACCTAGGAAGTTGTAGTCGATCAATATGTACAAAGTGAAGTCCATGAGGTAATGGTCCCTGAAGGTATGGTACATGAAAAAATTTTGGTGCCACTAGTAGTGTAAAATCTCTTGGGAGAGATCCCTAACCTATTAGCACAAAAAAAATTTATGAGTTGAAGAAGAAAGAGTTGAGACACAAAGGGAATGAAGGAGACAACAAGTACTACAATAATTTGTAGAAAGGAGGATGAGGGAGCATGAAGAACATGAAGATTCCAAAAAGGGGGAAATTTTTTTAAAATGATTCATGCCCTTGATTCCAAACATATATCCTAGGTAGGTATAGGGAGAAGAAACTTAGGAAGAAATCACTTTGAGGATACTATTTCTCCAACAGTAGGAGGAGAGACATCAAGACTAGACAAAAGAAGGACATTTTCTCAATGGAGTATAGAGGTGGCCCAACAAAGGGGAAAATTTTGGCATGATAAGAATTTGAGGAAAATTAATTTTAGATTAGGACAACTGGTACTAAGATATGATGGGAAAAATGAAATAAAGCCAAGAAAATATTGTTAGAAATGCTTTAGAATAATTGAGAGGGGGGGTGAATAAGTTATTCAAGGACCAAATGTCTAATTAAAACCTTTTTTTCTCAAATAAAGTGAACCTTTAAAACTATTATTTCATCCAAGCTTAAGTATTCCTTACTCAACAAGTTACTATAAATCAACATGCAAGCATAGCACATGAAAAGATCAACACATGACACCGTGATTTACATGGAAACCCAATTTGGAAAAAACCACTAGTAACATGCTACTCAATTCTCACTCTTCTAAAGTGATGCCCTGTGAAAGGCCTACCTTGTTAAAGGCTACAACACACTCTTAAATGTGACCTGGTTAAAGGATTTAACCACCCTGTTAGAAGTGGGCCTAGTTAGAGGACTTTGAACATTCACTTGAAATGTTACCATGTTAAAGGATTTACAAATGGTTGTTAAACCAACCTAAGTCCATAGTATTTTTACCCTAATTGGTAAAATGGCTAGAGAGTAACAATAAGGGGTTTGACCTAATTACAATTCACAACTTATCTTTTAGATTTCATATTTCTGTTTAGCTCTTCACATTGCCTAGCTTTCAATATTTACAACTCTTGACAACTTGCCCTCCTTTCAAGCTTTGTCTCCTTGAGTCTTCATGCTTATGTACCAGTGCAATCCTTTCTATGACCACTAATCGAAGTAGAGTCTCTATTATTTGTTCTTCCTTCTCCTTGATGTCTTCTCCTTGACACCTTTCAACCACTTCACAATTTGGCACACCAACAACTCTTTGCTTCTTGGCTTATGACTCCTTAAATAGAAGTCTAGAAATACTTTTCCCACTTGATTCTTCCCTCCTTTACTTTTAATTCAAAAGGATTAGGTAGGAATCATTGAATCTAACCCACATCTTATTCCTTCTAGAAACATCTTGAAGAATCCTCTTGAATTCGCTCAAAAATGGTTTACATAATTTTTTGTGCCACCAACTCATCACCCTTATCCTCCAACTAGTTCACAAAATTCAAGGTAACAACTTTGTGAGCTCATATTTTTTGAATCTTTGACCTTTCCAATAATACAACAACTCAATACTATTGAAAGTCTAGTGCTTAGTACATACTATGTTACTCAGCATCAACTACATTTCATTGATGCTCAACACCTACTATGGATTCACTCAGCATCCACTAAGTTTTTCTGATGCTCAACACCTGTTACTTTACTTAGCACCTAAACACACTCGACTCCTTCTATATCACTTGACACACACTAGATTTTTCATTTGCTCGACACTGACTAAAAAATTTCTCAGCTTGAACTAACTTGTTCAACACTTACTAATGAACTTAGTTTAAGCTTTTCAGTCAACGTTGTTCCAACTTATTCCTTCAATGTTTCTAAGTGTGGCCAATCTCTGTATCTTCAAGTATATTATCAATACATTCTTTAACCATTGTCTTAATTGATCCTTGCTCTTTTTACTACAAAGCTATAACTCAACCTTTCCTTTAGGGGATTTTGTTACATCTTGTTGATTAAATCCTCTTCATCAATCAACTAAGTGATAGTACTTGGATCTTATAAGAAATTGTCATTCTAACAAATAGTAGGTTTGACATCAATAAAGATTTCAAATATCAAAATGTCTTTACCTTTTTCTACATTGATATACAAGTTGTTGTTGTTGTCATCTATTCTCTCAAATCCTATCTTCACAAGGTATTTGTGCAGTCTCTCATACCATGCTCTAGGTGTTTGCTTTAGAACATAGAGTGCTTTATGCAATTTACAAACCGTATCCTTATTTTTGTCATCAATAAATCCCTCTAGTTGTTCTATGTAGATTTCCTCTTCCAATATACCATTCACAAAAGTAGACTTTACATCAATTTGATAGACTTTGAAACCCTTGTAAGCAGCATAGGCAAGTAGTGTTCTAACCCCTTCCATTCTTGCAACAAGGGAAAATGTTTCCCCATAGTCGATTTCTTCTTCTTGTGCATAGCCTTTGCAAACTAGTCTAGCCTTATTTCTTGTTATCTCACCATTCTTATCAAGTTTGTTCCTGAAGACCCCATTTTGTGCCAATTATATTTTTATCAGCTAGTCTAGGAACTAAGGTCCAAGTGTTGTTCTTCTCAATCTGATCTATCTCTTCTTCCATAGCTTTATGTTGATTATAATGTTGTAATGCATCTTTCACTATTTTGGGCTCAATCTTACTCAGTAGACATGATTCATTCCTTAATCTATTTCTTGTTATTGGTCTTGCATCCTTATCACCAATGATTTTTTCTATAGGGTGATGTCTTCTCACATACTTGGCTAGTCTTTGTTCTATCCTTCTTTCCACATTTAGTCCTTCAACTTCAAAATCATTTTTCTCTTCTCCTTCTAGTATTTCATCATCTCTTCCATGTGTACTAATTTTAGAATCAGAATGTGCATTTTCTTCATTCTGCAACTTGGCTTATGAATACAACTTGACATCACTAGTTGTGACTCGATTGATACTAAAATTTGTTGTTGATTCCCAACTTGATTGGCAGCTTCATCTTCAATAGTCATTCCTTTATAGAAGTATACAAAGGATATATAATCTTCTGGTTTCTTGGATTCATCAACTTGGACTTTTGCATGCTCATCAAAATTTACATTTGCACTTTGCACAATCTTGTTAGTGTTAGTATTTGAACACTTATATGCTTTACTTCTAGTGGAGTATCCAAGGAATATGCCTTCATCACTTTTTGTATCAAACTTTCCATTTCTAGTGTATTTAAGAATATAACACTTACAACCAAATACTTTGAAATGTTTTACATTAGGTGAATGACCATACCATAGTTCAAAAGGTGTTGCATTTGTTCCTTTCTTGACTTAGTGGTGCAGGAGCACCTAGGTAGGCTAAGTGTGAAACCTAGGTATTTCTTTATTTTTGGCTTGTAGTGATTCTAGCCACATCACTATTCTAATAATAGGTCCTATGTGGTCCTTAGGTGTGTTTAGGAGACTTGGCAAGACCCAAAGTGACCAAGTTGCTAGAAGTTGCCGACTATTGTCAACTAGGTGACTTAGGTCCGAAAAAGGCTAAAATGGTCTAGAAAGGTTCCAATGGCTTTGAATTGTTTATTTGAAGTCATTTTATGCATATTATATGTCTACTTTGTTTTGTGCCAAATTTGGAGGTCTAACTCCATGTAGAACAAAAGTTGCTGAAATGTTGTCATGTTGTCATGACAACATTTTCTTGCAAAAAGAAACTTTTTGGTATTTGTGTGTTTAGAACATCCTAACTATTTAGAACAGTTATGGAACTGATGGAGGAGCCTGTAAAAACGTGAGGATAGCCATTTTCAGGGGGTTGGACAAGTTGGTTTTGCATTTTGTATGAATTGAGCAAGTATTTTGTGGCCGGTTTTATGCATTTGAAGGCATTTTTAATAGAGGAGGATTGAATGGCTTGATTTTTGTGTTGGAAAAGTTCTGAAATATTGTTTTTAATCTTTTTGTAGTGTTGGTTTGATCATTTTAATTCGTTTGCATTAGTGTAGAAAAATATTTTTGTTCTTGGCAAGTTGCTGATCTGAACAGGGCTGCACTTAGAAAATGGGATCTTAGGGCCACTTCCAACCATTGGAAACCTCTGGTATTTTGGGATTTGGAACTAGGATCCATGTACATTATGTATCAAGAAGGAGGGCCCTTGAAAGCATCAGAAAGCATTTTTAAGGTGATGCCCTAGGCAAGCCAAATGCAACTTGGCTAGGAATCACAGTTGGAAAATGAGTTATGGAGAGGATTGAGTGTACAAATACCTTAATCCGGCTGCATAGCAAGTAATGAGAAGGTCTAACATTGCTCCAGTCCAAAGGAGAGGTCTTGGAAAGGTGTCTAAGGTGGTTTTCCATCACAACAGCGATAAAGCACTTGAAATCCTCATTTTTGGCCTAAAACTGTACTTTCATTGTATGGAAAGTTTGGAGGCTAGAAAATTATAGAATCTTGAAGTATTCTAAAAAGGGTATCCAAAAATATAATTTTTTTGTAGGGTTGTTAAGAAGTTTTTCAAGAAATCTTGTTTCCAGCTATTTAGGAGGGCTAATTCCTAGTAGCCTTTTTGGAGCAATTTGGTGTATCTTTCCTAGTAGATTGAATGCGCCTATGAAATCAGCATTGTTTAGGGTCATGGATGTTAGAAGGAGTCTAAAAAAACCCTAGATGAAGAATTGGTACCCTTGGAGCTATAGATGGACTTGAGGGTTAATAGCGGACTGGAGCCGGCTAGTAAGAAATTTGATGTTACTTTGTTGGTGTACCCCCAACTGAAGAATTAGGATCTCTTGAGCAAGGTCCTAGTAATTATAAGGTGTGAAGAAGCCCTAGTGGGTCTAGTGAATGACCTAAGGTAGCCCTGAGAGAGAGCTTGGGGTTTGGAAGCAAGGTTGGGGTGTTACATCAGAGTGGTATCAGAGCCAGTTAAAGATTTGGGAAAGGTAGTTAATGTTGGAAGCCGCTGAAGAATCAGTAGGAGAATCCATGATGGTGACAAATGTGGAGTTAGCTAAAGAAGTTGATGAGCAAAGGCAAAGAAATCAGCTTCTTGAAGAAGCACTAGAAGAGGTGAAGCAAAAACTAGATGCAGTTGTAGAGGCAGCCAAGAAAAGAGATGAAGAAGAAGATGGGAATGGTAAAAAGGTAGCAGAGGAAGATATTGTACCTGAACCTGATCCTATCTTGCAAGAAGAGCCCTTCTTGAAGGCAATCAAAGCCTTAGGAGGTAAAGCTTTGGAAGGAGTGCCACTTTTCAATGGTAAGATGGATATTGATGCAGTTATTGATTGGTTAGAGGGTATGGAGAACCACTTTGAGTGTGAGGGTATCTCAGAGGCACAGAAGGTTAAGGTTGCTAAGTCAAGGCTTAGAGGCTTAGCCTTAACATGGTGGAAGTATGTACAAGATGAAAGAGTCAGCATGGGCAAGAATCCAATTGCAAATTGGAGTGCTATGGCAAATAAAATCAAGGAGAACTTCCTACCTGAAGACTTTGAGATCCAACTCCATAAAAAGAGGCAAGGACTGAAGCAAAAAGATCTTGATGTGACCTCCTACACTGAAGAATTTCAAAGGTTGTGTTTGAGATCCAAGAAGCAAGAAGAGGAGTCACTCAAGGTGGCAAGGTATCTTGGTGGCTTGAAGTGGAACATTCAAGAGGAGCTTAGCTTATGGGCCCCTACCACTATCCAAAGATGTCATTAGCTAGATTTGAAGGTAGAAGAAAAGAACAAGAGGAAAGGAGATTCTAACTTCAAAGATAGAGGCAAAGGCAGAAATCAGAAAAATCAAAGAGGAGGCTACCATGGCAAAGGTAGTGATCAAAAGAGCCAAAGTGAAAGCAAACCCATGGAGAAAACTATTGACCACTCTTCAAGAGGTGGTTATAATAGAGGGAGAGGAAATCAAGGAGGATCAAGTAGGGGTAGAGGAGGTAGGAGCAGCTCTTACTTTGCAACAATGAAGTGTTACAATTGTGGTCAACTAGGCCATCCTGCCTATAGGTGCCCGGACAAACCCTCTTCCTCAAGCCAAGATAAAAGGCTAGCATATGCACAAGAAGATAATAGAAGTTGCAAGGATGTTGACATAGACCATATTGAGTCTGAAAAAGGTGAGAACCTCATGTTTAGGAGGGTGCTGATCAAGCAACCAGCTTCTAATGAGCCTAGACATAGAAGGGCATTGTTTAGGATCAAGTGCAAGATCCTAGGAAAAGTATGCAAGGTGGTGGTTGATTCTAGATCAACTGATAATGTAATATCAGAGGAGGCTGTTACAAAGCTCAAACTGAAGAAGATACCTCATGAAAACCCTTACAAAGTCACATGGCTTAACAAAGGGCAAAGCATCTTAGTGAATGAACAAGCATGGGTGGACTTCTCAATTGCAGGATATAAAGACCGCTTATTATGTGATATTTTGCCAATGGATGCTTGTCATCTTTTGCTAGGGAGACCTTGGCAATTTGATAGGGAAGTGGTCTATGATGGCAAGGAAAATACCATAACATTTAAGAAAGGAAGCAAGACCTTCAAAATTCAGTCATTGTTAGAAGGGGATGAACCACAGTCCAAGGTGCCTAATGTGCTGCTATGTGGAGAGAAAGAGTTTATTAGAGACCTCAAGCATGAGGAGAGCCAAGGATTTGCAGTCATACTAAAGGCTGCAAGTGAAGAAAAGCCAGTCCAAGAACCTTTACCAGCAGAGGTACAAGAGTTGCTTGTAAAGTATAAAGAGATTGTTAGTGATGGTACACCAGCTACCCTACCACCAAGAAGAGTTATCAGCCATCCAATTGACTTTGTTCTAGGTGCCTCACTACCTAATAAGGCAGCCTACAAGTTAACCCCAGATCAAAACCTTGAAGTGGCAAGACAAGTCCAAGAGTTGATGGACCAAGGTTTGATCCAAAAGAGAATAAGCCCTTGTGCAGTCCCGGTAGTTTTGGCATCCAAGAAGGGAGGAAAATGGAGGTTGTGTACTGATTCAAGGGCCATTAACCGCATTACAATCAGGTATAGGTTTCCTATTCCAAGAATTGAAGACCTTATGGATTGTCTAGGAGGTGCTATGTATTTCACTAAGCTAGACTTGAAAAGTAGGTATCACCAAATTAGAATAAAGGAGGGAGATGAATGGAAGATAGCATTTAAGACTACTGATGGTCTTTATGAATGGCTTGTGATGCCATTTGGTCTTTCCAATGCCCCTAGCACCTTCATGAGGCTCATGAACGAAGTGCTCAAAGACTTCACAGGCAGATTTGTGGTGGTGTATTTGGATGATATCCTCATCTACAGCAAGACCAAAGAGGAACATGTCAAGCATGTAGAAGCGGTTTTGAAGAGGCTTCATGAGGAGAAGCTATCTATCAACCTTGAGAAGTGTGACTTCTTCAAGCAAAAGTTGGTGTATCTAGGCTTTGTGGTGTCTAAAGGAACTTTGAAGATGGACAAGGAGAAAGTTGCTGCTATCCTAAGTTGGCCTACACCTACCATATCTAGTGAGGTAAGAAGTTTCCACGGTTTGTCTCAATTTTATAGGAAGTTCATTAGGAACTTTAGTGGTATTTGTGCACCATTTCTTGATACCATAAAGGGGGGAGTCAAGTCCAAGTTTAGGTGGACTTTAGAGGCTGAAAAGTCATTTGATATGTTAAAAAAAACAAGTAGCTACTCAACCCATCCTAAAATTGCCTAGCTTTGAAAAGTTGTTCACCTTAGAATGTGATGCAAGTGGCCTAGTAGTGGGTGGGGTGTTGAGTCAAGAAGGTAGACTAGTAGCCTTCTATAGTGAAAAGCTAAATGAGGCCAAGAAGAAATACTCATCCTATGATCTAGAATTGTATGCCTTAGTCCAGTGTCTTAGGAAGTGGAGACACTATTTGTTGCCAAAAGAATTTGTTGTGTTTACAGATAATCAAGCTCTTAGCTACATCAACACACAGGAGAAGTTGAGCAATAGGCACTTGAAGTGGATGGAATATTTGCAGGCCTTCACCTTTACAATCAAGCATAAGAAAGGAAAAATGAACAAGGTTGCTGATGCATTAAGTAGAAGGGTTTTAACAGTCCAAGAGATTCAGCTCCATAGCATTGGAGTGGAGAGTTTTCAGAATCTTTACAAGAATGATGAGGACTTTACTGAAGCCTATAAGGTATGCATGGATTTTGGAAACCACTTTCATAGCAGATTTTCAGAATACACTTTGCAAAATGGGTTGCTATTTAAGGGTAACCAGTTGTGTGTACCAAGAGGTTCCATGAGAGAGAACCTAATACAAGAGAAGCATAATGGCAGCTTGAGTGGGCATTTTGGTATCAGCAAGACAATAGAACTAGTGCAAAGGTTCTATTATTGGCCTAAATTGGTCAAAGATGTAACCAAGTATGTGGAGCAATGTATGGTGTGTATGAAGGAAAAAGGAGGAATGAGCAATGCAGGTCTTTACCAGCCCTTACCAATTCCTAGCAGACCATGGGATTGTGTAAGTATGAATTTCATTGTTGGTTTGCCTAAAACTAAGCAAGGGTATGATAGCATTTATGTTGTTGTTGATAGATTCAGTAGAATGGGACATTTCATTCCATGTAAGACAACTAATGATGCAAGTCATATAGCTCATTTGTTTTTCAAAGAGGTTGTAAGGATTCATGGACTTCCATTAAGCATTGTGTCGGATCGAGATGTGAAATTCATGAGTCACTTTTGGAAGACTTTATGGAAGAAGCTTGGCACTAACATGTCTTTTGGTTCAGCTTACCATCCTCAAATTGATGGTCAAACTGAGGTGGTTAATAGAACTTTAGGTAACCTTCTTAGGTGCCTAACTAAGGAGTATGGTTAGACTTGGGATGTTATCATCTCACAAGCAGAATATGCCTACAATGATAGCAAGAATAGGAGTACCGGAAAGAGTCCTTTTGAAATTGTTTATGGCATGCACCCAAGAGGTGTGTGTGAACTAAGGTGTCTTGGAAACATGGATCAGATTAGTGGTCAAGCTGAAGACTTTGTACAAACCATGAAGGAGATTCAGGAGCAAGTCAAGAAGACTATTCAAGACAACACTCTAAAACTCAAAGCCAAGGTGGATGAAAAGAAGAAGGATGTTCAGTTTGCTGTTGGGGACTATGTGATGGTCCATTTGAACAAAGCAAGGCTTCAAAAAGGCATTCCTACTAAGTTACAGATGAAGAGGGTAGGGCCTTGCAAAATATTGGCTAAATATGGAGCAAATGCCTATAAGGTAGATTTACCTTCCGATTTGGGCATATCCCCTATTTTTAATGTGCAAGACTTGGTGGCATACAAAGGTGACCCATCTCAACTCAGTCCCGATGTTCATGAAGATCTTGAACTTGCTTCAACACCTACAAACAACAAGTTGGAGGTAGAAAAGGTGTTAGATTCAAGGGTAAAGAAGACTACAAGGCACAAGGTTTACATGGAACACCTCATCAAATGGAAGGAGAAACCAATTTTAGAGGCTACATGGGTTGCTGAGACAGAGTTCAAGAAGGTTGGCATACCTCTAGATTTGTTGCAAACTGATCCACCTTGAGTTCTTTGTTGGAGGGGGGAGTATGGTGCAGGAGCACCTAGGTAGGCTAAGTGTGAAACCTAGGTATTTCTTTATTTTTGGCTTGTAGTGATGCTAGCCACATCACTATTCTAATAATAGGTCCTATGTGGTCCTTAGGTGTGTTTAGGAGACTTGGCAAGACCCAAAGTGACCAAGTTGCTAGAAGTTGCCGACTATTGTCAACTAGGTGACTTAGGTCCGAAAAAGGCTAAAATGGTCTAGAAAGGTTCCAATGGCTTTGAATTGTTTATTTGAAGTCATTTTATGCATATTATATGTCTACTTTGTTTTGTGCCAAATTTGGAGGTCTAACTCCATGTAGAACAAAAGTTGTTGAAATGTTGTCATGTTGTCATGACAACATTTTCTTGCAAAAAGCAACTTTTTGGCATTTGTGTGTTTAGAACATCCTAACTGTTTAGAATAGTTATGGAACTGATGGAGGAGCCTATAAAAATGTGAGGACAGCCATTTTCAGGGGGTTGGACAAGTTGGTTTTGCATTTTGTACGAATTGAGCAAGTATTTTGTGGCCGGTTTTATGCATTTGAAGGCATTTTTAATAGAGGAGGATTGAATGGCCTAATTTTTGTGTTGGAAAAGTTCTGAAATATTATTTTTAATCTTTTTGTAGTGTTGGTTTGATCATTTTAATTCGTTTGCATTAGTGTAGAAAAATCTTTTTGTTCTTGGCAAGTTGCTGATCTGAACAGGGCTGCACTTAGAAAATGGGATCTTAGGGCCACTTCCCACCATTGGAAACCTCTGGTATTTTGGGATTTGGAACTAGGATCCATGTAAATTATGTATCAAGAAGGAGGGCCCTTGAAAGCATCAGAAAGCATTTTTAAGGTGATGCCCTAGGCAAGCCAAATGCAACTTGGCTAGGAATCACAGTTGGAAAATGAGTTATGGAGAGGATTGAGTGTACAAATACCTTAATCCGGCTACACAGCGAGTAATGAGAAGGTCTAACCTTTCTCTAGTCCAAAGGAGAGGTCTTGGAAAGGTGTCTAAGGTGGTTTTCCATCACAACAGCAATAAAGCACTTGAAATCCTCATTTTTGGCCTAAAACTGTACTTTCATTGTACGGAAAGTTTGGAGGCTAGAAAATTACAGAATCTTGAAGTATTCTAAAAAGGGTATCCAAAAATATAATATTTTTGTAGGGTTGTTAAGAAGTTTTTCAAGAAATCTTGTTTTCAGCTATTTAGGAGGGCTAATTCCTAGTAGCCTTTTTGGAGCAATTTGGTGTATCTTCCCTAGTAGATTGAATGCGGCTATGAAATCAGCATTGTTTAGGGTCATGGATGTTAGAAGGAGTCTAAAAAAACCCTAGATGAAGAACTGGTACCCTTGGAGCTATAGATGGACTTGAGGGTTAATAGCGGACTGGAGCTGGCTAGTAAGAAATTTGATGTTACTTTGTTGGTGTACCCCCAAATGAAGGATTAGGATCTCTTGAGCAAGGTCCTAGTAATTATAGGGTGTGAAGAAGCCCTAGTGGGTCTAGTGAATGACCTAAGGTAGCCCTGAGAGAGAGCTTGGGGTTTGGAAGCAAGGTTGGGGTGTTACATCACTTAGACTCTATTTAGGGTGTAAATAGCAGTACTTATTGCTTCTCTCTAGTACTTTAAAGCAACATTTTTCTCCATCATCAAATTTCTGGCACAGTGTATCACTAATCTATTCCTTCTTCTTATAATGCCATTCTATGGAGGAGTTCTTGGTGCTGTTGTTTTCCTTTTAATACCTTTATCATTGCAAAATATCTCAAATTCTTTTGATGTAAACTCTCCTCCTCAATTTGATCTTAGGCACTTCAAACTCTTAGCTATTTCCTTCTCAAATCTGGCCAAATACCACTTAAACATTTGAAATGCATTAGATTTTTGCTTTAAGAACATGGTAGTCATCATCTTGGAATAGTCATCTACAAATAGCATTATGTATCTATCTCCTAGATAGCTTTGCACTTCTATTGGGCCACATAAGTCTATATGGACTAGTTCTATTATTTCTTTGGAAGTGTAGGTTTTGCTTTTGAAGCTTGATTTTCTCATTTTCCCTAGCTGACATTATTTGCACATTGTGCTTTCAAGCTTCTTCAGCTTGGGCAAACCTCTGACTTTCTTCTTTTTGCTAATGCTAATCAGATTGTCAAAGTTAACATGACATAGCTTTTTATGCCACAACCAAACATCATCAAATTTAACAAGACAAACTACATCTTCCATATCTAGCTAAAATAGATTAGTCCTAGTTTGTTCACCTTTTCCTATTAGATTTCCATCAGTGTCATAGATTTTGGCAATTTAATTTCCAAATTCTACTTTGCAACCTACATTGCCTAACTGTAATACACTCAACAAATTGTAGTTCAATTCTTCAACATAGTATGCAATATCACATGAAATTTTCTCTGTGAGTTCTAATTGAACCTTTTCCTTTGATTTGACATGGAGCATCATTTCCAAATCTAACACTATTTCCATCATATTGGGTAAAGGTATTAAACTTACTTTTATCTCCTATCATGTGATGTGAGCATCCACTATCTATGATCCACTTGTCATTCTTACTTTTATCTCCTATCATGTGATGTGAGCATCCACTATCTATGATCCAGTTTTCATTCTTATTTACACAAGTTAACAATGTTGTTGCTTCATCTTCATCTAATTCATCCTTCATGGCAACATAGACTACTTCATCATCATTCTCATTAGAATCTTCTTCGACAATGTAGCATCTTTTGCCTTTGTCCTTGTAATCTCTACCATCATCTTCTCTTTTGTTCTTGTACTTGTTTCCTTCTTTGTAATTCTTCTTCTATCTACAACTTGCAATAATATTTCCTACTTTATTTCAATTGAAAGAAATGATAGGAAGCTTATCTTTGAATTTACCTTTGCCTCTATGAAATCTTCTTGCCATTAGTGCTTCCAATTGTTCCACATCTTCTTCATCTGTGTTGCTATCACTGGATGCATGTTTTCATTTTCTACTCTTCCTTTTTGATTTCACCTCCTCAATATTTTTCAATGTCAACTTGGCCTTGAAAGTAGATTCAAGATTCTTAGGTCTGTAGTTATCAAAGTTGGACAACTCAAATGCAGTAAGTCTTCCCACTATACCTTCAAAGGTTAGTGTGTTTTCTAATACACACCTTAGCTCTTGGATGGTTGAAACTCTAATGGCATAGATATGTAACAAAGTTCTTAAGTATTTTCTATTGATAGTATCATCATCCAAATGACCACCTAGACTCCTTATTGTGCTTACCACTTCTTTCATTCTAAAGGCATATTGAGCAACATTTTCACCTTCTTCCATTTTCATGTCATCAAACTTTCCTCTAAGGCTTTCTCTCTTTTCTAGTTGAATATTATGATCTCCTCCATAGATATATGATAGGGCTTTCCACATCTTGAATGCAATATCACATCATTTGATGTCATCAAATTCAGCATAACTGAGTGTGGAGGCAATCTCTAGCATTGCCTGATTATGCTCCTTCCTTTTGTTTAGGTCATCTACAAAGGGGGGTCTAGCTCGATCTACATGTTCTACTCCAATTGAGGTTTTTGCATAATCACCTATTGATCCAAGGTGCAATTTCATCAAACTCTTCCATGTAACAAAGTTATCTTTGTTGAGCTTGACAACTTCTCTCTTTGACATCTTTATCTTCTTGCTTCTAGTACCTTCAAACTAAATCAGCAGATGACTCTAAGACCAATTGTTAGAAATGCTTTAGAATAACTAAGAGTGGGGGATGAATCAATTATTCAAGGTCCAAATGTCCAGTTAAAACCTTTTTTTTCAAATGAAGTGAACCTTTAAAACTATTCTTTCATCCAAGCTTAAACATTCCTTACTCAACAAGTTACTATAAATTAGCATGCTAGCATAACACATGAAAAGATCCACACATGACATAGTGATTTACGTAGGAACAAATTTTGGGAAAAACCACTAGTAACATGCTACTCAATTCTCACTCTTCTAAAGTGATGCCCTGTGAAAGGCCTGCCCTATTAAAGGCTACAACACACTGTTAAATGTGACCTAGTTAAAGGATTTAACCACCTTGTTAGAAGTGGGTCTGGTTAGAGGACTTTGAACATTCACTTGGATTGTCACCCTGTTAAAGGATTTGCAAATGGCTATTAAACCAACTTAAGTCCATAGGATTTTTACCCAAACTAATACAATGGCTAGAGAGTAACAATAAGGGGTTTGACCTGATTACAATTCACAACTTATCTTGCAGATTTTAGATCTCTATTTAGCTCTTCACATTGGCTAGCTTTTAGCCTCTGCAGCTCTTGACAACTTGCCCTCCTTTCAAGCTTTGTCTCCTTGAGTCTTCATGCTCAATGTACCAGTGCAATCCTTTCTATGACCACTTATCGAAGCAAAGTCTCTGTGCTCTATTCTTCCTTCTCCTTGATGTCTTCTCCTTGACACCCTTCAACCACTTCACAATTTGACACACAACAACTCTTTGCTTCTTGGCTTGTGACTCCTTAAATAGAAGTTTGCAAATGCTTTTCCTGCTCGATTCTTCCCTCCTTTACTTTTAGTTCAAAAGGATTAGGTAGGATTCATTGAATATAACCCACATCTTGTTCCTTCTAGAAACATCTTGAAGAATCCTCTTAAATTTTCTCATAAATAGTTAACATAAATTTTTGTGCCACCGGCTCATCATCCTTATCCTCCAACTGATTCATAAAATTCAAGGTAACAACTTTGTTAGCTCAGATTTGGAAAATCTTTGACCTTTCCAATAATGTAGTAGCTCAACACTATTGAAATTTTAGTGCTCTACACATACTGTGTTACTCATCATCAAATATGTTTTACTAATGCTTAGCACCTATTGTGGATTCACTCGACATCTACTAAGTTTTTCTAATGCTTGACACCTATTACTTTATTCAACACCTGAACATGCTCAACTCCTTCTATCTCACTTAGCACACACTAGATTTTCCATTTGCTCGAGACTAACTAAAAATTTGCTTGGCTTGAGCTAACTTGCTTGACACTTACTAATGAACTTAGTTTAAGCTTTACAATCAACCTTATTCCAACTTACTCTTTCAATATTTCTAAGTGTGGCTAATCTTTGTATCTTCAAGTATATTACCAATACATCATTAACCATTGTCTTAATTGATCCTTACACTTCATTACAAAACCATAACTCAACCTTTCCCTTAGGTGCTTTTGTTACATCTTGTTGATTAAATCCTCTTCATCAATCAACTAAGTGATAGTACTTGGATCTTATAAGAAAGTGTCATTCTAGCAAATAGCAGGTTTGACATCAATGACAAAATAATGATTGAAAACATCTGTTAACAACAATCTTCCTTCTTTGCAATCAATCTTCTTCATTCTTCAACAATGATCTTTTCAATCAGATTTCCAACAAATTTAAAGTTTGATGGATAAGGCCATTTAGAATATCAAAAATAAAGGAGAATGGAGCAATAAAGTTACCTACTTTGGATAACAAACCACTTAGTAAATGGGTATAAGTTAAAATCATATAAGTACATAAATAAATTAGCAAGCACCCATTTTATAGGTATAGAAAAAGAACAAGTATGCAAAACAATAAATATGAGTATTTAAGGAGAAAAACTTAAAATGGGTTAGCATAAAGAGGAGTTACAGAACATACTTTCCATAATAGTGGAGAAAGCACCAACCATATGAGTAGAGAAAGGAACACCTGTATGGAAGTCCATAGCATAGGAGGGAAGCATAGGAGGATGGCATATGATAGGGTTAGCCATACTAAGGAAGGGAGTGAAACCACCCATATGGAAGAATTCTATACAATAGCCATCCATGTGATGGAATTCTACAATGCAAAATTTTGTACGACAGTCAAACGTACATCAGCAGTAGGTATCCATATGGCATGGGTAGTTTTTGACATTCATACAACATGAGAAAGCATTGGCATTTGTATGGCATTTGTAATCATTGACATCTGTATAACATTTTTCAGCCATTGACATCTCTACAAGAGGAAGAGGTAACATTTGTACAAAAGGAGTCAACAATAGAAGAAGAGCTTTGTTGCAAGCAGTCATATCATCTAAATAGTTGGTATAGTTAGTACAGGTGGTGTATACAAATAGATAAAGAGATATGGGAACTAACATATCAACACATAATGGTGAACCTAAGCATTGGAAATCTGAGTAGAGAAAACATTATCAACTCCAAAAAGAAGAAATCAATGGCATTGCAAGAAAAGGAGGTAAGGAAGATGACAAAAAGAAAAGGGAAGGTGGCACAAAAAATCACAGTCACAACTAAGAATATTACATTTGAAAGTGTGATGGGAAGAGAGTGCAAGACTTGGTGGGAAAAAGTAGGGGTTGAGCATCCTCTAAAGAAGGAATTATGTGTAGTAGACATAGATAAAATCATTTTCATACTGGTTTTTGAATCAAAAGAGTTTAAACCTATACTACGAAATTAAATCACGAGGTATGAGAAATCATGTCATAAATGTGTAGTACAGTATTTCTAGCAATAGGTGACAATTTATTATTTAGCAAAAGAAATAAGTAGAGTTTTTGGAATCCCCCATATAGGGTAGAAACTAGAAAAAACCCATATGACAGTAGAAGACAAGAAGAAATGGTTAAAACAAATGTATCAAAGAAATCTTACAAGTCTAGAGAGGGACAAAATTCTAAAGAATAGTAGAGGTCTCAAGAAGATTTTCATTGTAAATGATGAATGGCGATGTATTGTAGATTTGGTAAAAGGTAAGCTCACAATAGGAAACCACACATCTAACATTTCCCTTTAGATGTTGCCTATTATGGAGGATCTTTATAAAGGATATACATATAACTGGGCTCAATTTCTTTCTAATATGCTTTGAGAATTTATGGAACTAAAACACAAAGCCTTTTACATGCCTCATCATGTTGTAGCCTTATTCTTAGAAGTGGTGCACACTCAGGTGAATAGTGAGCATCGAAGAACATTGGTATTGGCTAATAGGGTGGAGCCCTACAAGCCGACTATGACATACTAGCTCTATATGGATACCATAGGTGTAGGCCCTTATAATGGTGATAAACCACAAAAAAGAAACTCAAACAAATAGTGGTGATTGAAGAAGAGGAAGAGGATGATGAAAGTTCAAAAGAAGAAGGTAGTGATATGGGTTCATCTTGATCCAACTCACAGGAGGCAGAGATCCACCTGAGCCCTTTATAGGGGGCTCCATAGGTGGTGACATTTTTACCACCTATAGAGGGGCCACTTCTAATAGGAGTAGGAGTCAAGAAAGGAATAGGTGGTAGGCAACAAATTCTAACATGGGGGGCTTCTAGAATATCAGTCTTGAAGATGGTGCCACTTATCTTTCTAGAACAACACTCTCATACTAAAGTCATAGATTTGAGGTGCCAAACAAGTGTGCCCATAAAGTGAGCTTACAAACATCTCTTGGCATAGAAATAGTCCATCTAGTTGCTCATATAGCTAATAGGAGAGGTGAAACAAAGTAGAAAAATTCACACTTAGGGAAGCATGACAACAGTGGCTAGTACAAATGTAGCCAAGACAGATATCATCCTGGAGGAGGTGGATAGGTTAATTGTGTAAGAAGGCATGGTGTCTTCACCCTTAGAGATAGTTGTTGAGGATTAGGTAGAGATACAAAAAAAGCATGGGGAGCCACTGGACACAACCTCTTTTGTAGCCAAGGCCAAACTTTTCCTCATTGAGTTCCATGCCATGGAGCATTCTACTAGGAAGATCATGCAACAGGCTAGGGATCAAAATCTAGAAACTATCATAGCAGCAACAAAGGCATTGGCTACCTTAATGAAAACTAACTACCACATAGATTAGGGACTACTAGAATAGGGTGGATATTCAGAGGAGAACGTGGCTACTACATGGAGGGGTAGCTTTATCATTTCCATGGGACAAGAACAACTACCTCTCATAGAGGCATTGACAACTATGGAGGTTTCCTTTTGGGGAACCTTTTTTAAACTTCAAAATGAAAAATGCCTAGCTAAAGCTTGCGGGTTGGAAAGGAAGAGTCTTAAACATCAGTGGGCAGTGGAGAAAGTTGCCATGCAAAAAGCCTAAAACAAAGAAAAAGTTGCATTGGAGAGCAAGGTCACCAGTACAAAAAAAAAAGAAAAAAAGATGGATGCATTACGAATATTGCAAGGCATTTGGACAAAATAGAAGATAGTTGAGTGAGACCTACAATGGCTAAGGGGAAATCCAAGAACATGGATGTCCTCCCATCCTTCCAATCGAAGTCAAAGTTTGTTTTTGTTGGTTTCATGTTCTACAGTCATTTGGAAGATGACTTTTTTTTTTTTTGGGGGGGGGGGTGGGGAATAGATGTAGTTAGAATAAAGTAACTATTATGTTTAATACTTGTTAAAGATTGTTAGGCTAGATAGTTAGGTGGTGAGGAAATGCCTGAGTTGGTTTCCAACCAACTAACCCTTCTATAAATATCTGAAATATTTTCAATGTACTCATATTGATTTTGGTATTAATAAAGAAATCATTTCCTTGCCTACTAGTATTGTGGTATGAATGATATGTTCTAGGTTTTACTTCATACGTATCAATTGGACTATTCTGTGTATCTATGAAATTGTGCAGTATTAGAACTATAGAATTAGGAAAATAGAAAATGGAAATGAGAAATTAGAATAAGAATTTAAGAAATTAGAAATTAGAATTTAGGAAGATGAGAAATTAGAATTAGAATTTAAGAAATTAGGAATTCCCATAATTCATGAAAATGGAATCAATTAATTAATAAAGATTAATTAATTGATAAAGGTTAGTTAAGAGGAATAATTAATAAGAGGGAATGAAATTAAGTGATTAAGACATAGGAATAGACTATGGGTTGTCTAATCCTATAGGAGAAATTAACAAATTGATTAGCCACGATGATGAAATAAATGCAAGATAATCCTATTGAAGGATCATGATGAAAATAAAAATCAAATGTGATGATATTGGATTGGACCAAAGCAATGATCAAATGAAATAAATGACGCTAGATGAATGACATGAAATGATGACTTGTCAAGGATACATGACAAGGGTTGATGACATATGAAATTTAATGGATGTTGTAAATGTCGTAAGATTAATTGAAATTAATTGATAGGGTTGATCACAATAACATCAACAAGCACAATCAATGTTACCAAATTGGTTAAATAAAGACATGATTAGACATTGAAGGACTCAACAATGTTGAGGACCAAATTAATGAAAAATGATGATATGCCAAGGACACATGACATAAATTAATAAATGTTCATAAAGCACTGAAGGATGTAACAATGCCTAAAGGATGGATGATGATAAGATGATATTGAAATGGTTTTAATTGCTTTTAAGATGATCTTCATTTTGATTGAATGATGATCAAGTTGGCCAAAAGATCAAAGTTAGTGAAATGATAAAATGGGGCAAGTTAGGATGGAAAAGCGATGAAAGAATAGGGGTGAACCATTTTTTAGCATCTACAAGAATTTCTAACCCTTATTGTCACCACTCCCTATTATTTTACATTATGTGTTTAGGAGTGGTTCAAGAAGTTATGTGTGGACCTTGTCAAAGCATGATTTCATTGAAGCACAATGGTTAAGTTTGAGTCTGCATGTGCAAGTGTTTAACAAAAGGAGTGATTATTTATAGTGATTATGTAGAAGGTTGATTGCAAGTTTTTTGTGATTTTTCATTTTTGGGGGGTTTTGAAAATTATTTGATTTTTTTGTTTTTTTTTTCAAGACATTTTGCAAATTTTAGGGTTTTTTTTTCAAGTTCATATTTGATTTTTATTGTTTTGTTTAGGACATTTTTAATGAACCCTAAAAATCATATTTTTCTTTCTTAATGGGAAAATGAACAACTTAGTCACATAGATCTAATTAGGAAATGAATGAATATCACATCGTATAATCTAGCCCAATTAGAAGGACGAAAGAACATTAAATTTTCATATTCTCTCAAATTTTTATTTCTTAATGAGAAAATGAACAACAAAGTTACATAGCTCTAATTAGGAGATGATTGAATATCACATCATATAATCTAGCAGTAATAGGCCAAAGCTAGGTCTCCACTCTAACTGCTATATAAAGGATTGATTGTGGGTAATGCCCAATCAATGGTATGGATGGGTGATAGCTCTCCTCTAGTACCCTTAGAGGTGCATCAAATCTTAGTTCTCAAGGTTGGGAAACCTCCTATGAGAGTTTATCATCCACCTATTGAACAAAGTGTCCCATACAACAAACCTTTGTTGTAGTGGCCAAAATCCTTCTATCTACTAGCTCAAGGGGTCACCCATGCCCATGAAGACATCTCACACTTTCATGGTCCTTATTAGAGACAACATTTCCTTGGAAAGTGATTCCCCTTTGAAGAAAATCTTGGTATGCTCAAGAAGTGAGCACATTGTAAGGGGGAGCTTGTACTACCAAGATTCTAGGTTATCCACTCTAGATAAGCACAATTGAACTTTGGTTCAAGTGAGAAATTAGTGGATACTATCCTTTTAGCCTAGGTTGTGGTGTATTTGTTCACTTTTAACAACAACAATTATGTCTACTATGTCTTGTGTGAGTGTTTCGCATTAATCAAGATAATTTTCAAATTGATAAACTTGAAAACACTTTTCAAAAACATTCAAAAAATTCACAAAGCATACACTTTTCAAACTCATTCAAAACCTTCAAAACATTTTGCAAACATACACTTGTCAAATTTGTCCAAAACATTACAAAAAATATGGAAACTAAATTTTTTTTCCTTAGGATCTTATGGCATGTCTCTTAGAAATTATTTTTCATATCCATATTACATATTTCATATCATGTCCTTATCATGGTCCTTGCATAATTTTTATTTTGCATTTAGAACCCCTTTTTCATGTCATAGTCCTCATCTTGATCTCTACATTATCCTCATTTTGTACTTAGGCCTTTGCATTTTGGACAGCCCTCATTATCCTCATTTTGATCCTCATAGTCCTCATTTTGATCCCATCATAATCTTCATTTTTCATCTAGATCCTTGCATATCCCTCATTTTGATCCTAGCATAACCCTCATTTTCAACCTAGAACTTTTAAGTTTTTTTGAAAATCCAAAAAGAATGAGTCCTAGAGTATTCTCTTATTTAGATGAATAAAGGATCTTGACCTTGGTCTTTTTATAAGTTATCCTTTTATAGTTTTCTTTGAGTCAAAATTTATCTATGTCCTGATGGATTTGACTTGGCCTTTTTTATCAAAATTGTCCTTTCAATTTTGTCCTTTCTTTTTTGGTCAAGATCTAATATTTCATCCTTGTAAGGTTAGACTCTCAGCTTTGTATTTTCTAGAGATTTTCCTCAAAATTAAAACCTCCTTTTGTATGTCCTTAATTGTCATAGTCCTCATCTTGCATAACTGTAGTTTGCATATCATTTTCCTCATTTTGCATTATCCTAACTTTCAAAAACCATAGTTGCATAAACCTTGGTTTGAATTTCATTTACTTAGCCCAAAAATCCAAAAAAAATAAAAATTGCATCTTACATTTTCATATCAATATCCAAAAAACATTTCATATCATATCAAAAAAAAATTCCAAACTTCAAAAGCATCAAATGTCCAAGGAGCACTATCAAACACAAACTTTGTCCAAGTCCAAACATTTCAGCCAAACATTTATTTGCATATTCAAACTTTTGCATACCGCTACATTACACTTTAACTTTTCATGTCCAAAATACCCAACACTTTTCATGCATAAACCCTTTCATTGTCATAATCCAAAATCCAAAATTTCAAAATACCTTGCATGCACATGTCCTTAGTTGCATTTTAGTAATCCAAAGTTCAATAATTCCAAAAAAAAAAAATTTAAACACCCATAGTGTGTATTTTTCATGCTTATATTCCAAAAAAATCCAAAATTACTTGCATTTTCATCATACCTTAGTTGCATTTGCATCCCTTAATCAAAAATTCAAAAATCCAAAAATAAAGTACATTTTGCATACACTCTCATACTTTGGTGCATTTGCACACACTCTTAGACATCATGCCAATTCTCAAAAGATCACAAAATTTTGCAAGGAAACAAAGTCCATACAAAACCATGTACATTTCAATTAACAAGAACCCACAAATATTCTTTGACCCAACACAAGACATACATGTGTAACAATAATGCTTTCACCCAAACATCATGGACACTTAACAAACACCTTTTGTTCAAACACAAGGTTTTGACCCCAAGATGGCATACACTTTAAATGACATTAGCTCTTTTGATCGAACACAAATGACACCCTCAACAACTTATGATCAATCACTTGAATCTTACATACTCCTTATCGAAAGGTTGCAAAATAAATCGGATAAAGAAGCCAAAAAGTTCAAGAGAAAATGGAATCCAATATAAAAAAGGCTACAACATGGCTAAACTTTATAATTGTCCATTATAAAAATTTCTTGAAGCTCATGTAAAATACCTCATGGATAGATCAAAAATACCAAAACTTATAGCACTACTTGCAAAGCCAAAGAAAAAATTCAACCAAATACTTTTAAATGAAGACCTTAAATATGATCAATCCAATCCTATTGCATTTGAATCAAGTGAACCTCAAGAAATGTCACAACTTTAGGTCCCAAAAATTCAATCATAAATTACTTGGCCTTCAAAAAAATTTCAAGATTATCAAAAATACCTTATAAGTTTTTCTCAAGAAAACACAAACTCAAACATGTCAAATTTCTCACACCAAACAAACACAATCAATCAAATTCCTTTTGAGGAACATCTTCAACCAAATAAATCTAAACAGCATGTACACATCAATTCTACAACACCAACAAGATCACCTAAGCAAAGGAAATCCAAGTATTATACTACTAAGCAAATCTTTCAAAAGTTATTTGAAAAGGATGATGATGATGATGATTCACCCATGTCTAGAAATGGCTCATCCCAAAATATTGACATTGATGCAACACAAATGTTTCCTCAAAGCACTTACCTTCAAGAAACATCCTTGCATTTCTCTAGCCCTTCATATCCCAAAAACTCAAAGGAACATTTTCCTTCATCACCCTTAAGTTTCACTTCCAATGTTGAAACCTCCCAAGGCCTATCCATAGAAAAACTTCCAACTAGTCCCATTCTTCACATAAGTCCCTTTAATGATTCTCAATTCTTAGAACCAATTACATTATGTCCTCCATCTCCAAGCAATCCCATTTCACATTGTCAAATTCAAAGTCTAGATCCATCATATCCAAACTTTCATACCCTATGTCAAGAGGATGGTCTAAACATAAAAATGTGTCCTAAAAATAATTAGGATCAAGATCCACACAATATCTAAGCCAATCCAATCTTTGACCAAGACCTCATTTTCCTTGAGCCTCACAATAACCCCATTTTCCAAGATGATCCATTTCCCCTTGACCTTTCACTTCCTAAGCAAGATCAAGATCACCCTTCCACTTTTTCTTAATGATCCAAACCCAAGTCAAGATCAAAGTATCCATTCACCCTTAGATCATCCAAATATCCTATCATTTCTTTATATCCATCACAAGATCCTACCATCCCTCCAAATCCTCCAAAAGATCCCACCATCACTTTAGATAATCTATAAGATCCCATCCTATCATTATTCCTATTCCATTAAAGGATCTCATTATTCCTCCTAGTCCCCCTCATGGTTTAAATGTGCTTATGCAAGATGTTCATGAACCCCCTCCAATTAAAATGGGTTTTCCTAATTCTATAAAATCTAGTTCAATTCATGATCTTATTAGTTCTTCCATATTATATACACCTACACATAAAGTTGCATCTAGTAACAAGTATCTCACTAGTCAAAATAATTTTTGTGTCAAAGGGTCTAACATTAAAGAAAAAAGTATGTCAAAACCATTTCATATCAAATAAAATTCTAAAGGTCATGACCTCAATCCTAAAGCTTACTCTCAAGGTGTTGGTAGCCCTTCCGTATCTAGATCCAAACTTATACCTCCTCCTCCACCCCTTCCATCTATTTTAGGTCCATATGCTCCTCCATCCACCAGTTCACAATCCACTTACCCTTTTTAATATGCATGTCAACAAAGGCACACGTCCTAGAAAACCTTCCACCCATCCAAAATTACTCTACACAATTCCTATCCATCCATGAATTCTATTTCCTCTCCAAGTAATTCAGATGTCAAGAAAAAGGTTTATAAGTCAAGTAATCCACATGTAGTCAAGGATCAACATGTCTAGTCTAATCAACATGTGAATAAAAGAAAATCATGATCCTAAAAGATAAAGAAATATCAAAAAGGCCACAAAGTCCAATTGATAGAAAAGAAAAGTCAAAATCAATATGGGTTCCTAAATCTCTGTTACAAAAAATACAATCAAAGGACCAAAAAAATAAGGAAAAGTCAAAATACATGTGGATTCCCAAGAATCTTTTTGAAGCACAAAGTCCTAAGGAAAGATCGAAGTTGGCATCCAATATTACCATCCCTCCATCAAAAAGTCTCCCACCTTCCAAATCCATTTTGGGCCCTTGTGTCCCAAAATCCATATCCACACCATTTCCTCTATCATACCGAAAATCTCCTTTTCTTGCATCATTTCATCATACTTCAAGATTCGTGCCAGTGTTTTCTTGCATCCTTTTCCATTTACTAAATATGAATCCTTATTTCATTACCTCCATACTACATAATTTTCCTATCCTTTCATTGAGCCTTTCCAATCCCTTGCCTAAATCCCTTTCATCCCCATTTTCATCAGCCTACAAATGTCTCTGAGCCTACTATCATAGTTATGGCCCATTAATGCATACCTTTCTAGAGATTTTTTCCAAATAATAAGATGCTTGGCTCCTTCATCCATGTCATGTAATGCATCCATTATCTTCTAAAAAATGTCAAAAAGTCAAAAAAAAAAAAATAAAGAAAAATAATTTCATCCAATAGTTAAAACCTAGCAAATAGGCATTTTGGGCAAGTACCATGATGAAAACATAGCAAATAGGCATCATGTGTAGTCTATGAACATCTTTCATTCCATACTTGGGGGTAGGTTTTACTCATGTTCTTATCTACCATTTCCTCTATCATCATATGTCCATCATACCCCTTATCCTATTAGCATTCATATCCCTTTTTTTTCCAACTTTGATCTTGACAAGGATACAGATCTCTTTAGAAGCACAACTTATCATATCTTCTTTACACTATCCTAATATGTGTATTCCATATTTTCCTATCCTATTATAATCTTCAATCCATATCCCCTTGTCCACTTTTCCTATTCCAATCCTATCATTTTCATATCACAATCCCTATCTTGGTCTTGATGAAAATAAGGACAGGAAATGTACAACATATTTTTAAACAAACCTCTTGGCATGTCCATCCCCATGAAAAACTTTCCATCTAGTTCCTAAAGTGCCAGTGGCCTATCATTTTCATATATAGTTGTTGAGCTTTTCATTAAACATGTCCTCCCATTTCTGTTGATAGTCCTTGGTGATCCAACCTTAAAGACATTATGGGTGAGCATTTTCCTATGTCCATATACCTTTTCCACTCATCCGTCCACAACACCCTTGCCTTCCTAGACATTAGGGGAAATTCTTTCTCTATATGTACCTTAAAGATCCTAAAAAAATCCCCACAAAAATCAAATATGATCCTGAGAAAATCCAAAAAATTAAATATGATCCTGAAAAAATCCAAAAAAAAAATCAAATATGATCCTGAAAAGAAACTCAAAAAGAAACATAAAATTTCCTAAGAACAAATCCCTAAAAATCATAAATTGTCCTAAATAAAACACTAAAAATCAAATATGAACCTAAGAAAAAAAAAAAAAAAAACCCTAAAAATTGCAAAATGTCCTAAGAAAAATGTTTGGTTTATTTTCATGTCAAGTTCACCAAATATAAGAATAGAAAATAGGTAAATTTGAATAATTAAAGAAACCACAAACTTTCAAATAAATGTGACTCAATCTAATCTACCATTAAAGCCAATGAAATGAAGGTGCATAAATAAACATGAAAAACACATGAAAACATGCCCTTCATATGATGCTCCAATGTTATCCTTTCTTCTCCATAGATTTGATGTTGATGTAGCTCCAATTGAAAAGATGCACCTACAATTGAAAGCAAGATGATATCATAGAAAGAATTCTTGGATTATGGTTAGCCAAAACAAGTGCATAATGGCTCAATTTATAGGACTTTGAAGCCAAATGCAAGAAATGGAAAGAAAGAATGCAAAAGAGAAAGATGTCATAATCATGTGTGAATTTTGGGAATTTTCTATGACAAAGAGGTGAAATTGAAAAATTATTACACAATATGACAAAATACGACAATGTGTAAGAATTGTGCATATAAATGTGTAAGAAAATGCATAGAAAGATGTAAGATATGTATGCTTAAAATTAGGAATGTGTACGAGTGGGAAATTTTGAATTTCAAAAATTCATGATTCCCTCTAAATTAGAAATTAGAAATTATAGAATTAGGAAAATAGAAAATGGAAAATGAGAAATTAGAATTAGAATTTAAGAAATTAGGAATTCCCATAATTCATGAAAATGGAATCAATTAATTAATAAAGATTAATTAATTGATAAAGGTTAGTTAAGAGGAATAACTAATAAGAGGGGATGAATTTAAATGATTGAGACATAGGAATAGACTATGGGTTATCTAATCCTATAGGATAAATTAACAAATTGATTGGCCAAGATGATGAAATAAATGCAAGATAATCCTATTGAAGGATTGTGATGAAAATACAAATCAAATATGATGATATTGGATTGGACCAAAGAAATGATCAAATGAAATAAATGATGCTCGATGAATGACATGAAATGATGACTTGTCAAGGACACATGACAATAATTGATGACATATGGCATTTAATGAACATTGTAAATGCCACAAGATTGATTGAAATTGATTGATAGGGTTGATCACAATAACATCAATAGGTGTAGTCAATGCTATCAAATTGATTAAATAAAGAAATTATTAGGCATTGAAGGACTCAATAATGTCAAGGATTAAATTAATGAAAATGATGATATGCCAAGGACACATGACATGTATTAATGAATGTTGATAAGGCACTGAAGGACATAAAAAAATGGCTAAAGAATCGATGATGATAAGATGATATTGAAATGGTTTTGAATTTCTTCTGAGATGATCTACATTTTGATTGAATGATGATCAAGTTGGCCAAAAGATCAAAGTTAGTGAAATGATAAAATGAGACAAGTTAGGATGGAAAAGTGATGAAACAATAGGCAGAAATCATTTTTTAACATCTACAAGCATTTCTAACCCCTATTGTTGCCACTCCCTATTATTTTGTATGATGTGTTTAGGAGTGCTACAATAAGAATTTCTCCTTGCTCTCCTTTACTATGGGGCAAGTATCATTATTTCTTGGGATCTATTTTGATTATTTGATATCTAGATACCATTTCTTGCATGCATATTTGGTATTAGTATAATTTCTTGTGTTATCCCTTCCCCGTTTAGGTGTGTATTGTGTAACATGTTTACATTTATTAGTTGTACAACTTGATCTTTGTATTATGCATATTATAAGGATCTTACTTGAATGGATATTTTCATCTATTTTTCTTCATGTTATCTCTTATTATAGGTATACCATGGTTTTCCTCTATATTTTCACTCATTTCTCTATAGATCGTATTATTTTATGATACATTTTTAAACTTTGATTATGATAAGATTTTATTACATGTAGAATAGTGTGTCTTTTGCCTAAAAAATGTCTTTTATCATTTTATAATCATTTATAGTTTACATCATAAGTGATATATTCTCTTAGCATTTTATGATGTTTAGAGTAGACCATTCTATGATGTTTTCTTGTTCTAATTTTTTATGATATGATATTATTCTATAGTATTTCTTGTTGATATTAGATGATTTGTACATAACTATTGGTTTTTCTTACATCTTTTATATCTCATAGATATTGTGGCCTAATCTTATCATAGACTTTCTTTCTTGTCTCACACTTGGGGGAAAAGGCCTTTTGTATATTCTCTCTCTCTCTCTCTCTCTCTCTCTCTCTCTCTCTCTCTCTAAGGATCAACTTTCCTTTGTACAATGGCATTTTTTTATGATGTTGCATTCTTTTCTTATAAGGAATGGTCTCTTGATCTACAAGAGGTGCATTTCCTTGATCATCAGCTGTTCTTTATCTACAAAACTACGTTCATTATAAGAATTTACCCTTACTTGTTCCCTAAAGCTTGTCATCCTTCATCCAAGGATCTCTATTTCACCTATAGAGGGAGCTAAATAGGTGCATCCTTGTTCTTTTTCTAAGATATATATTTGTCCATGACACTTCTCTTGAAGGTAGATGTCTTATACATAAGATGTCTTCCTTTTAAGTGTATTTTCTCCTTTGTGACATGTCCTTTATAATTTATCTACTTCCTTAGCTTACAAGAGCTCATGCTCTTTGCAAATTTTATTGTATACATTGTTGATAAAGGATATCTCCTTCTTGATAAAAGTAGTTATCCTTAATTCTCTTCCTTGTGATTTTTATGGCTAGATAGTCATCCTAAGGAGGAGGGAATATATAAACCCTCTTTGTTCATAGTTTCCATGAAGCACAAACACATATTCTGAGTATGACTTGGAGTAATTCAGCCTTAACCACTTGGTATGATTTCTAAGTCATCTTCAAATCTATTTATTGTGGCTTCATGTCTATTTTTTCACACACAAGAACATATACCAAATCTTATACATATGGATACACATTTACATTTTCTAAATCCTCTATAGGTATAAGTGACATCTCTCTATCTTGAGGACATGCATCTTTTTGTTTTTCTTTTTTGCTAAATGCCTCCTAGGGTAATGCACACACATATTCACTCCATGGTGATACTAGGAAATTGATCTATGGGTGGAAACATACATACATACACATTGCATGCATAAGCTTTTAACGAGTGCACATGATTGACCATTGGACACAAAAGCCCACTAGACCATTTGATCTTGGTTTTTTTTTTCCCAAGATTTACTATGAGGTACACAAACCTTACTGGGAAAGATAATCACTCTCCCTCTTTATGCTTTCATGTTGGTGGGACAAAATAATGAGGGACGCAATCCTTTGTAATGTTCTTTCCTTTCCTATATGATCTCCTATATTTTCTAATAACCTTCCAAATGTGATATTATTGAGTGAGACATTCCCTTAGCTAAGGTCTTTATTAATAGTTAATTTGGGCTTTAGTGCTAGCTCATTTTGTGTCTTTTTGGCTTTATTTTCATTTTGTTTTCTTAAAATTAGTGATTCTCTACCTTGATGTGGCATTGTCCCTCTTTTCTTCCTTTCTTTATCAAGAGTATGACTTTCCTTATACTCTAGATAAATTGGGGACTAAATGTACTATATTGAAATGAACACACTTTATTTTAAGACCTTCTAGACCTCCTTAGTGTAGTTTTGGTCTCTTTTTCTTCTCTCCCTTCCATTTCACTCTTCTTATTTATCTCTTTCTTTCTGACATGGTCTTCTAGGTGTCATTTTGATACCCTTTTGACCATATCTCATGTTCCATTCACTATCTTCTAGTTTTACCTACACCACCTCCTAGAAATTTCTATGGACTTCTTGTCAAATCCTTTGGGACCATGTTGACCTAGGGAGAACTAGTTTTGAATAGTTTGACCTAGATCAACCTAGTACCCAAAAATTGTGGGGTTCAAGGCCCAAAAGTTCTCAAGTTTACCAATTACTTTAATTACCTCCCCAATCAACCTAAGTTGTTTTCTTGCCCAAAGAATAGTATAAATGATGCTTGGGGGATTCATTTTCATGTCTCATTCTCAATTTATCTCATCTCCACAAGAAATTAGTTAATGCATTCTTCAAGCAAGCATCTTCAAGCATACAAGTCCAAGCATATCCTTCTTGCATCAAGCTTCTTCCTATAAGGTAGTAGTGGAGTTTGTCTATAAGGAGAAGAATCATCATTCAAACCCATTTAAGTTCTTCCTTTATTCATTCATGACATGTCATATACATTTTCATACATAAGGCTTTCACTTCTTTTCTTTCCTTATGATTTCTTTGAGTCGGGGCTATTAGACTTATATATTTGATCACATATCAAAGGTGATTGCATCTTCAAAGGTAATTGTATCTTTTACTTGATATTATTTAGATATACCACATGAAATCATTTCCTTTATCATTTTATATTTTAATTTATAGTTAATTGCTTAACCTAGCACTTGACCAAGGAAAGCCTTCATCAAACCCCAACCTCAAAACCTTTATTTTTTGTGTTGATTTTTGGGATATCAACAAAAGGACTGCAAATCTAGAACCTAATTTTTGGGATTGTTTTGGAGGAATTGGTTTTAGGTTGTTGGACTACGTCAACCTAGTTATAGGACATCTTCCCAATTTGATCTAGTCCTTCGGTATCTATTTTTGGGAATATTTCTTGGTTTTGTTCCTTTTATCATTTTATTATGAGATCTATGGTTGAAAGTTCATATACCATTTAGATCTGTGAGTTTTGAAGATAAAATACATCTTCCTCTACACATTTCAAGGCGAGTCTTTCATATTTTATTTCCTCTCATATCTTTACCTTGGATTCATATTTTAATTGCGCTAATTGTGTTCACATGGCATCTAGATTTACATTATTTAAGTAATTAGTTCAATTCCACATTCATATTATCCTATCAAGAGCCAAAAAGTAAATTTCCTTGAATTGCATTCCATTTTATAATAAAAATTTAGTATTAGCATCCTTCTTCCTTGGGTTCTAGATAATCTAATTTGGATTATAAGTGGAGTCACATTTGGAAATTTCATTCTTTCCCTTGCACCTATTTGAAAGGCTTAGTGGCCTAGAATTGTAGAGACGTACAAGCTTATTAAAGTGTCTCCCTTTTCTCCCTAAACAAAAAGTATTTATTGGAAGTGCTTCATCTACTACAATAATTTCTAATTGGAATAGATCCTAGTCACTTCATAAATTTAGCCAATAAATTTGATTTAAATTTAGATATAACTATTAGGTCATCAATCTAGGGATACACATTTATCTTAAAGAATGCACATGAAAAGCCTTTAAAGAAATTTGGAACTCCTCCTAAATGCCCTACACTATATGAATCAATCTTCTTTGTCTTTGAGAAGAATAGAGTTTCAAGCTTATACATTTTGCAACTACATATCCCTCCAATTTTCCCAACACTATTTATAGCATGGTGAAGTTACTAAGATAAAAGGTAGCTTAAAATTTTGATAACCTTGTCTTAGTTTCAATGGATTGTCTTGTAAGCTTCCACTTTCCCTGTAAAACCCATTATTATTTTGGTTAAATAGTTATAGTCTACACTCCTCAATCATTAATTCTATACTTAAAATATTTTGTGTTTTTTGATGGAGATTCAGTAAAAAATAATGAACTCTTTAGAAAATGACAATAGTATAGAAATTTGTAACACTTTATTTTAATAAGCCTTTAATGTCATGTCTAGTTTCATTCCAATAATATTCTTTCTATTTGTTAATCTTTGTAAACTTATATTAATTATCTTTCATTGCCTTCCACATGAGTAAGAAAATGATATACTGTACAAACGTACCATAGTTAAATGTATCTTTGTAGATGGCATTTAATGTACTTTTGACACATAACATTTTCTTTATATTGAGTAGTGTAAACATATGTTGTAAGATGCTAGATTTTTAACTACAAAATTGAATGCATTTCTAATGGCTTGAGCATGGGTATCTAGATATGTACTATTATCTTCATAGATTTAAACTCTATTGTGGCAATATATTTTGTCTTATTTTTATTGAAGTATTATTTATCTTAATTTCTTTTATCAGCACCTGATTCATTTTCTTGTACTTGTAGCTTGACCTCAATACCACTTAACCCAAGTACAATTTTGGACCTATCTAGACAACAAAGTGAACTTGTATTTGAAGGTGAGGTATTGGTTATTATGGACCTAAAACAAAAAGTACCCCAACATGAAAAGTAAAATAAATATTATCCATCTAGATTCAATAAATAGATTACAATAAATATGAATATCAGTAATGCCTTGGTAAATAATTTATTTTCATGCATAATAATTTGTTTGAGCATACAAAAACATAGCATTCACTATACAAGAAAAATCATTGTATGAATGAGTTGATGTAGATTGTTGTATTTCTTTAACTACCAAAAGAATGATGGAGATTGTAAAACTTATTTGCAAGCTCTATAAGTTGACATCTAACATAAATGTTGATGCAAGGAGGGATGAAGATCTAGGGCCAAAGGTACACCTAACCATCCAACGTCTCTATTTGGTAAACACTAGGAAAGAAAACAACAAAGGGAACATCACCAAGGATAAAGAGAAAAAACAATACTTTATTGATTCCCCAAGTTAATATCATACATGCTCAGTTGTAAGGCCTTCTGGGTTATAGCCAGATACAAAGATACAACTTCAAAATCCATGACCCAATCTCCTATATTCGCTATTTCCACAATATATTATCTAAACTCTCTAAGTCCTCTTTAACCTAAACATAAAATCCCTGTTTATGATTTCCAAAATAACTTATATAAGATTCTAGATCATTACATAATATAAGGCCAACATTAAAATGGTTTGCACACATCCCAAGACAAGATCCATATAACAAATTCATGATCCAAATATAATACATAAGTCTTCTCTCATTAAGAACCATTTATAAACAAACTTGATCAAAGAAGGAACTGAGCACCAACAACCATCAAGTTCACTCAACACATGAAAGAACACTCAACCAACACTAGACAACTTGACACATACATAAATGCTCAACCAACACTAGATAATTCAAAACATATAGGAACTTGATAATGATTGTAACTTGATAACCACTGGAACTCAAAATTAACTTGTAGAATGAGAAAATTGAGAAGGATAGAAAGGCAACCCAAGATGCTCCTGCATCGAATGTTTCTCAACTAATGGACACCAACTATAGTTGTTCAATTGGATCCTTTGGAGAAATAGCCATAGGCTATCACATCAACAAAGGAAAAATGGAGGTGCATGTGAAAGATGAATATGTGTAGGAAGACATGGACATGATGTATTTCTAACCATGTACAAAACCTTTTTTTACTTCCTACACACTTAATAATCTACTAGTATGTACTGAGTGCTAGTTATCTTAGTTTATGAAGTTCTATCCACTAGTTTTGCAAGTGCTTGTGTCGGTTACATAGATGTGGGGGATTCTTTGTAACAATCATTGTAGACAATGGGCATGCCACTAATAGTATTAAAAAAAAATGTGTGAAGTGGTCCAAAAGGTGCAGGTCACATCTAACCATCATAATCCTCATTTGTACAATATCTAAAAGATGAATGTACAAAGGAACACATGCAAACATTGGATAGATGTAACATCTAGAAAAGCATGAAAAATATTCTCTCACTTTTTATTTCCACTTTAAATTGCACCCACCTGTTTGGGTCTTCTATAGGATGAATATTTGCATCATTTTTTTTCGAGTTCTTGGAACACTAAAAGTGAAAAAATTCCCATTGTCCACCTTATAGAATGTGTTGAAGTACATGTTGTTGCTCATTGATATTTGACTCTTCTACTAGTATGGACTCTATGAAGTACACCCATTGCAATAAATCCACCTTGCTTGGATGTCACCACAGTTTGATTTTTATCTTGCATAAGAAGGAAGGTAACATTGATCACATCTTACAAGGAGATCTCTTTAGGAAAAACTTTCCAAAAATTACAGCTATATCATATGAGCAGTACCAAAAACACATCTCACCAATGGTATATGCATCACATGAATTACAACTCTATGGTGCATTCTCATTGGCTATCAACAATACCATTTTAAGATTGTTAAGCAATAGGCCTTTGATAGCACATTCTTGAATTTTGTATCTTGTAACAAAATTCAGCCTAGACAACATTGACCCTTTAATTTTCTATAGCATTTGGCCCAAGCTCTACGACATTTTTTTCATAGTAGTCAAACATTTTAATCTTCATTTTATGTTACATACCCATGGTCTCAAATTGTCTATGGAAAGATATAGAGTCATAATCAATATCATACTTGGTCCATTTATATGGCTTTTATGTTACTCATGGGTCTCAATTTTGTTAGTTAGGACTCATAGTCATAATTAGTAGTATACTTGGTTTGTGTCTATGGTTTTTACGTTGTTTAATTCCTCACTAAGTCATTTGTGTTTCACTATATGTTCTTATACCAATCAATGGACTAAAATCTAGCATATTTTCCCTTGTTGATTTGCCATGCAAATACATTGAAAAAATATTTTTATATGCAAATATAGCTGATGATGATATAGTTTGTCACTAAATATTGAAATCATCATTTTCTCTTAATCATGTTGCAATATTATGAGATTCGATAAATGAATCTTATAAGTAGAATGGTTTAAACTTTGTGTAGCCTATTTCAGTAGATTTAGTTGTTCAAATCATCCAAATGTAGTAGATTTGTCTACTAAATCTTCTAAATGAAATTTAAAAGTAAAGAAGAATTGTTAGCTTGGTCTATTATAATAAGCTCACTTGAGAAATTGGTTTCCATTTGGATTTTTAGATATGAAGTTCCTTCTTATAATGTGATATAAGCTCTTTATCCTAGGCCATGTTAAGGTCAATGCACACATTTTCTTCTAATTTCTATTTAGTACTTCTCATCTAGTAATCTTAGTATGTATTTTTAATAATCTAGTCAAGTTCTTAAGAAAATTAATTGTTACCCTTGGAATATTTTGTGTTTCTAATATGTGCTATGACTCAAAATAAAATGAGTTATATTATTTTTTGTGCATTTGGTAGGCACATTACTTCACTCTTCTCTAAACTTTTCATTAGTCAATATTGGCACTGACTAATTTGGCCACTATGGAAAAAGAGCATACTCATTCTATATCCTAGAAACACTCTATAGTTCTTTACTTCATCTCAAAATTTCCTTGCTTGCACTTGATAGGAACTATGCTTCCCTCTAGCCCTTGTTCCTATGGGGTTGGTGTCTCATAAACCAAATACATGCCACTTAAAAGCATGACTATAGATTGTGATGGGGACATAACCCAACAACAGAATGGACACAACAGAAAAAGGGAAATTTTATTAATTGAAAAATAAGCTAGTACATTCAGTACAGAGAAAATAAACTTCAAAACATGCCCTAAGGGCTTACAATAGCATAAATGTGGAGATAATTTCTCCTTTCAGTACCTCCTCTCAAACTCCACTCCGAACTGCCTTTTACAATGCCAGAAATCTCCTTAAATAGACCCCGAAGGGTTAAGGACTAGGAGTACATTCTAGAAAGTGCTAGTAGGCATCCACCGACCAAATAGAAGGTTCCAGAAGCTACTTTAGAATTTGGTGCAAATCTAGAAGAATCCAGAAATGGTAACCGAACTTTCGGGAGGCATAACTTTTGACCCATAGCTCCGATTGACGAACCGTTTACATTTTCGAAAAGCTCTCGAAGCGCTCTATAGCCCTATGGGAAAGTTGCACTCGTCCCCCATTTTTTGGCCCTTTTTGAAGTAATTTAATGCCCCTAACCTGACTTTGAAGCATTCTTAGGAGGTCTCCAAAACCCAAAAAATTGCAATAACTTTCAAACCGTGGGGCCTTTTGACCTGATTCATTTTCTAGAATGCTCTAAATTACAATTACATTCTTCTAGCCAATTCACACCTTCTAGTTCACCAAAATGACGGCCCAATTACATGCTCCTATTTTTTTGAGATTTTCTAGCACACTGATAGTGGAACTGTGAGAGTTGGAACCTTTATTTGGCCCAAATGGGTATCCAAAAATGAAAACACATGAAACAAAAACTTTTAAGTACATTTTTTGGGTGACACAGGGTTGCCCTTATACCTCTAGATGCTCCTGCATCAGACACCCAGGGTAGATTGAAAAGTGACCCTGTCACTTTATGAATGGTAGAGGAAATCTCAAATGGGAAACCTCAACTGTTGAAATCCAAGTTGAGTCCCTGATCGATCGTCCTTTCCATTTGACCAAATACTCTTCATACTACCTATTTCTGGTACTCCTACCCACACAATGATCGAGAATGTCTTCTATCTCCTCCTTCTTAGAAGTAGGAATTGGACATGGCTCTAACACTAGCTCATCATCTACACCATCATCATGATACTCTATTAAATCTGAAATGTTGAAAATAGGAGAAATGTGAATACGATCTGGAAGCTCCACCTCATATGCATTTCTTGAGTCATGTTTCTTCAAAATTTTGCAGGGGCCAAATTTCTTTATTTTCAGCTTGTTGTAAGTACCGGCTAGAAATATTTCTTTTCGTAAGTGCACCATGACTAGATCCCCTACTTGGAATTCCTTATGTCTTCTCCTTTGATCAGCCCTAGCTTTATACTCTTGATTCATCTTGGTAATGTGTGCCTAAACCTCCTCATGTAGACGCTTGATATGTTCAGCAAATTCTTCCACTTCAGCACTTGTCCTCTCCCCTTGCTCTATCTTCCTCAATTCTGGTGTAGTCCTTGGGCTATTCCCATATACAATTTGGAATGGTGATTTTCCAATACTCCTATTTATAGAGTTATTGTAAGAAAACTCTGCTTGTGGTAGAATCAAATCCCATCCCTTGGGCTTATCCCTAACTAAACATCTCAGCAAATTGCTCAGACTTCTGTTTACCACTTCTGTTTGGTCATCAGTCTGCGATTGATGCGTGGAACTAAATTTCAAGTCCATTCTTAAATTTTTCCATAATGTCCTCCAAAAATACCCCACAAATTTAGTATCTCTGTAAGAAACTATACTCTTTGGAAGACCATGTAGTCTTACCACCTCTTTGAAAAACAAGTCTACAATATGGACAGCATCATGAGTTTTGTGGCATGGAATGAAATGTGCCATTTTGGAGAACCTATCAACCACCAAAAATACTGAGTCATTACCCCTTTGTGTCCTTGGCAATCCAAGAACAAAATCCATACTTATGTCCTCCCATGGCCTTGATGGAACAGGAAATGGCTGATATAGGCCAGTATTGTGACTAAACCCCTTGGCAACTTGACAAACCTGACAACTTTGTACAAACTTCTTCACATCCTATGAAATTTGAGGCAAAAAATAATGTTCTTTAAGAATGGCAATGGTCTTATCTCGACCAAAATGTCCTTCCATCCCTCCACTATGTTTCTCCTTAATCAGATTTTCCCTCATGGAACTCCTTGGAATGCACAATTGACTACCCTTGAACAACATGCCATCCTGAATCAAATAGTCTAACCACTTGGTTCTATCTACAACAACGGGCTCTTTACAAGATTTCCATTCTTTAGCAAAATCAGGATCCTAGGGGTAAAAATTCTTGAGTTCATCAAACCCAACTACTTCAACCTACATTATTGTAAGTAACAACTGTCTCCTAATTAGTGCATCTACAACCCTGTTAGATTTTCCACTTCTATGCTTCAACACAAATGTATAACTTTGCAAGAACTCTACCCACTTCATATGCCTTTGATTCAATTTACCTTGGCTATTTAGGTACTGTAATGCCCGATGATCAGTATACAAAACAAATTCCTTTGGCAATAAATAATGCCTCCATTTCTTTAAGGCTCGAACTATTGCATAGAACTCTTGATCATAAACAGAATACTTCTTCTTTGCATCATTCAATTTTTTACTAAAATATGCAATAGGCTTACCTTCTTGGCTTAATAAAACCCCAATAGCGCTGCCACTAGCATCACAATCCACTTGGAACACTTTTCTAAAATCTAGAAGTGCTAACACAGGCTGTTCTGTCACCTTCTTCTTCAACGATTCAAAACTTCTCGCAGCTGCTACAGTCCATTTGAACTCTTTTCTATCCCCTCTTATTGTATCAGTTAGGGTTGCACATATGCCACTGAAATTCTTAATAAACTTCCAGTAAAAACTAACCAGACCATGAAATGATCTTACCTCAGTAGCAGACCTTGTGATCTTCTCCTTTCCTCTTCTGTTTCTTTCCAATTAGACCTCTTGCCACCAGATTTTGGCATGGCCTTTCAGTTTGGCCTTTGCAAACTTAACCCTATCTGGGTCCCTGATATCCTCATACTCAAAGTATTCTTCTAGTTCATTGATCCAATCGATCAACTCATTTGGTTTCAGATTTCCTGAAAATACACCCACTTCAATTGTAGGTCTTTTCTCAAACTTAGTAATGGCCCTAAAAATCCTTTCCTCTGCATGATTCAGAACTTCGTCGTCAAATTCCCCTTCTGGTCCAATTTCATCTTCTTCATTGTCATCTTCACTGTCACTTGCGGCCATAGTTGCTCCCCTACAGAGCTCCTCCTGCAATGCTTGTACCTACCTTTGGAGGGCTCTAACCTCCTTAGGATCAATAGCTCTAGCCCTTCTACCACGCTCTCTTCATGGAGGCATCTTCTTAACTCAAACCCACAACCACACAGTCCTCGTGCAAACTGCCTCACAGTCAGCGCTCTGTCTACACACTCAGGAAAACCCGCTCTAATACCACTTGATGGGGACACAACCCAACAACAGAATGGACACAACAAAAAAAGGGAAAGTGTATTAACTAAAAAATAAGCTAGTACATTCAGTACAGAGAAAATAAACGTCAAAACATCCCCTAAGGGCTTACAATAGCATAAATGTGGAGATAATTTCTCCTTTCAGTACCTCCTCTCAAACTCCACTCCGAACTGCCTTTTACAATGCCAAAAATCTCTTTAAATAGACCCCAGAGGGTTAAGGACTAGGAGTACATTCTAGAAAGTGCTAGTAGGCATCCACCGACCAAATAGAAGGTTCCAGAAGCTGCATTAGAAGTCGGTGCAAATCTAGAAGAATCCAGAAACGGTAACCTAACTTCTGGGAGGCATAACTTTTGACCCATAGCTCCAATTGACGAACTGTTTACATTTTTGGAAAGCTCTCGAAGCACTCTATAGCCCTATGGATGAGCAATGCTTGTCCCCCATTTTTTGGCCCTTTTTGAGGTCATTTAATACCCCTAACCTGACTTTGAAGCATTCTTAGGAGGTCTCGAAAACTCAAAAAAATGCAATAACTTTGAAACCGTGGGGCCTTTTGACCTGATTCTTTTTTTGGAATGCTCTAAATTACAATTACATTCATCTGGCCAATTCACACCTTCTAGTCCACCAAAATCATAGCCCAATTACATGCTCCTATTTTTTTGAGATTTTCTAACACACTAATAGTGGAACTGTGAGAGTTGGAACCTTTATTTGGCCCAAATGGGTATCCAAAAATGAAAACACATCAAACAGAAACTAAGTCAAAGTACATTTTTTTGGGTGACATAGGATTTCCCTTATACCTCTAGATGCTCCTACATCAGACACCCAGGGTAGATTGAAAAGTGACCCTATCACTTTATGAATGGTAGAGGAAATCCCAAATGGGAAACCTCAGCTGCTGAAATCCAAGTTGAGTCCTCAATTAGTCATCCTTTCCGTTTGACCAAATACTCTTCATACTGCCTATTTCTGGTACTCCTACCCACACGATGATCTAGAATGTCTTCTATCTCCTCCTTCTTAGAAGCAGGAATTGGGCATGGCTCTAACATTGGCTCATCATCTGCACCATCATCATGATACTCTGTTAAATCTGCAATGTTGAAAATAGGAGAAATGTGAATACCATCTGGCAGCTCCACCTCATATGCATTTCCTGAGTAATGTTTCTTCAAAATTTTATAGGAGCCAAATTTTTTCATTTTTAGCTTGTTGTAAGTACCGGCTAAAAATCTTTCTTTTCGTAAGTGCACCATGACTAGATCCCCTACTTGAAATTCCTTATGTCTTCTCCTTTGATCAGCCCTAGTTTTATACTCTTGATTCATCTTGGTAATGTGTGCCTGAACCTCCTCATGTAGATGCTTGATATGTTTAGCAAATTCTTTCGCTTCAGCACTTGTCCTCTCCCCTTGCTCTATCTTCCTCAATTCTGGTGCAGTCCTTGGGCTATTCCCATATACAATTTGGAATGGTGATTTTCTAGTACTCCTATTTATAGAGTTATTTTAAGAAAACTCTGCTTGTGGTAGAATCAAATCCCATCCCTTGGGCTTATCCCTGACTGAACATCTCAGCAAATTGCCCAGACTTCTGTTTACAACTTCTATTTGGTCATCAGTCTACGGGTGATGCATGAAACTAAATTTCAAGTCCGTTCTTAACTTTTTCCATAATGTCCTCTAGAAATACCCCACAAATTTAGTATCTTTGTCAAAAACTATACTCCTTGGAAGACCATGTAGTCTTACCACCTCTTTTAAAACAAGTCTGCAATATGGACAACATCATGAGTTTTGTGGCATCGAATGAAATGTGCCATTTTGGAGAATCTATCAACCACCACAAATACTGAGTCATTACCCCTTTGTGTCCTTGGCAATCCAAGAACAAAATCCATACTTATGTCCTCGCATGGCCTTGATGGAACAGGCAATGGCTGATATAGGCCAGTATTGTGACTAAACTCCTTGGAAACTTGACAAACATGGAAACTCTGTACAAATTTCTTCACATCCTGTGAAATTTGAGGCCAAAAATAATGTTCTTTAAGAATGGAAATGGTCTTATCTCGACCAAAATGTCCTGCCATCCCTCCTATGTGTTTCTCCTTAATCAGATTTTCCCTCATGGAACTCCTTGGAATGCACAATTGACTACCCTTGAACAACATGCCATCCTGAATCAAATAGTCTAACAACTTGGTTCTATCTACAGCAATGGGCTCTTTACAAGTTTTCCATGCTTCAGCAAAATCAGGATCCTCAGGGTACAAATTCTTGAGTTCATCAAACCCAACTACTTCAACCTACATTATTGTAAGCAACAACTATCTCCTACTTAGTGCATCTGCAACCCTATTAGATTTTCCACTTCTATGCTTCAATACAAATGTATAACTCTGCAAGAACTCTACCCACTTCATCTGCCTCTAATTCAATTTACGTTGGCTATTTAGGTACTGTAATGCCTGATGATCAGTATACAAAACAAATTCCTTTGGCAATAAATAATGCCTCCATTTCTTTAAGGCCTGAACTATTGCATAGAACTCTTGATCATAAACAGAATACTTCTTCTTTGCATCATTCAATTTTTCACTAAAATATGCAAGAGGCTTACCTTCTTGGCTTAATACAACCCCAATAGCGCTGCCACTAGCATCACAATCCACCTGAAACACTTTTCTAAAATTTGGAAGTGCAAACACAGGCTTTTCTGTCACCTTCTTCTTTAGCAATTCAAAACTTCTTGCAGCTGCTACAGTCCATTTGAACTCTTTTCTATCCCCTCTTATTGTATCAGTTAGGGGTGCACATATGCCATTGAAATTCTTAATAAACTTCCTGTAAAAACTAACCAGACTATGAAATGATCTTACCTCAGTAGAAGACCTTAGAATAGGCCATTCCAAGATGGCTTTTACCTTCTCTAGATCCATTTTGAGTCCTTTAGGTGATATAACAAACCCCAAATAGACTAACTCCTTTTTTTGCAAAGATACACTTCTTCAAATTAATTAACAGTTTCTCTTCCCTTAGCCTTTCAAGGACACTATGAATATGCAATAAATGTTCTTCCAAAGTCTTGTTGAAAATTAAAATATCATCCAAATAAACAATAACAAATCTTTCCAAGAACTTCTTAAGTACCTCATTCATTAGCCGCATGAAGGTGCTTGGGGCGTTCGTCAATCCAAAGGGCATGACTAACCACTCATAAAGACCCTCCTTGGTCTTGAAGGCTGTTTTCCACTCATCTCCTTCTCGAATCTATATTTGGTGATAACCACTCTTCAAATCTATCTTTGTGAAGTACTGAGCTCCACTCAAGCAATCCATAAGATCATCCATCCTTGGCAAAGGAAACCAGTACTTTATGGTTATCCTATTTATAGCTCGAGAATCTATACACATCCTCCACTCTCCATCCTTCTTTGGTGCGAGTACTACAGGTACTGCACATGGACTCAGGCTCTCTCGAATCAAGGCCTTCCTCAACAACTCCTGAACCTGTCTATTCAGCTCCTCTGTTTTAGTAGGAGTCATCTTGTGAGCAGCCTTGTTAGGCAAACTAGCTCCTGGAATTAGATCTATCTGATGACTGATTTGCCTTACTGGTGGCAATCCATCTGGAACATTATTAGAGATAATATCTCCAAATTCCCCTAGTAAATCTGAAACTTCAAGTGGTATTTTACTACTACCTTCTTTATCTTTCCTAGGAATCAAAGCATAGCACATATGCTGATGTTTCATGCCATCTAAAACTTCCTTCCATCAACAAGACAAATCCTAGCACTGCTACATACCTTTTCACCTTCCTTTTTCATGGGCTTCAATTTGTGGCGAACTCCATCCTTTGTTAGAGAGTATGTGTTTGCATGACCATCATGTATTGCATGCCTATCAAATTGCCATGTTCTACCCATCAATAGATGGCAAACATCCATCGGAATAACATCACAGAGAATTTCATCATGGTAACTCCCAATTTTGAATTTCACTAAACATTGTTCACTTACCAGGACCTTATGATCATCTTTTACCCAAACAATCCAATAGGGCTGGGGATGTTTCTCCCTCTTGAGCTTCAGCTTAGAGACCATCTCTTCTGATACCAAGTTATCAGTGCTACCATCATCAATGATCATGTCACAACATTTATCCTCACACTTGCATCGAGTACGAAACAAACTCCTCCATTGTCCTTGTTCAATCTCACCACTTAGTAGGACTCTTTCATTTACCAAGGTCTCTCCTCTTTCTGCATCCTCTCAATGTGATGATTGTGCATCTTCATCCACATGAGCAACCCTAGCTTGGCCCTCAGCTCTCCTATCTATCCTTCTTTTTCGTTGAGGGCATTCAAAGGCAAGATGACCTTTTTCATTGCAATGGAAATAGGTACCACAGAAGCCTCCTCTTCCTGGTCCATGTCCTCTACCTCTTCCTCTTTGATTTCCAAATTCTTGGTCATGGGAGTAGTTGAAACCCATATTCCTCTGGTTCCTGCTAGTACCCTCATCTTCATTTTTCTTTTGGGTTTCATTGCGGCCTCCAGATGACCTACCGCTTCCCCTTCCTCCTTGACCACGCCCTCTTTGTCTTCCTTCAAACTTTTTATTCAACTTCTCTTCAACTCGTAGGGAAAACTGGTATGCCTCTTCAACATTGGTCTTTCTTGCCAGACTTAATTCCTCTTGGATGCTAGGTCGCAAGCCACTGATATAATGAGCAACCTTCTCCTTATTTGGTTCTGCATGCCCCGCTCTAATCAAGAGTCGGTAAAATTCCTCTGTATATTCTTGGATTGATCTTCCTGCTTGCTTTAACCCATGCATCTTCTTAAACAAATCAAGCTCGTAGTCCAGAGGAATGAACTACTTCTTCAATTTGTCCACCATGCGATCCCACCTTGTGATCTTCTCCTTTCCTCTTCTGTTTCTTTCCAATTGGACTTCTTGCCACCAGATTTTGGCATGCCCTTTCAGTTTGGCCTTTGCAAACTTAACCCTATCTGGGTCCCTGATATCCTCATACTCAAAGTATTCTTCCAGTTCATTGATCCAATCGATCAACTCATCTGGTTTCAGATTTCCTGAAAATGCACCCACTTTAATTGTAGGTCTTTTCCCAAACTTAGTAATGGCCCTAAAAAGCCTTTCCTCTGCATGATTCAGAACTTTGCCATCAAATTCCCCTTCTGGTCCAATTTTATCTTCTTCGTTGTCATCTTCACTGTCGTCACCTGCGGCCACAGTTGCTCCTCTACAGAGCTCCTCCTACAATGCTTGTACCTACCTTTGGAGGGCTCTAACCTCCTCAGGATTAATAGCTCTAGCCCTTCCACCACACTCTCTTCATGGAGGCATCCTTTTAACTCAAACCCACAACTAGATAGTCCTGGTGCAAACTGCCTCACAGTCAGCGCTCTGTCTACAACTCAAGAAAACCCGCTCTGGTACCACTTGATGGGGACACAACCCAACAACAGAATGGACACAACAGAAAAAAGGAAATTGTATTAACTAAAAAATAAGCTAGTACATTTAGTACAGAGAAAATAAAATTCAAAACATGCCCTAAGGGCTTACAATAGCATAAATGTGGAGATAATTTCTCCTTTCAGTACCTCCTCTCAAACTCCACTCTAAACTGCCTTTTACAATGCCAAAAATCTCCTTAAATAGACCTCGGAGGGTTAAGGACTAGGAGTACATTTTAGAAAGTGCTAGTAGGCATCTACCAACCAAATAGAAGGTTCCAGAAGCTGCATTAGAAGTCGGTGCAAATCTAGAAGAATCTAGAAACGGTAACCTAACTTCCGGGAGGCATAACTTTTGACTCGTAGCTCCAATTGACGAACTGTTTACATTTTCAAAAAGCTCTTGAAGCGCTCTATAGCCCTATGAAGGATCTATTCTCATCCCTCATTTTTTGGCCCTTTTCAAGGTCATTTAATGCCCCTAACCTAACTTTGAAGCATTCTTAGGAGGTCTCGAAAACCTGAAAAAACTGCAATAACTTTCAAACCGTGGGGCCTTTTGACCTGATTCTTTTTTTGAAATGCTCTAAATTACAATTACATTCATCTGGCCAATTCACACCTTCTAGTTCACCAAAATTATGGCCCAATTACATGTTCCTATTTTTTCAGGATTTTCTAGCACACTGATAGTGGAACTATGAGAGTTGGAACCTTTATTTGGCCCAAATGGGTATCCAAAAATGAAAACACATGAAATAGAAACTAAGTCTAAGTACATTTTTTTGGGCAACACAGGATTGCCCTTATACCTCTAGATGCTCTTGCATCAGGTTAGATTGTTCAGTGCTATCGAATGGACTAATAATAGAATATAGAAATACTTCATTTAAATTTTAAAATTATTTATAATACATTAATAAAACATCTATTTAATAAAATAGAAGCTCTAAAACTTCTCTACTACTTCCTCCTCATTTTTTTTAATTTTATTTTTTGTAGTGTCCCCATTATTAAGGTTAGCTTGTGAAAAGTAACACTTGCAAAATAAATTGCTGAATTGAAATGGTAACAAATCTAACTATACTTTTCAACCATTTATCCTAACCCCAACCTTAAAGATGTCTCCACATTGAGATCAATAACCCTCTTGAGGAGCTCACAATTCTAAATAATATCATCAGTTCTAGTACCATCCTCGATTACTTATCTTTCTTCTATGCAATTCTCCCTCTGAGGCTAAGGCTCTTCTTGGAAGAGATGCCCTCTATCCAAGGCAATTAGCACATACGCATATGTTACCTTCAAAAAAATATTCCATCCTTATAACCATCACTCTCTTCCCTAATAGGGGCTCTCGTGATCTTAGGTCATTAACCATATTAAGATCACTTTCTTCCCTAAAGGGATTCTCTTGATCTTCAGTATTAATCATATTAAATCATATGTATCAAGCTCTTAGAAATTCATAACTACATATACATATATAATTTCATGTATATGTATAAGTATAAAGTATCTATGAAAATATATTTATAATTATAATAGAAATATATTCATAATTACAATTAAACCATTAGAATCATACCTTCCTTACTTTACTTGATGATGTAGTACAAGGAAGGAGAATCCCCAAAGGGGATGTCCTAGCCCCTAGAAAATAACCACACAATGGAAACACAATACAAGATACAAGATCTAATACCAAACATAGCTCTTTATTCATAAAATAACTAATTGCATGCAATGTGCTAGGTTGTACGACCTTCCTGGTTATGGCCAAATACAATAGCAAGTAGAACTTCAACAAGATCCCTCAAGATCCAATCCCAACACTAGCTAGCCTAGATCCACACTCTAGTAGAAACCTCCAAGGAAGATCTATACTTGTGCTTGGAAGCCCACCAAGAAATCTCCTTTTTTCCCAAGCCTCAACTACTAGCCCTTCTCAACCTTTACCAAAGATTTAGGTGTAAACTACCTCACATTCAGTGCTCTATCCACACACTTAGGAAAAATTTTCTCACACAGCTACTCCATCTTCCATGCTGGATGCCATTCTCCATCATGACTCACTCCACCGAATGAGTTCCTAAGACTCCAAAAGACCCCCTTACTTATACCCAACTAAGCCATAGGATGGCCTAGCAATTACAAATTTAAATAAATCCTTACATTAAATTCCCATGCAATCCACAAATTAGTTGCAACACATATTAAATATCTACAACCCAAATTAAATGCCAAACGATTGGCTCATAGACAACTCAGGCAAAAAAGAAATCCAAGACATGATTGAGTGTCAAAAGTCACCATCGAGCATCAAAAAATCCACCAAGCATAACTAAGCCCCTTCATTGACTATGACACTCATTCTACACAAAAATCAAACTAGCCAAGCTCCCTAGTATATGTCAAGTAACACCTTCATTGACCAAGTTCCTCCAGCAACTAGACTCCTTCAAACACCAAGCAATTCGGGCAACATTGTAACCAAGCTTTGCTAAGCTCCCACTGTGTGCCAAGTTCTCATAAGCATCATCAAGTGCCTTCGATGATTGAGTGCCCCAACCTATGTTGAGATCCTTTGATAAATCAGCACCTCTAGGATTGTTGATTTCATTCATCCACCAAGTTCGCAACTAGGAATTGCCAAGAGATGATTGGATAACCTCTACCAAGAACCTCTTCTTGAATCAAGTACTAGTCCAAGAACCCTTCAAAGAAATTATCAAGCCTCCTCCCATGAACTCCAAAGTAGCTACCAAGAAAACCCAAGATGTTCCTACATCAAACTCCCTAAGTAAATACAAAAGTGTGTCCCACACTTCGATGTCAAAAGAAAGATCCACAATCATCTTAATTTTCACCAAAAGCTTCTACTCCACTAAGAACAAGAAAATCAACATGCAAATCATCCAAATCTACATCCATCTATCAAACACTAGAATCTCAACCAACTAATGAAGCATGCTCACTCCCAAGAACAAATTCAACATAATACTTCATCATCAAATCCTCACCTATATCAGCAACTAGTGAATCCATACTAACAATAACAAACTACACATTAGAAACAATTTATAGATCTCCATCAACACATGCCAAACTCACAACACCAGTGGTCTCATTTCTCATAATAAGATGCTCTACAATTTCCATGTTAGACACACATGATTGATCATGAATACCAATCTCAACATCAACAAGATTAGGAATCTCCTTAATAAGCTCATGTATTTCAGCAACAACCACCAATTTCTCTACACATTTCACATCAAACTCCACAAACTGATCAAAACCAACCTCACATACCTTTGTTTACCTCATCCACAACCTTGTTATGCCATCTTTGGTTGTGGACAAGTCTTTTAACCAACCAGACAACTCTCTTCTTGATCGATAGACTCCAACTCCACAAAAATCTACAAAATTCAACCATCCCTTCCTTAACTAACCAAGAAGACATCTCAGAAAGCCTCTTCTCAACTACGTCATGGAGATTTGAAATCATCCTAGGATCCAATCCTCTTGGAGCCATCTTCCAAGATATTTGTAAACCCTCTACAACAAATTCAGCACCAAATCAAGATCTTCTTAGATCAACTTCTCCAACCCAAGGTCCTAGTGCAAACTTCCTCAACTTTGGTGATCTATCTACATGCTTAGGAACAATTGTTCTTTAATACCATCTAATGCAATGAGAGGTAGTATAATTCCAAAAGGAGATGTCCTAGCCCCCAAGAAATAACCACATAGTGGAAACACAATACAAGATAAAAGATCTAATACCAAACGCTACTTTTTATTCATAACATAACTAATTACATGCAATGTGTCGAGTTGTAAGGTCTTCCTAGTTATGGTCAAATATAATTTAAATTAATTGTTGGAAATGGAAAGAAGTAACTAAGAGGGGAGGGGTGAATTAGTTTCTAAAAAAATAAATCCAAAAGTCCCTTTAAGATGTCAACACTAAATAAAACCAATAACTTGTTGTAAATTAGTTAACATTGAATATTCTATTGTAACTCGGTTAGCACTAAATATATATTATTGTTACTCGATTAGAACTAAACATGCATATCTTAGGATATTTAAATGTGATTAACCTTAGTTAACTTAGTTGCAGAAACATAAAGCAAATAACATGAACACTCAAGACACCAACATTTATCGTGGAAACCTAATTTTGAAAAATCACCAATTGCAACTAGTTACTATTTTTCACTCTTCTGAAGTGACCCTTATTAGGAGCCAACCTAGTTAAAGGTTACAAAAAACACTGTTAGGTGTGACCCTATTAAAGGATTTAATTCATCCTACTATGAGCAATCTTATTAAAGGTCTTTAGAAACTTCAATCTAGAAATGCCACCTTGTTAGAGGATTTACAAAATAGTTGTTAGGCTAACTTTGTTAAAAGATTTGATTTACTGCTACAATTATTAGAGAGTAACAATGACTTGAGTTGATTGTTGATGCAACTATCCTTACTAATTTTATATTTTTATTCTAACTTGAATACTTGATCCTCCTTGATTAGAATGTTCTTTGTAGCTTGGTCAACTTAGATACTCTGATATCCTTCCAATTTGCTTCCTTAATTTATCTTCTTTAATCCCATGCCTCCTTTATTTATCCTCAACTTGACCTTATACTTATATGAATAAACTTGTCAAGTTAGCTTGAATATATGTTTGATGAAACAATTTTCATCCCTTAAGTTGGCTAGCATTAACCAATAAATCTATCAAATTCAATATGTTGTTTATCAACTAATATAGAATTGAGTACTCGGTTAACTTAGGGAAACTCTTCATTTATTGACCCAACTCAATCAATATTGATCCTAAACTAACTTTCCTTTGGTAACTGAGTGAACTCAATTAACATGGGATCCATACCAACTTTCCTTTAGTAATTGAGTGAACTTGATTAACACGGGATCTTCCTTCAATGTCCAAGTAAGTTTGGTAAGAACTAACTCTAAACTTGATTATAACTAGAATGCTCGACCCTCACAATAAGCTTTCTTCAATGCTTGAGTGAGCTCAACAATCACTGACTTAACTGGTAAGGCTTGGCATTTTGTGTAACATAAAAAAAAATTCACAATTGCATAATTATTTTAAACAATCTCTCTCTCTTTGGCATTAACAGAAACACAACATCATATAGTACAATGAAATTTTAGAGAAAAATAGAAGTAAGGATAATATCCTAAGTTTCATTCTAATTCTCATCCATGAGAACTCCTTTTATCAGTGAGATCTCCCTCTAACATCAATCTCTTCCTTTGACTACAATTTCCCCCTCTGACAAAAAACTCTCCTTTACAAAATTTCTTTGATATGATAGAAAACTCTCCCTCTTTGACATCTCATGCCAAAGGATATAATCAATGTATTTTTTATTTACCTAATGTATTGATTCATATGCAATCTACTCTAACAATACTGTATCAACTTATCTGATCTTCAAAGTGCTCAGTTGACGCATCACTAAAATTTGACTAGTGAGCTTCAGATAGGGGAATGACCCCTGGCTTACCTCTTAGATACAAAAATGCATCCTTAGGAAATGACTTGGTGAAGATATCTACAATTTGTTCCTTTTTATTCACATATTCCAATCTTGCCTCCTTTTCTTACACTAATTCTCTCAAAAAATGGTATTTTATTGCAATATGCTTAGTCTTGGTAGGCATCATAGGATTCTTAGATATGTTAATTGCATTGGTGTTATCATAGAAGATAACTATTGGATCCTTGATTTCTTCCTTCATACTTGCCATTAGTTGCTTGAACTAAATTATCGTGGAACAATTAATTGCTACTGCAACATATTCTACTTTTGTTGTAGACTAAGAGATACAATTTTGTTTCATGCTTATCCAAGAAACTAGCCTCTTTCCAAGAAAGAATGCTCCACCACTAGTTCTTTTCCTATCATCAATACTTCTAGCCCAATCAATATCAGTAAAGGCTTTCAATTCAAAGTTGCCTCCTTTCTTATACCACAAACCATAATATTCAATACCTTTTATATAGCTCATAATTATTTTATTTCCATCATATGATTTTCCTTTGAATTAGCAAAAAATATTGCCACCATACCAACTGCTAATGCAATATCAAGTCTTGTATGTATCATATACTAAAGTTTTCAAAACATTGATGTGTATGTAGTCTAATTTACCTCTTTGGAATCATCATTTTTTGAAATCCTATGTCTAGATGACATAGGTGTTCCAACTAGTTTAGAATCTTCCATTCTAAATTTCCTCAATATCTCCTTGATGTACTTTGGTTGAGGAATATAGATACCATCTTTCTTCTATTGAATTTACAAGCCAACAAAGAAATTAATCTCTCCAAACATTAACATTTCAAATTCTTTACTCATTTCCTTAGAAAAATATTTGCATAAATTATCATGTCTAGTGAATAATTTATAGATTGGTGTTGTCATTTTTTCTTTGAAAGCCAATCTTTTCTAGATGATTGTGCACTCTTTCATACTAGGCTCTAGGGGCTTATTTGAGACCATATAAATCTATGTAGTCTGCAAAACATATCCCTTTTGTTAGGATCTATGAAACCTTCAAGTTGCTCAATGTAGACTTCTTCTAAGATTCCATTTTAAAAAGATGAATTTACATCCATCTAATATAATTTGAATCCTTTATGTGTAGCATAAGCAATTAGTGTTATAACACGTTCTAGTCTTGCAATGGGATCAAAAGTCTTGTTAGAAATAGGAATTACTGAGAGGAGGGGTGAATAAATAATTTACAAACTTTAGTCACCAACTGAATATTATCTATTAATTTGAACCATATATAAGAAATTAAATAATTAATGTTGAATAGTAATAGTAACCATGCACAATGATAACTCATAACACTATATTTTGTTAACTACGTAAACCCTAACCAAGGGAAAACCCTGGTGGCGATTATACACACTAGATAATATACTAATATATATGCTACTATATGGATGGACCCTATTAGGAGTCAATGAGAAAATTAAATATAGAGAGCCTCTATTAGGAGACTTTGAATCCTTGTTAGGAGATTCCAATCCTATTAGGAGTTGTAGTACAGTAGATGCAAGAAGAGCTCACTGCCAAACATGCACTTCCAATTACAAGAAGAGCTCACTACTTGAATAAGTAATTATTCTCCTAGTATATGGGTGTTGTAACTTCTTTCTTGACTAATCTTGAACCTTAGTTCATCTCAAATCACAAATTCAAGTTCTCAAAACTTTGCATATATTGCTTCACACAAAGTTCACATATTACTTGTCATAGTACAAAATGCACACTTCTTATCACAAAATATCCTTTGCATAAATATCATGCCTTAACACAGGTTACTACTAGGTTAGCTAAGACCACAATATACTTTTCCAACTTATATTAAACATCTAGGATGTCAGCCCTAATTGGTCAAGTAACTATTTTGTAAGCAAAATAACTCCTTTACCTTAAATTTTTTTGTCCTATTTCACTAATAGAACATGAATATCTCTTTTCTATATAGTTTTTATTGATACTTGAGGTTATACATGTCATCATAAACATGTATACTATCTCTATCTAAATTTTATAGTCATAATATGATGTCAGTAACAAGTTACATACAAAACAATACACTGTTGTAAACCAATTTCATACTTAAACAATTTTCTGGGTACCAAAAGCTAAGTATCTATATTTCTAAGGTTTTCTACAAGCATGTACATCATGTTTTTCCATAAATGACAAAAATTACATATCTTCATTATTGAATTGTCAATAATCTCTCCCTTTGGCATTGATGACAACAAAATAGGGAAAATTGGCTAAGTATTAAAAACTTGTCTAGAACATTATAGTAACAATACACGAATCATCTTTTATAACTAATTACAACTTAAACATGCTCCCCTTTTTTATATGATTTCATACCTTACCTTACAATTTTATTATGCATATTCTCCCCCTTTGACATTAATGCAAAATGTCAAAAATTGTCAAAAACTATTCATTTTCTATTAAAAACTTTGTGCATCTGCTTTAAACTGATAATATCTTCATGCAATCATCAAAACTTTTCTTGAGACTATTTACACCTTTTATCCATGTTTCCTTGGCTATTTCAATAGAAGTAAGAATTGTACATAGGGCATATGATGCAATCTCAACTGCATTGAGATCAAAGTATAAGAAATTTGAATAGGTGTCCTTTGCTTTGACACACTCCTATAACTATCTCTTAATAGTAGATATCTTCAAAGCAATAGAATCTTTGAATTTCAATAATCTCTTCAAAAAAAATTATTTCTTAAGTTTTGATTTCTTGATATCACTATGAACACTGGCCACTTGTCCTTTAAAGTCATCATCTTTGTTGGAAGGTTGTTGTACCTATCTTGTTAGATCTTCTAGCTCACTCAACTTTTCTTCAATCTTACTGTCAACATCCTTGGTCAACTTATTAGATAAGGTACACTTAATATACAATACCTTTCCATCTTGTTGACATCTCTAAAGTTCCTTGATACAAGTATCAAGATTTTAAAAATAATTCTTGATATTCTAACAAATGGTGCTAAATAAATTAGCATTATGTGCAATCTAGGCCTTTAACTCTACAACATTCAAAAAATTTATAAATTCTTCATCAAAATATTTTAACACTACTTGTGCCCTCTATTTAGGATCTACCTATGTATGCTTGACTACTAGAGTATTGTGTAATATACCAATTACCTCCATTAAGGTTCTTTGTAGGCTCTTCACTTTTCTGTTCTTCTCAATAAGTTTCGTCAGAGATGAGATCAAGTTAGTTTGATCATCATCATCACTTGTTAGGCTAGCAAGAGAAAGTGCAGTAGATGAACTAGATGGTTTAGTTTCATCTTCCCTCTACTTCTCCTCTGCTACCTCTTCAACTCATCTCTCTTCTTTCTCTTTCTCTTCCTTTTCTTTTCTTTCCTTCTTTTTTTTTCCTTCCTTCTCTATTCTCTTCTTCTTTTCTTTCTCTACTTTTCTTTTCTTTTCTTCCTCAACTCTTCTTTTTATTTCTTCTTCAAGAAATTTCTACTTAGCTTCTTAAATTTTTATCTTTTTTACCTCTAATAGCCTCTTTTCCTCTTCAATTTGTTTTAACTAATCCTAAATAACCTCAGACTGAGCTTCAGGTTGTTCAAAACTCTCAAAAGGGTTAGTGTCATCAATGTCAATAGTAATATTGGTCTGGTCAATCTACATAGTGTCACCACTTACTGACACTTTCAAGGTTTTAGGTGTTGGAGTAGGTGTTGCCTTTGACTCTGTCATCATTTGGTTGATAGTTGTCACTATTTCACTCCTTATTTTATCCTTCTCACCCACCATAAATAGCAATAGTCTCACCTATTTCCTTAAGTAGGTTTCTAGATTATTCAATAATTTCTTGACTTATTCCTCATCATTTTTCTTGCATATTGTCCTTATCATAGACTTTCAAAGTTCTATATCCTCTTCCCGAGCTGGTACTTTCTTCTCTACAACTTTGTTATAGACTTTTTGATTTACTGTGCCTTCAATATCCTTAAGTTCCAAATTGTTAGAAATTATATATCTCACAGTATAGATATCAATATGATCTTTCTCAATATCATAATATAAATCATAAATTTTTTTCATCTGAATAAAGATCCCTTCATTTGCAATGGCTTAGTTTATCTTCTCAATCTTCACCCTCCAAGGTTACCTTTCTTTTCTTACTATCTATTTAGAAATAGTAACTTTTTCTTCCAATTTTTCTTCTTGTTCTTCTTCTTCTTGCTAAAATTTTTTTTTGATCTTCAAATTCTACTTAAAGTTTACAATAGCTTCCTTCTATCATGAAAATGCTCCAAGAATCTTCTCTCTATAACATTCTTTGTAAAAACATAGTTTTTATCTTCTAGTATAGAATTAACTTTCTTCGTTACAGTAGTAACTCTTAATTCCTTCATAACAAGTTTTGATAGTCTCTAATTTGCAAGTGAGCTTTGCTACAATCTAAAATTATCTCGATACACCATTTCCCAACTTCACTATCTCTAGTTCAATCTCTAAATGAAGTTTCAAATTCTAGTGTTGTGAGCAAGCTTAATTCAACATAGTTGAATCAAAATTGATTATTGACTTCAATCTTCCTGTCTTTGCATCATCTAACTTTTATTTAGAATTATTAAATCCCTTCACAAATGCCTCATTAAGTTCTTCTCAAAGTTCACTAACTACATTCATTTGTTCCTTATTATCTTTCTTATTTCAAGAGTTCTTTTCATGATTCCTTCTATCATTTCTAATTTTTCTTCCATTATTCCTTCTATCTTCAAAGTTTCTATCCATTCTACAATACTTTTTTTTATGTCCAAAGTTATTGTATAATTGATATATCGGGGATCTACTTCTAGGATTCTATTGATCAATAAGTGCATGACAATTTTGGGCTATGTGTCCAAAGTTATTACACTTATAACACACAATCTGACTTCTTTTTTCATAAGGTCTTTCTTCTCTTGATGTCATCTCATTAGATCTTCTTCTATCTACAAGGTTAGTATTTCCAGACATTCTACTATTCCTTCTATCATTATCATGTTTAGGTATCCTACAATCCATTTCTCTATGATCCATACCATGACAATTATGACAATAAAAATCTATAACATGATTAAATGACTTATTTGTACAATTTCTTTTCATATGACCTATTCTATTACATTAAAAACACTTACCTCTAAATTCATTCCTAATTTCCTTAAGAGATTTGACTTGCATAGGTTTATCCAATATCATAGTTTCCTTGTCTTGTCCAACTTTTTAAAGATTATTAGAGGATTGAATGGATTCAATCTTATCATTAGATTTATCTTTCTCTTTTAGATTTGATTTAATTTCAAGCTTCGTTTTAGAGATGCCAAATAAATAACCAAGACCAATCTTATCATAGGTAGGTTTCTATATTGACATTGAACCATCAATATTTTCTCTACTTGAATAAAGCTTTTCAAGTTGTTTCTTTCACTAAGTTAGTTCACCTTTCACAATAGTGTTGTACTTATGAAGTTCTTCATGATCTTATTTCAATGTTTCAAACTTGGATGTCTTCTTTGCTAAACTTGCTCTAAGATCTAAATTGTTAGTCTTCAAATCAAATTCAAATTTTCTAGGATTACTCTTCAAACTTAACTTTAGATTGGTAATCTTCAATTCATGCTTCAAGATCTTGTACTCTATCTTTAGTTTTGAATAATCATCATCACTAGTTTCAAATTTAGTAGATTTAGGCTTGGATTTGAGATGTTCAATCTTGTCCTTCACTTGTTCAATATATAATTTGGAGTCTTCATATCTATCCTTTAGCTTATCTCTTTATTTACTAAGGAGATCAATTTGTTCAAGTGCCCCTTCAAGGTTCTTCATCAATTGTTTATATTTCTTAGGGATCTTACTCAAGTTGTTAAGCCTCTTCTATGTAACTGGACTCTGATACCAATTGTTAGAAATATGAATTACTGAGAGGGGATGTGAATCATTAATTTACAAAATTTAGTCACTAACTAAATATTATTTATTACTTTGGACCATACATAAGAAAGTAAACAAGTAATGCTGAAAAATAACATTAACCATGCATAAAGATAACTCATAACACCATATTTTCTTAACTAGGGAAACTCTAGCTAAGGGAAAACTCTAGTGGGGATGATACCCACTAGATAATATACTAATATATATGTTCGTTGTTAGGGGATGGACCCTATTAGGAGTCAATGAGAAACTTTAGTATAAAGAGTCTTTGTTAGGAGACTTTGAATCTATGTTAGGAGATTCTAACCCTTTTAGGAGTTGTAGTATAGTAGATCCAAGAAGATCTCACTACCTAAAAAAGTAATTAGTCTTTTGCTATAGAGGTGTTGTAACTTATTTCTTGACTAATCTCTGACTTCATCTTGATCTCAAATCACAAAGTCAGGTTCTTGAAACTTTTCATAGATTGCTTCACACAAAGTTCTCATATTACTTGTCACAATACAAAATGCACACTTCTTCTCGCAAGATATCCTTTGCATAAATATCATGCCTTATCATAAGTTTTTGCTAGGTTAGATAAGGCCACAATATACATTTCCAACTTAGAATAAAAATATAGGATGTTAGCCCTAATTGGTCAAGTAATTATTTTGTAAGAAAAATAAATCCTTCACCTTTAATTTTGTTGTCAGGTTTCACTAGTAGAACATGAATATCTCTTTTCCATAAAATCTATACTGATGTTTTAGGTTATATACATCATCATAAACATGTATACTATCTCTATCTAACTTTTCTAGTCATAATATGATGTTAGTAACAAGCTACATACAAAATAATACACTATTGTAAACCAATTTCATACTTAGACAATTTTCTGAGTACCAAAAGCTAAGTATCTTTATTTTTGAAGTTTTATAAAAGCATGTAGATTATGTGTTTCCATAAATGAAACTAATTACATATTTTCATTAGCCAATTGTCAACAAGTCTCTCCATAATCAATACCTTCTTCTTGAGCATAACTTTTGCAAACTAATCTTGTCTTGTGTCTTGAAACTTCTCCACTTTCATTCAACTTGTTTTTGAAAACCCATTTTGTGCCAATTAAATTTTTTCCCTTGGGTCTAAGAACAAGAGTCCAAGTTTTGTTCCTTTCAATCTAATCAATCTCTTCATTCATTGCCTCAATCTAGCTTTCATTTTCTAATGCATCTTTAACAGTTCTAAGGTCTAAACATAGTAAGAAAATATGTACCTTTTAATTTATTCCTTGTCATTATGTCTCTTGATTGATCTCCAATGATTTTCTTGAGTGCATGATGCCTTCTAACATATTTAGCAAGTATAGGTACTTTCTTTCTAGATTCACTTGGTTCACCATACTCAAAATAATCTTCTAAATCATGCTTGGGTCCCACTATCTGTGACTCGGGTCCTTTACATTGTGACTCAATTTCCACTTGTTGAAACTTAGGTCCTTCTAACTATGACTTGGGCCCTTTAGACTATGATTTGGGTTGCATTGGCTATAACTCAGGTTGAATTGGAGATTTAGGGGACTCAAGTGATGAAGACTACCAATTTCCAATTACATTTTCTTGAACTTCAGGTATAGTATTAGGTTCATAGTAAAAAAAAGTTTTTGTAGTTTCTAGGTTCTTTTCTACTTTGTTCTTCACTCTTTTTTTGGAAACTCATCAATTTTCTCATGTGCACTTTCTATGACTTTGTGAGTAGAGAAAGATTTAAGCATTTATATGCTTTGCTCTTGTTGGAGTATCCCAAGAATATTCTTTCATCACTTTTCACATCAAATTTTCCTTTCCTGGATTCTTTCAAAGATATAACATTTGATTCGAAATACTTTAAAATAATAAATATTAGATTTATAGCCATACCATAATTCACAAGGTGTTTGATCTGAGTCCTTCTTCAGCTAGACTCAGTTCAAAGTATGAATTGTTGTGCTAATTTCTTCCTTGTAGTATTTAATTGCAATATTTTTCTCTATTATTAGTGTTCTTGCACAATCCATCATAGATCAATTTATTCTTTCTTCTATGCCATTCTATTGATTCCTCTTTCATTGAAGAATTCATTGAATTTATTTGAGATGAATTCTTCTCCTCTATTTGACCTTAAACACTTTAGTTTCTTTCTTGTTTCTTTCTCCACCTGAATTTTTGAAATGCTTTAGATTTTTTTTCTTTTAGGTACATAATTGTCATCATCCTAGAATAATCATCAACAAATAAAATAAAGTACTTATCTCCATAATAGCTTTCTATGCCAATGGGTCCACAAAGATCTATATGAACTAGCTTCAAAACTTCTTTAGAATGATAATTCTTTCTTTTGACACTTATATTTCCCATCTTTTCAATTTGACATTTTTTGCACATGCCCATATTAGGTTTCTTTAGACTATGAATGCCTCTCACTCTTTTGTTCTTTCTTATGTTGACCAAGTTATCAAAATTCACATGACATAACCTTTTATTCCATAACCAACTTTCTTCTACTTGAGTTAGGAAACATGAGCTTTTAGTTAGATTTGGATATAATATATTACCTTTTATTTGATTGCCAGTCTCAACTAGATTTCCTTTTCCATCCAATAGCGTGGCCTTGCCATTCATGAATTCTACCTTGAATCCAATGTTGTTCAACTGTGCCATGCTAAGTAGATTGTGTTTTAGTCCTTCAACCCAATAAGAATTTCACATCTAAGTTCATTAGTTAATGTAATGCAACCTTTTCCTTTTATATAACAAGGTTCATCATTTCCAAATCTAACACTCTCACCATCATAGTGTTCCAAGTGCTCAAATTCAAATTTATCACCAGTCATGTGGTAAGAACAACCACTATTAATAATCCATGTACTGTTCTTGCTAATATGATAAATGATAGCCATCTTATTATTTTCATCATCTGATTCATCTTTTACAACAATGTAAAGTATTTTATCTTCATCACTACTATTAGAGTCTTTAGTCATGTAACAAGATTTCTTAACTTTATCCTTGTAGTCTTTGTAGCTTTTGAAATCTTTCTTTCCTTTTCACTTTTCATCTTTTCCTTCTTTTCTTGGATACATTGCACTAATGTGACCAAATTCTTCACAAGAAAAATAAATTAGAGGTATCTTACCTTTGTACTTTCCTTTTCCTTTAGGGAATCTTCTTCCAAGAAGGGCTTCAATGACTTCAAGGTCATCATCAGAATTATCTTCATCTTGACTATCAAACTTTTTTTTAAAAATATTTTCCACCTTTCTTCTTGATTGATAGTTTAGCTTGAAATGTAGACTCAATGCTACTAGAGTTAGGAACATAATTATCAAAGCTATCTAACTCAAAGGTTGTAAACCTTACCAGTAGTGCATCCAAAGTTATATAATTTTTTAGGTCATGTCTCATCTCTTGAATAGCTAACACTCTAATTGCATAAATAGGAAGAAGAGTTTTGAGTACCTTTTTAACTAGTGTCACATCATTTATTTTCTCTCCTGAGGCTCTAATTGAACTTACACTTACTTTGATTCTTTCACTGTATTGTGCAATGTTTTCATCTTCTCTCATCTTCATCTAATCAAATTGACCTCTTAGACTTCCTACCTTAGCTCTCCTCACATTTTCATCTCCTCCATAGATATCTTTTGGCATGTTCCATGTTTCATGAGTAGTAGGACAACCTTTGACTTCATCAAATTCAACATAATTGAGAGTAGAGGCAATGTCAATCATCATTATGTTATGATTCTTCTTTTCCACAGTTTGATCCATAAACAAAGGTCCAACAAGTGCCACATATTTTTCATCTAGATATATTAGGCCAATGTCTCCAATGGTTTCCAAATGTAACTTCATGAGTTCTTGCCATGTCCCTTTTGTAAGACATCTCAATCTTTAGCTTAGGTCCTTGAAACATTATATGCAAGAACCAAAAGCTCTAATACCAATTGTTGGAAATTAAAATGAGTAATTGAGAGGAGAGGGCGAATCAGTTGCCTTAAAAAATAATCCAAAAGTCTGTTTAAGATATCAACACTATATAAAACCAATAACTTGTTGTAACTTAGTTAGCACTAAATATTATACTGTAACTCAGTTAATACTGAATATATTGCTATTACTCAGTTAGCACTGAACATGTAGATCTTAAGATATTTAAATGTGATTAACCTTAATTAACTTAGTTGCAAAAACATAAAGCAAATAACATGAACACATGAGACACTAAGATTTAACATGGAAACCCAATTTGTGAAAACTGCCAATTGCAACTAGTTACTATTTTTCACTCTTCTGAAGTGAGTCCTATTAGAAGGCAACTTGATTAAAGGTTACCAAATATATTGTTAGGTGTGACTTTGTTAAAAGATTTAATTCACCCTATTAGAACTGGCTTTGTCAGAGTTCTTCAAACACTTCGATCTAAAAATGCCACCTTGTTAGAGGATTTACAAAATAGTTGTTAGGCTAACTCTATTAGGAGATTTGATTCACTTGTACAATTATTAGAGAGTAACAATGACTTGACCTAGTTGCTAGTGCAACTATCTTTTTTTTATTTTAGATCTCTTCTTTGGCTTGAATACTTGATCCTCCTTGATTAGAATGTTCTTTGTACCTCAATTTGTGAGGCTTTGCCCTGACCCATCGTAGCATAGTGATACATTATTATTATTTTGATACTTAATACTCGAGATGTCGAGACATTATCGGAGACTTGAACATATTATATTATTTCATGATGTGTGATGTTTACTTTTAGATATTTGATGTTCGTCATTTAATGTTTTATGAATATATATGTTGATGAAATAAGTAAATGTAGGATTAACACTTTGATTAAGAGATTTTAATGGTTAAGAATATGAGTAGGATGAGAGAAACCCTGATTGATTTATAGATGTATGTTTTAATTTATGTGATTCCCTGATAGATTTACTTTGAAAAAAAAATTTAACCCCTCTTGGTTAATAAATCAACTTCAAAATTATACTTAGAAAAATAAAGACAAAAAAGGTTTGAACCAAGAGAGCAAAAACTCTCTGGTTTTTGTATGGAGAACAAATTTAATTCTCCCTTTGGTAATAGGGAATCTTTTAAGATTCCTCTATATATTGAATATCATAAAATAATTAATATCATTCAAAAAAAATCATAAATTAAAATACTTTATAACCTAGAATACTAAATATCCTAAGTCTACCCATAAAACTTTTGCCTTAAATACTACTCCCATTCCCCCCTCTGCGCGCCAGTTTCTTGTAAGGGCATGAAAAGATGTTTTTTTTAATAAAAAAAAGTCAAAAAAATGGTTGCTTTGGGTGACATCACCCTGTACACCACATCCCATCGTTGAGCAGTAATTAGCTTTTCATGGAAATGCGCTAGTCTTTGTCCTACATTTGTTGAGATTGCATTAATGTTTTTAAACTCCCCCTCTACCTTTGGTCGCCACTTTCCTAGGTTGGGTCTGTGCATGTTTTTCTTGGTCAAAGTGTTGTACCATGGCTAGCACTTAGGTTTTTGGTGTTCACTTGGGAGTAGAGTGTAGGGTAGAGTATAGGGGGTGGGCGGGTGGCTAGTGGTATGTGTATATTATAGTTGAGTTATGTTGTGTAATTTAGTTTAAGTATCATGTTTATTTTTATTTAATTTATTTTAGTTTTGGATTTAGTTAGTTTTAGTTTAATTTGATTTTTTTTAGTTAGTAGATGTTAATAAGTTTAGATTAGTTTAAGTTATGGATGTTAGTTGATATTTAATTTAGTTTATTTTAAGATTTAGTTAGTTTTGGTTGAGGTTTGTATTAATGCTAGGTTAGTATTAAATTTTAGAACAGTTAGTATTTAGTTTAGTTGTTTTGTTTCTTAAAAAAAATTTGGAGGATTAGTTATAATTAGGATTAGTTTAAAACTTAAGATAGTAAAAAAAATTGATAGTTTAGTTTATATTTTTTTAAAGTTTTTAAATTTGATTAAGGCTAATGTGTAATGATTAAATTGTTTTATAGTTGAATTTTTTTTGATGGATGATTAAAGAGTTATTGAGTATGTATAATTATGTTTTTATTATTTTATTGTTAGTAAGTATTAGGATCTTTAAATCTTAGTAGATTTAATATTAGAGTAATAGATTATGTTATCGGGTTAATTTATATTGTTGTTATAATCAATTTCAAACATCGTTATAACCTTAATGAAATAACAAAATCAAAAGTTGATACCAATTTAACGACAAATATGTAACTATAGAAATGGATCACTTCTCAATATGTTAAACTTTTGATGAATGTAGTAAATCTGTTGTTTTTATTCAACTCTTAAACCTTAGTGAACTTAATTATTAAAAAAAAAATTGTGTGTTTTTGCCCTTATATTTTTGGGCATGATATTTTAATATCAGAGCTCATGTTTCAACACTAGTATTCTTAAACCATTGTACTTCCTAAACTTAACTCAAACATTTAATTGTGTAGATGCCTCTTGTTACTCGAAGCAACCGGTGAGGCAGAGGTCATAGGGCTAGGGGTGGTAGAGTGGGGACAAGAGGATGGACCACCACCACCTCCACCTCCACCGAATCTGAACTAGGACATTATAGATGCACTTCAAACTTTGATCGATGTAGTTTAGCAGAGGGTAGTACCTATAGTTTAGCTAGGGCAACAGATTCCTGTAATGGAAGTAGAGGGACCTGGAGGAGGTGGCCTCGGAGTCCGAGAGAGGACTAGGAGTCCACCACCAAGATAGTTAGATGGATAGGGTGAGCACAAGGGTGAGTCAATACACCAGAGAGGACCCCCACTTGACAGACCTCCTAGGCATATAGGAGATGATATTAGGGAATTGATTCAACTCGGGCCACCATTCTTTACCGGTTCTACTGAGGGGACAATAGAAGAGGCATGGTTACAAAGCCTACAACAGTGCTATGGATTATGTCCTTATGGGAGTAATCTTAAGGCATGTCTAGCAGTCCATCAGCTGAGAGGAGATGCCTCCAATTAGTGGCATCAGGAGGAGACTACAGGAGGAGTGAGGATGGATACCCTCACATGAGAGTCATTCTTAGAGAGATTCTGAGAGAGGTACCTGTCAGAGCATTTCAGACAGAAGCAAATAGAGGAGTTTCATTCTTTATATCAGAGGGGTCTTACAGTAGCTTAGTACGAGAGCAAGTTTCTCAAGCTCCTTGCTTATGTGGAATACATGAAGGATGAGAAACTGTGAGTGCATTGCTTTATCATGGGTTTGAATTTCTCACTTCAGGGTCTAGTTTGGATGGCCTTCCCTACCACCTTTAGATAGGTAGTGGAGATAGCACTAGTTGCAAAGGATACTCGAGGTACGCAGGAGTCATGCGATTAGTCTCAGAACCGAGACTCTACCCAGCTAAAAACCCCTTGGAAAGGGAATCAGAACTATACAAAAGGGTCCTCTAAGGGCCAACAGTCTTAGCAGCAGCAGTAGAAACCTCCTCAGGGTTATCAGGGCTCAAAGCCCAAGTAGTGGCAGTCATAGGGTCCCAAGCAAGATCAGAAAGTATAGGCCCCACAGTCACAATTAGTGAAGACTCAACAGTCTTCTAGGGGTGGATACAATGGATCTAGCAGGTCAAGAGGCCCATAGCAGTCTGGATCACAAGGTGCATGATCTTATACCCAAGAACCATGCTACACTTGTGGTGGCATGGGTCATATAGCTAGGGAGTGTCTACAGGGATGGGTATCCGGTGGTCAGAGAGGGGCTTTTTTAGAGCTGACAATTGGTGACATGGATAGATCCCACAAAGTTTTTGCAGCGGTTGACAACCGCTAGGCTAAGCATCAAGACACAGTTATCGAGGCTATAGGTATTATACAGGGTTCTATGGTTGCAATTTTATTTGATTCTAGAGCTACTAACTCTTTTATATCTTGATATGTGGTGGAGCATTGCGAGCTAGTGGCAGTTAGACAGGATGTCAGTTGGGAAGTAGAGTTAGCCTTAGCAACCAGAGTGTCAGTTAGTTCCATGGTGCAAAATTGTTAGATGCAGATTGGAGACATGTCCACAATGTTTGATCTACACATTACCCCTATAGGTTCTTATGATGTTGTTCTTGGCATGGATTGGCTATATGCCCACAGCGCCAAGATGGATTGTCAACAGAAGAGGGTGGAATATGTGGATGATGATGGTATCTCTAGGGAAATCTTCAAAGTGAAGAGACTTGTATCCCTTCGTATGATTTCTACTATGAAGCTTAGACGGTGAATGTGGAAGGGTTGTCAGTTGTTTGCTATTACCATTAGTGACAGAGAGAAAGATTCTGAGGGGGAGTCATCCCTCGATGATTTTCCAATCTTGTAGGAGTTTAAAGATGTGTTTCCTTTAGAGCTTCCTAGTATGCCTCCACCTAGAGCAGTGGATTTTTACATAGATCTTTTGCCAAGAGCTGAGCTAGTTTCAAGAGCACCATATAGGATGACTACTCATGAGCTTAGTGAACTAAAGGCTTAGTAGGAGGAACTCCTAGAGAAGGGGCATATTTGACCTAGTGTGTCACCTTGGGGTGCACCAATGATCTTCATCAAAAAGAAAGATGGGTCACTTAGGTTGTGTATTGATTATTGGCAATTAAAAAAAGTGACCATCAAGAATCGATACCCTCTTCCCAGAATTGATGATCTCTTTGACTAGTTGCAAGGTGCCCAAGTATTTTCATAGATTGATCTAAAGTTAGGTTATCATCAGTTGAGGATTGTGGATAGTGATATCCCCAAGACTATTTTTTGTACTAGGTATGGTCACTATGAGTTCACCATGGTACCATTTGGCATCACGAATGCTATAGGTGTATTCATGAGCCTCATAAATGGAGTATTCCATACCTTTTTGGATGAGTTTTTGGTTGTTTTCCTTGATGACATTCTAATTTATTCTCATGATGAGAAAGAGCATGAAGAGCACATGAGGCAGGTATTGCAAAAGCTGAGAGAGAATTAGTTGTTTGGCAAGTTGTCGAAGTGTGCGCTCTTCAAACCTAAGATACATTATTTGGGTCATATCATATCAGGTGATGGTGTCTCAGTAGAAACATCAAAGATTAGGACCATCATGGATTGGCTAGCACCCACCAGTGTCATGAAAGTGAGGAGCTTTATGGGTGTAGCAGGATATTACCGACATTTCATTTCAGGATTCTCTAGATTGGTACACCCCATCACATCTCTTCAAAAAAAGGGGAAGAAGTAAAAATGGAAAGAGAAGTGTGATAGAACTTTTCAAGAGCTCAAGAGAGCCCTCACGAGTGCACCAATCCTTACAATACTAGATCCTTCTGCAGATTTTGTGGTGTGCACCGATGCATCTTTAGATGGTATAGGGGCAGTCCTTATGCAAGATGGATGACCTATTTCCTTTGAGTCTAGGAAGTTGAAGACTCATGAACTCAATTATCCTACTCAAGACCTAGAACTTGTGGTAGTGGTTCATGCCTTGGTGAGATGGTGACACTTCCTTCTGGGTCATAGATTCAAGCTTCATTCTAATCACCAAAGCTTGCAATACATATTTTCTTAGCCAAACCTTAATGCTAGGCAAAGAAGGTGGCCAAACCTTAATGCTAGGCAAGAAAGGTGGATGGAGTTTCTTTGTCAGTATGATTTTGATGTTCATTACATCAAGGGAAAGGAGAATGTGGTTACAAATGCCTTAAGTAGAAGGTGCCATGAGCTTTCATCTGTGACTACTTGCACTAGCTCGAGAGAGTGGATCTTACAACACTTATCAGCTGATGAGCTTTATGTAAAAGTGAGTCAGATAGTGCATTCTTAGAGACCCTTGGAAGGGAATTTTTTCGAGTATTCCTTAGATTCTGACAGGATTTTGTGTCATAGAGGACATATGTAGGTACCTTCCATTGAGGGTTTGCATGAGCTCATTATACTTGAGGCTCACAAAGCACCTTATCCAGCACACCTCGATGTTAAGAAGTTGCATGCAGATTTGAGGTAGTTGCATCATTGGCTAGGCATGAGAGTGTAGGTTGCTAGTATAGTTGAATGATGCCTTGAGTGTCAGAGGGTGAAGGTAGAGCACCGTCATCCTAGAGGGCTTCTTCAGCCGCATGAGATTTCAGAGTAGAAGTGGGATGCTATATCTATGGATTTTATTGTTGGTCTTCCCATCTCATCTCGCCACCATGATGCCATTTTGATGATAGTTGACACATTGACCAAGGTTGCCCATTTATCACCTATGCGTACTACATACACAACACAAGACATAGCTCAGGTGTTCCTATAGGACATTGTCAAACTTCATGGCATTCCCCGTAAGATCATCTCTGATAGAGATTCCTTGTTCACTTCTTCTTTTTAGAAAGAGTTGCAGGTAGCATTGGGCACTAGACTCAATTTTAGTACAGTGTACCATCCTCAAGCTGATGGTCAAACTGAGCGAGTGAACCAGGTTTTGGAGGACATGCTATATATGTACATGATGGACCATCAAGTCAAATGGGAGGAATACCTACATCTTGTCAAATTTTCCTATAATAATGGGCACCATTCCTCCATAGGTATGCCACCTTATGAGGCCTTGTATGGAAGACCATGCAGGATGTCCTTGAGTTGGGATAGGATCGAGGATCGAGTATCTATTGGTCCCCAATTAGTAAAAGAGATGGAGCAGCAGGTGACCCTAATTAGACAGCGTCTGAGAGAGGCACATGATAGGCAGAAGAAGTATGTTGATGCAAAGAGGACAAATCAAGAGTATTAGGTCAGTGATAGAGTGTTCTTGAGGGTGCAAACGCATAAGAGTCTGATTCGATTCAAAAAGGGCTCTAAGTTGGCACCCCCTAGAAAGGATAGGACCTGTTGCATACTGTTTAGCTTTTCCACCTAGCTTGTCGTGCATCCACAATGTGTTTCAAATTTTAGTACTTAGAGGATACATTTATGATGAGTCTCATATTATAGATTGGGATGCTTTGCAGGTGGAGTCAGACGGATAGCTAGCACTGGAGCCTATTGTATTATTGCCTGACAGATCCTAGCACTTCAAGGCCAAAAGCTAGACCAGGTTAGGGTCCAGTGGGATTGTTACAATGAGGTCAAAACTTCATGGGAGGATGCAGCATGGATGTGATCTCAGTACCCTTATCTTTTTTGTGAACTCCAAGAGGAAGTTCATGCCTAGTGGGGGAGGATGTGAGGCCTAGCCCCGACCCATCGTAGCATAGTGATACATTATTATTATTTTGATACTCATGACTCGAGATGTCGAGACATTATTGGAGACTTGAACATATTATATTATTTCATGATGTGTGATGTTTACTTTTAGATATTTGATTTTCATCATTTAATGTTTTATGAATATGTATGTTGATGAAATAAGTAAATGTAGGATTAACACTTTGATTAAGAGATTTTAATGGTTAAGAATATGAGTAGGATGAGAGAAACCTTGATTGATTTATAGATGTATGTTTTAATTTATGTGATTCCCTGATATGTATATATATATGTGCATGCAATTTTATGGGACTATTGATGTGTGCAATGAGTGTGCAGGATATTTTAGCTGAGAAACTCGATGAAGGAACGAAACTGATCCCTATGTGCTATTTGTGGAAACCTTTTTGTTCGTAACTTAATTATTTTGTGAGATGTATGAATGTATCTTTTCGTGATCAGTAAATGTTAATGTTCATAACTATGTTCTAATAGTGTCACCTGACACTCGTGAATTGTATATGCATTCTAGCAAGCTAGTTAGGGTTATCTATGTAACCTTTGGACCTAAGTCAAATTAAGTTAGTGCCATTTTTTCTAATTTGTTTCTTAATTGAGTTAAGTCACTCCTAATCCAGATTAGTGATTAATCTACATTTTGGAGTTTGTTAGATAGTCCTAATTATTCCTAGCTTTTGTTTGGTTCCTAATCTTTTCTTTAGGCCTTAAAACATGAAATCTTTATACCCAAGGGGTATGGGTATGGGTTGGGGGAATTTTCCACCCCCTAAGCCCATTTTTTTGACTTTTGAGGTCACTCAAAAGGTCTATTTTTGCCTTTGTGCGAAAATTGAAAGTGGTTATCATGAGTTGCATAACCTCAACTCCACTTAGTGGTTAACCTTAGGTTTGGTTGGGTTAGAAACTTCTAGATTTGTAGGTGAGTGGGGAAGTTATTGCCCTTTTTGGTGGTTGAGTTTGGATCTTATTTAGAGGCCCTTCTTGGAGTAGTTTTGGTTGTTACCCAATCTCTACTTTTAGAGAGGAGTCTTGGAGGTTGAAGGCAAGGAAGGAAAATCTCTTCTCAATTTGATCATTTACCATAACTTCTTTGTGAAGGTAGGAGTTCTTCATCTCCTTGTTTCAGTTTGTTCATGCTTGTTTCATGCTTATGGTATTGTGTTGTTATTGGTATGCTCGTATGTATGTCGGGTATGTATTGGGAAGGATTGAAAAAACTATATTTTCTTGAATGCTTTTCTTTCATGTTTATCTTTGAATTTTGAAGTTTCCTTGTATGGGTGTTTTGGTATTACTCACCCTTGGATAGGGAAAAAGTGGTCAATTTCAGGAAAGGTCTTTTGAGTTGGACTCCAATAGTGTAGAGTCTCTTCTCAGGACGAGAAGAGGGAGAGAGGGTAGGGTGTTATGGGCCCCTACTTGTTAGCACAAACCTTGTATGAGTTTTGGCATGTAAAATGGAAGAACAGAAGTTTTTGAATTATAGCCCCAATTGGGCACCTATTTTGGTGTTGTGTCTGACATCTCCTATTGGAAAAATTCATCTTTCCCTAGTTTTGATTCATTGTGAATCCTATTGTGAAAACCTTGTATGAATATGAATGTTTGATTTTTGTCTATTTGTTATGCTTGTTTGTCACTTGATCAGATTCTATTCTCTCCACGAGCTTAGCAATGTATTGCAGAAAATGATATAGACCCCTTGATAAGGGTCATGAAGGAAATTTAATTGGATTGTTGTAATTTTGAGATTGGAATCCTATGTAAATTTTATTTCAAAACTTTGTCATAATGGAAACGACGCTGAGTTTTCTCCCTGGTTCTTTCCCAGCTAAACCTTTGAATCAGGTTGCCAATAAAATAGTGGTTGAGTATTATTACTTCTCATGAGTTTTCTTTGTAATTTTTCATATGGACACACATCAAAAATAAGATGAAATGATGATGTTCAATTAGGCAAAAAATTTCAAGTTTTCTTAATGTTGAAAACAAAAATTATGTTATGAATGAAGGTTCAGTTTTGTGATTATTGTAAACCAAATCAAATCAATCTTGCAATGTTATTTAAGTAGTGATTCAATTCTTGGTATATTTAGTTTGTAGTAAGTCCTAATAGATTTACTTTGAAAAGAAATTTCAACCCCTCTTGGTTAATAAATCAACTTCAAAATTATACTTAGAAAAATAAAGACAAAAAAAAAATTTGAACCAAGAGAGCAAAAACTCTCTGGTTTTTGTATGGAGAACAAATTTAATTCTCCCTTTGGTAATAGGGAATCTTTTAAGATTCCCCTATATATTGAATATCATAAAATGATTAATGTCATTCAAAAAAAAATTCTAAATTAAAATACTTTATAACCTAGAATACTAAATATCCTAAGTCTACCCATAAAACTTTTGCCTTAAATGCTACTCCCATTCCCCCCTCTGGGCGCCAATTTCTTGTAGGGGCATGAAAAGATGTTTTTTTTATAAAACAAAGTCAAAAAAAGGTTGCTTTGGGTGACATCACCCTGTACACCACATCCCATCCTTGAGCAGTAATTAGCTTTTCATGGAAATGCACTGGTCTTTGTCTTGCATTTGTTGAGATTGCATTAATGTTTTTTAACTCCCCCCCGCCTTTGGTCTCCACTTTTCTAGGTTGGGTTTGCGTATGTTTTTCTTGGTCAAAGCGTTGTACCATGGCCAGCACTTGGGTTTTTGGTGCGCACTAAGGAGTACAGTGTAGGGTAGAGTATAGGGGGTGAGGGGGTGGCTAGTGGTAGGTGTATATTATGGTTTAGTTATGTTGTGTAATTTAGTTTAAGTATCATGTTTGTTTTTATTTAATTTATTTTAGTTTTAGATTTAGTTAGTTTTAGTTTAATTTAAATTTTTTTAGTTAGTAGATGTTAATAAGTTTAGATTAGTTTAAGTTATGGGTGTTAGTTGATATTTAATTTAGTTTAGTTTAAGATTTAGTTAGTTTTGGTTGAGGTTTGTATTAATGCTAGGTTAGTATTAAATTTTAGAACAGTTAGTATTTAGTTTAGTTGTTTTGTTTCTTAAAATTTTTTTGGAGGATTAGTTATAATTAGGATTAGTTTAAAACTTAAGATAGTAAAAAAAATTGATAGTTTAGTTTATATTTTTTTAAAGTTTTTAAATTTGATTAAGGCTAATGTATAATGATTGAATCATTTTATAGTTGAATTTTTTTGATGGATGATTAAAGAGTTATTGAGTATGTATAATTATGTTTTTATTATTTTATTTTTAGTTAGTATTAGGATCTTTAAATCTGAGTAGATTTAATATTAGAGTAATAGATTATGTTATCAGGTTAATTTATATTGTTTTTATAATAAATTTCAAACATCATTATAACCTTAATGAAATAACAAAATCAAAATTTGATACCAATTTAGCGACGAATATGTAACTATAGAAATGGATCACTTCTCAAGATGTTAAACTTTTGATGAATGTAGTAAATATGTTGTTGCTATTCAACTCTTAAACCTTAGTGAACTTAATTATTTAAAAAAAAAATTGTGTGTTTTTGCCCTCGTATTTTTGGGCATGACACAATCAACTCAAATACTTTAATATCTTTCCAATTTTCTTTTTTAATTTATCTTCTTTAATTCCATGTTTCCATTATTTATCCTCAACCTAACCTTATACTTATATGAATAAACTTGTCAAGTTAGCTTGAATATAATTTTAATCAAATAAATTTCATCCCTTAAGTTGGCTAGCATTAATCAATAAATCCATTAGATTCAATATGTTTTTAGTAGACTAATATAGAATTGAGTACTTGGTCAACTCAAGAAAACTCTTTGTTAAACAACCCAACCCGGTCAATACTTATTTTGATCTGACTTTCCTTTGGTAATCGAGTCAACTCGATCAACACAAGATCAATGCCAATTTTCCTTTGGTAATTGAGTGAACTCAGTTATTATAGGATCTTCTTTTGATGTCTGAGTGATATTGGTAAGAGCTAAATCTAAACTTGGTTATAAATAGAGTGCTCAACATACACAAGAAACTATCTTCGATACCTAAGTGAGCTTGGGAATCAATGAATTTCTCAGTAAGGCTTGAAATTTTGTATAATAATAAAGACAACATATAATTACATAATTGTTTTCTAATAGCAATAGTTCTACAAGATCCCTCAAGATCCAATCTCAACACTAGCTAGCCCAAATCCACACTCTAGTAGAAACCTCCAAGGAAGATCTAAACTTGTTCTTTTAGGCCCACCAAATGTCATTGTTTCTCAAGCCTTCGCTACGAGCCCTTCTCAATCTTTATCCAAGATCCAAGTGTAAATTGCCTCACATTTGGCACTCTATCCACGCACTTAGGAAAACTTCTCTCACTTAGCCACTCCATCTTCTATGTTGGATCCCACTCTCCATCATGATTCACTCCATTGAATGAATTCCTAAGACTCCACAAGATCCCCTTACTTATACCCAACTAATTCATAGGTCGGCCTAGCAATTAAAAATTGAAATAAACCCTTACATTAAATGCCCATGTAAGCCACAAGTCGGTTGCAACACATATTAAATATCTACAACCCAAATTAAATGCCAAAAGGTTAGCTTATAGACAACTCAAGAAATAGAGAAAACCAAGACATGACTGAGTGTCAAAAACCACCACTGAGCATCAATAAATCCTCTTCATTGACCAAGCTACTCAGTCAACAAAAAAACTAAACTAGTTGAGCTCCCTAGTATATGTCGAGTAACACCTTCACCAACTAAGTTCCTCTAGCAAGTGAACTCCTTCAAAGACCAAGCAACTTGGGAAACATTGTAACCAAGCTTCACTAAGCTCCCAATGTGTGCTAAGTTTTTACAATCATTATCTAGTACCTTTGGCAATCAAGTTCCCCAAGTTATGTCAAGATCCTTTGACAACCGAGCACCTCTAGGACCATTGAGTCCATTCATCCACTAATTTCTCAACCAAGAACTGCCAAGAGATGATCGAGTAACCTCTCTTCAACACATGTTCTTTAACTAAGTACTAGTCTAAGAACCCTCCAAAGAAACTACCAAGCCTCATCCCATGAAATCCAAAGTAGCCATTGACAAAACCCAAGATGCTCCTGCATCACTTGATCTATATGATTCTTTGATTAGTCTGAAAGAATCCCTCTTTGTATTAGGTTCACCACTTTCTTATACCATCTTCTAAGATCTTTGATCTCCTTCTTAGTAATAGGAAAATGAGTAAGTTAAGAAATATACTTTTTAATTAGTAGTTTATATTTATAAAGTCCTCATATATCTTGGGTTCACATCATTATTTCAGATCATAATATTTATAGAAACCTTTAATAGTTGTATGAGTTATCAGTTTCATATAACTCAAGATGTGACTACCCATTTTGGTCCCACTGAGAAGCCATCTATATGGAAATATTTGCATGTGAAATTCATTCACCCCTTTCAAAATCCAATACAACCATGTATGTTTTGTATGCTTTAATGGATCTTCTATGGTGGAAAACCCACATTAGTTGTCAAGTATTGTTTGAATAGTTTGTTTTGTGATTTGTTCTTCATGTTATCATTCCTCTATCCACATTCTTTGGTTCCACATCTGCATATCAATATTCACTATTTTCGAGTACACTTTCCCTTGTCTCTCCCTTCATCCTCTATACATCTTGGCCACTTTAATATATGGAAATGATGAGGGTGTGGCCCTTATATGGGTCCCTTACTATTTTCCACCCACCGCTTAAGTTTATTATATTTTTCTTATTTCATATTAGTACTTGAATGGTGGAAATAGGTTAGTCCTTAATTTTATTTATTAATCATTATTATTTTACTTTGTAAGTATTTAATAATATTTAGGTATTGATATTAATTTATCATTTTGGAGCCAACAGTGGCATGTTGTGATGGTTAAGTTGTTGTATTGTTATCCTTTCCATCAAGGTTCAAATCTCATGGGGATGAGGTCCCCCATTTGTGGCCTCACTAGTTCATAGCTCCAGGTCAAAGCGTTTACCCCTCTTTAAAAAAAAAAAAAAAATTTTATCATTTTGGTAAAAATCTAATTTTTCTATATAATTATCTGTAATAAGTTATTATTCAATATATCTGATGTACATATAAATTTAGCTAACATAAATATCCTTTAAGTCAATTACAAATAGTAATGTGAATTATATTTTAATGTCATATTCTATTATGAGGGGATATTATAGTCCTACCCTCTTGAAATTGCTTGTCCTTGAGAAATTACAAACTCTATTTGATTGGTTTGATATCAATAAAAGCATATCTCTTGCTATACAACTTTAATCAATCTCTTTGATTTGAATTCAAAAATATAACCAAGAGTTGAAATATTAAGTGTAATGAATGTTATAAGTGAAGTCAGTTTGATTATTTATGTTCTAGATAGATTGATGAACATAAGATCGATCTTCATTTAATATTGGGTAATTGATTAAGCATAATTCGGGATCAATTTATTGTATTTGATGATTGAATGACATAATAAAAAATTGTTAACCGATTGATAGATCTTAGAATATCATAGTTGGTAAGTTGTTTGATTGATTCCAAGCATAATTTGATTGATGACTTTATAATGATGTGATGGATCTTCATACTTTTAATATTTTTTGTTGTAGATGATGATTCATTTAATGGTATCTTTGAGGATCATTAGAATGCATTTAGATTTAGTGGTTAGAATATTGAGCTTAATTTATTTTCTTCTTACTTCAACTCTTTTGGATGGATGGAACTTTTGATGTCATAGGGCACTAAATACTCATCTACGAGTAGGTTCCCTCAAGGTATTGGGACTACATGTTTGTACCCATCTTGGAATTTAAGGTTTTTTTAGAATCATTTTCTTAACCATCTTGGACTCTTTCCTCAAGGCATTTGAAATCATGTCCTTACCCATCTTTATAATAAATTTATTATATTGATCATTTATGTAATCATATCTCTAGGCTAAATTATCAAGTGTATTCAATAGTTTGATCTTTTATTAATTGAAATTCTTATAATCATATTCTCCCTATAGGATGGAAAGATCATGCTCTGATCCCACTATAATCGGTTAGCTACAAAATAAATTTTAGATTTTAAACAATAATATATCTAACTATACTATTTTATCCTCTATCCTAACCCCAACCTTAAAGATATATACATATCAAGATTAACAACCCTCTTGAGGATCTCACAATTCTGGATGATAATCAATTCTAGTGTCATCCTCAGTTACTTCTCCATATTCTATGAAGTGCTCCCTCTAAGGTTCTTCTTGGAAGAGATTTCACCTATCCAGGGCCCTTTTCACATGTGCATATGTAACCTTCAATAGAATATTCCATCCTTATAACCATATTAAGGAAACTCTCTTCCCTAATAGGGACTCTCTTGATCTTAGGTCATTAACCATATTAAGATCACTCTCTTCCCTAATGGGACTCTCTAGATCTTGAGAATTAATCATATTAAATCATTTGTATCATTCTCTTAAAAATATACTTTTGTATATATGTATAAGTATAAATTATCCATAAAAATATATTCATAATTACAACTAAACCATTAGAATCATATCTTCCTTATTATTACTTGATCTACACAATTCTTTGATGAGCCTAAAATCTTAATAAGAGGCAAATGAGTAAGTAAAGAAATATACATATCTATTAGTTGTTTATGTTTATAAATATCCTCATATATCTTGGGTTGACATTATTATTTGAGATTATAATATGTATAGAAACCTTTATTATTCATTTTAGTCATCAATTTTATATAACTCAAGATGTGACTAGCCTTTTGGGTCCCATTGAGAAGACATATATTGAAGTTGATGAAAGATCAACCTAACAACTCCTAATAATCACCTATCATAGAAAGAGAGATTCAAAATCTATGGAGGGTGAAATTCCCAGATCCATAGATGAGATATTCTTGATGAGCAAAAAAAAGATTTCTATTAATCAAAAGTGACTCAATATACAAAGATCAATCTTTATAAAAAGAGATCAAGACCCTAACTAGTAAAACCTAGATTTCATGATAATAATTAATAAAAGAATTAATTATTATATGCCTAAATTTTAGCTTAAGTAAACTAGAGATAATAAGTGACTTAATAATTAAATCAAAATGATTTGTTTAATAGGGAAATATCTTATTACTCTAACACCCCCCCTTAAGATAAACTTAGGGAGTATCTAGAAACCTAGAAACTACTATTGAAAGTAAATTTGTGTGCCGACAACAAGGCCTAATGAGGTACCCAAGCACAACCACATCTCTTAAAAGAGGAGAAATAGATCAAACCACATGGGAAAAACTCTACTCCAAAAAGAAATGAAAATAATGTTGAATGAACTAATGAAGGTATAAAGAAGCCTCCAAACTAGAGAATGTCCTAGAAGATTGGAACAAAAGATGATCATGAAGAATGCCACCAAAGTGTAAAGCTACAAACATTGTCAAACCATTGATCTAAAGAACCTTTATTGTATAGAACATGACCATATAGAGAAGACTAAGTTTGAAAAATGATCAATTGAAGATGGAAGTTATCTTCATGGCCTCCAAAGACATGAATGAAAGAATGTCTTTATGGTAAATCATCCATCTCACTGAAATACATAGGTATCCAACCACTACAATCACCTAGTACATAAGATCAAATAATGAATACATAGCTCACTCCATCAAACCAAGAAAGAAATAGAACCAACATAACCCCCCTATAATGTTGAGAGGTAACACATGAACACTGAAACTGAATGCAATATCTTCTATAGAAAGAAGAACTAGGAACATCAAGAGTGTAAAAGAAGTACAAACACCTATAATGGCACATGTCATCGACACATCATGAGGCTAATGTCATTGAAGGAAAACTCATTTGAAAAAGGAAGATGGTGAATTTGGCCAACATGAAACCCCCCAAGGAAGTTTATAATGTAGTGTGATTACAATAGAACAAAAAGATGTACAAGATCTTAAAATGCAATAGAGTGACACTTTATCTGAGTGCGTTTGCAGAAATACTACAAAAGGATGTCAACAAAGATCAAAAGAGACATAAGGCTAATACAATATATAGTACAAACCATGATGAATTGTCTAAAGCAATGAAATCGATTCACAGACATGAAACAACCAAGATATCCACTAGAATGCAAAAATGAAAAAGAATGAATATAATGTGCATAGAGTAGAATCTGGAAAAACAACCATCATTACTAGAAAAAGATCCTAAAGACCTTTCCAATGATATAACAAAATCTCAAATTAGAAATCAGATGCTCAAGATATGTCTCTTGGAGTACAAAATAGAACTCCTATTTTTTATAGCAAAAATAACCATTAAAAAAGATTCAAAATGGAGTCTATGTGAGCAAGTTTAGGCCAAAAAACCACATTTAGGTCAAAATAGAACTAGACGATTTTTTTTTATAAAAAAAATACCACCTTGAGATCCATGGAAAAATGGCTCAAAAAGTATGCCAAATAGCACAAAAATCACCTCGAGAAATGTGGAAATTTTGTACCAAAGTTGTCTTGGGAAGCATGCAAGTTTGTACAAAAATCATCTCAATTTGCATGAAAAATCTTAATTTTTGTAACAAAAAAGCTTGATTTGTGTGCCAAAAATATGAAAATCACCACCTCAAAAAACATGCCCAATCTGGGAGCTATATTTGTTTGCCTCATAGGATAAATTTTATATGAAAATAGGGTTTGCTCTAAGCTCAATGGTGAGGTCTATTTGGGTTCAAAGTGCAATGAAAAAAGGTGACCCCTTAGATCCAATACAAAAAAACTCTAAAAAATAAAACCCTCTGAAAGAAAAAATATAGATCTCAAAGTCAAGCCAACCCTCTCATAAATAGAATAGGGGCATAAATATTTGAAGCTTTGATACCATTTTGAAGTTGATGAAAGATCATCCCCAAAGCTCATGAGAATCACCTGCATGTAAAGATTTGTCACAAAAAGAGAGAAGCAAAAGATATGGAAGGTGGAGTTCTTAGATCCATAGATGAGACATTCTTAATGAGCCAAAAAAAAAATTATACTAATCAAAAGTGGACAAATATACAAAGAGATCAATTATTATAAAAGGAGATTAAAAACCTAACCAGTAAAACCTAAGTTGCATGATAATGTTGGAATTCTTTTAGAATAACTAAGAGGGGGGGGGAGTGAATCAATTATTCAAGATCTAAATGTACAAAATAAAACTTTTTTACAATTTAGTGAACTCATAAAACATGCATACCCATGCATGCATTTATTGTGTATTTACTAAAACTTATATGTTACGGTCAAATCAACTTGCAAAAATGTAAAACATGAAACATTACACATTCATTAGCACACTTGACACAATGATTTACATGGAAACCCAATTTGGAAAAAACCACCAGTAACATGCTACCCCTTTTCACTCTTCTAAAGTGATGCTCTATGAAAGGCCAACCTTGTTAAATATTACAATACACACTGTTAAATGTGACCCAGTTAAGGGATTTCAATCACCCTATTAAAAGTGAGCCTTATTAGAGGACTTTAGGCCATTCACTTGGAATGTTACCCTGTTAAAGGATTTTCTAGTGATTGTTAGGTCAACCTTAATCCAAAGGATTTACCCTAGATTGATACAATTGTTAGAGAATAACAGTAGAGCTTTGATCTAATACAACCTACAACTTCACTTATAGATTATAGATCTCTATTCAGTCCTTAATTTGCTTGGCTCTCATACTTTGCAGCTCTAATAGCTTGTTTTCCCTTCAAACATTCCTCTCCCTAAGCCTTCCTACTTGGTATGCCATTGCAGACTCTTCTCTTAGGTCACTTGATGAAGCAAAACCCTTAATTCCTTCTCCTCCTTAGGTTCTCGCACATGAAACCAACCTCCCTAACTCTTTTGTTTCATGACCAAACATTCCTATATAAAGGAAATTTGAATATTTTTCCACTCATTATCCATCATCTAAATTATGGTTTTGGATGGATTAGGTAGGATACAATGTATCTACCCCATATCTTCTCTACTCTAGAAAATTCTCCTAGAATCCATTTGAATTTTCCTAAAAACTATTTATATTAAATTTTGTGTCACCAACTCATCACTCGTATCTTCCTCCTGGTTCACAAGTTCCAACAAAACAAACTTGTCAACTTAGAGTTGGCAAACATTGATCTTTGTCATAATACAACAGCTCGACATTATTAATCTTTTGATGCTTGGCACATAGTGTGTTACTAGGTATCAAATGTAAAATCATTCAACATCAACTAGATTTTTCTAGTGCTTGCCATCAACTAAAATTTACTTGGCATCTACTATAATTTTCTTTCACTCGGCTCCAACTAACTTTCTGCTCAACTTGCACTAACTTTTCTTGGCACCTACTATCCACTTGGTCAAGCTTGGCAAACAAACTTATTCTTCTAAACTTTCTAAGAGTAGTCAACCATTTTGTAACCTTAAGTAGATCATATACATCATGTCATCACTATCTTAACTAATCCTTGTACTTCATTACATAATCATAACTCAACCTTTCCTCTAGGTGCTTTTGTTACATCTTATTGATCAAATCCTCCTCATCAATCAACTAAGTGATAGAACTTGAATCTTGTAAGCAATTGTCTTACCAAAAAATAGCAGGTTTGACATCAATGACAAAAAAATGATTGAAACACATAGTCTTCTTCAATAATCTTCTTCTTAACAATCTCTTTTCAAATGATCTTTTCAATCAGATATCAACAATCTCCTTTTTTGGCATTGATGGTTAACCAAACTGATCAACCTATATCATCAAATGATGAACATCTTGTTCAACAAAACTAACTAGGTTAAGATAGTAAGGCAATGCTAAAGAAAGAACTTGTATTCCTCTTTCAACAACTTCAATCTTCTGATTAGGTTACAAAATAACTTCCTTAAAACTCCCTTTGAGTTCCTTCTTGTATCTCTCTCTTACTAGGTAGATTAGGATTCCATCCTCTTTCTTTCTAGATCTCTAATCAATGTCTCCCTCTCTATTCTGACTTGAATCTTGATATTTTTCTCCCTCTCTAATCAACAAATCAATTTAGGACTTTCTTCCACTTTTCTCTTGATCTTTTGATGATGTACTTTGTCCACTTTTCTCTTGCACTTGATCAATAAAATTCTTTTTGTGATGAGGATAAGTTTAATGTACTTTCTCCCTCTTTGAAAATGATACCAAAAAAAAATCATCCTTAAAATATGCAAATATAAGCTTTGTAGTTTCCTACTTTTCTCCCTCTATCACCTTTCTTGTGATTGATTTAAAGTTTTAGCTCTATGATTACTTTAGGTAGTTCCTAAAGTAAGATCCATTGCATCAATTTATATTATATGAACATCAGCTTGTTCAATGTAGGGCACTACTTCTATTTCTTACATAGCTTAAGCTAAGGGTATCACCCCTAGTTTACCTCTTAGATACTCATGAGCATCCTTAGGTAATGTTTTTGTGAAGATATCAATAATTTTCTCCTTTGAGTTAACATATTCAATCTTCACCTCTTTGTCTTGAACTAACTCTCTTATATAGTGATACTTGATTGTATCATACATTGTCTTTGTGTGCATTACTAGATTCTTTGATATATTCATAGAACTTGTATTATCATGATAAAATATCACTAGTTCTATGTTCTCTTCCTTCATTCCTTTGAGTAGCTATTTGATCCATACAATGTTTATGCAATTTATAGTAGCAGCAACATATTTTGCTTCAGCAATAGATTGGGAAGTAAAACTGTGTTTCTTGCTTGTCCATGTAACTAGTCTCTTGCCTAAGAAAAATGATCCTCCACTCATGCTCTTTCTATCATCAATGGTTTCAGCCCAATCAGCATAAGTGTAGGCTCTCATGTCAAACCTTTCATTCTTCTTGTAGTATAGACCAAACTCTTATGTTCCTTTCAAGTATCTCATTATTATTTTCACAGCCATCAAGTGATTTCCTCTAGGATTAGCAGAGAATCTTGCAACTATCCCCATAGCTAATACAATATTAGGTTTTCTATGTACTACATATTGCAATTTGCTAATCATAGACTTGTATAGTGTCTGATTCACCTCAGCTGAATCATCATTCTTTGACAACTTGGGTCTTGTTACCATAGGTGTACTTACTTGTTTGGAATCATCTAATCCAAATGTTTTCAATATCTCTTTGACATACTTTGACTGAGTGATGTATATTCCATACTTCATCTAATATACTTGCAATCCCACAAAAAAATTGATTTCTCCAAACATAAACATTTCAAATTCTTGCTTCATTTGATTTGCAAAATCTTTACATAAAGCATCTTGTCCTCCAAATATGATATCACCAACAAATATTTCAGCTAGCAAAATACCTGTCTTTTTTTCCCTTTATGTATAGATTTTTGTTGTCATTAGTCCTTTCAAATCCAATCTTCTAAAAATAAGTATAAAGTCTCTCATACCATGCTCTTGGTGCTTTTTTCAATCCATATAGGGCTTTGTGTAGTCTACATACCATGTTCTTATTGTTTTCATCAACAAATCCTTTTTGTTTTTTTATGTAGACTTCCTCTTCTAGTATGTCATTCAAAAATGTAGATTTGACATCCATCTGATACACATTGAAACCTTTGTATGTAGTATAAGCAAGTAGAGTTCTTACTTATTCCATTCTTGCAACAGGTGTAAATGTCTCACCATAGTCAATTCCTTCTTCTTGTGCATATCCTTTGCAAACTAATCTTGCTTTGTATCTTATCACTTCGCCATTCTCATTTAGCTTGTTTCTGAATACCCACTTGGTTCCAATCACATTCTTGTCTTTTGGTCTAGGAACTAGACTCCATGTTTTGTTCTTCTCTATCTGTTGAATCTCTTCTTCCATGGCCTTGTATGAGTCATCATCTTCTAATGCATCTTTCACTATTTTGGGCTCCTTTATACTTAACAAACATGATTCACTTCCAATCTATTTCTTGTCATTGGCCTTGCATCTTTGTTTCCAATGATTTGATCAAAAAGATGATGCCTTTTGACATATTTAGACAATCTTGGTTCAGCCCTTATTTCTACATTTTTTCTTTCAACTTTAGTGTCACTATGTACGTCTCTATTAGGTATCTCAACATCTCTTTCATGTGTATTGATCTTAGAAATAGAATGTGTATTTTCTTCATTGTGCAACTCAACATCTGAATGCAACTTGGCTCTTGAATGCAAATTGGCATTCGCAATATGTGACTCGATAGTTATTGAGACCTATTGTTGGTTTCTAACTTGATTCTTAGCATCTTCTTTAGTAGGCATTTCTTCATAGAAGTATACAAATGATTTGTATTCTTTTGGTTCTTTCATAGGTTCAGCCTCATGTATTTTTATAAATTCATCAAAATTCACATTTGCACTTTCCACAATTTTGTTAGTGTTAGTATATAAACACATATAGGATTTTCTTCTTATGGAGTGTCCAAGGAATATACCTTCTTTAGTTGTTGCATCAAAATTTCCATTTCTAACATCTTTAAGAATATAACACTCACTTCCAAATACCCTAAAGTATTTTACACTAGGTGGATATCCATACCATATTTCAAAAGGTGTTGAGTGAATACCTTTCTTGACTTGCACATAGTTCAAGGTATATACAATAGTACTTACAAATTCTCTTTAGTATTTCAATGCAACATTCTTCTCTATCATAAGTGTTTTGGCACCATCCATTATAGACCTATTTCTTCTTTTGACAATTCTATTTTTTGGAGGGGTCCTAGGTGTAGATGTTTGTCTTTTGATTCCTCTGTCATTAGATTTTTGTTTAAAAAACATGACTATCATCATCCTAGAGTAATCATCAATGAATAATATTATGTACTTATCTCCTCTATAGCTTTGCACTTCAATTGGTCCACACAAGTTAGTATGAACAATCTCTAGTATTTCTTTGGAGGTATAAGCTTTACTCTTAAAGCTTGACTTTGACATTTTTCCTAGCTGACATTGTTTGCACACTGTACTATTAGGTTTCCTCAACTTAGGTAATCATCTAACTCTTTTCATGTTACTGATACTAACCAAATTATCAAAACTAACATGACATAATCTCTTGTTCCAAAGCCATACATCATCAAGTTTTGCAATAAGACAAGTAGCATCCTCTATATCTAGATAAAATAGATTACTTCTACTTTGATCACCTTTTCCAATTAATTTCCCATTTGTATCATATATCTTGGCAGTTTTGTTTTCAAATTCAACACTGCATCCTAGATTATTTAGTTGCAACACACTTAACAAGTTATAATTTAATCCTTCAACATAGTACGCATTGTCACATTAAATCTTGTCTCTGAGTTTGATAGACCCTTTTCTTTTTATCAAACATGGTGCATCATTACCAAATCTTACACTATTTCTATCATAACAAGTTAAGGTAATGAACTTATTTTTGTCTCTAATCATGTGATGTGAGCATCCGCTATCAATTATCCATCTATCATTCTTGTTCACACAAGTCATAAGTGCAATTGCCTCATCCTCATCAGATTCGTCCTTCATTGCAACATATACCACTTCATCATCATGTTCATCATAATCATTTTCATCAACAATGTAGTATGACTTCTTGGCTTTGTCTTTGTAATCTTTGTTGTCATCTTCTCTTCTATTTTTGTACTTGTTTCCTTCTTTATAGTTCTTCTTCTATGTATATCTTGCAGGAATATAACCAACTTCATTGCAATTGAAACAAATGATGGGTAACTTGCCTCTAAACTTGGCTTTACCTCTGTGAAATCTCATTTCCAGTAGTGCTTCCAATTGCTCAACGTATTCCTCATCTATATTACTTTCATTGGATGCATATTTTATCTTTCTTTTCTTCTTCTTCTTCTACTTTACCTCCTTAGAATCCTTCAATTTAGCTTTGAAAGTAGATTCAAGACTTGTTGGTTTGTAGTTGTCAAAGTATTATTTCCTAGAATACATCTCAAATCTTGGATTGTAGAAACTCTAATAGCATAGACAAGAAGTAATGTTCTCAAGAATTTACTTAACACAATATCATCATCTATATGACCAGTAGCTCTTCTTATTACAATGCAACTTTCTTTATCCTATCAACATATTGAGCAATATTTTCACCTTCTTCCATTCTCATATCATCAAACTTACCTTTGAGGCTCTCAAACTTGGCTCTTTGAACATTTTTGTCTCCTCCATAAATGGTGGTCAAGGCATCCCACATCTTCTTTGTAGTGTCACAACCTTTGATATAATCAAATTTGGCATAGCTTAGAGTAGAGGTAATCTCCAATGTTGTTTGATAGTGCTCTTTTTTCTTCTTCATATCTTCAGTAGTTAGGGCTTCTGTTGGATCAACATATTCCACTATAATAGTAGATTGTGCATAATCTCCAAGTCCTCCAAGGTGTAGCTTCATCAAAAAATTTTGTGTAGGCAAGTTATCTCTATTGAGCTTGGGTACTTCTCTTTTAGACATCTTGATCTTTGTGCTTCTAGTACCTTAAAACTAGTCATCTTAAGCAGATGGCTCTGATACCAATTGTTGAAATTCTTTTAGAATAACTAAGAAGGGGGGTAAATCAGTTATTCAAGGTCTAGATGTACAAAATAAAACTTTTTCACAATTCAATGAACCCATAAAACATTCATACCCATGCATGCATTCATTGTGTATTTACTAAAACTTATATGTTACTGTCAAATCAACTTGTAGAATGTAAAGCATGAAACACAACACATACATCAACACACTTGACACAATGATTTACATGAAAACTCAATTTGGGAAAAACCAACAGTAACATGCTACCCATTTTCACTCTTCTAAAGTGATGCCCTATAAAAGGCCAACCTTGTTAAAGGTTATAATGCACACTATTAAATGTGACCTAGTTAAGAGATTTCTATCATCTATTAAAAGTGAGCCTTGCTAGAGGATTTTAGGCCATTTACTTGGAATGTCATCCTGTCAAATGATTTTCCAATGACTGTTAGGTCAACCTTAATCCAAAGGATTTACCCTAGACTAATACAATTGTTAGAGGGTAACAATAGAGCTTTGATATGATACAACTAACAACTTCAGTTACAAATTATAGATTTTTGTTCAGTCCTCAGTTCTGCTTGGCTCTAATACTTTGTAGCTTTGATAGTTTGTTCACCCTTCAAGCATTCATCTCCCTAAGCCTTCTTTCTTGGTATGTGATTGAAAACTCTTCTCTTGGGTCACTTGATGAAGAAAAGCCCTTAATTCCTTCTCCTCCTTAGGTTCTTGCACATGACACCAACCTCTCTAACTCTTTTGCTTCATGACCTTTAATTTCCTATATAAAGGAAATTAGAATATTTTCCTGCTCATTATCCATCATTTAAATTAGGATTTTGGATGGATTAGGTAGCATACAATGTCTCTACCCCATATCTTGTCTATTCTAGAAAATTCTCCTAGAATCCATTTGCATTTGCCTAAAAATTGTTTATATCAATTTTTGTGCCACTATCTCATTAATCATATCTTCCTCCTGGTTTACAAGTTCTAAGAAAATGAACTTTTCAGCTTAGATTTGGTGAAACTTTGATCTTTATCATAATGCAATAGCTCAACATTATTAATCTTCTGATGCTTGACATATACTATATTACTCAACATCAACTATAAAATCACTCGGCATCAACTAGATTTTACTAGTGCTCGACATCAACTATCCAACTCAACATTTACTAGAATTTTCTTTCAATTGGCTCCAACTAACTTTCTACTTGGCTTGCACTAACTTTTCTTGACACCTACTATCCACTTGGTCATGCTTGGAAAATAAACTTTATTTAACTTATTCTTATATACTTTCTAAGTTCAGTTAGCCATTTTGTAACCTTAAGAAGATCATCAATACATCATGTCATCACCATCTTAATTGATCCTTGTACTTCATTACATAATCATAACTCAACCTTTTCTATATGTGCTTTTGTTACATCTTATTAATCAAATTCTCCTCATCAATCAACTAAGTGATAGTACTCGAATCTTGTAACCAATTGTCTTATTAGCAAACAACAAGTTTGACATCGGTGACAAAATAATGATTGAAACATAGTCTTCTTCAACAATTTTCTTCTTAACAATCTCTTTTCAATCAGATAATCACAAATAATACTTAATAAAATAATTAATTATTATATGCCCAAAGTTTATCTTAAGTAAATTAGAGATAATAAGTGACTTAATAATTAAATCAAAATGATTTAATTAATAATGTAGTATCTTATTACTCTAACAACATATGTGAAATTTAATTACCCCTTTCAAAATGGCATACGATCATGTAAGTTTTGTATGCTTTAATGGCTCTTCCAAGGTAGTAGACCCACAATCATTGGCAAGTATTGTTTGAATGGTTTGTTATGTGATTTTTTGTCATGTTATCCCTCCTCTATTCACATTCTTTAGTGCCACATCTACATATCGGTGTTCACTACTTTCAAATAGACTATCCCTTATCTCACCCTTCATCCTCTACGTGTCTTGGTTATATTAATATATAGCAATAATTGGGGTGCAACCCTTATAGGATAGTTATGATAGTCACCTCTATTGGGGAGCCTTGTCAAGATGTTGTCTCTACTTAGTCTTGAGTGCATTATGGAGCCCCTATCTTGAATGAAAGTAATGTTGTTTATTCTAAAGTTGGTATTTCTTAGGAGAAGGTGCCAAATTCATCATTTCTCCATGAGGAAACCTATTTCAAAATCCTAGAGCGGTACTTAGAAGAATTCCTTAGTTGGCCAACCATAAGTCATAGTGAAGACCGCAAATTCCGAAAACCATTATCCCTAGGTAATACAACTTGTCACCATTGTCTAAAATCTTCCCTAATATCTCACCAATTGATTTGTGGAGAAGTCTAGGCCATAAAGATGTTGTCGTTAGGCTGATATAAATCATAGGAGGGATGTAGGGTTGTAGTCTTGTGATATGGTGGGAAATTGTAAGCATTTATATGAAATGGATCCATTTTAAAGATCCATATAAGCTGCAAATTTGTGGAAAAATAAAAACCATGAAGAGAAGATGTAATATTTATATAAACTAGCACTTGGACTTGAAATTAATATATTTTTCACTTAGAGTCTCCATGGTATTTGATTAAACTTCCTCCAAAGTTTGTTAGTGCTAAGAATTACACCCAAATTCTCAATGAATGAAGTTTAGAATGGTTCACTAGAGGATGTTCATAACTTAATCTATATATTTGTCAGACTAGGCATGCCAAAACTATTAACACAAAGGTTTTCACCCATGCTTAAGGTATGACCCTCAAGCAACCTTGGGAAATATTGAATCAACGTATTGGTTCTCAAAATTATAACTTGGGGAGAGAACACAATCTTACATACTCACAAGCTTGGATATACAATCTTGGCCAATGAATAGAATTAACCTTCAAGGGTCAAAGTCCTCTTCTCTTTAGGTTCTACCCTACTAAGGTAGGAGTACCTTTATATAGTTTTAGAATATTCAAAAGGTAGATATTTAAGTCATCTTATAGGGTAATTGTATCATGAAAAGAATGCTTCAGAACAAAATAAAAACTTCTAAAACCCTAAATCTTATTTAGTTCAAATAAATGAGTTATTTATAGTTCAGTGTCTTTTTCATTGGATTGTAGAGTCACCTTTTATTGTAAATTCAAGTAATTTTTATAAGATAGTCTAAGTTCCTACATAGACCATCAACCTGTTAGCATGAATATTGATGATGCTACATTTAGGGAGTATCCTAAGCATTGGAGAGTGTTGATTTTTTGCATTAATGACTAGATTTTTTATTGATGTCAACATATCAATAATTCTATTAAGACTGGAAGAATAGAAGTCAATAATCTTAGTATGCATAGAAGCTAAGGAATTTTTAGATGATGCACAATGGAGAACATGTTCCTAAGGTTTTCTTGATGATGTGGTTAAAAAAGTAAGTCTGATTTGAAGTTATAAAAAAGTTACACTTTTTTATTGGAAGCAGTATAGAAACAGAGCATTGGAAAACATAGTTCAAATAATCTATCTCTATCTTTTATCTAAGATGTAATGAATAGATGCATAGCTACATAGTGATAGAGGATAGTCATGTGATGACACTAGCATATGCACAAGAAGTGGTTTTGCACATTTAAAGTTTTGTATGGACTATGAGCCAATAATGCTATTGTAACTGTGGATTTATTAATTATCTTATTTTAATTAATTGGGAAAGCCTCAAGACTGACTCAAGGAATTATTATGAAGATACGGTATAAAGGAATTTTTTTCCCCTTATTTGTAAGGAGTCTTGATTAAGAGGATCAAGGGGAACGTGAAGTATTAGTGCATAGTTCAAGGAATAGAATGCTTGCTAAATGCATGTAAGTGATCCAAGCGATCATTAGATGTGCAATATGAGATATGGTAGAAGATTTAAAGAAGTAGAAGTCTGGTTAATAGGATAGAGATGGAGGAAGAAGTACATTTTAGTTCTATTATTCTACAAGGAATAATAAAAAGATCATTTGGATAGTAGGTTCTTTGTTCTTAACCTTGAAGTTTTTTGGGTAGTGGGTCCAACTATCTTCCATAACTCCCAATAGGGTTGGAACAAAGCCTAATAGGGTTGGAATCTTGTAATAGGGATTCAAAGTCTCCTAACATGGACTCATATGTATTGAATGTTGTAATAGACTCTTAATAGGGTCTATCCTCTAACAAGGAATATTTATATTAGTACATCATCTAGTGGGTACCATCCACATCGAGATTTTCCCTCTAATCAAGGGTTTTCCTAGTTAACATATCCATTGTTAATTATGTATGAGTACCTTGTTGTCATTTTAGTTCATATTACTCACATGGTTAATTTTGTTTAAGGTTAATGTTTGTGATGATAGTTAGATAACTGATTCACAAACCACCCCCCCCCCACCCCCACCCCCCTCCCCCGCTCCTCTTAGTTATATCAATAGACTATAGATTCTAATAATTGGTATCAAAGCATTAGGTGCTTGAAGATAAGGCTTAACAGATTTGGGAGATCAATAGTCAATATGTTGAGGAAAGATAGTCTGAAATTTGATGGGGCCAACTATGATAGTTGGAAGGAAAATATGAAGACTCATTTTTTGTGCATGGGTCTCGGTTATTTGATCTTGAAAAAGAGTGAGAAGACAATTGTGGAAGAAGGAAAGCTTGAAGAATGCACTAAAGCAGAGAGAGATCTAGTCATGTGTAACATGAGAGCCAAGCCCTACTATCAGCTCTTATATAGATTGAATATAATCAGGTAAACACATTTCAAACTTCTCATGAAATTTGGAAAGCATTAGAAGTTACTTTTCAAGGTCATGATCATACAAAGAGAACAAAATTGTAAAACTGGATTTGTGCATTTCAAGATGCTAAGATGAATCCATAAGAAGTTATGTTGGTATAATATCAAAAATTGTTGTAGGTATTTGATCTCTTGGTGGAACTAAACAAGATGATGAGGTTATATGGAATATTTTGAAAATTTTATCACCACCATTCAAGAAAATAACTTAGATGATTCAGCTTGTAATGCCCTGCACCAAAGATTTCACAAAAGAAGAATTTCTTTGAAGATTAGAATTTATAGGAGCATAAATGAAATAGTCTAGAGAAGTAGCCAGAGTTGAGAAAACTTTTAGTGCTATGAACATTTGACCTAATCTATCAAGAAGTGTTAGCGCAAGAGGAGACTTTTCTAGTAGAAGCAAATTTGAAGAAGATAAGAAGATTGAAGAAGGAATGACCCTTCTTGTAAGAAGAGAGAAAGATGGTAAGAAAATCTTTAAGTGTTGGATTTGTGATGAATATGGTCACTATGCATCTAAATGTCCTAAAAGAGAGAAAAATTTTAGAGGAAAATTTAAGCCTAGAAGAGATAAAAATAGAAATTATTTATATTTTAATGAGAACAAAGAACCTAATGAAAAACATCAAAGTAAAAGTGATGATGAATTAGGATTTCTGGCTAACAAGGAAGATGATCTTGATAGAGAAATTAGAGAAGAGAGAGCTCTAGTTACCCAAGTTGAGAAGAAATTGGAATGGATAATTGATAATGGATGTTCACATCACATGGCTGGTGATATGAACAAATTTGTCAAGTTTAGAAATAAAGATGGATCTACAGTTAGAGTTGGTAACAAAGCAGCCTATCATATTATAGGAATTGGATCTATTACTCTTGATGGTAAAACTAACATTGATGATGTTTAGTTTGTTGATGGTTTGAAACATAATATTTTAAGTGTTGGATAGTTGGTAGATAGGGGATATCTATTTTAGTTCACAGAGAAGACTTGCATTATCAAAGAAAAAGATGGTAAGTTGATTGCTACTAGAACTAGATCCAAAGGTAATGTATTTATCCTACTGAAATAAAAAATTTGGTTGCAAAGGTTGACAACAATTGTTTATGGAATAGAATATTTTTTCATATAGACTTTGATAATATTGTGAAGGTTAGCAGTACATTTGCAGCGAGAGACCTGCCTAAAATTATTAAGACCACTAATTTTATCTGCAAGGAATGTATTTCAGCTAAACAAAAGAAAGTGTCTTTTCCTAGCAAGAAGTTCTCTACTATAGAGAAATTGGAGATTGTTCATATAGAACTAAGTGGTCTTGCAAGAACCATAGGATTCTATGGTGAAAGTTACTTTATAATTTTTGTTGATGATCTCATAGGGATGACGTGGGTAGCATTTTTTAAAGAGAAGTCTAAAGCTTTTGAGAAATTCAAGATATTTAAGAATAGAGTTGAAAATGAATCTATTTTCAAGATTAAGTATTTGAGATAAGATAGAGGATGAGAGTTCACCTCTAGAGAATTCAACATGTTCTATGAAGAGAACAGAATAAAAAGATAATTATTTTCACCTAGAACACCTAAACAAAATGAGATTTCTGAAAGAAGGAACAAGTTAGTAGTAAAAATAGCAAGAACAATGTAATTAGAGAATGATGTCTCAAAGACATTTTGGAGAGAAGCAGTTAACACTATACTATATTCTCTAACAAAGTACAGATCAAAAAAAGTATGAGCAAGACACCCTATGAGTTATGGTTTTTTCATTCACCATCAGTCAAATATTTTAGAATATTTGGAAGTAAGTGTTACATAAAGAGAGATGATGATATTGGTAAGTTTGATCCTTTAAATGATGAGGGTATGTTTCTTGGTTACTCATTGAAAAGAAAAGAAAATAGATGTTTTAACTATAGAACTAAGATAATAGTTGAGTGCACAAATGTAAGGATTGATGAAAATTTTGGTACTAAAGAGAAGATGGTAGATTATAATTCTGATGAAGAAGAGGATAATTCTAGATTTGTTAGATAGAATGTTGAAGATCATTTTGAGACTAATAATGATTTTAAGAATGAGATGTATCTGTTTAGCATAGAGAAGATCTTAGATATAAACCTAGGGAAGAGATCAGAGTTGTAATGTCAACTCCTACTTCTAGTAGAAACATGACAAAGAATCACCTTCCAGAGTAGATAATTGGGAGCAATGATAAAGGTGTAATGAAAAGGAATAGAGTGAATAAGGAATTATGTTTGATTTCTCAAGTGGAACCTAAGAGCACAAATGAGGTATGTCATGATGATCACTAGATGCAAGTAATGAAAGAAGAACTAGATCAAGCTATGAAGAATGAGACATGGGAATTAGTTCCTATACCTAAAGACAAAAATGTTATGGGAACCAAGTGGGTATTCAAAAATAAGATGAATGAGCAAGGAGAATTTGTGAGAAACAAGGCTAGATTTGTTTGTAAAGGTTACTCATAGTAAGAAGGCATAGATATGAAGAAACCCATGCACCAGTGGCAAGAACGGAAGCAGTAAGAATGTTCTCAGCTTATGCAGCAAGCAAGAATTTTAAGGTTTATTAGATGGATGTCAAGTCAACTTTTCTAAATGGAGAACTTGAAGAAGAAGTCTATATTGAGCAACCTGATGGATTCCCTCTGATAGAAGATAAAGATTTTGTATGCAGACTAAAGAAAGCATTGTATGGTCTTAAGTAAGCACCTAGAACCTAGTATCTACATTGGATAGGTATTTATCAAAGCTTGGATTTATCAAAGGTACAATAGATGGTAATTTGTATTTGAGGAAAATTGATGATGGTTTATTTATCATTATAATATTTGTAGATGACATAATATTTGGAGGGAATGATAAAGACAGTGACAAGTTTTCTATAGAGATGAAAAGTAAATTTGAAATGAGCATGATAGGAGAAATATTTTTTTTCCTAGGATTGTAGATTGCACAGAACAAAGATGGGATTTTTATTTCGAAAACTAAGTATCTGAAAGATTTTCTGAAAAGATTTGGTTTGGAAAGTTGCAAAACTGTTGGTACACCCATGACAACTAGTCACAAGTTATCTAGTAAAGATGAGACATCTACAGTTGAGCAGTAAAGGTATAGATCTATAATTGGAGTATTGCAATATCTAACTCACACCAGATTGGATATAGAAAATGTACTTGGGATTGTAGCAATATTTCAAGCTAATCCAAAAAAGTATCATTGTGTAGTAGTAAAAAGGATATTTAGATATTTTAAGGGTACATCTGATTATGGAATTCGGTATGATATATCAAGTGATTTCACCTTGTGTGCATATACTAATGTAGATTGGGTAGGAAATATAGATGATGGAAAGAGAACCAATGGTGGAGCATTCTTTCTTGGAGGAAGGTTGGTTTCTTGGTTGAATAAGAAATGAGACTATATATCTCAGAGTACAGCTAAGGTAGAGTATGTTGTAGTAGCAAATAATTGTAATCAAGTTATGTAGATGAAACAAATGTTGAAGGATATTTGATGCAGAGTGGCATGCAAAAGGTGATGGATTCCCACAAAACTGATTCAAACTCCCAAGGTTCCTATTAGGTTCTAAGACACCTTAAAGGGCAAATACCACAAATATGGAATAGACCCTCAACTAACTTTTTGAACCCCACAAAGTGTTTCAACAGACTCAAAATGACATGTATAAATAGGTTTTACAATCCCAAAACCAAGTTCATGCACAAACCCAAGTTACCCCTCTTGACTAGGCTACTCTCTTCTTCGGATCAGCAGACCCTGTTTTCTTGACTTTTCTTCCAAACTTTACAAAACACCAAGCAAAAAAATATGATTTTTAGATACCCTTTTCAGATTTTTATAACATATAAAAAAATCAGATATCACTATTTTGGAAAGATTGTACGGAATAGGACAGTTTTGTCTCAAAATTAGGCCTTTTAAGCCACTTTTACAAAGCAAGTACCCTTCAAACTTGTCCTCTGACTCTCAAACTTTCTACAGTATGGTATTTTGATGTCAAACTAAGGATTCCTCAATATTTCTTCCAAGTTGACCTTTCTAGGCACGATTTCCAACAAACCCTCTCATTAAATGGCATAAAACAAGGGCTTTACGGTTCTCCCACTTCCAATCACTTCTAGAATCTGTTCAAAGATGGAACACAATATTTATGGCATGCCCTAACTCCAGCAAATGTAAAAACCCTACCTCATTAAGGTAGATTCTCTGCTGCTATACTTGTCCCTTTGGATTTTCCTCTTTTTTTCACACCTTAATTGCTTTGGTGGCCACCAATCACTGGTTAAATGCTCAATACAAGGTTAGTAATCATAATACATGTTAAATGGATGGTATTCCATGAAGAAACAGTAAACATTTCATGGAAATACCATGATTAATCAAAGAAAACTGTCAAAAATGCCTAAAATATGACTGTTACAGCCAACAGTACGGAATTTTGATGACCAAATCTTCAAATCTAAGTGCAAAACCCTGTGAATCACCTCAATACATATCTAAAATGATATTACAATTCATTCCAATATCAAAAAATGCTTACAAAACAAAGGATTCTTCAAATTGCTCTTGAAATGAAGCACTTTTATTGCAAATTCTATAACAGTCCGTACTATCTTAAGGTACAGGCCGTACCAACACATATATATATGTTCAGTAGATAGTTCTCAACCTCCTTAACTAACTCCAATTCGTTTCACTACCTATCCCTTTATAAAATTTAAATTAGAAGGTTTCCCTCCAAAATGGCTTTTATGCAAAATTTGAATTTTTTTAAGCATGAAACTATGTCTAAAGGGACTTATTGACTATTTTAACGTATGCAATGACTTGGGGTTGTTATGACATACTACTAGAATCTAACTAATGACTTCTCTACCTTAAACAACCACTAGATCCCATTCCAAGGATCAATTACAACTCTTCAACATTGGAATCAGCCCATACATCATACAAAACTATAACCTTTTGTTCTTTCAAAAACCATGATGGGTTGTAAAATAGACCAATTGATATCATGAGATGCTCCAAGACCTCTATATGTCCTTGAATCTCCAATGTGCCCCGGATGAGTATGGGATGCTCCTGCATCAATATTGGAGTTTAGTTTACAGAACCTATTATTATTTACTGTGATAACACAAGTACAGTAAGTATGTCTAAGAATCCAGTATTGCATTCTAAGACAAAGCACATATCCATAAAGTATCATGTTTAGAGAGAGAAAGCAGTAGAGAAAGAAATAAGGTTGGAGTATGTAAGCACTAAAGATCAGATTGCAAATATCTTTATGAAACCTTTTCCTAAAGATACTTTTGAGTACCTAAGAGGTATACTAGGGGTTATGCCCCTACCTACTTTAGAGTATTTGATCCAAGGAGTGCATCAGTCTAGTGGTATAGAGCACTATGGTTAGATTGGACTAAATATTGATGCTTCCTATATGGGGGGGGGGGTATTTGATATGTTCTAATTCATGAAGGACTCTTAGTAATTGGTATTTGATATTCAATAGTGTTTTTGGACACTCGAGCTAATTAATGATTTGAGTAGTTGATTAACAATTGGTATATAAAAATTGGCATTATGATTGACATCTTTGACATTGATTTTGATGGGGGAGAGAATGTACATAAGAAATGGGAGGAGAAGCACCTATTGAGATGTTAATGGGGGGGGGGAGTTATCTCTTTAGGGAGATTTAGAAAGATTCATGTTAGTGTATAATTAGAAGTACAAGTGCATAGATGTAGCTAGAAAGTATTGTAAGTTGTTTACTATGAACAACTATTGTTGATCCTAAAAGAAGAAGAAGAATAATAATACAATATTTGAGAAGATTTTAAATTGATGAAGAGGATTTGAGAAGATGACAACAATAGAGTACAATTTGGTATTCTTGGAACTTAGATGTTTTTCATCTATGTTGCCACCAATCCCAAAGGGGGAGATTGTTGGTATGAATACTAATGATACTACATTGGGGGGTATCCTAAGCATTGGAGAGTATTGATATGTTGCATTCATGACTGGATTTTTCATTGATGTCAACATAGCAGTAATTATGTTAAGACTATAAGAATAGCAGTCAGTAATCTTAGTATGCATAGAAGTTGATGAAGTTTTAGATGATGTGCAATGGAGGACATGTTCTTGAGGTTTTCCTAATGATGTGGTTAAAAGGACTAAGCCTGATTCAATGGTGTATGGAAGTTACACTTGTTTACTAGAAGCAATGTAGAAATAAAGTATTGGGAAAAAGTGTTCTAATAATCTATCGCTATCTTTCATTTGAGATGTAATGAAGAGATCTGTAGTCACACAGTGATAGAGGATAGTTGTGTGATGATGCAAGCATGTGTGTAAGATGTGGTTTCACACATGTGAAGTTTTTTATAGACTATGAGCTGACAATGTTATTGTAATTGTGAATTAATTAATTATCTTATTTTAATTAATTGGAAAAGCCTTAAGGCTGACTCAAGTAATTATTATAAAGATATAGTATAAAGGATTTTTTTTTCCCTTATTTGTAAGGAGTCTTGATTAAGAGGATCAAAGGGAATGTGAATTATCAGTGTGCAATGTAAGAAGGAGTTGAGTGCTTGCTAAATGCATGTAAGCAATCCAAGGGATTATTGGATGCACAATATGAAATCTAGTTATAAGACCTGAAGAAGCAGAAGTTCAGTTGATAGGATAGATATAGAGGAAGAAGTAAATTAAAGTTCTATTATCCTACAAGGAATAATACAAAGATCATTTGGATAGTGGGTTCTTTGATCTTAACCTTGAAGCTATTTGAGCAGTGGGTCCAATTGTCTTCCACAACTCCAAACAGGGTTGGCACAACTCCTAACATGGTTGGAATCTCCTACTTGGGATTCAAAGTTTCTTAAAAAGGAATCATATGTGATGAATGTTTTAATAGAATCCTAATAGGTTCTATCCTCTAACAAGGAATATTTATATTAGTACATCATCTTGTGGTACCATCGCCACTGAGGTTTTTCCTCTGATCAAGGGTTTCCCGAGTTATCATATCTAGTATTAATTATTTATGAGTATCTTTTTGTGGTTTCATTTCATAATACTCACATGGCTAAGTTTGTTTAAGGTTAATGTTTGTGATGATAGTTCAATAATTGATTCACCCCCTCCTCTCATTTATATCAGTGGACTATATATTCTAACACAAACATCCAATCTCATAAATATAGTTACATAATTACCCACAACACATGACCAGTTCAATCAAACTTTAATCCTATGCATAGAAATTGATTGAATAGAAAGAATAAGACCATATTTTTATTATACATTATTGATATTCAAACACACATGAAGAATATAAGAATATTCACAAGTCTTTAAGATGACAATTAAATCTCTAGTTTAATTATTCCATAAGACCAAGCTAGAGGAAAGTGAAAACACATGACACCTATAATTTTAGCAAAGACTTACATATTGTATTATATTTTTACATTAAATTGTACTCTATCATTTTTTTTTTTATATATGTATATATCTTTGTATATATATCCCCTATAATTCTAGTCCTATTTAAATTCTATCAAAAATGATTGTGGTTTCCTTGAAAAGGAAGTGACAAGCTTCCAACTATTTCACATATTTCACTTTCAATAATTAAATAAAAAAACTAACAAAATTTCAAAGTCATTGATTCTTTCAAGGTGATGCTCCACCTTTTTGAAACATCCATAGATCATTGAGGTTCAAGCTTTGCATAACATCTTCAATTTGCTCTTTAAAATCATTCGAGTCCATCCTAAAATATTTGAGGAGGGTTCAGAGTTTCACTTTCTCTTATTCTATCTCTTGAGGACAGACATGTCTTCCTTAAATATATCATAATAGGTAGAAATATTTTAGGAAGCTAAAATAAGACCTATCAAAATATTATTATTTTCTTACTCCTCTTCCTCATCCGGTTAGGTTGGAACACAAGATAGAGGTTTTCATTTGAAGAACCTTCTAGTGCGATGAAAAGTTTAAATAAATTTTTGTGACAAACTTCATGCCAACATTAATGCTAAGTTTTTCTTGCACAAGGAATCATGTTAGTGGGAGAAAACCTCAAATGATCATAGTTATCCTGACATGTCACAAACTTATCATTCTATTCCATCCATCTAATTATGTAATGCATTAAATGATAAACTTTCTAATATAGATGCAAATCAATCTTAAAATCTAGACTGTGATTTTTTGTTCTATCAATTAAATGTGCACACTTAATCCTTCATCCATTGCACTCCATTTATTAGATAAATGATGTTTTCTTAGTGTCATTGTACCAAATCACTCCTCAATGTAAAACCCATAGTGTCGTTATTTTGCAGACCTCAAGAAAACCACCTTGCAAAATAGCAATATTGTCATTTTGCAAACCCTCAAGAACAACATCTACAAAATAGAAATGAAGGTCTTTTAATCTATTATGTGGGTAAGTACACCAAGTTGTGGTGCCAAAAGAGGGGTATAAGTGGCCACTTTTCTTTTCTTTTTTCTTTTTGAATCAACAATTTCTAAACTTCAACAAGAATTTGAAGATAGTTACACTCAAAAATTTTAGATATGACAAAAATAAAAGTAGCAGTCCTTTGGATTTAGTTTCTAAACTATAATTTTTTTCAAAATGGTTTAGTTTTAGGTCCTCAAAAAGACGGCCACAAAAAATGGTACTATTTTTCAGAATATATATATATACATACATACATACATACATACATACATATATACATATACATATACATATACATATACATATAACATAGTGCAAAGTGTGGCCCCCTTAAAATTTTAATTTTAATTTTTTAAATTTTTTAATCACTCTGGTCAAAAGTTACCTAACATTGTATAGTTTATCCAAGATTTTTCAACTAATTTTATATTATATATTTTTTTAATGAATTTTGTGATTGGGCACATCCCAAAAATGTGAAATATATGTGTGCTCTCCCTAGAAGTGAATGAAAACTTCTTTTTTTCAAAGTGTGTAGAATGGAGTCTAGTTTCTAAAAAACTAAATTGTTACAAAATTTGATGAACAAGCTAAAATCTATACCCCAATTAGTACATGTTAGTTTTTGAGAGAAAAAAGACATAAATTTAAAATAAATTATAGTTGAAAGACTTGAAATAGTATTAATTCGAAATAATTTTAATGGTTATATAGCTAACACAAAGATCTACAATATCATATAACCTATTTTTATTGATGCTCAACCACAAAAAAACTTGATGGAGAACACAGAAGAAAAATTAATCTTATTTTGTATGTTTGTTGTCAAACACATCTTAGAGCAGTTTAGAGACTCCAAACCTTTGGGTTGGATCCCCAAGGAAAATCCAAGCCTTAGGCTTGGTAGAATCCAAAGATTTAAATAACGTGTGTGTGCCATATCACACATACACTATTTAAAGAATTTTTAAATTCAAGGCTTACATAGCATGTATGCACTATAGTGTTCACATATTTTGTAAGCCTTGTATTTAAACAGAGAGGATGGATAGGGAGAGAGGGAAGGAAAGAGGAAGAGAGGGTAGAAGATGTGGAGAGAGTAGGAGATGGGAGATGGGAGAGGGAGGGATAGGGAGAGAGGGAGAGAGAAATGGAGAGAGAGAGAGAGAGAGAGAGAGAGAGAGAGAGTAGGGAATAGGAAAAAGTGGGATAGGGAGAGAGGGAAGGGGGGCGGGAGAGAGAGAGAGAGAGAGAGAGAGAGAGAGATGTTGGAATTAAAGATAGAGTAACTGAGAGGGGAGATGAATCAATTACTAACAAAAATTAATCTCAATAGTTCCCTTAGATGTCTTAAAGATCTAGTTACTACTTGTACTCAATAAACAAATGTTGTAACTCAATAAATTAAACTATCACTTTCTTTTCAAGCATTCATGCATGTAACTAAAAATAAAGTGAACACAAGAGACACTAGATTTAACATGGAAACCCAACATGGAAAAAACCACCAAGTAACTAGTCACCAAATTTTCACTCTTTTGAAGTGAGCCTTGTTAGGAACCAACCCTGTTAAAAGTTACAATACACACTTTTAGGTGTGACCCTATTAGAGGATTTAATCACCCTATTAGGAGTGGCCTTTCTAGAGGTCTTTAGAACAATTCAACTAAACTGTCACCTTGTTAGAGGATTTACAAAATGGTTGTTAAACTAACTCTATTAAGAGATTTGGAATAACTGCTAAAATGGCTAGAAAACAACAATGAATTGAGCTGAATAAGATGCAACCAAATTTGTTGGTTATAGGTCTCTATTCAACATCATTAGATCCTCCTTGATCAAATATGGCTCTATTGCTCCTCAATGATCTTGGATCATCCTTCAAATTTGCTTCCACAACAATCAGTCTTCATATCACATTAATTCCACATTCTTTTTCTACCTACATTTTAGAATTTACAACTTGACTTCTTACTTATACCATTTAGATTTTCAAGTCAGTCCATTTACATGTTACATTTACCAATAAACCGTACATCAGTCAACTACAGATATTACTTTGAACAAATAAACATTATCTCATAAGACAATGAAATCCTTTACTAGCCAACATTGTTCCGTAAATACTACTTCTGAAAATTTCCTGAGTTAACCATCTTGACTCAGTTAACATTGCAATATCCTTAAAATCCTTTGGTTGTCAAGTTTGCTTGGTAAGAACTGAATCCCTCGATAAGAACTGCTTCTTCCAAATTACTTTTGATGACCAAGTGAGCTTGGTAAGAACTGCTTCTTCCAAATTACCTTTGATGACCAAGTGAGCTTGGTAAGAACTACTTCTTCCAAATTAACTTTGATGATCGAGTGAGCTTAGTAAGAACTGCTTCTTCCAAATTACCTTTGATGATCGAGTGAGCTCGATAAGAACTATTTCTATCACATTTTCTTGGATTACTGAGCGAGCTCAGTAAGAACTAAATTTCTTTGATTACCTTGAAAGCTCAGTAATCAACTGTCTACTTGGTAGACACTACAAACTATCTTTACTAACCTTTTGGGCTTAGTAGACACTATTTATTGCCTTGCTGACCTTCTGAGCTCGGTAGACACTATTTATTGCCTTGCTGACCTTCTGAGCTCAATAGACACTGTCATTTGCCTTGCTGACCGTTTGAGCTCGGTAGACACTATCCTGATGACTGATATGACATTTGTGTGACATCAAAGACAATACACAATTGAACAATTGTATCCAAAAATCTCCCTCTTTGGCATTAATGGCAACACAATATGTCATAGTAGAATGAAATTTGAAAACAACTATTTTAATGACAGAGTACAAAACTCCCTCTTTCATAATAATCTCTCCTTCTTACACAAATTTTTATTATTTTGCAAATTTCAAAAAGATATGATAGTATATTCTCCCTCTTTGACAACACATGCCAAAGACAACTCAAAACAACTGAATAACATTTTACCTAATGTACTGATTCATATGCAATATCTTCATTGGTTTGCCGCATCAACTCATAGATTTTCAATTTTGTTCTTGTTGATGCATCACTAAAATTGTATTTTAGTGAGCTTTAGATAGGGGAATGACCCCTAACTTACTTCTTAGATATAAGAATGCATCCTTAGGTAAAGGTTTTGTGAATATGTCAGCAATTTGTTTCTTTGTATGCACATATTCCAATCTTATTTCCTTTTCTTATACCAATTCTCTAACAAAGTGATATTTTATGGCAATATGCTTGGTTTTTGAATGCATCACTAGATTCTTGGAGATGTTAATTGCACTTGTGTTATCACAAAACATCACAACTAGTTCTTTGATTTCTTACTTCATACCTTTCAATAATTGTTTAAACCACAGAGTGTTTGAGCAATTTACTGCTGCTGCAACATATTCAGCTTCTATTGTGGATTGAGATGTACAATTCTACTTTTTGTTTGTCCAATAAACCAACTTTTTTTTAGAAAGAAAGCTCCTCCACTTGTGCTCTTTCTATCATCAATATTTTTTGCCCAATTTGCATCAGTGAACACCTTTAAATCCAATTTTCCTCCAAGTTTATACCATAATCCATAATCTTCAGTTCTTTTTAAGTATCTCATGATCCTTTTGATTGCCATCATGTGATTTTCTTTTGGTTTTGCTGAGAATCTTGCTAAAATCCCTACTGCAAGGGCAATGTCTAGTCTTGTGTGCACTACATATTGCAACTTTCCAATCATAGATCTATACAATGTCTGATTCACTTCCTTTGATTCATCATCCTTGGTAATTTTTAATCCAGTACACATAGGAGTCCTAACTAGTTTGCAACCTTCCATACTAAACCTTTTCAATATCTCATTGATGTATTTAGATTGAGTGATTTAGATGTCATTCTTATTCTATTGAATTTGAATACCAACAAAGAATTTGATTTCACCAAACATTGACATTTCAAATTTCTTGTTCATTTGTTCTGAAAATTCTTCGCAAAGATCATCATTTCCTGTGAACAAAGTATCATCTACAAATATTTTTGCCAAAACAATCTTATTATCTGGTCCTTCCTTTATGTACAAACTATTGTTGTCATTAGTTCTTTGAAAACCAATTTGAATAAGATAGTTATGCAATCTTTCATACCATGCTCTAGGGGCTTGTTTTAGACCATGTAATAATTTATGCAATTTGCAAACCATGTCCTTCTTGTCTAGATCAACAAAACCTTTAGGCTACTCAATGTAAACCTCTTCCTCCAATATGCCATTGAGAAATGTTGACTTGACATTCATCTGATAAATTGTGTATCCTTTGAATGTACCATATGCAAGTAAGGTTCTGACACCTTCCAATCTTGTAACAGGAGCAAAAGTTTCTCCATAGTCTACACTTTCTTCTTGAGAGAATCCCTTGCATACTAGTCTAGCTTTGTTCCTTGATACCTTACCATCTTCATTTAGTTTTTTTTTGAATACCCACTTTGTTCCAATCACATTCTTGTCTTTGGGTCTAGGTACAAGAGTCCGTGTTTTGTTTTTCTCTATCTGTTCTATTTCTTCATTTATAGCTTCAATCCAACTTTCATTGTCTAGTGCATCTTTGACATTTCTAGGTTCAAAATTATCAAGTAAACAAGTGCCTTTCAACTTACTTCGTGTCATTGTTCCTTCTGATTTATCACCAATGATGTGTTCTAGCGCATGATGATTTTTGACATACTTGGCTAACACAGGCTCTTTGCCTTTTGAATGACTTGCATTGTTATCCTTCTGTGTCTCAACTTTTGGATCTAATTCTAGTTGCTCAAGTTCGGTAGATGCTAGCTTGGTAGCTTCTATTGGCAACTCGGGTTCTTGCAGCTTGGGAGGCATTAGCTCAATTTGAACTTCTTGTGACTTGGTAACTGAAGATTCTGGAGTTGAGGATTCCTGAATAATAGGTATACTTAGCATTGTATCAAGTTCAATGTAAATGAATCTTCTGTAGTCTTCAGGTTCCTTTTTGCTTTCCTCTTCTATTCTTTCTGCAAACTCATCAATTTTCACATCTGCACTTTCTATAACTTTGTGAGTAGATAAGTTCAAACATCTATATGCTTTGCTTTTGCAAGAGTATCCCAAAAATATTCCTTCATCACTTTTACATCAAATTTACCTTTTCTAGATTCTTTCAAAATGTAACATTTGCTTCCAAATACTTTTAGATAACTTACATTGGGTTTGTATCCATACCACAACTCATAGGGTGTTTTGAATGAGTCCTTTTTCAGCTGTACTCGATTCAAGGTATGGATTGCAATGCGATAGCTTCCTTCTAGTATTTGATAGAAATGTCTTTCTCAATCATTAAAGTTCTTGCACAATCCATTATAGATCTATTCCTTCTTTCTGCTATTCCCTTTTGCTCTGAAGTTCTAGGTGTTGAAACATGTATTTTGATTCCCCTTTCAATGCAAAAGTTATTGAACTCATGTGAAATTAATTCACCACCTCTGTCAAACCTTAAACATTTCAGTCTTTTTCCTATTTCTTTTTCTACTTTGGCTAAATACCATTTGAATTTTTCAAATGCTTCTAATTTCTCTCTAAGGTATATGACAGTCATCATTCTTGAATAATCATCAACAAACATAATGAATTTTTTTTCACCAATATAACTTTCAATGCCAATAGGTCCACACAAATCAGTATGCACAATTTCTAAAACTTCTTTAGTCTGATAGTTCTTGCTTTTAAAACTAGTCTTTCCCATTTTACCAATTTGACAATTCTTGCATAGACCAACTTTAAGTTTCTTTATGTTAAGAATACTTCTTACTTTCCTGAATTTACTGATTTTCATTAAATTGTCAAAATTTACATGACACAACCTCCTATGCCATAACTAGCTTTCTTCAATTTGAGCAATGAAACACGAACATTCACCAAGTTCAAGATAAAATAAGTTACTTTTTATTTGAGTGCCTGATCCAATCAACTTCCCTTTGCCATCCAACAATCTTTCTTTTCTATGCATAAATTCTACTTTAAATCCATTATTGAGTAGTTGTACCACACTCAACAAATTGTGCTTTAGTCCTTCTACCCAATATGCATTATCACATACAAGTTCTTTGGTTAGTGAGATTCTTCCTTTTCCTCTTATACAACAAGGTTCATTATCACCAAATCTTACACTGCCACCATCATAGTCTTCAAAATATTCAAACTTAATTTTATCACTAGTCATGTGATGAGAACAACCACTATCTATGATCCATGTATCATTTCTACTCATATGAGAAATTAGTGTCATTTCTACATCATTATTAGATTCATCTTTTACAGTAATGTAGACAATTTCATCTTCTTCTTCATCATCAGAATCTTTTTCCATAAAACATAGTTTCTTATCTTTATCTTTGACTAATTTGAAGTCTTTCTTTCCATTGTACTTGTGACCTTTCTTCTCATATTTGTTTTGTTTATTTGGGCACCTAGCAGCAATATGTCCAATTTTTTCACAAGAGAAATAGATTAGAGGAATCTTACCTTTGTATTTCCCTTTGCCTCTTAAATATTTTCTTGCTAGTAGAGCTTCAACCACTTCAAGATCACTGTCTGAACTTTGTTCTAATTCTTCATCACTGTCTGATTATGGATCCTTCATCTTTTTCCCTTTTTCTTTGAGTGAAAACTTGGCTTCAAATGCTAATTCAACATTCTTGAATGCTGGAACATAATTGTCATAGTTGCCTAGCTCAAATGTAGTCAATCTTCCAACTATGGCCTCTAAATTTATTTTATGATTTGCCTCACATCTCCTTTCTTGAATTGGAGAGACTTTAATTGCATAAATGGGAAGTAGAGTTCTAAGAACTTTACTTATAACTGTCTCCTCATTGATATCTCCTCCAGATGCTTTGATTGCACTAACACATGCTTTAACTCTTTCAACATACTTTGCAATGTTTTCATCCTTTCTCATCCTCATTTGATCAAATTGTCTTCTCAAACTTTCTGCTTTAGCTCTTCTCACATTATCATCTCTTCCATAGATTTCTTTCAATTTGTTCCACATTTCAAAGACAATTTTGCAATCTTTGATGTCATCAAATTCTTTATAACTCAAAGCAGATGCTTTATCTATCATCATGTTATTGTGAGTCTTCTTTTCAGCAATATCATTGATAGATAATGTACCAGAAGGTTCTTCATATTTTTCATCAAGGTACTTCAACCCTATATCACTAATAGAAGCCAGATGAAGCCTCGTCAATCCTTGCCATGCTGAGAATTTGTCCCTATAAGTCTTGGAATTTCCCTTTTGTAAGACATCTTGATCTTCAACTTAAATCCTTGAAATCTTTTCCTATAAGCACCAATAGCAATTGTTGGAATTAAAGATAGAGTAACTAAGAGGGGGGGTGAATTAGTTACTAACAAAAATTAATCTCAACAGTTCCCTTAGATGTCTTAAAGATCTAGTTATTGCTTGTACTTGGTAAAAAAATGTTGTAACTCGATAAATTAAAGTATTATTTTCTTTTCAAGCATTCATGCATGTAACTGAAAATAAAGTGAACACAAGAGACACCAGATTTAACATGAAAACCCAATATGAAAAAAACCACCAAGTAACTAGTAACCAATTTTTCACTCTTTTGAAGTGAGCCCTATTAGGAGCCAACCCTGTTAAAAGTTACAATACACACTGTTAGGTGTGACCCTGTTAGAGGATTTAATCACCCTATTAGGAGTGGCCTTGCTAGAGGTCTTTAGAAAAATTCAACTAAACTGTCACCTTGTTAGAGGATTTACAAAATGGTTGTTAAACCAACTCTGTTAAGAGATTTGAAATCACTACTACAATGGTTAGAAAGAAACAATGAATTAACTTGAACAAGATGCAACTAAATTTGCTGGTTATAGGTCTCTATTCAGCATCATTAGATCCTCCTTGATCAAATATGGCTTTGCTACTCCTCAATGATCTCTGATCATCCTTCAAATATACTTCCACAACAATTAGTCTTCATATCACATTAATTCCACATTCTTTTTCTACCTACATTTTAGAATTTGCAACTTGACTTCTTACTTATACCATTCAAATTGTCAACTCGACCCATTTACATGTTACATTTACCAATAAATCGTACATCAGTCGGCTACAAATATTACTCTAAACAAATAAATGTTATCTCATAAGACAATGAAATCCTTTACTAGCTGACCCTACTTGGTAAATAATACTTTTGAAAATTTCTTGAGTTAACCATCTTGACTCAGTTAACATTGCAATATCCTTAAAATCCTTTAGCTACCGAGTTTTCTCGGTAAGAATTAAATCCCTCGATAAGAACTGCTTCTTCCAAATTACCTTTGATGACTGAGTGAGCTCGGTAAGAACTGCTTCTTCCAAATTACCTTTGATGATCAAGTGAGCTCGATAAGAACTGCTTCTTCCAAATTACCTTTGATGATCGAGTGAGCTTAGTAAGAATTGCTTCTTCCAAATTACCTTTGATGACCGAGTGAGCTCGATAAGAACTATTTCTCTTACATTTTCTTTAATTACTGAGTGAGCTCGGTAAGAACTAAATTTCTTTGATTACCTTGAAATCTTAGTAATCAACTGTCTACCTCGTAGACACTACAAACTATCTTTACTGACCTTTTGGGCTCAGTAGACACTATTTATTGCCTTGCCGACCTTCTGAGCTCGGTAGACACTGTTTATTGCCTTGCTGACCTTCTGAGCTTGGTAGACACTATCATTTGCCTTGTTGACCTTCTGAGCTTGGTAGACACTGTCTTGATGACTGATATGACATTTGTGTGACATCAAAGACAACACACAATTGAAAAATTGTATCCAACAAGAGAGAGAGAGAGAGAGAGAGAGAGAGAGAGAGAGAGAGAGAGAGAGAAATATAGAGATGAAAACCAAGATAGATACATGAAAATATATATAGAGAGAGAGAGAGGGAGAGATAGAGATAGAGATAGAGAGTGGGCGATGGGAGAGGGTGGGATAGAGAGAGATGGAGAGAGAGAGAGAGAGAGAGAGAGATAGAGAGAGAGAGAGAAAGAGAGAGAGAGAGAGAGAGAGAGAGAGAGAGAGAGAGGGTGGAATAGGAGGGTGGGAGGGACGGTGAGAGAGTAGGGAATAGGAGAGGGTAGGATGGGAGAGAGAGAGGGAGGGATGGGGGAGAGAGAGAGAGAGATTCAGAGAGATTTTTCACATTGTGCATACACACTATAGTGCATGCTATACACACTATATAAAAACACAAAAAAAATAGTTATAAGGGAAGTATAGGTCCATAGTAACCCATATTCTCTTTATTGTCTATTTTATGTTCTGGTATTCTGATAGGAAATAAGGGTTTCACGTTATTGGAAGCTATCAAACATCAAATTCAATAATCAGATACACTATTTGAAGGGTTTTCGAACATTCTTTCTATATAAAAGGTTAGTGCAATATTTTTTAAGTAATATGAATTAAAAATAATTTATATGGTTATATAGCTAACACAGAGATCTACAATATCATGTAACCTAATTTTATTGATACTCAACCACAAGGAAACTTAAAGTAGAGCACATAAGAAAAATTAATCTTTTTTTGTATGTTTACTACAAAACACATCTTAGACTAGTTTAGAGACTCGAAACATATGGGTTGGATCCCCAAGGAAAACCCAAACTTTAGGCTTGATAGAATCCAAAGCTTTCAATAGTGTGTGTGTTCCATATCACACATGCATTATTTAAAGAATTTTTAAATTCAAGGCTTACATAGCGTGTATGCACTATAGTGTGCACACACTTTTTAAGCCTTTTATTTAAATAGAAAGGATGGATAGGGAGAGAGGGAAGAAGAGAGGGAGAGAGGGTAGAGAGTGAGAGAGGGTAGAAGATGGGGAGAGAGTAGGAGATGGGAGAGGGATAGGGAGAGAGAGAGAGAGAGAGAGAGAGGAGTGGGAGAGAGATTTAGCTAGAGAAATATGGAGATGAAAATCAAGATAGATACATGAATATATATATATATATATATATATATATATAGAGAGAGAGAGAGAGAGAGAGAGTTGGGGATGGGAGAGGGTGGGTTAGAGAGAGATTGAGAGAGAGAGGGAGAGAGAGAGAAAGGGTGGGATAGGGTAAAGAGATTCGGGGATGGGAGAGAGAGAGAGAGAGAGAGAGAGAGATTTCACATTGTGCATACACATTGTAGTGCATTTACACTTTATAGTGTGTACACACTATATAAAAACACCAAAAAATGATTATGAGGAAAGTTTGGATCCCTACTGACCCATATTCTCTTTTCTTCTATTTTATGTTTTTCTATTCTAATAGAAAATAAAGGTTTCATGGTATTGGAAGCTAGCAAACACAAAATTCAATCATTGGATACACTATTTGAAGGGTTTTTGAACATTCTTTCTATAGAAAAAGGTTAGTGCAGTCCTTTTTAAATATTATTTGTTACTATAGAGACAAATTTTATTATAATTTTACAAGTTGTTTAATATATAGTGAATTCATCAAAATTAGTATGTTTGAATGAATTTTTATTTGGAAATGGTTAGAAATTTTAATGTATAAATAATTCATTATAATGTTACAAGTTGTTTAATATATACTTTGTATTTATTAAAATAATAATAATTTGTATATATATTTTAATGATTTGTTATTTATAAATTGTAAGTAATTCAAATGTTTGAATAATTTGACATATAGAAATCATCATCATGCGAAGGAAGAAATCAAAAACTCAAATAGAAAAAGATAGGGAGAGATATTTGGCAATTAAAAGAGATAAAATGAAACTAATACGTGAACAAAGAAAATTGAAATGCAATAATGAAGAATTGTCTTTCAAAGAGGAACAATAACCACCAATACAAAGAAATAAAGAGGAAGAATTTAGAAGATAGAGAATGAATGAGACTATTATGCTTAAGAAGATAATTGAATTGTGTAGCTACATCATCTTCCAATGTTAATGTCATATTGTCATCTCATGTTGAAGAGATGCTAATTTCTACATCCAAGGATGTACACACTTTATCATGTCATGTTGAAGGTATAACATCAACATATGAAGTAGGTGATATTTCATCTTTTACATCTTATTGCCAAGGCTTATCATCTTTACTTTAAGGTATGCAAAGCACTCAATCTTATGTTGATGTTTAAAATATTGAGAGAATGGAAGAGATTATAAAACCTTCTAGAATTCATTTTAGAAGATCAAAATATTTTATTGACATTGATACTAACATTTTGAAATCAATGTCTGACAAGATTACAAGCATACATGTAAAAGAAAATTTTATCATATGTAGATATTATTCTTTAAAGAATTAGACATGTTAATGTCAATTATTTTTTGAAATGATGAGGAATTTGAAATTTAGCCCCATCATGAAGATTCTTGGGCTAAGAACGATGGATGATTCAAATGAAAAAAGCATTGTAAAGAATTTAATGAGTACATATAACGAAGTGGGTTCTAAATCATGCACCAAATATAGTAATATCACAAGACATGTACTTACATCAATAATAGTAAATACCCAAATGAAGAAATATTGACTTGTGAGAAAGATAAGAAAAAAATTGAAAATTGGTAGAGGTACTCTAAGGAGAGCCATGGTAAGGCATGAGAGAGTGGAAGATCCAACAAAAAATGAGTTATGAACATTTAGCAATAGACTACTGTGAAAGGAAAAAAAATTAGTGAAGCTTTGAAAACATTTATTGAAAATTTTTGCACAATTAACACACATGTTTCCCCTAATCAAAGAGATATTGTAAGGAGGATTGGTAGCCGAAATTGTGATCCACATGTGAAACATTTTTTGGACTCAATTCAGACACAATTTTTTGCAAAAATTATTGGTATGTATCCTCAAATTTGAGTAATTCAAATATTTTTTGAGATAGTTAAACCTTTTTATGTGAAGATAAACCACACATGCACACCTTGTTTTTGTAAGATACATATTGAATTTTCTAATCAATTTGATGTTCTTAGGCATATATGTTTGTTTTTGCATTCTAAGTTTGTTTTGCAAGATTGTGACATGAATGAGCCAACTACATCTTCAAGGGAATTCATATCCAACATTTTATGTAAAATGAGAGATGGTCAACAATTTAACAAGATTTCATGCTTGGATGGTACATACTTATTTTATGGTTCTTTGCAACTTTTATCAACATATGAACATATGAATAATAGACAAGCAATTGGAAATGAAATAGTAGATTATGAAAAATATAAGATAGTGACATTGCTCTAAAAGATGGGAAACAAGGTAAAAGATGTAACTAAGTCATTGAAAATATTTTAGTGTTTGAGTTTATGAAGATTTTTTTGTGAAAAGATTATTTACGAGTATGCAAGGCATACACATAGAGCTCGATGGCTAGATTTGAAATTCAAGTTGTGCAAGGATACATTTCCATTAGATACTATAGACACTCAAAAATGGTTCACATCTATGACTTCATCACTTCTTCATACTAATTTGTCCCATTTTCTCATTCTACTAACTTTGATCTTTTGGCCAGATTGACCATATTTTGTCATTTGTATCCCCTTTCACATCAATTTCATATCAACTCGGAATCATATCAAATCAACTTGGAATCACCTCAAATCAACTTGGAATAATTTGAAATCAGTCCTAATCAACCCAAAACATATCAAACATACCAAATCAATCATCATTTGTCTGACTCCTAGGTATTGTTGTGGCTTTCAGTGCCTTGGAAACCTATCAACCTATCAATCTTATCAATCTGACCTTAGTACTGTCGTGGCTCTTAGTGCTAGGTCAAACTATCATTCATTTCATCCAATCTTTGACATTGTTGAGGCTTTCAATGTCAGATCATGGCATCATCAACCATTTTTATAACATTGACAGTGTTCGTCGATGTTATTATGATAAAACCTTATCAATCAATTTCAATCTTGTAGCATTTACAATGTCGGTTAAATGTTATATATCAACCAATTCATGTCATGTGTCATTGGCATGTTATCAATTTCGATCTATCAATCAATTTGACCATGGATTTGGTCTATCTATCATCATCTTATTCCATATCCATCATCGTTACATTTTTATCAAAGGATACAATCGCATTCATTTAATCAATTTGGCCAATTATCTACTAATTTTCTCTATAAGATTAAATAACCCATAATTTAATCCTATTCTTTCTAATTATTCTTCCTAATTATCATCCTCAATTAATTAATTTTATTAATTAATTGATTCATTATGTATAAACCATGGAAATTTATAATTTTCTAAGTTCCATTTTTCATCATTAATTCTATTTTCTACTAATTCTTATTTTGTGGAATAAGAGGATTTTTAATTTGAATATTCCATAAAATATTGCATCATCACGACACTTGGATATGACACCTCATGGATTCTCCTTCGACACTTGGCTAAGACTTCTCATAATCAAATATTCTTACCTCTTACGCACGTCCCAATTTGGCTTATTCGTCATAGATTCTTGGCTTTAAGTGGGTTGAGGTGTCTTATGATGCGTCATAGATTCTCTTCCACATTTAGCCAAGTTTGACTTTCATGTGTCATAGAATCTTACAATTGGCATATTTTTTCATATGCATCATGGATTCTCAAAGGAATCTCTTGTCACATCACACATCTATGGGTGACAAATCCAATGCCCTCACTTTGAATGTTGATTATAAAATGGACACTCTTTCTCTCATTTCGGGTCTTCTTGAAGTCTTGGAAGCCTTTAGGTCCTAATTTCTTTAAGATTTCTAACTCCATCTCTCACATTCAAATCAAAACTTCAAGTATTCTCATGGCATTATCCACATCATAGACTTTTGCTTCAATTTTGTGTGCACTATAGGCAACTTTGGAGCTACAATCATTTGGAGAAGAAAGAAGGACATGGGAGCTACAAACGAAAAAGGAGGTTTCTATTGCTTTCTTTATTAGTTTGGCTTTCATGGTAGACTAGTGGGTGCTAACATATGTTGACTAAGTTTTTTAATTTGCTCATAGTATGTTATGCATTTAACCCATTTTCTGGTCCTACATTTGGTGAACCCAACGTGAACATGCATATCTAACTTGGGTTTTCTTGTTTTGTGCTTGTAGGTGCAAGGAAGGAGCTCACTTGGAAGGGTATAACAAATATCTGCTCTTTCTTTTCACACCTAGATTAATTAGGGGGTCCAGTAAAATGCTTGTATGCTTTTGTTTCATGCATTTTGTTAGCTTTCTGTCCTAGGGTGCACTTTGCTCTGTCAGGGCGCACTTGGGACCCCTAGGAGCAGTTTTAGGAGTCTAGAAGCCACCAAAATCTCTCTTTGTTGTTTTTGACTTACCAACTATGCCCAACTATGCCCCAACTACATCATTGATGCAGTTTCCACTGTTTTGGTGCACTTGGGAGTGTAGCTTTGAAATTTTCAATTTTTGGGTCTTATTTAGGCACCATTTCCCCACACTTTGCACCTGACTTCCCAACTGCGCCCTAAAACTACCAACTGGGCCCCAACTATGTCATTGACACATTTTACATTGTTTGGGTGCAATTGGGGGTGTTCAGAGCCATTTTGGCCTTCTGGGGAGCAATCTGCTTTGTCAAAGCACATCCGAGTTCATAGTAAGCATATGCATTAATCAGAATCTGCACATAAGGTTTCTATTTCCTTCTAGAACTTAGATTAGATGATTTTGTGTTACTGATGGTCTGATTGTAACATGTGGCAATCGTGGGATGAAGACATGATCATAAACTACTAATGCTTTGTTTGCAGGACGTTGTCGAAGACTTTGTGTGTCTTTTAAAACTGTGTGTGGATTTTTTAGATTAGATAACATTTCATTTGGTGCTTAAAATGAACCTTTTTCTTTTCTTCCTGGTGTGTCTACAGTGTTAAATCTTTAGGAGTTGCATTGGACATATCCTCTCCCCTTGCCATTCGTGGATCTTGGGTGTAAGAGAAATCTGTGTAACTTCTATAGGAGGCCTACCTTGGACCAAGATACTCGATATTGGGTATGCCAGGGGATGACCTCAGAGTGGTAATGATCCAAAAGCTAGGTCAACATTCTAGTCACTATATAAAATTTGATTACGGTGAAAGCCGTGTCGGCGGTATTGCTACGTGATAGCTCTCCTCCAGTACCCTTGTGGTGCGTCAAACCTTAGTTCTCGGGGCTGGCAGACCTTCTGCAGAAGTTTATCATTCACTTGCCAAACAGAATGCCCTTACTAAAAATCATGTTTTAGTGGCCAAAATCCTTTCTATCCACTAGCTCAAGGGGTCACCCATGCCTATGAAGACATCCTACATTCTCGCAATCCTTAGTAGAGGCAACAGTCCCTTGGGAAGTCATGCCCCTTGGGAAGCGGATCTTGGTAGCCCCGAGAAGTGAGTGCACTGTAAGGGGGAGCCTATGGTGCCAAGATCCTAGGTTGTCCACTCTGGATAAGCATGGCTTAACTTCAGTTCAAGTAGGAATTCAGCGGATACAATCCTAAAAGCCTAGGTTGTGGTGTGTTTGTTAACTTTTAACAACAGCTATTCTTGTCTTAATGTGTCTTGCGTGTGTGTAAAACATAATCAAGATAAAAGCCAAATTTTTTAATTTAAACCTTGGATATCATTTGAACTTGTCAAAACATCACACATGGCCAAAAAATTTCAAACTTTATCAAACTTTGCAAACTTTGGTTCAACACACTCAAACATTGAAAAACATGGCGACTTGTGCTCTTAAACGTGCTTGGCAAAATGTAGATCTCACACTTGCATAGATTTCACTTGCATTCACCCTAGTATAGGCCTCATTCATACATGATATAGACTTCATATTTCAACTTTTAGTCCTCATTTAGTATCTATTACCTTTCATATTGCATCCTTTTAGGTTCAGTTTACCTCCCTTAATTTTTGCATTCCCATCTCACAATCAGCACTTTGCATTCACCACCTTGTATATTTGCATACCTATCCATCATCTTGCCTACTTTAACCATCATTCTAGGTGTCCTAACCATCATTTTGAGAATTCATACTAGTCTTAACACTATCCCCTCCTATTGGGCTCTCTGTAACATCAATCCTAAAATCATAGCTTCCAGAATTGCCTCAATTTCAGCCCAGTTTACCAACTACGCCCAGAAACTACCAACTGTGCCCAACTGGGCCCCAACTATGTCATTGACATATTTTTTATTGTTTAGGCACACTTGGTGGTCCTGAGATCTATTTTTGGGTTCCAGATAACATTTTGGGGCTTCAACAATGTCCTTAGGTACCTGGTTAGCTCCCCTTGCACTAGCTTGCCCAAATCTGCATTCTACATCACCTAGTCTTCATCACCTTCACTTAAGACATCATTCTATAGGTCATAACTTATTTTTTGAATCTCCCAACCCATCTTAACATCAACCCCATCATCTTAGCTTCCTGGCATATCAGTTTGGGAACCATACCTCTCAGAATCAGCAAACCTTCATTCTGACTTACCAACTACGCCCAGAAACTACCAACTATGCCCAAACTAGCTCCAAGTGGGTCAATGAAGTAGTTGGTACTATTATGGTGCACTTGGCACTGTTAGGGCACACTTGGGTACCTGCATGACCATTTTGGGCCTCCGAACTGCACTTTAGGACCCCAAAACTGCATCTAAGAGCCTCTACACCTCCCCGTTTTGCACTTGACCCAAAATCTCATCTTGCACCCAAAATCCCCTTTTTCATTATAGGCATTGTCCATATCACATATCTTTTTGGAATTACCACCATTTCAAGTCCTCAAAACATCATTTTGAACCCCCAAAACCTTTGAATTTAGTCAAAAATCTAGACAAAGTATGAGTCTTAGAGTATCTCCTCGTGTTGATGGATAATGGATCTTGACTAGTCTTTTCATCTTTTCTTATCATTTTATTGGGTCAAAATCTATCTATGTCTTGATAGATTTGACCTTGTCATATTTTATCAATTTGATCTTTTTGTCTTTTATCGATTTTTGGTCAAGATCCAAAGTCCTTTATCACAAGGTTAAACTCCTAGGCAAAATAATTTCTAAAGGTTTTACCTAAATTCAAAACTTTCCCTATAACCTTGTCATAGCATAATCATATCCCTAGCATCCCCAAACATCATTTTGACTTACCCTAGTTGTATATCCCCTTCATCTTGCATGGTCCAAACCTTAGCATCATTCTCACTACCAAACCCTATTAGATTATCCATCAACCAAATTGCCTTCTTAATCATTTACCCTCATTTTGCATATCCTAAACATCATTATCAACCCTTGGAAACCATCCTTTGCATAGTCTACCTTGCACACACCAACCTTTAGCATCCTTAGGAAGTCCAAAACATAACCCTAATTATCATTTTGCATACCTTAGATTCATCTTCATCCCCTCTAGTCAAACTTCAAAACATCACCTTGCATTTTGCGTTTGCATAACATCCCTAGGACATTTGCACTTTGTACATCAAAACCATAATTCATTTAGCATTTCCTCACATTGCATAACATCCCTAAAGACTTAAAAAATCCCAAAAACACTCATATCTTGCATACCCAGCACTCTAAATCACCCAAAACACTCAAAAATTCCAATGCATTTGCACTCTTAGGTATCATGCCAGCACTTACTAGGACACAATCAGCTCAAAGACCCAAAGAACTCTATCAACCTTTGTTTTCTGAGGTACAAGCACAACCAAAACCTCATCCAAAACAAAGAAAGAGCAAGAAAACCCAACAAACCTTTGACGAAGACCAAATCAAGACATCACAACCATTACTAGCAGACCCCTTGAACATGTTTTCGCAAGATCCTCATAATCAAGCTATGGCACAAAAAACCTTGAACAATGCACCTACCATGAAATTTACTCCAAATACTTCCCCACACATGGTATGGTTTAATGGAGTCCTAAATTTGAACCTATATTTGTGCCAATACCACCTAGAGGTGGAAGCATACCAACCACACCCAACGATGAACAATCACATTCCTTCGAATTTAGTCAACCTAACACAAGTACCTTCAAATATAACACATCCAACGTAAAACAACGTACTGTACACCTAAGTGATGACTCTAACACTGACTATGGCATCACTGATGAAGAAATGGCTAGGGCATGTCAAGACAAAAGTTTTCACAAGAACTTCAAACGTTTGGCAGCCCAAGAAATTGTCAAATTTAACCCAAACTTGGAAGGTCCTAAGTCCAAAAATCAAACCAACACAACAATTGAAATCATCCAACCCATGATAAATTTGGACTTAGACAAGGGAAAACAACCTTTGGAGTTTTCAAACACAATAATGGCACCTATAACATCCCATCAAGAGTCAACTATCGAAATCATCCAAAGTACATTTGAACACATCAATGTTAATCCCTTGTTTGATGAAATACCACCAATCCCTAAACACCCCAAAAGGACGTTAAGACTTGATTTTAGTCACATGATGCAACAACAAGATGCACCTAAAGGGACTTGTGCTCTAGGGATGCCAAACATACCTCCTTTGGAGGCAAATCAACAAAGTACAGCTTTGCTCCTAACTTTACCAAGTGCTATGACATCAAATGCTATGGAGCCTCTCATAAATACAACATGTGAAACATCAAGTGCAACCATCCCTATGGACACACAAAGGAAAATTCTTATTGACATTACGCCCATTCCCAACAGGGACACATCTCATAGTCAAGTCAATATGATCTCACAAGTAGGAACATCTAAAACACAAAGGTACCAAAACAACAATACAAACATGACATTCAATTCTCAAGGACTTAGTCAACCCCCACGAAAACAACAACCTACAATGGTACAAGGGCTCAACACTTCCAGGGCACAACCAAGTCTACATCCACTTGACACACATCCCACATATCAACAACAACATCAACCACAATGACAACAATCGCAAGTGGGGCAAACATCCAACATTCCTAATATGCAATCCCATGTGAACCCACTTGACTTACACACAATTTATCAACAACAATTTCAGAAGCAATTCCAATAACAACAAATGATGTTTGCTAAACAACAAGAGCAACTCAAGCAACAGTTGGAATACCAAAGACGCCTTGAGCAAAAAATCACATACTAGCAACATTTGTTACAACAACAACATGTGCCACAACAACCTCAACAAATACCTCTACAACAACAAGCATGCACATGGTCTCACATACAACCAACAGAGGTATTCCAACAACAACCACAACACATGGCACAACAACAACACATGGTACAACAATCACAGTCAATCCCACAACAAGTGCCACATCAAATACCACAACAAGTTCCCCAACAGTAGGGACCTTTCTGTCTTCGAGGTGCCAACATACCTCCACCACCTAGCGACACTTCATCAGACACAAAAATGTCAGAACCAAGTAGACATAGTTCTCGCCACAGCAAACTGTCTACTCACAAACACAAAAGACTTGAAGGAAAGACCATCATACAAAACCCCAATGAAGAACTATTACAACAATTCAAATGACTTTCCAAACAAGTCGAGGCATTGGGAGTCCAAAAGAAACAGGCTCTATATACTGAAAGGGACCTACGTCCTAACCCATTCGATAAAAGTTTGTATATGCCTCCATTCCCAAGACACTTTGAGGCTCCAAGGTTTGAAAAATACTAAGGAAAAGGAAACCCTATTGATCACATCCAAGAATTTTGTGCTTCATGTACCAAACTTAGCGATGAGCCCACTTACCTTATGAGATTTTTCCCTCGTTCTCTAGGTGGGCCTACACTTGAATGGTACTCCAAACTTCTTGGTAATATCAAATCTTGGTCAGAACTAGCAAACACGTTTATCTCCCACTTTGCCTTTAACATTACAAATGAGGTGACACTTTCTAATTTGTGCTCAACTAAACAGAAGATGGGAGAGTCATTCATCACATTCTTACTACGTTGGAGAAGCTTAGTTAGTCAATGCTCACTAGACATTCCTAAAGAACAACAAGCAAACCTGTGCATTAAAAACTTAGTCCCAGACTTAATGTATGAACTCAAAATCAAGAGTCCAAGCACCATTTCTAAACTAATGAAAAAAGGGGCTAATATTGAAGATGCTCTTATCCGTAAGGGAATCCTCAAGATAAACAAAGAAAACACAAACACCAACTCATCTAATGACAAGGCAAAATTTTTCTCCAAAAACAAGAATGTGACTAATGATGGCATTGTGGACGCCCGCATGATTAGCACAGCACAACCTCAACTAACTTTGAAAGGTGTAAACCCTACAAATTCACAAACCTCTAATCAAACATCAACTCCACAAGAAAAAACTGAGACTTCCATGCAAGACAAACCTCAAAGACATCCTAGAACCAAAGACAAAAAATTCACACCATTGGGAATACCACTTGAGACTGCATTACAATAGTTACTGAGTAATAACTTCCTGCAACTACCCCCAATCAAAGATGAACCATTAACTAAAGCAGATTGGTGGGATGACAAAAAGTATTGTAATTACCATCGCACCAAAGGACACAAGACTTCATCATGCTTCCAATTGAAACATACAATACAAGACCTTATTGATGATGGTGTGATCACAGTTGATCCATCACTGTTAGCATCCAACTCTAATCATACTATTTTCAAAGATCCTTTGGGTAATCATGACAAAGAGAAACCCTCAAGTTCAAACTCAAACTCACAAGGCAATGGGAATTACACACATACACCGGCTATGACTATAGCATTAATTGCTTTAATGAGTCTGACTTCTGCGTATCCACATTCACATTGAAGGCTGAAGACCCTTGTTGTGCTGTCTCTACACGCTGTAGCAAGATCATCCTACCTGGAGCCTCATCTAGACCTACTACTTCTACTAGACCTGCATCCCCAAGTAGACCTACTACTCCTACTTCATCTAATTATAGCCCTGTTGAACAACTTGGAAAAAACCCTACACAAATATCCATTTTGGACCTACTGCGTGCATCTCCCCAACACCAGAAGATCTTGGAGCAAGCCCTTAAAGAGGTAGTAGTCCCAGATAACATTAATGTTGCCCAGTTCCAAGCCATGGTTGGGAACCTATTCGTGTCACAGCATATCACCTTTTCCCCTCGAGATATTCCTAAGGACAAACCTAACCATAATGATCCCCTTTATCTTGAAGTCTTCATCCATAATGCCAAAGTCAGACGTGTTTTAATAGATGGCGGAGCAGAACTAAACATATGTACTCTTAATGTTGTCAATAATTTGGGTTATTCTAAAGATGATGTAGATCCCTCTTGAAGAATCACAATAAAAGCTTATGATGATGGTGAACGCTTCTCCAAGGGCATCATCACATTACCTATCAGATTTGGTCCAGCTATTGAAGATACATTGTTCCATGTCCTAGATATAGAAATGAATTGCAACATGATACTAGGACACCCTTGGCTTCATGCTATGAAAGTAGTCCCTTCTACATATCATCAATGTCTAAAGTTTTCCTATCACAATGTAGAGGTTACCATCTCCAGTGATCCAGATCCTTTCCAGTTTTGTGCTAATCTAAGAGATGCTACTGCATTCCAAATCCCAACAAACAATGAAGTACAACCCACAACTCCCTCTAAGTATGTGGATGCCAATATACTTCTCAATAAAGCCAAGGAAAAGATGAAGATTGAAGAAAATGAGTGTGGAGAGTACTTTATGTCTCAAGTCTCTCACATTAGGGAGTCACCACTTTCTCCCATTAGTACAAAGAATGATACTTCTATCATTGAGAATGCATCTGTATGTATTGAGAAAGAAAAAGTAGAATGAGAACCCACTTTGATATCTCCTAGCAAGTATGGACTTGGGTTTACCATCATGCAGAAACAAGGCTATGATGGCTATAGTGGTCTTGGATCTCAGAAACAAGGAGTCATTGAACCTATCACTACACAAGGACAACCTCCTAGTTTGGGGCTTGGTTTTAAACCATTACAAATAGGTCCTCCTAGTACCATGGTACCTACATGTAAGACTATGGATGTTTTGAATGATGAAAAGGCATCTAAGGATATCCCACTTAAAACCAACAATCCCCTAGCCTCTAAGCATAACCCCAATGACCCAGTTGAATCAGTTACCCATATATCTACCTTCAACCAAAGCCCATTCAACATTGATGATGACATCTCCTCAAGTTATCTTGAACCTTTGGATTGGGACCAATGTGGACCACCAATTTTTGATCGATTCGACAATGATGACACTCTTATAATAGAATTTGAAGGCATTATGACTGAAGATCATAAAGAAGCAATTTCTCCTACAGAGAACACATTGGCATATTTTGGGGAGCCAACTCCACTTTCTAGTTACAAAGAAAAAAGAGAAAAAGATAGCAAGCATAGGTCTCTTGGTGAAAACCGAAAAGCACCAATAGACCATAAAAAATCAAAAGCTAAGCAGCTCCCAATGATACAAAATGAAAAATATGATGCCATGAATATCAGTGTTCTAGTGTTCATCATGCCACAAAGTCTTTTGGAGCTCTCTCAATCAGCGTTCATGTGGAAGGTCATTGGTCTCAAACCTCCCAACCCTCCCTTATATCCCTTTGTTTATCCCCAAATCCAGCCACCTAATTTGTCCAATAACAAAAATTAGTCCTTTATCCAACAAGCCTTTGTATATGTCATCATCAGTGACATCCCACATGATACATCTATTGACCCAATTATCCTCAAATGCCTTGATTCATAAGAGATAGACATTGTCTTACATACGGTACACGATGGTATCTCTGGAGGCCTTTCTAGTGGTTTGATTTTAGCTACAAACTCAGAACAACTCCTATGTAGTTATGGTCAGTCATGGATCCAAAGCTTATCAGCTAGCAGCACCAACAATAGATATCTTCTTAGCATTTTTCAGTGACATTCTTGATTCCATCTAAAAGTCCTGAAAAAATATCAAAAAAATAGCAAAAAGTCATGAAAAAATGGATGCCTTGATGAAAACCTGGCAAATAGGCATCTTGGCATGAAAATTTGAGTCAAGAGAAAAATTTCGTCCAAAAGTGAAAACTTGGCAAACAGGCACTTTGGTCAAGTACCATGGTGAAAACCTGGCTAATAGGTGCCATGTGTAATCAGTGTTGCTCATCCATCTATCAGGATTCCATCTGGTCTTTTCCCCCTCCATCATTCCTCAATCATATCCTTCATATTGCAAGACATCCTTGGTCCCTTATCATGGCTCATGAACTGGTTAATGTCCTTTGTTACCTTGCCCAAGCATCACCAGTCTACACACACACTCTGCCATTGGCCTTTGTACATAGTTTGCGTCTTGTCTGGGGGCATATTACCTACATGGTGCATGAGTTTGAATTTGAACTAGGGGCATATCCCTAAGTGTTTTCTATCCATTGGACCTATCACATAATGGATTGGAGCTAACACGTGTATATGCTTATACGATCTTGAAAAAATCACTAAAAATCGCATAATGTCTTGAAAAAATCCTAAACATTCAAATACGATCCTGAAAAAATCACTAAAAATCACATAATGTCTTGAAAAAATCCTAAACATTCAAATACGATCCTGAAAAAGTCACTAAAAAACATCAAATATCCTCAAAAACCCTAAAAATCACAAAACCCGTAAAAAATTTGCAATAAACCTTGTACATACTCACTGTGGATAACCACCCCTTTTGTGTAAACACTTGCACATTGTAGACTAAAACCCAAAGCAGTACACTTCAATGCCAATGACACTATCCGAGCAATGTGAACCAACAATAAATCCAACAGATCACTATGAACTTATCAACTGAATCCACAAACAGTGCTATCACATTGTCAACCTATCAAACACCATCTAAACACCTAAAACACTAAAAAGCAAGTAATAATGGACAAGGATAGTTGTTGGCTCACGCTATTTAGTGAGTGATTTATTTTTTGCTTTGTTTTTCTTTGATCATGTTTCTATGTCACTCGATGATATAAAACTAATCTATGAGACTGGCTAGGATGGTTCATGGTCATCTTTTTCCATTTTTGTCTGTTATAATGTACCTTTGAGAGTCTAGGGCATGTGCATATGCCTTAGAATGGACAAGGTCATTCTTTGTCTGCATCGTGCTTGTTTACGCAAAAGGCTTGCATTTGCGCTCTGGCCCTTTATGCCATGATGTGTTGCATTTCATTTGCCATATCAAAATAAAGCTCCATTTGACATATAGTGCACTTTCTAGAAGCAAAAGTATTTCCATCATACTAACATCTCCTCGTCTCATCTTTCTTCTTCATCTCATTCTCCATCACCATAATCATGTCTTCTAATTCACCAAATCATCTTCATCTTACATTCATGCATTCCTGCATCATCTTGCATTGTCAATCAACTTCCTGTGGCTTTCCACCTGGTTCAACCTTAGTTTAACATTTGTCTCATCATCTTTGACCAAATACAACCATTTTTTTGATGATTTCCCTCATGTTATGACATCTTTCAATCATTTTGGGCATGCATGCAAAGTTTCGAGGCATTTCGAGTCCAATCGGGTTGATTCTGGGCCCCGAAGCCTTTTAGGGCGCATTTTGCAATTTCAAGGTGCAGTTGGGGTTCCCAACTGTGTCATTGATGCACTTGGTCATTCCAACTACATCATTGATGCACTTGGTAGAGTTTGGGTGCACTTGGGGACCTAGGTTATCCAAAATTGCTCCCGAAACCCCTAGGTTGCACTCCGGAGGCCATTACTTTTGCATTTCAACTCTAATTTACAAACTGTCAATTGTGTTGGACTCATATCTTTCTTGTGAAAAAAATGAGTAATTTTTTTCATTATTTGGTCACTGTATGGAGTGTTAATCCTTGCAATTACTCTTGGGCTCCTAGTTGCCCCCTGTCATGTTGATTTTGCCCCTAAAACCTTCTCGGGCACATTTTTGCACTTTCTATGACCACTTGGGCTTCCCAAGTGCATCATTGACGCATGTGGTATTGTCATGGCACACTTGGGTTTACCAAGTGCATCAATGATGCACTTGGTTGAGTTTTGGGCCCGGTTGGAGACCTAGGATACCCAGAACTGCTCCCATAGCCCCTATGTTGCACTCCGGAGCCCATAACTTTTGCATTTTAACTTGGATTTGCAATCCGTCAGTTGTGTTGGATTTTTATCTTTGTTGTGGACAAAATGAAATATCATTTTCATTATTTTTTGTTTTTCTTGAGTGGTAACCCATGTAATCACTCTCGGGCTCCTGATTGACCCTGTTTTGCACTCTAGACCTCATAACTTTCACATCTTAGCTCTGATTTGTGATTCGTCAATTGCTATGGTTTTGTCTTCTTGCTGTGGACAACTTGACTTATCATATTCTTATCTTAGTAAATTTCTTGAGGGGTAACCCATATATATCATCCCTACTGGGGCATCTTGTGGCTTTTTCATTAGTATTCTTTGATACAACGCTCTAAATCACATTATATCAAAGAGGGGCAAAATGTAGACACTCAAAAATGGTTCACATCTACGACCTCATCACTTCTTCATACTAATTTGTCCCATTTTCTCATTCTACTAACTTTGATCTTTTGGCCAGATTTACCATATTTCATCATTTGTATCCCCTTTCACATCAATTTCATATCAACTTGAAATCATATCAAATCAACTTAGAATCACCTCAAATCAACTCAGAATAATTTGAAATCAATCCTAATCAACCCAAAACATATCAAACATCCCAAATCAATCATCATTTATCCAACTTCTAGGTATTTTTGTGGCTTTCAGTGCCTTGGAAACCTATCAACCTATCAATCTTATCAATCTGACCTTAGTACTATCGTGGCTCTCAGTGCTAGGTCAAACTATCATTCATGTCATCCAATCTTTGACATTGTTGAGGCTTTCAATGTCAGATCATGGCATCATCAACCATTTTTATGACATTGACAATGTTCGTTGATGTTATTATGATCAAACCTTATCAATCAATTTCAATCTTGTAGCATTTACAATGTCGATTAAATGTTACATATCAACCAATTCATGTCATGTGTCCTTGGCATGTTATCAATTTTGATCTATTAATCAATTTGACCATGGCTTTGGTCTATCTATCATCATATTATTCCATATCCATCATCGTTACATTTTTATCAAAGGATACGGTCGCATTCATTTAATCGATTTGGCCAATTATCTACTAATTTTCTCTATAGGATTAAATAACCCATAATTTAATCCTATTCTTTCTAATTATTCTTCCTAATTATCATCCTCAATTAATTAATTTTATTAATTAATTGATTCATTATCTACAAACCATGGAAATTTACAATTTCCTAAGTTCCATTTTCCATCATTAATTCCATTTTCTACTAATTCTTATTTTGTGGAATAAGAGGATTTTTAATTTGAATATTCCATAAAATATTGCATCATCATGACACTTGGATATGACACCTCATGGATTCTCCTTCAACACTTGGCTAAGACTTCTCATAATCAAATATTCTTACCTCTTACGCACGTCCCTATTTGGCTTATTTGTCATATATTCTTGACTTTAAGTGGGTTGAGGTGTCTTATGATGCGTCATAGATTCTCTTCCACATTTAGCCAAGTTTGACTTTCATGTGTCATAGAATCTTACAATTGGCATATTTTGTCATATGCGTCATGGATTCTCAAAGGAATCTCTTGCCACATCGCACATCTATGGGTGACAAATCCAATGCCCTCACTTTGAGTGTTGATTATAAAATGGACACTCTTTCTCTCATTTCGGGTCTTCTTGAAGTCTTGGAAGCCTTTAGGTCCTAATTTCTTTTAGATTTCTCACTCCATCTCTCACATTCAAATCAAAACTTCAAGTATTCTCATGGCATTATCCACATCATAGACTTTTTCTTCAATTTTGTGTGCACTATAGGGAACTTTGGAGCTACAATCATTTGAAGAAGAAAGAAGAACATGGGAGCTACAAACGAAAAAGGGGGTTTCTATTGCTTTCTTTATTAGTTTGGCTTTAATGGTAGACTAGTGGGTGCTAACATATGTTGATTGAGTTTTGTGATTTGCTCATAGTATGTTATGCATTTAACCCATTTTCTGGTCCTACAGATACCATTGTTTTGGTTGTAGACTTCACAAAGAACTACACACTACAACCATAGAATGAGCTGCAAGAAAAGTATTATACTTCTTAATAGGTTTCCATATTTTATCACATAACATTCATGAATTCACCTACAAGTATAGAGTACGACAAGAAGATATTGATGGAGTGCCAGTTTTACATCAGTGATGATCGATTACATTCTACAAAGTTTGTACATGGATTTTTTCAACTATTTTATGGAGATTTGGCTAATAGAGGGATACCATATCGCCAGCACATTATTTGGTCAGACAGTTTTTCATCTCAATTTAAGAATGCATAGATGTTCTATTGGTTGAGAAGGATGCACAGGTTGTCTATAATTCAATATATGTGGAATTTCATAGAGTTTGGTCATGGAAAGGGAGATCACAATGGTGGAGGCACATGCATCAAAAGAGTCTTATCTCGTGAAGAATTAAAGTACAAAGATGGAGCAACATTGATAGATGCAAAATCTAACATCCAATGGTGTAATGCTACAATGACACCAAGTAAGGAAGATGAATCTACAGTTTGTAAATTTTTTTGGTTGATAAATAATACTAACATTGCACCATATGAGAATTGTTGCACACTGATAGGATCAAGTGAGTAGAATTCTTTTAGAAGCTCTAATGTAGGTTCATGGAGTATCCACACATGAAAATGGCATGCTTTTGTCCATCATGTGCACGAGAAAATTGGGATGAGTTTGAGTCAACTAAATGGGTGGACAAATATGATATATGATTTTTTGGCCCAATTGACACCTATCATCCCCCACAAGCACTACAAATGGCAGAGATAGATTCATCCATTGACTTTGACTTCTTGCCTAATCTGGTGCAACCTAGTTTATATATATATATATATATATATATATATATATATATATATATATATATATGTATATGTATATGTAAATTTAATATGTACCTTTATAACTTTTACCTAAGTATTTTTTGAATTAATGACCACATTATGTATATTTATCACTGTAGGCCATATTTTTGTTGTTATTACATCTGAAGAAAATGAAGAAGGCATAGATTATTATGTGTCATTGTGTCTAGGCCAAAAAAAAAATCAATCACTTGGTTATAGATGGTGAAAGTTTAGAGTACCATATAGGTGCAATGGTTGTAATTGGTATATGGATTAGACAATATTCTATGAAGAACCCTAACTTGTGGTTATTCGAGGATTGGAAAATAGAGAGGAAGATTCATCATTTTTCAAACCTTGTTGTCATTTCAAATGTCCACTTGATAAAATATGAATAATAAGACCCTTGGGAAGGTTCACAAGTCATGCCATGAGGTAATACTTGAGAGAATTAAATGTAGAGTAAAATTAGCAAGTTCATTAGATTGAATATAATTACAAAAATATTTCATGTAACATTTATAGACTTGAGACCCTCACTAAATGTCATAGGGAAGAGAACTTTGATAGGGCATATCTAGGAGCTCATGCAAGGTATGGATGCAATGTTAGGTGCTACAGGGTTGTGTTCTCAACACCTACAAAAACCTCTCTCACTTTCTAGAGATTTGATTCCATTTTGATTTTGTGACCCCATCTCAAGTGATGCTAAAACTTGTAGTATTGGCCAATACAAAGTCGCCAACTAGTGAATCTCTCTGACCATTTCTCATGGGACTAAATTGTCTGCTCCATTAGCTTCAAGTAGCCAGGTAAACCCTATTCCCAAGTTCATCCTATCCCATTGACCACTTGAACATTCATGGGCATGTAAAATAAAATTGATCCTAAGAGTCACTAAATGCCATAGGACAACAATATTTGATGAGGCATATCTCAAAGCTCATGCAAGGTATGGATGCAATTTTAGGTGCTATAGGATCATGTTGTTAAATCCTACAATAAACTCTCTCTCTCTCTCTCTCTCTCTCTCTCTCTCTCTCTCTCTCTCTTTGGAGATTGGATTTCATTTTGATTTTGCAACCCCATCTCAAGTGATGCTAAATTTTGTAGTATTGGCTAGTACAAAGTTGTCAATTGGTGAATCTCTCTAATCATTCATTGTGAAACCAAACTATCTACCCCATTAGCTTTTAGTGTCTAGGTAAACCCTAGTCCAAAACTCATCTCATCCCATTTATCACTTGAACATTCTCAGGCATGCCAAATGGAATTGATCCTAAGAGTCACTAGATGCCATAAGGCAGCGATCTTTAACAAGTCATATCTCAAAGCTCATATGAGGTATAGATACAATTCTAGGTGCTACAGGATTGTGTTGTTAACACCTATAATAATCTCTCTCTTTTTGGAGATTGGATTCCATTTTTATTTTGTGGTCCCATCTTGAGTGATACTCAATTTTGTAGTGTTGGCCAGTACAAAGTCACCAACTAGTGATCTCTCTAACCATTGATCATGGGACCAAACTGTCTACTCCATTATCTCTGAGTAGCTAGGTAAACCCTAGTACCTAGGTCATCCCATCCTGCTGACCACTTGAACATTCTTAGGCATGCCAAATGGAATTAATCCTAAGTCATAAAATGTCAAAGGGCAATAATCTTTGACGAGGAATATCTCATAGCTCGTGTGAGGTATGGATGCAATTCTAGGTGCTTAGGATTATACTCTTGAAACCTATAATATCCTCTCTCTCTTTTTAGAGATTAGATTCCATTTTAATTTTGTGGCCCCATCTGGGGCGATGCTAAAACTTGTAGTGTTGGGCAGTACAAAGTTGCCAACTAGTGAATCTCTCTAACTGTTCATTATGGGACCAAACTATCTGCTTCATTAGCTCTAAGAGGTCAAGTAAACCCTAATCCTAAGCTTGCCTCATCCCATTGATCACTTGAATATTCTCGGGCATGGTGAACAAAATTGACCCAAAGACTCACTAAATGCCATAGGGTAGCAATCTTTGACAAGGTATATCTCAAAGCTTGTATGAGGTATGGTTGAAATTCTAAGTGTTACAGGATCATTTTGTCGACACATATAATAACCTATCTCTCTTTTTGGAGATTAGATTCTATTTTGATTTTGTTGCACAATCTTGGGCGATACTAAGACTTTTTGTGTTGGCAAGTAAAAAGTTACCAACTGGTGAATCTCTCTAACCATTCGTTGTAAGACTAAATTGTCTTCTCCATTAGCTTTGAGTTATTGGGTAAACCCTAGTCCTAAGCTCATCCTATATTTTTTGACCACTCAAACATTCTTGGGTACACCAAATAGAATTTGACCCTAATAGTTACTAAATGTCATAAGGCAACGATCTTTGATGGGGCATATCTTGGAGCTCGTGTAAGGTATGGATACAATTCTAGGTGCTACGAGATTGTGTTGTTGACACCTATAATAATATCTCTCTTTTTGAAGTTTGGATTTTATTTTATTTTATGGCCCCATCTCAGGTGATGCTGAAACTTGTAGTGTTGACTAGTACAAAGTCACCAACTAGTGAATCTCTTTAACCATTCATTGTTGGACCAAACTATCTTAACCATTGACTGCTCAAACATTCTCGGGCATGCAAAATAGAATTGACCCTAAGAGTCACTAAATGCCATAGGGTAGGGATCTTTGACGAGTCATATCTCAAAGTTTATGCAAGATATGGATGCAACTCTAGGTATTACGGGATCATTTCATCAACACCTACAATAACCTCTCTCTCTCTTTTTGGAGATTAAATTTTGTTTTGATTTTGCAACCCCATCTTGAGTGATGCTAAAACTTGTAGTGTTGGCCAGTACAAAGTTGCCAACTAGTGAATCTCTCCAATTGTTTGTCATGAGACTGAATTGTTTGATCCATTAGCTCATAGTGACTAGGTAAAACCTAGTCCTAAGATCATCTCATCTCATTGACCAATCAAACATCCTAAAGAACCCTGAATGGAATTGACCCTAAGAGTCACTAAATCTCATAGGGTGGAAATTTTTGATGGGGCATATCTGAGAGTTTGTGTGAGTTATGGATGTAATTTTGAGTACCACAAGATCATGTTGTAGACACCTACAATAAATACTCTCTTTTTGGATATTAGATTATATTTTAATTTTGTGGCCCCATCTCAGATGATGCTAAAACTTGTAGTGTTGGCCAATACAAAGTTTCCAACTGGTGAATATTTATAACTATTTGTTGTGCGACCAAACTATCTACTCCATTAGCTTTAAGTGGCTTAATAGACCATATTCTAAATTTCTTCCCATCATGTTGACCACTCAAACATTCTTGGCATGTCGAATGGAATTTTCTATAAGAGTTACTAAATGCCAATGGCAATGATTGACGAGGCATATCTTGGAGCTCATGCAAGGTATGGATGAAATTATGGGTGCTACAAGATTGTGTTGTCAAAACCTACAATAACCTCTTAATTTTTGGAGATTGGATTCCATTTTGATTCTGTGGTTCCATATCAAGTGATTCTAAAACTTATATTGTTGGTTAGTACAAAGTCGCCTACTGGTGAATCTCTTTAACTATTTGTCATGGGACCAAACTATCTACTCCATTAGCTTCGAGTGAATAGGTAAACCATAATCCCAATCTTGTCTCATCCCATTTACCTCTCAAACATTCTCAAGCATATCGAACAAAATTGACTCTAGGAGTCACTAAATATTGTGTGTTGATACTTAGAATGAAAAAGATACAAGAAGTTGAAGATGACATCATAGGGGTACAAAATTTGTTCTTGGGGAGGCCTCCTTTGTCACAAAGAATCATTTATCATTTCTCTACCTTCTCCAAATTTGGTTTGAACTATCATCTACATTCAAACCCCAAACTCCTCAAATCAAAACTATAATTCCCTAGCTGAGTAACCAAAACTTGCCTAGGGCATCATTGGAAAATTATCTAACTCCATTTATAGGGCCCAAGCTTTATGATACATTATGCACAATGTGTCCTCTCCCATTTTTCTTAGTTACATGATAATTCCATGGTGGGAACTCATGGGAGAGTCATTTTTGTGTGAGTTGCCTATGCAGGACCAGCACACAGGGTGTTTTCAAAACAATTTCTAAAACCTTAATAGATGAATACTTGAAGGAAATTTTAATGAAGAGAAAAGTATTTTACAAACATGAACTAACTTAATCCAAGGTAAAACTTCAATGTTCCATTCATTATCTCAATCTTTCTTTGCAAAATCCAAAAACTGTTAAAGGAAATGTAACAAAATGTGTGTATTCAAATCCAAGAATGAACTCTTCCATTGTGATTTGTCTTCTTCCAAGTCTTATAGGACCTCCCAAGGCATGCATTCAGTTAAACCAACCATCTTACCTTCCTTCCACTCTATAACTAAAAAGTTGCACAAAATATTGTGGAACAACTTAAAAAGTTGTTGACCACATTGTAATTTTTGCATTTTTGACTTCTAGACCTTTGAAACCTTTTTGAATGAAACCAAATAGGTTAAATAAAGGTGTTTAGACATAATGTGGCCCACAATAACCAATATGCATCTTCTTTTCCCCTAGACCCATTTGAGAAACTTCTTGACAACTTATCAACTTTTGGCATTTGGGATCCTAATCAACCAACATTACATTTTATGAGTTCCAAACACTTAAACAAGATGGAAAATCACTATCTCGGACCCAGTTGGGTCAGATCCCACTTACCAATGACTTGTATGGACTTTGACCCACTTTGACTACCTAGTGTCCCACCCAGTGTTTATTAGCTTGCACATACCTAAACAAGGCTTAGTCAAACCAACTTAATCTAAGCACACCAACACACCAGCTTGACTTGGCTAGAGTCACAACAAGCCTCAAAGCAAAAACAACGCAAACAAATCCAAAGCAAGGGTTTTTAGGTGCCACACACCAGGATAATGACAAACAAAAGATATCCAAGAAAAAATGCAACAACTATAGCTATAGGAATCATAAGAAGAGCATATATACTGTGTTTCCATGGATGAAGCTCTCAAAAAGATGGATAAGTAGACAATATTGATATCAAATTCCATGAATAAATTAAAAACTTCATTTCAAGTCTTCTCGTGTTCTGAAGATAAAGCATATATGAACTCTTGACATGTTTATGATGACACTAAGATTCAAGCTTAAACATTTACATAATGTAGCCAACTCAAAAGTCAAACTTCAATGTTAATTGTATAATAGTAATAAGAATTCAAGTTTCACTATTCTCATCCCAAAAAAACTCCAAATAAGTTACTCATAATCAAAAGAACTCATAACTTGTACAATCTATATACAAATTAATAGTATAGCCTTATTCACATGTCAAAAGATACTATTAAAGCTTATTAAACTGATTCCTACCCTTATTTTGGATACAAATTACATTAAAATGAAATACATGAAATACTTAAAGCATAAACAAGAAAAACAAGATATATATTATGATAATCAATAATGTCATGAACAAATTGATGTATAAAATTTGTAAGTATAATAATTTCATGTATGAAATATATGTCATACATCAAATATAAAATATCATATATACATCAAATGTATGTTGAATATGTCCACTAACATAAAATCCAAAATATATGTTCACTAATGCCTATACATGTGTCCATCCCTATATCTTCTCCTTCCCATGAGGGGAAGGAAACAAATTCCTAGAGGTCTTTTGTGAGGGAGATGATGGGATCTTCCTCACACACTCACTCATCCTCTTATTTAGGCTCCTCTCTAACTAGAGATGATATAAACAAAGTATATATGAATCAATAATTATTATACATTGAAATCAAATATATGTACATACAAAATTAATTATTTTCTTACCACCATCAAATAATCATTCTATACATCCACATCAAAGGCTCGCAGACAATCAAGAGTAACAAGACCCTATAACAATTCAGTGAATATAATCACTCGATCATAATTATAAACACCATTTGAAATTTCACTACTGACTATTATAAATAACAACTAAAACTATGAAAATGCTTTCATACCTTGGTCAATGGCTTTGAACTAGCCATCGTGGCAATAACTCCAAGATTGATGGACTGAAAAAGATGAGGAGGATTCTCTGATGTAAAAAACTACAAATCATATAATATAATTTACATATTTTTTATATAATATAATATAATCAAATGAATTAAATTAACATGAAACAAATGTAGCTCTACGAAACTCATATCATGCCTAGGCTCAAAGTCCCTTATAAATTTTAATGGTTGAGTAGAGAACTAATGCACATGGATTAAAAAAATTTCCAATCTTCATATGATTACTTAATAAATATATGTATTAATTTAAATGATTAAATCAATATATACCAATTGAATCATTGACGGGACATAAAATGGGCCTAGGAAATCTGTACTAGGGCCATCATCACTCTTACTCTGAATTTTGAACAATGTCAAGACATGCTAATTTATTAGTCATTCATTATACATATGAAATGTGATAAAATTAGTTTATTATAATTGTAATTTACCTATGTTTCAATGCTAAATGTCTCACTTAGGAAGTCATCAATGACTAGCCCATCATCCACAGTGTCTTCAATGTGACTGTCAAACATACATAAGGATCCACATGATGTGCAAATGTGACTGTAGCACAAAGAAGGCTCCTCCTCAATTAATGGACTAATGTAATGAATGAGGGTATGTGTCAAAGCATTGATAGTTCCTAGAGTATAGGTCTATATATGTTCCTTCACAAGTAAAGGAAAAATGACATGCTCACCATGTGTCTTGACAACAAGCTCCCTAACTGCATTAGGGGTATGATGTTCCCTCGACCTCTCAAATGACAATTGCCCACCTCTACCCTAAGAATATAAGATGTCAAAATAATTGGGGATCTCTCTAAGGACAAATTCATAATACAATTTCTATAAGAAATATATTGGAACCGTGTGATTATTACAGGGAGGGGCATGAAAGACCATCCACCATCTATCCCAAAAGTTATTTCTAATATCATCATGGATGTACTAGTGGATGGGGAACCTTTTAGTTATAGTTTTAATAGTGTTTTATTCTACTGACTTTTTAAACAATGCACATATGTTATCTTTTGCTATGTCCTTTTTTTAACATCTTTATAGGATAATTTGTCTGCATAGTATCTTCTTTGTTCTTCTCTCTTAACATGCCAAATATCCAACTAACCACTAACAAAAGCTACTTGGCTCATAATTGACTCAAGGGAGGATGCCAATTACGCTCTCATAGGATTAGTTTCCCTACAAGATTTTAACCTACCAATGATTGTTTTTAATTCATTTTTCCCTCTTTATATTTCATTCATTATATTTTTTTGGGTGTTAGGAGGAGTTCTTTCAATTAGTCGAGGTTGTAGAGGTTCTTTCTCTTTCTCATGAGGGTTTTCATTTTGATCTTGTGGAGCGTTTTCATTTTGATCTTATGGAGGGTTTTCATTTTTGTTGATCAAGCTGGGGATTTGGTAGTTGATTATTCACATTTCTTGATAAGAAACCAATTTCATTTTAAATAGATAAACAAACTTGAAGCAAAACTAAAAAAAATACAAAACAATGCTAAAACATAGAAAATAATGCAAAAATAAGATTAGAAAACATACTTGATGAACCCAATCTTGATCTCTGGTGATGAGGAGGGATTTTGAGGAGAGTGAGAAAAGATTTCACCTTCTACAAAACACATCTATGCTATTGGAGGCAAAGAATGCAACCAACAAAAGAAAACCGAAAAAATGAGATGGGTCATCAGTTGTAGACCATAAATAAGTGTTTTAAAATGTGCACACATGCTATGTCTTGGGCTCCACAAACCTTAGGCTTATGTATCCCAAGCCATAGTGCATGTGTGCTATTGAAAATATGAAAAAAAAAGAAATATGTGTGGTGTGTCCTCTTTTTGGCACCACAACTTGGTGCATTCGCCCATGTACAAAATGAAGAAGTTCCATTAATGTTTATTTTTAGAAGATACATATTATTCCTAATATTGCAAGAATCTAGCTATCTCTATGGAAGTAGACCAAAATTTTATTCTACAAAGTGGCCAATGACCACAAAATTGTAATTTATAGGTTTTACTTGGTCAAATCCCCTATTCTGTAAGTATCCCCAGAATATGACGTTGTGGGCTTCTTTCAAGACCATTATTTTTCAAAATAGCTCATTGTGAGACTTTTCTATTGTAACAAACTTCAGACTGATAGATATCAATAATTTGGAATGAAAAGACAATTACATTTTGATATTTGTCCCAAGTATCAAATCTATTTGAAGAAGAGAATTTGTACATTTCTAATTAATTGTTTAGTTCATACATCTCTTGATGTTCAATGATAAAATTATGTGAAGGAGAAAATATTCTTGTGCAACATTATCATTCATGTACATTGTGGTGTCATAATGGACACCAAATAAGCCCTTTTGTTCAATAATAGTCTATTCATCAAGATTCTTTGTAATGCCCCACCCAGAGATCCTCAAAACAAGATGAATAAAATCCAATACATTTTTTTTTGAAGGTAACAAGCATGGATTCAAACAACATCAACATGTAACCGATCAAAAGACCACAAGAGAAGACTTAACCAAAAAATCCAAGAAAACAATGATCTTTTAATGTCACTACTTACCAACATGTTCAATAACCAACTAAGAAAGTCAAACAAACAAGAAACATTTAATCTTTGTGATGCAGGAGCATCTAGAGGTATAAGGGCAATCCTGTGTCACCCAAAAAAAAGTACTTAGACTTAGTTTCTGTTTCATGTCTTTACATTTTTGGATACCCATTTGGCTCAAATAAAGGTTCCAACTCTCATAGTTCAACTATCAGTGCGTTTGAAATTCCCAAAAAAATAGGAGCATGTATTTGGGCCATCATTTCGGTAAACTAGAAGGTGTGAATTGGCCAGATGAATGTAATCATGATTTAGAGCATTCCAGAAAAATAATCAAGTCAATAGGCCCCACGGTTTGAAAGTTATTGCAGTTTTTCGAGTTTTGGAGACCTCCTAAGAATGCTTCGAAGTCAGGTTTGGGGCATTAAATGACCTCAAAAAGGGTCAAAAAATGGGGGACAAGCGAAGCTTGTCCATAGGGCTATAGAGCACTTTGAGAGCTTTTCGAAAATGTAAACGGTTTGTCAATCGGAGCTACGGTTCAAAAGTTATGCCTCTCGAAAGTTCGGTTACCATTTCTGGATTCTTCTAGATTTGCACCGACTTCTAACGCAGCTTCCGGAACCTTCTATTTTGTTGGTGGATGCCTACTAGCACTTTCTAGAATGTACTCCTAGTCCTTAACCCTTTGAGGTCTATTTAAAGAGATTTCTGGCATTGTAAAAGGCAGTTCGGAGTGGAGTTTGAGAGGAGGTGCTAAAAGGAGAAATATTCTCCAGATTTATGCTATTGTAAGCCCTTAGGGCGTGTTCTGAAGTTTATTTTCTCTGTACTATTTGTACTAGCTTATTTTCTCAGTTAATATAATTTCCCTTTTCTGTTGTGTCCATTCTGTTCTTGGGTTGTGTCCCCATCACTTTGAATTGTCAAGACCTAGGAAGATGAACAACCCAATAGGGTATCCAAAACACCCTCTAAAACATATCTGACACATCTAGAGATAACTATTGTTTTCCTAAGTAGGTATTTACATAGAAACCATGCGATACTTTTCTTGTATCAAGTGATAGTTTCTAGTATCATACGATACTGTTCACTACTATTAGGTGATACTTTACAAGTATCACATGATACTTCTTACAATTATCGCATGATACTTTCTAGTATCACACAATATACTTTACTACTAGTATATTTTTGGGTGATGCGACGCGCTCCCCTGCCCACAGGTGGTTAATTATGTGGTGTTCCATGTTCACTAACAATCATGGCTTTTGGTGTAATGGAAAATGGGCCCCACAATTGGTATTAGAGCTTGGTTTTGACCTGGTCATGGGTTCAAATCTCCCCGGTACCTTCTCGACCCGCGTAAGCACCTGGTATGCGCATCGAGGGGGATATTGTTGGGTGATGTGACGCGCTCCCCTACCCACAGGTGGTTAATTATGTGGTGTTCCATGTTCACTAACAGTCATGGCTTTTGGTGTAACGGAAAATGGGCCCCACATATATGATACTTTACTAGTATCGAACGATAGTTCTTGCTACTGTCATGCAATACTTTCTAGTATCACACGATATTTCTCCTTATAGTCATACAATATTTTCCAGTATTACCTAATGATGAACCAATGTCACCCAAGTTTGCAAGAAAACACCCAAAGATCAATTTAGAAGGAAAATAGAGTTAGAACCTCCACACCAAGGAGTACCAAAACCACAATAACTGAGGAGTAAACACTCAAAATCATAAGGAAGATCAATAACTCTAACATCTAAATCATAATATCTAAGTAATCATGTAGAAACCAACATTGTAGTGTACATACATGTGCATAAATCAACTATCTACATAAACACAAGTAACAAAATCACAAGTGAACATACTTTAAAATGGTATGTAGAACCCTGTGAACATCTAGTTCTGAAACTGAAAATGGAGGAAGGACAACTTTGTATGTGAATCCCCAACACTGGTATAGGTAGCTACACCTCCCAACGATGTAGAATTTGTAGGCCCATTCCTATCGTATTGATGGAGATAGTGATCAAACCAAAAACACACACAATATAGTCATCCATGGCTAACACTCATGCCAAATAGGATAGATGACTAAAACAAGATCATGAGACAATGCAATACAACAAGTCCTGGTCAAATACTCTATGGGTCTACTATGTAGGGACTCTAGTGGAGAGTAGATCCCTTGGCATCATGATCCCAAGATAAACATTATGTAGAAACTCTCCCTTAGGAGGCCATCCCAATATTTCCTCAGCACTGGTATAGGTAGCTACACCTCCCAACCATGTGAAATTCGTAGGCCAATTCTTGTCATGTTGATGGAGATAGTGATCTGACCAAAAACACACATAATATAGTCATCTATGGCTAACACACACCAAACAATATAGAGGACTAAAACTAAGATCATAAGACAATGCAATACAACAAGTCCTAGTCAAACACTCTATGGGTCTACTATGTAGGGACTCTAGTGGGGAGTAGATCCCTTGGCATCACAAGCCCAAGATAAACATTATGCATAAACTCTCCCTTAGGAGGCCATCACAATATTTTCTTAAATGAACCATACAGACACTTGCCCTTGGATGAACGATATAGGAACATACCCTCAGATGAATTATACAAGCATTTCACATTTTAATATTTTGGTTTTATTACCCATTAATTCATTTAGTTATCACTTATTAGAAACTTTTTTACATCAACCTTGTTGGGAACATGACTTGGGGTTATGAGAGAAGCCCCTCCACTGGTCTACCCTACATACCCATGCTCATCACATGATGAGTGCCTCTACATAATGTAGTTTTCCAACCCAACCCAATGAACATAACTTAGATGAAAGCAACTAAGACTTTGGGTCTTGCAAGAACCTGAAAAGTCCATGCTCATGTGCTTGTGTGTGGGCACATCAACTACACAAAGATCATAAACAACAAAGGTTGGATGAGAAACAATAAAATAATCAAGTATAAAATCACTCCACTAAGTACATAGCCAAGAGTATGGATTTAGCATGAATCTCGATGCAAGAAGAATACATCTATGGTCAGATTGAATTCCTTACAAATAATCTGAGTCCATTACCCACATCAATGCCAAGAAATACCAAACAAATTGGGTGGTATGCAAATCAAGGTGAAGTAAAAAATGCTTGAAAATCAATAATGACAAAAAATTAGCAAAATTGAAACCCTAGTTCCAATCAGGTATAAAAACCCCAAATATTAAATAAATTTGGGTTCAGAGTCTATATGCAAAAATGACTAGCATAATGGTCCAAAACCCCACACCAAAAAGCAACAAATGCTCACACCCACCCAACTGGGTAGAGCCATCATATAGGAGTGGAGGAGAACACTAGTTCTCTACCTCCTAACATATCAATAGCAGAAAAAAACTTAGAAATAGAGCTAAAACACAAAAACAAAAGAACCCTACCTTGTAGCCAAAAGGGAAAAAAACATGACTACTTATGATAAAATAATTGTTCTGCAAAAATTGCCAAAAGTCTCAACAAAACAAGGTATCTTTGAGCTAGATCCAACGAGATCAATCTCACGATGATCCCATGCTCATACCCTCCCATAATGAGTAAACCAATAATATCTCCTTAAGAGGATTTAGGATTTTTTCTCTCCAATTTCCAATTCGAAAGAGAGAGCTGAGTCATAATTCACTTTTTTTTGGGATATATATTCACTTTATAAGTGAAATATCAAAACTAAAAATAACTGGCTCACTAAAATAAATCTCTCTTCAACCTAGACAAAATTGGGTAATTCTAATTAAATGGAATTCAACTATAGCAAAGCTTCTAATAATTAAAATAACAAGATCAAATACCAAAATACCCTTAACACATTAAATCACAATATTCCTTAATAATTTCTATGACAGGTACAAATATTTAAATGCATAGATATAATATTGATCTCGTCACAAATGCAAATGAATACAAATTTATTAAATCATGAAAGGGTTTAATTAACAATTAAACAAGATACGTCACCCATACAAGGATGACATTTGCTAGGTATAAATAGTTGAATCACTAACTCCATGTACCACTATCAGGGATATAAATCACACATGTTAAACGACGTGATCGGTTGCAATTACATATGATAATATAGCCAAAGTGATAAATGTATTAAATCATGTAATTAACTATTTATTTAATTATATTAAAATAATATATTTACATATCACTCACTGCATCATAAAACATCTCAAGGCAAGAACAAAGTAAATATACGTAGCATCAAATCATAGTATCTAGAATCCAATAAGTCCACCGTATAATCATAAACAAAGTTTATGTCTGAATACAAAATAACCTGATATCATCATAAAGCATCATGTCACATCAATAAGCATCATCATGCAAATATGATCAAACTAAACAACATAGTATCTATCATCTATGATACTGGCAATTAGAATATAGTATCTAACCATCAAGTCATCCTGAATGTCATCCAACATGATTATCAAAATGTCTCTTGAGTCAAAATTTAACAAGGTACAAAATGCAAACACAAAAGGCACTACATCCTCCCCCACTAGCCATAGGCTTACTCCTAGAAGCCTACAAAAAGATAAGCATACAAATCTCTCAACCATGTAGCATCCTCCTAAGTAGAAGAAGTCTCATCATTTGGGTCTTATTGGACCCTTACCTTCTTTAGATCCCAACCTCTAAGGGTCAGCCTCTAATGCTAAAGTATATGAATGGAATCTAAAGAAATTTGGTTGTCCTCCACCTACAAAGCATCCCAATCAAGTACATGGGTCACATCAGAAATATACTACATCAAAACATAAATATACAAAAAATCATGGATGCATGATATGCTAGGTGGCAATGCTAGTCAATAAGGAAAAGGACTGATTCTCTCGAGGATCTCAAATGGTTTGACAAAAAATGGCACCAACTTAGAGCCTCTCCCATAATGGATGGGGCTCTTCCATGGATGCAACCTCAAAAATACTTGGTCACCAACTGAAAAGTGACGATCTAACCTATGGGCATTTGCATACTTATTATGCCTATCCTGAGTAGTAATCAAATACTCTCTAATATGAACAACCTATTGCTCCATATCCTAAAGCATCTCTGGACCTAAATTACTTGATACTCTAAATGATCCCAACTCAAAGGGGTACAACATGGTCTACCATAGAAGGCTTGAAAAGGTGACATGCCAAGAGAACTATGGTATCCATTGTTATAGGAAAACCCAACAAGGTATAGATAGTCCTCCCACTTCACTTTATTTTCCATCACATACATGTAAAGCATGTCTTCTAGAACTTGGTTCACTCTCTCTGTTTGATAATGTCCTCCAAGAAAATATGTGCTATAGAAGAAGTTGTGTAGGATGCTCTCAATGGAAAAAAATGTGCAACCTTGGACAACTTGTCCACTATCACCATGGTATAATCATGGTATTGTGATGGCATGGGAAATTTTTTGATAAAATTGATGGCTATAGTATCCCACTTCCACTCTAGAATGATATGTGGTTGCAAAAGGCCTACCAGATCCTGATGCTCTACTTTCATAGCTATGGCACTCAATACATTAAGAAACAAAATCAACATCACACCTCATCTCTATCCAAAAGTATATCTATCTAAGGTGGACATGCATCTTCTTGACACCAAGATGTGTAGAATATGGTGCATAATGTGCTTCTAACAAAATCAAGGTACAAAGATCACCAGACATATGCAAATAAATGTTCCTCAAGTATCACAATAGTCCATCAAACTCTAAGAATAACCTAAAAATCTCCCCTCAAGGGTACCTCTAGACACAATCTCAAACCTCACCTCTTAATACCATGTGTCACTAGGTAAGATCTCTAAGATATGGCCCCATAAATATACTCCTAATGACAAAATTGATATCTAATGTTGTCTCCTACTCAAGGCATCTGCAAAAAAATTCTCTTTCCTATTGATGTAGTGAAAATGAAAGTCATATTCACACAAAAACTCCATCCAATGATGTTGTCATGCATTTAGGTTTGGTTGAGTAAAGATATACTACAAGCTATGATGATTGCTATGTAGCTCAAACCTGTGTCCCAAAAGGAAACATCTCCAATGCACAAGCACATGCACAACTATCGCAAGTTCCAAATTGTGAGTGGGGTAGTTAGGCTCATGATCCTTCAATTTTCTAGACTCATGCAATCACGTGTCAATCCTACATTAGCAATGCACCCACACCCTCTAATGATGTATCTGTGAAAACCATAAAATCACCTATAGAATTAGGCACTGCAAGAACTAGTGCACTGGTCAATTTCTCCTTTAGAGCCTCATATGCTAGCTCACACTGATCTAACCAAACATACTTCTTCCCTTTTCATTGAAGAGAAGTGATAGGATGGGCCACTCATGAGAATTCCTTCATGAATTGACGGTAGTAACTTGCCAATCCCATCAAACTACGAACCTCAGGAACATTAATGGGTGTCAGCCAATCCATGATAGCTCATATTTTCTTTGGATCAACTATAATACCATCACCTATGATGATAGGCCCCAAATACTTACCTCTAACTAGAACAATCCACATTTACCTAGGTTTCTATACAACTAATGGTCTTGTAAGGACTACAACACCTGGTGTAAATGGACCTCGTTCTCTTCAACAATCTTAGAATAGATCAATATATAATCTAGGAAAACAAGGAAACACTGATCGAGGTACATGTGAAATACTCCATTCATCAAACTCATAATGGCACATTGGTTAACCCAAAGGCTACAACCATCAACTCGTAATGCCCATAGCATGTACAAAAATTTGTTCGATGAATGTTAGCCTCATGAATCTAAAGTTAATGGTATCTTAACTTAAGACTAGTCCCTGATAACACTTGATGTAAATAGAAGCAATGTAGTAAACCACATGTTGGGATACATGAGTATCCTTAAAGAATCCATGAAATAAATTCCATTTTTAGATATCTCATGAGGCAAAACAAAACTCTTTCCAACATTGGTTTACAATACTTTTCCATTCACATGGTCTGACTACTATACCCGAGTACATTATTCATAACTTTCAATCCTTACATTTTCTTGCAAAATCCTTTGGATTATTTGTTCTAAATTATAAATTCTAAAATATATCAAAAGATGAGCCAAAATAACTCAATCCATTAGACGTTATAGTCTCTGCATGTAGACCCATTTTCTCTATCATAAATCAGAAGTAAAACCAATAACCCTTCCTTGGGAGCCTAATAACTTTCTCTAAAAAACTCCAAATAAAACCAAACCAATTTTCAAGAAACCTTATATGATATTTTCTTCTTAATATATAAGCTATTAAATTTTCCAATTCATAAATTGTTCTACAAGCACCAATCATTGCCCATAACTGAATGAAAATGACCATAACTGACACATATCTGAATGAAAATGACTCAAACAAATTGGAAATAAAAGTTGATTCACATATCTTTCCAATGAATATAACTAGAACTTCTGTTTCATCCAAATATGCCTGTACCAAACATATAAATCTAACTGTAGCTGGGCATCCTCAAATATGCAAATGACCTCTTTTACCAAAACTAGCTTAACTTCTTCATACATTATGATGAATTGCATAATATTGTAATATTTAAGTCATTTAGATTTCATATAACCATGTTGAAAAAATGGCCAAAATTCTTAACTTTGCATTGTGATGTATTAAAAATTAGAAAAAAATACATTTTCATTGTAATGGGAGTGTTTCAAAAAAGTATTGAAAAATGTACAAGGGTTAAAAGATTGTGTTGGGTTGGTTAAAAAGGTGGTTGGGAAGTTTTAAACCACCAAAACCACTTTAAAATCATTGTATTGGTCATTCCAAGGAGAGGGGGGTGAATGAGAACCCAAAAAAAAAGTCATTTTGAAGCAATTGGTTTTCAAGAATTTGCCATTTTGATTGGTTTTAACTGTGTTAGTGCTGGTTCCAGGTCTTGTACGGCCATGTACAGCCTGGAACCCTTGTATTTTCTATATATTTGAAGATTAGGATGAATAATATTCTCTCTCCTTTTGGTTTTAAACAATTTTATTAAGTTTTGAAGAAGTTAAGCTAGTTTTGGTAAAAGTGGTCATTTGCAGATTTGAGGATGCCCAGCTACAGTCAGATTTATATGTTTGGTACGGGCATATTTGGATGAAACAGAAGTTCTAGTTATATTCATTGGAAAGATATATGAATCAAGAAGGGTTATTGGTTTTACTTTTGAATATATAAGCTATTAAATTTTCCAATTCATAAATTGTTCTACAAGCACCAATCATTGCCTGTAACTTCAAAACAAATATTTAAAAACCAGTCTTCAGTAAAATGACCATAACTGACACATATCTGAATGAAAACGACTCAAACTAATTGAAAATAAAATTTGATTCATATATCTTTCCAATTAATATAACTAGAACTTCATTTTCAATCAAATATGCCCGTACCAAACATATAAATCTGACTGTAGCTGGGCATCCTCAAATCTGCAAATGACCACTTTTACCAAAACTAGCTTAACTTCTTCAAAACTTAATAAAATTGTTCCAAACCAAAAGGAGAGAGAATATTATTCATCCTAATCTTCAAATATATAGAAAATACAAGGGTTTCAGGCTGTACATGGCCATACAAGACCTAGAACCAGCACTAACACAGTTAAAACCAATCAAAATGTCAAATTCTTGAAAACCAATTGCTTCAAAATGACTTTTTTTTTGTTCTCATTCACCCCCCTCTCCTTGGAATGACCAATAAAATGATTTTAAAGTGGTTTTTGTGGTTTAAAACTTCCCAACCATGTTTTTAACCAACCCAACACAATCTTTTAACCCTTGTACATTTTTCAATGTTTTTTTGAAGCATTTTTCTACTTTTTAATACATCACAATGCAAAGTTAAGAATTTTGACCATTTTTTCAACATTTTTATATGAAATCTAAATGACTTAAATATTATAATATTATGCAATTCATCATAATGTATGAAGGGTCAAGATGCTCCCGCATCATACTCCTAGGCTTAAAAGATTTCCATGTCCCATGGAAATGTGCAGTGGAGAGTTCTGCAAACAAATCTTTCACTTCCTTGTCTTTATCACCAGGTCCATGCTTCTTCTACATACTCTTATCTTTTTCAAATGACTCCCATCAATGGAGTAAATACTGGATGCTAGCCATCATGCTTTATGCTGCTTCTTCATTCCACCTTATTGTCATCTTACCCAACAGTAGACTCGGTTCGGTGATGCACTTCCCACTCTCGCTCAGTGGTTTCTCTCAACATCCTACTCTAGACGTATCTCTGATGGAGACAATACCAATATCCTAGCTTGAGATCTTCACATGCACAATTTCAAATGCATCCTTCTTGCAGCTATGATGGATCCACATACCACCAGTTATCTCTACCCACAAAAACACCAGACCTTTCGCTGGCTCTGATACCAATCTGATGTAAATAGAAGCAATGTAGTAAACCATATGTTGAGATACATGAGTATCCTTTAAAAATACATGAAATAAATTCCATTTTTAGATATCTCATGAGGCAAAACAAGACTCTTTCCAACATTGGTTTACAATACTTTTCCATTCACATGGTCTGACTGCTATACCCGAGTACATTAATCATAACTTTCAATCCTTACATTTTCTTGCAAAACCCTTTGGATTATTTGTTCTAAATTATAAATTCTAAAATATATCAAAAGATAAGCCAAAATAACTCAATCCATTAGACGTTATAGTCTCTGCATGTAGACCCATTTTCTCTGTCATAAATCAGAAGTAAAACCACTAACCCTTCCTTGGGAGCCTAATAACTTTCTCTAAACAACTCCAAATAAAACAAAACCAATTTTCAAGAAACCTTATATGAGTTTTTCTTCTGAATATATAAGCTATTGAATTTTCCAATTCATAAATTGTTCTACAAGAACCAATCATTTCCTATAACTTCAAAACAACTCTTTAAAAACCAGTCTTCAGTAAAATGACCATAACTGACACATATCTGAATGAAAATGACTCAAACAAATTGAAAATAAAATTTGATTCATATATCTTTCCAATGAATATAACTAGAACTTTTTTTTCATCCAAATATTTTCGTACCAAACATATAAATCTGACTGTAGCTGGGCATCCTCAAATCTGCAAATGACCACTTTTACCAAAACTAGCTTAACTTCTTCAAAACTTAATAAAATTGTTCCAAACCAAAAGGAGAGAGAATATTATTCATCCTAATCTTCAAATATATAGAAAATACAAGGGTTCCAGGCTTTAAATGGCCATACAAGACCTAGAACTAGCACTAACACAGTTAAAACCAATCAAAATGGCAAATTCTTGAAAATCAATTGCTTCAAAATGACTTTTTTTTTTGTTCTCATTCACCCCCCTCTCTTTGGAATGACCAATACAATTATTTTAAAGTGATTTTGGTGGTTTAAAACTTCCCAACCACCTTTTTAACCAACCCAACACAATCTTTTAACCCTTGTACATTTTTCAATGCTTTTTTGAAGCACTCCCATTACTATGAAAATGTATTTTTTTCTACTTTTTAATACATCATAATGCAAAGTTAAGAATTTTGACCATTTTTTCAACATAATTATATGAAATCTAAATGACTTAAATATTACAATATTATGCAATTCATCATAATGTATGAAGGGTCAAAATGGTCCCGCATCAACACTCTTGCTTCCTTCATCTAATCAAACAAGTCATTAATCCTCAGCAAGGGGTACTGGTTCTTCACTGTCACCTTATTTAGTTGTCACTAATCAATGCATAAATGCAATGAACCATCTTTCTTCTTCACAAAGATGACTAGTTCACCCAACGGGGATACACTAGGATGAATGTGGCCTTTGGCCAATAATTTCTCCAACTAAAATCTGAGCTCACTCAACTCCTAAGTAGTCATATGATAGGGAGCTCATGAAATAGGCTCCACTCTCAGAATGAGATCAACATAAAAATTAATGCCACATTCCAATAGCATACCTAGTATCTCATTAGGAAATATGTTTGCATACTCACAAAGGAGTGGGTGACTATCTAACATCACCCCATGGCTCTCAGCCTCCTTGAGGTCACTAATAGAGACTACAAACATCTGACATCTATGTCATATGCTTTACTGTAGCTACTTAGATGAGATCATCCGAAGTGAAATTAGTCTCTAGACCCGTACAGGCTCTACCTAACCACCTCTATTATTGACACACTATAACAACTTATGTCAAAAATCTATATTTTCCTAATGGGAGACTAACCAATTCATACCCAATGCAATATCATAAGATCCTAAGGGTGGGATTTGAAGATCAACTGTGGTGGTGAAGGTGACTAAGTCCAACACACAACCACCAATTGTGGAATCCATAGTCACCTTGGAACCTATGGCTAACTCAACATGTCACATATCAATCTATCATGTTACCATTAGCTCACATCATTGAACAAGGGATGGTGAAATAAAATAATTTGAGGCACCCAAATCAAATAATACTATAGCATAAATACCATACAACATACCTGTAGCCTCAACTACGGTACTCTAGTGCTTATCTTGATGATTTTCTACTGCTACAAAAACTTTGTGGGCTCTACCGACATCCCCCATAGTAGACTTAAACATGGCCTCACCTTTGTTAGGTCCTAAAGATATCTTTAGAGGAAACTCCACTAATTTATGACTAAGTTGATCATATTAAAAAAATCCTCCTCTAAAACTAGAACCAAATCCATGTCCACCCTAGGTAGCACTAGAATATGGTACACTTCCTTTTCTAGAGTCTTGTTGATTACCCTATGATGGATGGCTTTGTTAGGACTACTGACCTCAAATCTCATCATGCCCCTTTCCTATTGTGGTACCTAAACTTTGTCCTCTCCTAGGTTGATATGGGTAGTCTTGTCGATACTAGCGACTACAACCACCTTGTGAGGGTAATGACTAAGCTTGGCCCTATCTTGTGAACTATGCTTGAGGTGGTGGTACACAATGCCCTATAGATCATGTAATATGACTTTGAGAGCCTAAACTAACACCAAACCCCCTAGCCACATTGCTCTCAACAATTATTGCCTTCTCTGTGGTGAATGCAAGTGTCCTAGGCTAGTGAAGATGGACATCTCCAATGATAGGTTATTTGATACCTCTAACAAAATGTTGTTTGAGGAGTATCTCATCATAATGATAGCTTTAGTACTATCTCATCCTGAAGAACCACCTCTCATACTTATCTACTAACATGTTCCCCTATTTGAGCTCATGGAACTCATCAGCATGGGCCCCTCAAAACTATGGAGATAGAAATTTTTCCCTGAACCTCTCCTCAAAAATCTCCCAAGTGAGATCCATTATATTAATCTAGATCTTCTTGCTCTCCATATCCCACCATACAAATCCATGTTCTCTTAATTGTGTAATAGCACAACAGGCCTACAAGTTGCTTTCATAAGGATGTAAGGAAAAGAAATTGCTCATATCCAATTACCATGTCTCAAACTTGAGATGACCTTCTAAGCCATCAAATAGTGGTGGTTTAGACCTCTAAAGGTCTCTCCTCATATCTATTGAAATGGAATCTTTATCATCTCAACCACAACCTCTCCTACACTAATCTCCACCACCAAGTGTTGTGCAAAAACACTCATATTCATGCCCATGCTCTTCTCTGCCTCCATGCCCTGACATGTGGGAGTCTCCATGGTGAGATCCCTCTTCTTGGGCATAGTCATATCTATTCTTGATAGGCCAACACTAGGGAAAATAATAGCAAAATAATTAACAACTTTATGATGAAGTTTAGCTAGTCTATATGTGTCAATCTGAGAGCATAATTTTTTGAAAGGTGTCCAAGTAGTATGCCATAAAGGGATGATAGTTGTGAGATGAGGGTTTATGAATACATCTACAACATGCAAAATTAAATCTATGAAAAGCCAAGTAAATCCTAGCGACAAGAACTGTCATATCCTAGTGATAAGAACATCAGAAATAAAGAAAACTCAAAAACATCAATCTATAACAAGATAAGATCAATAATAAATTAAAGAATTAACTAATCTGGAATATAAATCAACTAATATAAAAATCAATAAAATGATGAAAACATGAACATCTAATTTATTAAAAGACATAAATATGTAATAAAACTATCAACACTATATAACAAATAAACTACACTAAATAAAATAGTCATTGTGCTTTACCAAAGAGCGGGCCCAAACTCCTTAGTTTGCATGATGAGTAGAGAAGACAAGCTCTACACTACTATAACCATGCCAAAATTTGCTGCTTTTATTTATTTCAAAATAATTTCATTCCAACCTTCACACAATAGTTTCTCCTTGCCAAAAAATATTTATTTAAATATGCCTCTTTTCTATAGAAATTTGTGTTTTTATAAGACTATATACCCTACATTCTATCTCTTGTTGCTTATATATACACAGCTCTGACAGTTATATAGATATTTGGGTGATATAAACCATACAGATAATAGCTACTATGTAACAAAAAAACTAATATTCTACTAGGAATAGGTAAACATATTTTAACAATTTCTAGCAAGCAAGATTGTCCTCAACCAAAATGATTTGCAAATAATATAGACTAGAAACTATTTGGAGTTTAGTGGTTCTTATTTTCACATGAGACTATACAATCTCATCTTCTTAGCAACTGCTTGATTGGATTCTTTGTTGTCCTTGTAAGAATTCAGATGAGATAATTCTTTTGTTTTTATACATCCATTATATACTATTTGTGGCAGAAAAATAAGTTCATGGTTGACCATGTTTGTTTCCATTTGTTGGCAAGTAATTCACCATGGATGTTCTCTCAATGTATGAAATCTGCGATGGAGAAGACAATGCTTTTTCAAGATGATAAATATGCATTTCAACACAATTCATTTGGAAGAGGTAAAGCAACAGTGAAAGCCATAATAATGGTTTTACATAATAACATGAATAAGTTGTAAGCCAACATTATCCACAATAATTGATGTCTCAGATGTGATAGGAAGATCTAGGTGATAGGAAGATCTCTCACATATGAACATACTAGTGTAATCACCTAAAAATGGTCATCTAGACTATTAGCCCCCTTTTCAACATTTTGGCTAAATTAATTTAATCATTTACCTAGACCAAATTGCTAATAATCAATTTATTTGATTATAACCTATAGTTTGACTATGCTATCCTAAGTTCATTATTTGATTAAAAGAGCATGTCCCCTTTTAATTAAATAAAAGACCCCATTCTTCTAACCCACTTAAAGTGCACACATAAAGTCTTTTTTCTATTTTGCAATTAAAAGAAAAGGCTTTGTAACTTTTGTCTTATATGAAAAGTCAACTTATATTCTATTGGTTGACTTGTGTGTGCACATGGATCACTCCTCTTTTTGAATTCCACCATTGATCATCCACCATCTTCATCTTGATCTCTACCGTCCATACATCTTTAAAAGGGAGAGAGCTTTCCCCCTCAATCCATCCTCATTTTGAATATTGTTATGCTATAGGTTTTTTAACAAGTTTCTTTGGAGCTTTGTGGAGAACTTCTATTTCTTGTCTACATTCTCTCATACCATAGCATTTTAGCTTAGATTCATGTTGCATGTTAGTTTAGCTTCTATTTTACAATAATCTATCTCACATAGCTTAATATTTGGATTATAACACTCTCATCCATGCTTAGAATAGTTTCACTTTTCATATTTATTCTAGTTTAATCGTTAGTTGCATTGCATTCTTGAGAAACTCATTTGGACATTTTCATTCTTGCATCTTGTCTTTGGAACCTCCCATTGCATGGTTTACTAGCAAGAAGAGTATCTCTAAGGCTCATCTGAGAGCCTTCTTATTCTTGAAATATACTCTCTTGCACTCTGTGGATAGGGAGCTCTAAGCCAGCATCCAAGCATTTCAAACTCATGGAATCGTTTGGATAGAAGGGTTTAGAGTGTGACACTTTCGAGTGTACATTTTTGGCGCCCACCATGGGGCTTGAATCAAGTTTCTAGCTCCATTTGCTTTCATTTCTTATCTCTAGTTTTTTACAGCAACATATTGGATCTAATCAAGTGCTTTTGTAGAATTATCACTTTGGTTTTAAGGCCAACCCATAAGTAGATTGGTTTGAAGACCAAAAATCTAGTTGGTTTAAAGATTTGATCATATCTTTTAAACTACTTGGAGTTTGGTTCTAAATTTTTTTTTGAAAGTTTAGTATGTGTCCAAAATGTTGCAGACCAATTTTCAAAGCATTTTGATGTGATTTGAATGAGTTATGATTTTTTCTTTTTTTTTGATAAAAATCCATTTCTAATTGCAAATCAGCGCATTTTTTTGAAAAAAATTACATTTTCAGAAAGGTTTATGAATTCTACGGGGGTTAATTTCTTTGTGTTTTGATTTTTGAAATCGTATTAAGGATCAAAAACTTGATTTGATAAATTTGGCCTATTTTAACAAAATGGGTCTCTAGGGCACAAATGAAGAAATTTTTTTGAATTTTTTGTATTTTTGAAAAGCCCTCTAATGTTTAGTAGGGGTCTCTTCTTTTTATTTCTATTTTTGAATCCAAAATCATAGCAAACAAGTCCAATCTTGTTGACTAGGTCAAAAGCAAAGAGTCAAAATGGGAGCATTTGTGATTAGTTTGCACTTTCTTTGCATACACTTGATTGGAAGATAACTTGAATATTTGAGGCAACTAACCACTTTTTATTGTAGTATTTTATGTTATTTCACACTAATTTATGGTGATAACAAGTTGTGATTGCAGGTTGCCATCCTTGTAAAAAAAAATCAAAATATTGCATTAAAAAAACGCATGTCAAAGCTTCAAATGCACAAGGGCTACTAACGATTGTTTGTAGGGTTTCCCAACACATAAAAACTCAATTTTTCTTGTTCTTTACTTTTGCATGTGCGGCATATATTAGTTGTTTATTTTTAGGCACATTAAAACTTACAATTGGGATCTTTTGGTGATAGGAGAGTATGCTCTTCACTCTTGTGGTGAATCAGAAATCTTGACTTACCATTTGGTTTCAAGAGTAAGAGGCAACTGAATCTTATTGGTGTGTTAGGGGGAAAACAATTGAAATAGGAGAGTATTCTCTTCACCCTTATGGTGAATCAGAAATCTTAACTTTCAAAAGTTGATCCACTCTTTGTGTAGTTAGAATCTTTTAGAGGGCCTGCGCTCGGACAACCTGAGAGGAATGACCCAAGTGGGGACAAGCCGATTACCTGGCTCTTCCAACCCACTATAAACTCAAGACTACCAAGGACACAAAACTTTAGTAGATGTAGTGTTTTTCTTCACCTAGTGTGATCGCTTATGGGATTTTGACCATAGGGAGATCACTAGGCAAGAATGCTTAAGGTACTCTTGTGGTCGCGAGATCGGTTACTCATCGAAGGTGAGGTGTCCCATGATTGGGAGCACAAGGAACACTATGAACAGAAGTCCAATCTAAAAACTCTAAGTTAGTAACTACTTTTTTTTGCCGCTCAACTTCTTGGTGCAAGGATTGATCCTAGTGAACTACCCGAATCACCCCAAGATTTATACTCACCATATGTGTTCCCTTAGTTGTGCTTATGGCACTTCTATGACAAAGCCAATATCTCTTGTGGGTAACCACTTGGTGTGAGGCAAAGGAGCATCAAGTGTGGGCCAAGTTGTTGAGTAATGAACCATGACATTTAGGTAGATATTTCTTGATGTGTTCTTGAATGTGCTAGACCTGTGAAAATATTTGGAACATACATATGATGATAATTTTAGGGATTTTTTTTAAGAACTCACATATGCTTGTATCATGCAAGGTTGCTTTGTCCCTTGCTTGATTGTTTGAAGAATACTCCATGTGTCACTATCTTGCTCGAAAAGAAATTTCTTTTGAACATCAAACTTGCTATGCTATCAACTATTGCCAAACTTTATCAACCAAGTCAAAGCATCAAGTGCAAACATTTTCTTATGTTGCTTGCTAAGAGGAGTCTCATTATTTGACTTTTCTTTTATATGTCTCTAGTGCTTGAACATGCTTAAAGTGACTCTTTGGTCTTAGTGCTCATGGTCTTCCTATCTTCATAGTCTATGTTTACTTGCTAGTTATTCTTTTGTTGAAATGGTTACCTTGATTTCTTGACTACACTCTTGGGTTAGAGAGTTGTTCACTTGTCACCTCGCTTGCTCTATCTATTTGGCTATTTGGGCATCTTGCCTAGCTATTGACTTGAGTCATTCATGTCGTAAGTTTCTTGGACATATTGTTTGACAAGTCACTTTAATCTCTCTCTACTATCTTGGCAATTGAACACTCTACCTCCTATAGTTTCAACATCAACTTATCCTCTAGGCTCTTTTATGCTTGGCTTTGCATCAAAAACTATGGGATCTAAACCTTGTGCTACCAAACTTCAACAAAATCTAGATGATCATAATATCCTCCATGTCACTAAAGAGTTTCAAGATCTATATGCACAATACAAAGAACTAGAAGAGACAAATGATCTTTCTTACCTTCATCTCTCTAAGCGCATGACAAAAATGAAGTCTAAACTTGAGAAAAGGTTAAAGGAGAAGATTGCATCATTACATGAATCTTCCTTAAGGTCTTTACATGCATGTGAGTCACCTTCTTTGAGGTCATCCTCTTCATCTAGGTCTACATGCTCTACTTTAAGACATCAAATGTCTTCTTCTTCTAGATCTAAAGACCTCTTTAGAGAACAAGCAAGTGATACCTCCTTTGAGCCTATGCTAAAATTTTATGATGGACCTATCTTTGACCAAGATAATGATGAAGACATGGATGCATACCATTCACATGAGAAACAACAAAAGGACTCTAGACATAATTTTGATAGAACTTTTGCTCCCTTGGAAGATTCTTATGATGACACTTTGCAAAAACTTCTTGGCAATAAGATCATCATGTTACATAAGTCTAGCTCATATGGAAACCCATTCTTGGATATCTATTGTGCTTATCATCAACATAATGAGCATAGTACTTCAAATTGCATTGATCCAAAACATAAAATCCAAGATCTTATTGATAATGGAATTATTGGAACCTCTAGTGACTCATGTGTTGAGGATACTTCTCTTGAGTAAGATTATGTTGATGAACCTATGTCTAGTAGTGGCTCCATTACATCTTCCACTTCTTCCAACACTCATGAATCTCCCAACACTTCAAATCTTTCCAACATGCCTCTATCAAATAAAGAACCTAATGCTTTCCACATTGACTACATGTATCCTCAAGGGCTACCTCTAAAAAAAACTCAAGCTAACCTTCACTTGGCTGCAAACCTTTTCCATGCTACTAATCCTAAACATCCTCAACCTTCATGCACTACTATGCCTAATCCAAGCACTACTCCATTCACTCTTCATTCTCCCTTGTCCTTAGAAGTGGCTCCATGTCAAGAGGACTCTGAAAAAAAAAAGCTATAAATGTCAAGAAAGATCAAGATCAAGCACCCATTCATCTCTTTCAAGATTTTTCCATTCCATGTTCTGTATCTTGTCCACCTCCTAAGTATGATGAAGATATCACTTCCACTATCTCCCTTGAGCTTACTGAAAATTATGAGAAAAGTTCTCTTCCTATGCTATCCAAAGCTACTTGTCAAGATCAAAGTGTCCCCTCGTGTTCTACTTCTCCATATCCACTTCAAAATTTTACTCAAGCTTCAAGTGCTCCTATTAAAAATGTTGCTCCTGTCAAAGCTACTCATGAGTCTATTGATGGCTTTGACCACGTTGCTCACTCTAAAGATGTTGATGTCCCTTTTCACTATCCATTTGCATCTCCTAAGTCTATCCTTGGTCCTTATCCATCAAAGCTAAAGCCTTCAAACCTTCCATCTATATTGGGACATTATGTTCCGTCATCTCCTACATTTTCCACTCCTAGCTCTCTTGTCATACCTCAAGATCAACAAAGACGCTCATCCTTGATGAATTATCATCCATCTATCCATCTAAACCAGTCATATCAGCCTTATTCATCCACAAATCCCAAGTCCTTTGGAAGTGAGAATAAACATAAGAATCCATTGAAAAAGAAAGATCACTATGTCCCATCTAATCGACATGTGAATGCTAAGAAGGAGAAAGCACAAAAGAGACTGCAAAGGTCCACTATTAAAAAAGCTAAATCAAAGAAAATATGGGTTCCTAAACCCATTATTGAAGAAATGTGTTTTGAAGTATCCAAAGGAAAATCTAAAGCTATATGGATTCCGAAGTCTCTTTTAAAAGACTTGAATATTGAAAATACTTCAAAGTTGACATTCAAGCTTCCAAAGGCTTCCATTCCATCTTCTTCCAAAAATATTTTTAAAAATATTCCAAAGCCTTCCACTCCACTTTTTTCCAAATCTCTTCTACCACCTCATACATCTAAACCTCAAGCTACTTCATCCATGATTCCTCCATCATTCCAATACCCTTTAAGGTGTGTGTCAATGTTGATCTTGTCCAATATTTCAACTACCCTCATGAAATCCTCTAAAGCTTACAATTACTTTCTATACATGAACTATTATCCTCTATATACTCTTCCTACTACCATTTCTCTTTCATCACCCTATCAACATCTTTTAGCATACCTTTCTATGGTCTTGGCTTATCATGACTTATCTTTTCTATAGGAGCATTATCTACATTCAAACAGCTTCAGCTCTTTCTAAAAATTCAAAAAAAAAAAAAGGCAAATAAAAATAAATAAATAAATGTGTCTTGGTGAAAGCTACTTCTTGTGGCACCTTGGTAGGAAAAGTAAAGAGAAATAAATGCATCCTATGGTGAAAACTACATCTTGTGGTACCTTGGATAAGTACCATGATGAAAACCTGGCAAACAGGCGTCATGTTTAATTCTTCCACCATCCATCTATCCCCTCTTCTCTCTTTAATCTTCACAATGTTAAGCTATCTTTGCATATTGGCTATCTTATCCATGAGATTCTCTATTTGTGCTTTCTCATTCCCTCATAGCCTCCATCTTGAGCTTTATTTTATTGCTCTATCCCATCGCTATCCTATCTAGTTGACCCCTTGGTCTTGATCATAATAAATGAAACATGGTTCTCATAGGTCTCTTGACATGGCTACTCTTTTGAACTACACACTTCATGCTATCTCACTTATTGGCTTCATTGCTTATCCTACATGCTATCTTTCTCATTACTTCCATTTCTTATCCAAAATATGCTTCATATGACTATTTCACCTCTTTCCCTAGCTTGGGTACTCTTGAGGAGTCAGTCCTTGAGGATCACTTTCACTTGCTTCACATTCCTTTCTTATGCATCTTTGCTTATCTATCAGCTTGTTTCTCCATCGTTTCCTATACCTTGCTAGACATTGGGAGAAAATAATGTGATCTTGCTTGAGAACTAGTGATCTCTAAATTATTCTAAAAAATTCAAAAAATCATATATGATGCTGAAAAAATCCTAAAAACTAGAAAATGTCTTGAAAAAAAATCTTCTTAATGAAAACCTAGCAATAGGCACTTTGATGTATCACCAAAAAAATCAAAAATACAAAAATACAAAAAAATTGAAAAAAGTCCTAAAAAAATCTATCAAGTGGTGAAAACCTAAAAACAGGCGCTACTTGAAATCCTTGCACCTATGTCTATTAGTCTCAATCATCCACTTTGCTACACATTTTCTGGCTTGGAATTGTTTCTTGTCCTCATCTCGAAGGCATAGCTACTTAGCCTATTGAGGTATTCTTGTGCATTAGGGTTTCTTTGACAACTCACAAAACAGTGTTTCTCAACACTTCCCCCACTTTGACATCAAGTGTTTTTTAACACTTTACAGATAGTTTACCTATAGTCTCCGATGTTGCGATATTTTTCACTATCAGAATCAAGTCTTGAAAAAATGGCCAAGTGACTTACACACACGCACTTTAACACTTAAACGACTAAGCTATGCTAATCTTTATCTACTTTTTGTGCTGTCTATGATGATTTCTTTGCCATGTGTTCCCTCCCTAATAGTCTTTCCAGGATGCCGTTGACTAGAAGACTGGGGGCATGGGACATGTTTTCTTGATTTCTACTTGTGGGTATACTTTGTTTGTCTATAGTGTTGTAAGCATTTATGCTTGACCTATTCAACATTTTGACTTACAAAATGTATCATCCTTGACTGTTTTGCAAGACCGCACTTGGGGTTTATCCTGGAGCTTATGCCTTGATACAGGTGTAATCTTGCTAAATTAAACTTAGGGATTCTAATCACGTAGTTATCTTGACTTACATGTCTCTGATGCTTAGATTGGATTTCCACATACCTATCTAATATCGATCATATTCATATCCTCATAATTATGCTAGTGATGGTTGTATGATCTCATGATGTCCCTAATAAATGCTCAATGATGAAATTAAGAGTTTAAATGTTATGCCCTTCTTGTTGGTAAACCACTTTGCATATTAGCTTGCATTTTAGGTTCATTTTCTAGCTTAGTCTTGCATTCTTGCATATGGGGAGAGCTCTCTCTTCATCTTTTCATAGACATATCGGCTAACTCCTTTCATATATTTCTTTACTTTCTTCTTATTCATGTCCTTTACCTTCTTAATCTTTCACTTCATCTATTTTCTATCTTATCATCACATTATATAAAGTTTTGACCTCTTAAATAATTTCAACATCCTATATTCATTTTTGGGATCGAAATCCAAATTCGAGTTCATCTTGATGGTCAAAAGTGTCTTTTAAAATTCTACTTTCTTCTGAGCAGTTAGCTGACCTTTTGAGGTCTAATCTCTGAATCATCACTGGGGCATCTTCATTTCTTCATGTCTTCATCATTTCCATACTTCATATCTACTTCAATTCACTGTTTCATGTCTAAAATCACCTTTCTACTCATTTCGACCTAATTTTTATGCTATATCCTTCAAGGTCAACTCTAGTCAAATTGGGGCATTTTATCAATTTTTTTATAGTCATTCTTGGGTTCTAATCATCTATCTGTCATCTTGGACATTGCTATATTCTTTATTTTCTCATATCTAGCTTGTTTCTATGTCCCCTTACCTCATTTCGATTTTGATCTGGAGGGGGCAGCAATTCTCTATTGCTGATTGTTACAACTATCTATTTCTTAGGAGCATTTGTTTGACCTTATCACTTGCTCTCAATCTATTTACTTTGCTAGGTGTTAGAATTCTTTTTGGATCCTACCATCATCTTCCTAGTGTTCAGTACTACCACTATCAGGCTGTACATTTAGGACTTGCTATCTTTTTCTACATTTCGCTCTTCAAAATTAGATATCTATATCTATCACCGCCTACTTGGCTTTCTATTTTCTTTGACATAATGTGTTCCCAGATCGATCACACATTAGTCAAAGAGGGGTAAATGTAATCACCTAAAAATGGTCATCTAGACTATTAGCCCCCTTTTCAACATTTTGGCTAAATTAATTTAATCATTTACCTAGACCAAATTGATAATAATCAATTTATTTGATTATAATCTATAGTTTGACTATGCTATCCTAAGTTCATTATTTGATTAAAAGAACATGTCCCCTTTTAATTAAATAAAAGACCCCATTCTTCTAACCCACTTAAAGTGCACACATAAAGTCATTTTTCTATTTTGCAACTAAAATAAAAGGCTTTGTGACTTTTGTCTTATATGACAAGTCAACTTATATTCTATTGGTTGACTTGTGTGTGCACATGGATCACTCCTCTTTTTGAATTCCTCCGTTGATCATCCACCATCCACCATCTTCATCTTGATCTCTACCATCCATACATCTTTAAAAGGGAGAGAGCTTTCCCCCTCAATCCATCCTCATTTTGAATATTGTTATTCTGCAGGTTTTCTAACAGGTTTCTTTGGAGCTTTGTGGAGAACTTCTATTTCTTGTCTACATTCTCTCATACCATAGCATTTTAGCTTAGATTCATGTTGCATGTTAGTTTAGCTTCTATTTTGCAATAATCTATCTCACATAGCTTAATATTTGGACTGTAACACTCTCATCCATGCTTAGAATAGTTGCATTTTTCATATTTATTCTAGTTTAATATTTAGTTGCATTGCATTCTTGAGGAACTCCTTGGGACATTTGCATTCTTGCATCTTGTCTTTGGAACCTCTCATTGCATGGTTTACTAGCAAGAAGAGTATCTCTAAGGCTCATCTGAGAGCCTTCTTATTCTTGAAATATACTCTCTTGCACTCCATGGATAGGGAGCTCTAAGCCGGCATCCAAGCATTTCAAACTCATAGAATCGTTTGGATAGAAGGGTTTAGAGTGTGACACTTTCAAGTGTACAACTAGTATAAGCAATCAATAATGAATTCTCCAAAATTTAATCCCAAAACCTTATTGAATACTACTTATTTATATTAAATTATATGCAACGTTATATGACTTTTGTCTCATATTGGTTGACTTGTGTGTGCACATGGATCACTCCTCTTTTCAAACTCCATCGTTGATCATCCATCATCTTTACCTTGATCTCTATCATTCATATGACTTTAAAAGGGAGAGAGCTTTCCTCTCAAAGGATCCATCCACCATTTAAATATTGTTATGTTGCAGGTTTTCTGATAGGTTTCTTTGGATTTTTGAGGAGAACATCCATTTTTTGTCTTCATTCTCTCATTCCACCACATACTAGCATAAGATCATGTGGAATTTTTAGCATAGTTGCATGTTAATGTAGTTTCTTTATAATAGCTTAAATCACATACCATAATAGTGGGATTTGTAACACTTGCATATTGCTTAGCATAATTGCATTTTGCATTCTCATTCTAGCTTAGCTTCCATCTTGCATTACATCCTTGAAGATCTCCTTGTGGATATTTGCATTCTTGCATCTCATCTGTAGAACCTCCCATTGCATGGTTTACTAGCAAGAAGTGTATTTCTAAGGCTTAGCTGAGAGCCTTCTTATGCTTGAAATATACTCTCTTGCACTCCATGGATAGGGAGCTCTAAACCAGCATCCAAGCATTCCAAACTCAATGGAATCCCTTAGATAGAAAGGTTTAGAGTGTGACACCCTTTGAGTGTACATTTTTGGTGCCCACCTAAGAGGAATGACCCAAGTAGAGATAAAAAAAAATACCTAGCTCTTCCAACTCACTATAAACTCAAGGCTATCAAGGACACAAAATCTTAGTAGACGTAGTGTTTGTCTTTTCTTAGTGTGATTTCTTATGGGATTTCAACCATAAGGAGATCAACAGGTAATAATGCTTAAGGTGCAAGAGGAAAATTACGAACAAAGGCCCTTTTTAAACACCCTAAGTTAGTATCTACCCTATTTTGCCACTCAACTTCTTGGTATAAGGATCGATCCTAGTGGACTACCCAGATCACCCCAAGATTTTACACTCACCATATGTGTTCATTTGGTTATGCTTATGGCACTTCCATGACAAAGCCAATATCTCTTTTGGAAAACCACTTGGTGTGAGGTAAAGGAGCATCAAGCATGGGTCATGTTGTTGAGTAATGAATCATGACTCTAAGGTAGATTGTTTGGCTATTGTTTTTGAATGTGTTGACCAGTATTAACGTTCTTGCAAATCAAACATCTTAGTGACATTCGTAGGAAGGTTGTCCTAATATCACAAATGCGTATTGGAAAAGTTGTTTTTACCCTTTTCCAATTGTTTGAGACATGTTAAAACACTTGCTATTTGTACACCTTGCTAATAATCAACATGAACTAGAATCTCACATTGACTGATCTAAAAAATACCTAATTGATGAATTGAAACATAAACTTTTTGAGTTAAAAACTTTTTTTTTTGGCACAAATTTGGCACTTTATTGGACATACTCTGGAGAAATATTGTGTGACTATATTTTTCAAAAATTGTCTCACCCTCTGTTATAAGTTTTGTTGTACTACTATTTAATAGTCTGTCATCCTTCCTTGTGCAAATTATCGCTCAAGAAAAAAGTATCACCCAATTACTGTAAACTATATCACATGACATATTGTTTTTTCCTTCTATTGCCTAAGTTCTGAGAAAATATTGTCTAAGACTATTTGCTACCAGAACAGTGTCTATGTAACACTTTTCTTGATCTAGGGTCTTATCACCCTAGTCCTTCCTAGTCCTAGTTGCATATCCATTTGTTAAGTGTTGTCTAAAGTTGAAAAGATGGGTTTAGCCTGTTAGATGTAAGTCTCAAAGCATCATTGATTAATCACTTATCAAAATCTGGTTACCATTCTATACTAGCTACGCGCTATTGAGCTTCTTACTCACTCGCTCGGCTTGAGTCACCAATGTTGTAAATTCTTGAGCACTGTTTGACAAGCCATCTATTATACTTTGACAAGTGACTAATCTTGATTGTAAGAGCTTCAAATCTGACACACTTTTCTTTTCCTACTAAGAAAAGATGAATCCTTACATACCAATTACAACTAGATTTCAAGTTGGTAATGGTAGTCATACCCCTTTTGTCTTCAAGCAATTGAAAACACCACCTAGGTACCCTTGCTTTGACAACCTTGTGTGGAGGACCCCGAACCTACTCAAACACAAATATCCAACATTCATCATAATCCTCTTTACAACTTTGAGAATCCATTTGGTACACCCTTTGAGACACCTAAGGGTGAAAATAGTTTGATCACCATGGTGCACCCTGATGAAGTCCAATGTCTCTTACAAGAACAAGTGCATGAAAATCAAAATATCTTGGAAGCAATGTATGCTAGGGAAAAAGAACATCAATGAGCTAAAAATGATAATCATACCTGCCATGAAGGGAATAAGGGGACTTTCTCTCAAAATCCTTTTGATGGCAATGGTGACAACAACACACCTCCAAGAACTCCTAGAGTCACTGCAGGCACATGCCCTTCCCATCATAAAAGTGATGAAGAAGTAACTAGTGAAGATGTTGTAAAATTCCAACAAGATGATTTTGCTCAAAATCTGATGCTTAGACCTTTAGAGGAAAACAAAGACCAATACTTCCAATACATGGTAGCAAGGGGATGGAAACTCTCCCAAGATTTTGATGTTGAATGCATAATCCACAAACAAGAGCCCACTAAGGCTGAAATCTTAAGAGAAGAAATACAAGAACTAAGGAAACAATTTGCACAATTGCAAACTTTAAAAGAGCCACCTAAAACATCATTTGTTGAATCAATATGCACTCTTACATATGATAGGAGTCTATATGTGCTACCATTTCCTAAGGATATAGAGGTTCCTAAGTATGAAAAATATGATGGGAATAGTGATCCTCATGATCATGTGGGGCATTTTTATGCTATTAGCATGGATTTTATGCATGAAGACACCTTTCTTATGCATCTGTTTCCTAGGAGTCTAAGAGGACAAGCCATGGAATGGTTCAAAAAATTGAGTCCCCCTCTTAAAAAAGTTTACAAGCTTACACAACACTTTATCTAGCAATACTCCTACAACAGTCAACATCCTGTAACTATGCTAGACTTATGCAACATCAAACAAAAATTGGGAGAATTTTTTTCAACATACCTTCAATGATGGAGATTCTTATACTCTCAGTACCCTCAGCAAGTTCTTGAGGATAAAATTTTGACATTTTTGTCAATACGCTTGTACCTAAGCTATACCTTGATATAAGAAAATAGTTATTCACATCCTTCAATGTCATGGTCGAGAGTGCATATCACATTGAGGATGTTGCTATCAAAAAGGGTGACATTATTATAAACAAAGACAAAAATAACAATGGAAATGGTAAAGACAAAGGAAAACCTTGGAATAAAAACAAGTATGTTGTCAATGATGGAGTAGTGGACACTCCTAAGAGAAAGGAACCTATGTTTAACCTTTCTACTGCCATCTATGCTACAAAACAACAAGAAAATTTGAAACCAAAAACATTTGACAAGAGCTCTAAGTTTACAAAAAAATGACATGTCTATACACCAATGGTTGAGCCTTACAAAGTAGTCTTAAAAAATTCAATTGCAAACAAACTGGTTACTTTACTAGATAATTCTCATCCCTATGACCTACCTATCAAACCCTCATGGTGGAGAGAGGATCATATTTGTAGTTATCACTAAAGTAAGGGTCACAATACTGAAAATTATTTCAAGCTCAAAGATGTAATTCAAGATCTCATTAAGGATGGTAAAGTTGTCACAAATGGTCTCGTTAAAAATTCTGACCACAAAGCTTTTAAACAACCCTTGCCAAAATACGAGAAAGGTGAAACCTCAAAAGCTACTAAAAAGAATCATGATGCCAAGATCAATTATGCCTATGCTAACATAGACATCATCATCAACATGCTTGAACCTATTGAGTATATTTGCATGGCTAGTCCTAATGATGACAATTGACCCAATTATGATGCTGAGAATGACTAACCTAAGGTTCTCCTAAAAACATGAAATGCTCCTCAACACCATAATGATGTTGAAAGGGTATAAAATGCTTGCACGCATGGGCTATCAGGGCCATGGGTCCTTAACTAGTACTAAAAAAGCTCTAGTTGAACCTTTAAGTCATACTCAAGGTCATGATACTCAAGATATTATTGGCCAAGGTTTTAGGTTAGATGATGTCATACCAACATTTGATTGAAGAACACCCATATCTAGTGAATCAAAGGATGATGATCCTCCCTTTGTTGTTGCCACTTTGCAAGATGAGGACTTTATGCCTATAACTTCTCTTCTTTGGGGAGAAGACATTTTAATTACCAATCATGATGTTGATGCTTCCATTTTTTGACAGCTAAAACAAGATGAATCTAACCATGAAGACATGAATAGAGGATAGATTAGACAAAATATTTCTTGTCTAATTGCTAGAGATCTAAGTACAAACTCTCATGAGTATGAATGGGAAACTATCAGATGCATCTTGTGAACTAGGAGTGGATGTTATTCATGCCTATGCAACCCAACTAAATGTAGTCGAAGAGTCTAGTATAGGGTTAGATGAGTCTAACTCACAAAATCCTTTAGTGGATCATGTTGGTCCCTCTAGGTCTATTCCTAATCTAGACTCCTTTGTGACATTCACTATAGGCTCAACTTCGCATGTCACTAGAGATGACTCTTTTCACATCAACAACCTTGAACCTTCCACCTCACTCTCATTTATCCACCTTGATCTCATAGATTGGTCCATTCAAAATCAAAGACCTAAAATACCATCTTTTCAAAATGACTATGAGATTGCTTGTTACCTAAATCTTCCACCAGTGAACCCATAGTTAATATGATAAAATCAAATATCAAGTACCTTAGTCATAAAATTAAAAGAAAAAATAAATGGTCAAGTGGCAAAAACCACATTGTAGTAGTATCTAAACCCAAAAGTAGTAAAAGAAAAGATGTATCTAATGGTTAAAACCTCCATGAGGCACCTACAAATGAGGTACTTGGTAGTCTTCCAAGCTATTTTCAGGACATCATCAATTCTCATTAAACTGATACAACCCATCAATTTGGGGATAGAGGAATCTCCTAAAATTATTCATGTGGCTCAATCACTATCAACTAAGGAAAAAGAATAGTTTGCCAAATTCTTTCAAGACAAGAAGATCAATTTCACCTAGACATACTTAGATATGCCAAAAATGGACATAGATCTTATCATGCATCATTTGTCTATCTCTCTTGATATCAAGCCTAATAAACAAAATTTGAGAAAGATGCATCCACATGTAACACTATTGGTCAAAGTAGAGTAATAAAAACTCTTGAGTGCAAACTTTGTCGGAGTTATTGACTATGCAGAATGAATTTCCAACATCGTACCTATATCTAAACATGATAAATCTATCCAAGTTTGTACTAATTTTAGACACCTTAACAAAGCATTCCCCAAGGATGACTTTTTCCTACCAAACATTGATATGATAGTGGACATGACTATAGGTTATGAAATGTACTCCCTCGTGGATGGGTTTTCTAGGTATAACCAAATTAAGATAGCTCTAGTTGATCAAGAGAAAATGGCCTTTACATGTGCATGAGGTACTTCTATTGGAATGTCATGCCTTTTGGGCTAAAAAATGCTAGTGCTACCTATTAAAGAGCAATGACCATCATCTTCCATGATATGATGCATAAAAATATGGAAGACTATGTTAATGACACACTAGCAAAATCTAGAAAATGAGACACACATCTTGAAGACCTTAGCCTGATATTGGACCATATGGAACAATTTTAACTTAGGCTAAACCCAAAAATGTGTGTCTTTGGTGTCACTTTTGGAAAATTTCTAGGCTACATTATCTTAGCAAAAGGTATTGAGGTTGATCCTGAAAAGGTCTAGGCTATCATGGAAATGCCTCCTCCAAGAAATATCAATCAACTTAGAAGTTTGCAAAGATGTCTAAAATCCATAAGAAGATTTATTTCTCAGTTGGTTGATAAAACTCAATCTTTTAATAAGAATTTTCATTAAGGCTCTACTCATATTTGGAATGACGAATGTCAACAAAGTCTAGACCAAATCAAAGGTACTTGGCTAAACCTCCAGTTTTGATGCCACCTATTCTGAGAAAACCTTTGATATTGTATATCCCAGCTACAACTTCTTCTCTAGGAGCACTATTAGCCCAAAGTGATGAGATTGGTAAAGAACAAGCTATATATTACATTAGTTGAACTTTGGTTGCTTATGAAATGAACTACACTAGTATTGAGAAAGCATGTCTTGTAGTGGTCTTTGCTTCTCAAAAACTTTGACTAAACATGTTGGCACATATAATTCACCTATTTGTTAAAATTGATCCTTTGAAATATTTGATGAGAAAATCTATGCTTACTGGTCATCTAGCTAAATGGATGATGATTCTTTCCAAATTTGACATTTAGTATGTCGAACATAAAGCCATCAAAGGACATGCTATAGCTGACGAATTGGCCATTTTCCACTAGAGGATACAACACCCATGCAAATTGAGTTTCCAGATGCCTCAATTATGTACATCACTGAGAGAACTTGGAAAATGTTCTTTAAGAGTTCTCATACATAGAATGGAGCTGGATCAGGTGTCTTGTTTGTTTCCCCTCATGGATATATGATTCCCAAATCTTAAAAACTCTTATTCCCTTGTACAAACAACATTGCAAAGTATGAGGCACTAAAAAATGGGATCAAAATGGCCCTTGAATAAAGAATAACTAAAATTGCACATCTATGGAGATTCATAACTTGTTATCAATCAAGTGAGCAATGACTATCAAACAAAGGATGACAAGATGATGCCTTACAAAAAGTTGATAGATACTCTAAGGAACTGTTTTACTTTTGTCACATTCTAGCAAATTCCTAGAGTAGAAAACAAGATTTTCAATGCTATGGCCACTCTAGCATCTATCCTCCAAATACAAGAACATGAATCACAATTTAAGTTCTTAGTGGAAGAACTACATCATCCTGTCTATGATTCCTCAAATAACCAAGTGATCTACACTATTGTAGGTCACGATTCCTCCTACTACATGGCTATTTCTCTTACATACATGATTAAGTTAATCCTAAAACCCTCATGCACAACCAAAAATGCCAACTCCTTTGCAATGCCTCACATTACACTTTGGTCTCTAGTGACTTGTATAGGAAGAATCTAGATGGAATATTGCTTAGGTGTTTAGATCTAGAAGAGTCCTAAAAGGCACTCACTAAAGTCCACAATAGCATTTGTGGGGCACATTCTAATGGCCTTGCACTTGCTCAAAAACTACTTAGGGTGGCTTATTATTGGCCAACCATGCAAGTTGACGTTGTTCATTATGCCAAATCCTGTCAGAAATTTCAACTTCATGGCAACTTAATTCATGCTCCTAGATGTGAGTTGATTCTCTCTGTGGCATACTAGCCATTTCAACAATGGGCCTTTGACTTGGTAGGAAAAATTCATCCAAGTTCATCTAGTGGTTGCAAATTCATCTTACAACAACTGAGTATTTCATGAAATGGGTTAAGTTGTGCCACTATTTGTTGTAAGAGGCAAACATGATGCCCTATTTATACTGAACCACATCATTTGTCATTATCGTATTCCTTCCTCCATTGTTACTGATAATGGAGGATAATTCAATAATAAGGACCTCAAATAGCTTTGCAAGAAATTTTGAATCAAACAACATTGCTCTTCTATCTACTACCCTCAAGGGAATGACCAAGCTGAGGCCTCCAACAAAACATTGTTGAGGATCTTACACCGAAGGGTTTACAAGTCTAGGAAAGATTGGCATCTACAAATAAATCCTGCACTTTGAGCCTACAAAACTACCATTCGTACTCCTATCAGGGCCATGTCTTTTTCTTTAGTGTATGGCTTTGAGGTTGTCCTTCCATTAGAAGTTGAGATCCCCTACTTGCAAGTCTCCTTACACGGGTTGTTAACTGATGAAGACCATAGAGCTATGTGAGTATAGGAATTAGAGACTCTTGATGAATGTTGTAAGGCCACTTTTGATCACATGAGGACTTATTGAAAGCGCATGTCTACTAAGTATAACAAGAAAGTTCACCCTCATGAGTTTCAAGTAGGTGAACTTGTTCTTAGAGAGAATCCAAAAAATTAGTAGCATCATGAGTAAAAGGGAAAGTTTGAACCTAACTGGTTAGGTCCATACATTATCATAGCAGTATTTAGGTATGGTGCTTATCAACTGTCTACTCCTCAAGGCAAAGAACTCACAAAGCCTATCAATGTCCTACATTTGAAGAAGTTCTATGCTTAGAGGCTCACTGCTCAATTATCTAGTACATATTTATTGATCCTGAAAACATCCTAAAAATCAGAAAATGTCCTAAAAAAAATGATTATCTTAGTGATAACCTAGCAATAGGTGCTTTCATGTGATGAGAGCCAATTATAACCTAGTTAATGCCCTATTTTAATCTATCTTACACACTTTCCTACTTACTTATTTATTCCATTTCTATCATATTTCATTCCATTTTACCATTATAACATTGCATATAGTTTAATATAAATAAGTAGTATTTAATATTATTTTTGGATTAAAATATGGAAAATTAATTGTTGATTATGTTTTACTAATCTTTAATATTGTAGCATGATAATTTGTAGCACAGATCTTCCTGTAGCTATTTAACCAATACAAAGTTCCATCCCCTTTGAAATATATTGCCTATTATTTCTTATTAGCATAAATATATATTTTCTATAGATATCATCCACCCTACATGAACATGTGGAGAGGATATTGAAGACTAAATTGAAGGGATTATGGACCATTCTATTATTCAGATTGATGGTTGTACATGCAAACAATGAATGCGGTTGATATAGCATATATTACAGTTGAGATTTATTCCCAAGAATTACATGGCTACTAAAAAATTGTGTAACAGATAACTACATTATTATTGCCCCTAAGGAGATGAAATATTATTGTTAAGAGGGATTTCCAAGCCTTGTGTGGAAAGCCCAATAATAAAACTTTTTTAAACTGCTACAAAACCATGACTCAGTGAATATGAAGATAATAGCATTTTGTTGAAATGATAAAATGCCAATTTTCTGCACATATTAGATTTTTGTTATTATTTGTATGGAGTACATATCACTATAGTTATTGAATTTGTAAAGTTGCATCTATATAAGTAGCAGTAGACATAAGTAGTGAGGATATATACATGTACAATTTTGCAAAACAAATAGAATTGTATAGAAACTATTTTTATTCCACAATATAAATCCCATATTCACATGCATGGTTTCAAAGGTGTAAAACTATTACTTTTCTTCATCGCCAGGCAGTTAAGGAGGCAGGGCCCACTCTAAAGTTACTTGATGATTAGTTTTTATTTGTATTTTAACTAACTTAGCATTACACAATATATATTTAATCATAGTATATTAGTTTATATATTCAATATTCATATTTGATTACATAATAATATTTCATATTAATTAGATTATGAATTAAAAGTTGTAATTAATTTTATTATAGATTAGTTTTATTGAGTTATTTACATTTTTGATGTTCCTGTCGCCAGGAAGTAATAGTTTTTGTCACTAGGATTTACTTGGCTTTTCATAGATTCAATTTTGCATGTTGTAGATTCACTCATAAATCCTCATTTCACAACTATCATCCCTTGATAGCATATTGCTTTTACGCCTTTTACAAGCCTACACTCTCAGATTGACATGTATAGACCAACCGAACTTCATTATAAATCATTAATTCTTTATTATTATTTTTCCTAGTGTTGGCCTATCATGATGTATCACCAAAAAAGTCAAAAAATACAAAAATACAAAATAAATTGAAAAAAAGTCTTGAAAAAATCTACCAAGTGGTGAAAACCTAGAAACAGGAGCTGCTTGAGACTCTTGCACCTATGTCTATTAGTCTCAATCACCCACTTTGCTAAACACTTCCTAGCTTGGGATTGTTTCTTGTCCTTGTCTCAGGGGCATAGCTACTCAGCCTATTTGAGGTTTCCTTTTGAATTGGGGTTTCTTTGGTAGCTCACAAAATAGTATTTCTCAACACTGCTTCCCCAACTTGACATCAAATATTTCTCAACACTTTTTCAGATAGTTTACCTATAGTCTCTAATGTTGCAATATTTCTCACTATCAAATTCAAGTCTTGAAGAAATGGCCAAATGACTTACTTGTACTTAAACACTTTAATGATTGAACTATGTTGATTTTTTTTAAAAAAATTCTGTTGTCTATGCTAATTTCTTTCCTATGTGTTGGATAAAATTGGTTTATTGTGTGTTGTCTTTGATGTTACAAAAATGTCATATCATTAGCTATCAGTATATGTTGAGCTCACTCAGGCATTGAAGACAGTTCTTAGTGTCTACTAAGCATTTTTGTGTTTTCCTAGTTTAGAAGGTAGTGTCTATTGAGTTCACTCAGGTGTCAATGGAAAAGTTGCAGAAAGCGATTGCTAATTGAGCTCACTTGAGTAACAAACGAAAGTTGGATGGAACCAGTGCTAACTGAGCTCACTCGATTGGAAAAAAGATTTTTGTAAGTTTTTAGTATTAACTGAGCTTCTATTGGTTAAGGAAGGAAATCATTTTAGAGTTAGTTTCTACCGAGCTAGGTTGGCTAGCGAAGGATTTTCTTATTTTTTTTGTATTAAGCCTAATTGATTTATCTATTCATTCTAACTAACTGAGGTGATGAATATTGATTATTCTAAGTTGTATTTGAGTCGACTTGACCAAGCAAAAGATATAAGGTCAAGTTTCAATTTCAAGGTGTGGAAGTGAATTTGAAAATTGTGGTGATGTGATTGAAGATCTAATGATGAGCAGAGGAAGCAAATTTGAAGGATAAGCAACATATCCTTGTGGTGCAACAAAGCCATATTCGATTAGGAAGGATCAAGTACAAGCCAAAATAGAGATCTGAAATCAGAAAATTAGTTGCATTCAAATCAGGTCATCTCATTATTACTCTCTAACCATTGTATTAGTGATCTAAATCTCCTAACAGAGTTGGCTTAACAACTATTTTCAAAACCTCTAACAAGGTGGCAATTCCATTGAATTATTCTCAAAGACCTCTAACAAGGCCACTCGTAATAGGGTGATTAAATCCTTTAATAAGGTCACACCTAATAGTGTGTTTTATAACCTTCAACAGGGTTGGCTCCTAACAGGACTCACTTCAGAAGAGTAAAAATTAATAACTAGTTGCTATTGGTGGATTTTTCCAAATTAAGTTTCCACGTTAAATCCTAGTGTCAAATGTGTTCATACTATATCCTTTTATGTGTTTGCAACTAAGTTAAAGTAATGGTAATCATAGATAACATTTAATGGTTAATGTGTTAATCATTTACCAAGCTAATCCAGTTATTACTGAGTTACAACATTCTATGTGTTTACCAAGCCTCAGTAGTATCCAATTAGCTGTTTGCATTTTGTACTGAAATCTAAGGGATCTGGGATTTATTTTTGTAGTAATTGACTAACTTTTCCCCTCTCAATTACTCCTCTTATATTTCCAACAATTGGTATCAGAGCTTTTGGTGCTTACAGAGAAGGTTTCAAGGACCTAAGCTAAAGATTGGGATGTCTTACAAAAGAGAGATTCCCAAGCTGAATAGAGATAATTTTGCAACATGGCAAGGACTAATTGTAATGCCCCGCCAAGGGATCCAAAGAATTTCACTAAATTTACCAAACAATTTTTATTTTTTTTTAAACATGAAAGTAAAACCATACACAACACTTGCGAAAGCAATAGCAACAAATCAATAAAAGTGAACATAACATAACATAACAGTTACATTCTTTAAAGATCCCTTAACATTGAATTACTTCTAATCATAACTTATTCATCTAACATTACATCCTTAACAATGAAATAACAAGGATACATCCAATGTTCTTAAACCATATACAAGTGTACTTTTTAGATTGCTCAATCATCCACTATACATGTTACAAGGTATGAAAAGCTTTAAAAAATAAACTTCCATGTAAATAAAGTACATCATCATCCAATATTAATCCATGATGCAATAACATAATGAGACCATAAACCATACATGATACATCATCACAAAAGACATAAACATCCATCATAAAAGATAACCATATATCACAAACATAACTAGCTAAATGCACGGTTCCTCCCAACCGTTAATAGCATCATTAGACCATCGTGGATCCTAGCCATCCCTCCGTGCGTAACATTCCAAAGCACCGAAGAGATCATTGGCTATAAACATAGTAGGAATGTCACTCCTAAAAACATCCTACTAACATGCAAAGTAAAGCATAGGATACCATCATCTAACATATGCAAACCATCAATATAAGAAACATACCAATAAATACATCCATCATAGGGTATATCATCTACCATAATGATCTAAGAACATAATGAAGATAAATACCAACCAATAATACTCCAGCCACGGTGTCTCAAACGGATCTCAAATGATAAGAGTGATAAAACACTACCACCCGACCGCGTGGAACCTAAATGGTCCACTCCCACCGTGCTGAGGAGATAATCTCAAGTCCCAAACAGGCTATCAAAATCACATAACACAAATCTCTATAAATTCAGGAATCCTAAAAGTATACTAACTCAAAGGTTCCAAAACACACAAAATTGACATCTAATTCCCAGAGGCACACAATGACATGTAGGAAACCTACTCTGCAAGCGGGAAAGTGTCATCGCATTTATCTTGTACAAGTTACCCTGGCAGTTAGCTAAACTCCACAGGTCCATACAGATCTCATGCGGCCACTAGTATCCTCTCATACTGACGAGGCATACTATGGAATGCAAGGTCACAACCATGCATCTCACTACTCCCATCCTAGCCTGTACAAGCGCTCAAGGCATGGGCGAGAACCAAAACAATTATCTTTTTAGGTTCATTTAATCCCCATTTAGTGTGTAAATGTTATCACTTATTAACCAAACTTACAATGAGTTACCCTGGCAGCCACTCAGGGCCCCAGCCCCCATTGCAAGCCACTTCCCGACACTACAAGTAGATTACCTACCCTAATGCTCATGGAATCATAAATCACCACAGTCCTGTACAAGCGACTGTAAAGAGATCCAAAAGATTATCCATAAAAAGAATCATCAAATATCCGCAAAATAATCATCAAATATCCATAATAAGAATCATCAAATCTCCAAGATAAGAATCATCAAATATGCATAAAAGCATCAAATCTCCATGAGCAACATCCATAGAAAATCATGACCACAACAGTTCTCTATTGGCAACTGAAGGCATCACTGATAATCATAATAATCATTGGTTCTCAATAACCAAAATAAATCATCACATCCCTTGGTTCTCAACAAGCAACCAAGAATATCTCAAAATCATACTGATCAAATATCTCAAAATCATACTGATCGAAGACTCCAAAATGGTTGAGTCAAACATGTCACAACATGACATCATCAAGAAATAAATTAACATTTCAGTCCCATCATGGCGACTAGAAAACAAACCAAGGATAACTGATCGATGACTCAAAAATGATTAACTCAAGTGTCTCAGATACATATACATCTCAGCTTCACACATGAAGACTAATGAAAAATAACAAACATTTCATAGAGCATACGATCACATAACCATGGTTGGGCTTATAAAGATCGAGACCAAAAATATCAACATGCCAACACATCTCATAACCCCTGAGCCTCTAGTAACAACCTAGGACTGGTCAACACTAGTCAACCCAAAACCCAAAACAAGAAGCATATAGAATACGCGATGCAAACACATGTTTTGGTTTACTAAAATCTCATAGTTGAATAATGTGTAGGGGTTTCCAGTTTTCCATTTGCAAGTATATCTCAAGTGTCTAAGTTTCATTGTTTGACCTACAAGTCAACCCAATTGTTCTTCGATAGCATTATCCTTCCATTATTAAGAATTACATTCTAAAAATAACTTAAGGATAAATATTCACTAAATTGATCATTATTGACCTTTAATTAAATTGTCCTTTATATTTAACCATGATCCATATTTTAATTAATTAACTCTTCTTTAATGTTACTTCAACTTTTAACATAAATCAAGGATCATTATTCATCTAAATTATAAGAAAGCCAACTATCAATCTTCGAGTAAGAAGATTATAACTTTATTAAAATGATCAATTAAATCAATCAATTACATAGGTACACAATTCCATGACCTATTTACATCTAATAGTTAAATCTCAATTAAATATCTCTAACACTTAAGCCTCTTGATTATAATCATTATAATAACTAAATCGTCGCTAATAACCATTAAATTATCTAAGTCATTATTCAAGTCATTAGAGTAAGACTTATCAACTTCGACATAAATAATCTACAATTCTCGTTAAAAGAATTATACCAATTAAATCTCCATAACTTAATTATTAATTAAACCTAATTAACTCTCATTAATTGATTTAATTAATAATTACATAATTATAGCAACATTCCAGTTAATATCAGTTGACTAACTAACTAACTAGAATTCTATAAGTTAAAAGTCAACTATAATTCAATATTCAAATGATCATATTAATAATTCAATAATAATTACTGAAAATCTTAAATGACCATATTCGTCATCTTTCAAAGAATACCAATAATCCCTCAACAAATTCGTATTATCGTTAATCTTTTCGAATAAGACTCTATCGCACAACTTAATTATTAATATCATAATTATATTATCAACTCAATGAATATCAATTGATTAAAAATCAATTATAATCTAAATCTAAAAATTAATATCTTTTACCAAACTTTAATCATCAAACAATCTCCTCTAGATTAACTCTAATCGAATTTATTGATAGTTATTTAAACTATTATTTATTAATAGTTTGTTAGACCCAACAAACATTAATAAATAATAAGCTTCTCACAACTATAAATAATCATTCTAGAGAACTTTTACATAGAACTTCATTAACTAACTCTTAATACCATTAAGGTATTCAAACGTATTAACCAATAACATAATAATTCAATCTTAATCCAATATCATTTAGAGTTTCTAAATTTTAAATCAACATAATATAAATTATCATCTTACAATTTATTTAATCAATATTAAAATCAACCATTAGACTCCATTTTCTAATTGTTCTAATAATATTTTGTCTATATAAAGATCCCTATCACAAACCAATAAGACTCATTGTAGATTTTAACATGAATAATCTCCAAATTCTTAACATTATCATCTTCATTAAACAATTCTAAATTATTTAATATATATTAAATAATATTTACTATACATTAAATAAAAACTGAGAGACAACCATTCTCTAATCCCTTAATATTCAATTGAATTCGATATCTCCTTCCATCAATTCTATCGTTCCCTTTAAGATCTCCATTAATTCATTTAGAACATTCTTATTAGTCATTAGACTAATTAAGTAATTATTAAATTTTATATTGCTTTATTGAGATTTCAATGACTTGAATAATATCTTAAATAAAATTCTATAAATATATATATATATATATATATATACTTCATTATGCTAACCAAAATTGAATTACAATATTATATATATATATATATATATATATATATATATATATATATATATATATATATATATATATATATATATATATATATATATATATATATCGAATTCATAGCATATTTATAACATATGAGTTTTTTAACAAAACAAACATTCAAAACAAATCATATTAAAGTTAAAGGTGGGGAAAAGCACACCAAAAGCTTAAGCGATTTAATTGTTGTATAATCGTGCAAGCCGTGCGGCCTGCGGGTCGCAGGTACCCTGCGTACTTGCAGGTAATCTACAACCTGCGCAGGTACTCCGCCGGCCAAAAATATGTGGGGACCCCTAAAAAGGGTTGCTAATTTTTAATTTATTTTTTTTAATGTTTTTCGAAACGTTTTTCCCATATCGCATTATTATATTTTAACTGCGATTTACAAGTATCATTTTACTAAATGTATATATATATATATATATATATATATATATACACGCAGAGATTGTTAATCAGTTTAACAGCATTTTAAATATATATATATATATATATATATATATATATATATATATATATATATTTATTTATTTATTTATTTATTTATTTATTTATTTATTTATTTATTTATTTATTTATATTTATATTTATATATATATATATAATTGTATGCAGATTTATAAAAGAGAATATATACTTAGATTTAAAAACCTTCTCTAAACAAGAATTTATTTATTTTTTTCCTTTTAAGTCATTGTTTTTCTAAACATATCCACTAATCTATCCAATAGGTTTAATTATAAATTTGAAATCATCTTTTCTCAATTTAATTCTAATTCGAACCCAAACCCGTTTAGATCTAATGTCTCTTTAATTGGATCTAGGGTTTTCTAATGTTTTCTTCTCAAACAAATAAATACATATCTAGATTCCAATTTCAAATTGCAATTTCATTCATGGTATATAATCGGACATATATAACAAACATGATGAAGACAGGAAGAGATATGGTGCAAAGAGAATATGCAAATATCACGAGTGCACCTGGATACTGATGCTAATCCGCCATGCCTCAGAAGTCCATAGACAATCCTTTCCTTCTCTATCATTTGCAATTCCTCCAAGTGACTAGAGGTGCTTATAGAAACATAAAAGCATGTAGATACATATGAGCATATGAGCTTCTCCAATGCATGTAAGCTTTGAAGCTTCTATTTTAGCTTGTGGCTTGTAGCTTCCATTTAAGCTTTTCATTTAAGCTTGACCAAACACACTAGAAGAGCCTCTATTTAAAGACCTCTAAAATGCATCTAGAGTGTCTCTAGAAACAATTAGAAGATAAGCATGACAACCAAGCATGGGTCTTCTCCAATCTTCTAGATGAGTCTTAAGGTTGTAGACACCATGTGCTCAAATAAAAATGCTAACTCCTAAGTATAGACAACTTATGCATTCTTAGAGTGTAAACTCCAGTGTTGTCTACACGACAACTCCCGAGAATTTGCAAACTCCTATGTGAGCAAATATTAAAATAATACACATTAATTAATATAATAATTAATTTACGCTTCCCAATTTAATTTATTTATTTATTAAATCTTATGCACTAACTTTAATAATTCCACTTTTCAATCTTAATATATTTATATTTTAATCACATGAATCTAGAATCTTTTAATAATTTAAAATATATTTTCCACTTTTAAATTTCATTTTTCAAAACTTAATTGCTAAAATATTTATTAGCTTTAATAATAATATTATTTAGTCATTTATTTAAAAATGAGCTCCAAATATATTATTATTAAAATAAATATTGTCATATTCCAAATTTAAACTTTTAACTTTTATCTTCAAATTTAATTATTTTATTTAATTAATTTCCTAATTAATTAAATTAAATACATATTAAAATACCATATTAATTTTTTATTTAATTAAACTATTAATTAAATCTTTTAATTAGGCTTAATTAATAGAAAATACATCAAAGACTCACAACGGTAAAATATGAAAATCCATCATAGCCAAAATACATGCAAAATCAAACCAAAGATTTATATCATGAATTACGTTATCCAACGTATTCGGAGGGTACTCAACTCAGATACTTGTCCTAATTTTTCAATTAGAACAAATGGCTTAAGGGTTGGGATTTGGATTTGAGAATTTATCTCCCCTCTCTTATCATTGAGATAATGTGATAGGGTACGCTCATCCTGGCAATTCAGAGAAGTCGATACCCGGTACCTGCAACCTGCATAAAAATCATGCACGTACAAGCACAATATATACTAAGCTAAACATGCAATGGCAGGAAGTGGTGCATCGTGTAGATCCCGACTAGTAGGTGAATACAACTCCTTTCCTTAACCACATCAGACACGCCATACAAAAGCAAACACACAAAGAAACACATGCACACCATACACATGCAAGTATGGGGTAAGTATCCATAATAAAAAAACATATGATAATAAATCATCTTACTAATCATCATTAATAACTGAAAGCAATGTAATAATCATCACACATACATGAAATATAAAGTCTAAGTGATATCATCACATAATAAACTGAATCCATAGCACAATATTTGTTAATCTCATAACAATGCTGCTAACCATCAACATAAAACTAGCTCCAAAAGGGTTCAACAATGATAACAAAATGCGAACTAGGGGTAGGCACTACATTCACCCCCCCTAGGATTAGGCTTACTCCTGGAAGCCTACAAGAATGAAAAACTAAGATACTCACTTTGCGGGTCCCATTGAACCCTTTTCCTCTATAGGGAGGCATGATTCCATTGAAGATATTACAACACCCTTAGAGCAATATGACTCTAGTTTAATGGTAAACCGAAAACCATATCGATCCAACATCATTCCTTTAACAACTACTAAAATATATCCCATAATACATTCTAAACAAGAGCAACTTAATGCTTGCAAAGATAATCAAAGGCATACTACCTTATATCATAGATAAAAGATACATGTTTTGCAACCAGAATAAGTTTCAATTTTCAGTTTTACCCTCATCTAGGATTAAGTAGAATTTTCAGTTTTTAAAGCCAAGTGTTAAAGTATGAAAAATATGCAAGTAACAGTTTCAAGTTCTGTTTCAGTCCATCTAGTTTCAAGTTTTCAATTTGAAAGAGATACACATGATAGTTTAAGGTTTTCATTTTGTTCAACTAGTTGACAACTAGTGTCATTCCAAATATACCCAGAGCTCCCAATGTTGAGACTCGGGCTCTGATACCAAATGTAATGCCCCGCCAAGGGATCCAAAGAATTTCACTAAATTTACCAAACAATTTTTATTTATTTTTAAACATGAAAGTAAAACCATACACAACACTTGCGGAAGCAATAGCAACAAATCAATAAAAGTGAACATAACATAACATAACAGTTACATTCTTTAAAGATCTCTTAACGTTGAATTACTTCTAATCATAACTTATTCATCTAACATTACATCCTTAACAATGAAATAACAAAGATACATCCAATGTTCTTAAACCATATACAAGTGTACATTTTAGATTGCTCAATCATCCACTATAAATGTTACAAGGTATGAAAAGCTTAAAAAAATAAACTTTCATGTAAATAAAGTACATCATCATCCAATATTAATCCATGATGCAATAACATAATGAGACCATAAACCATACATGATACATCATCACAAAAGACATAAACATTCATCATAAAAGATAACCATATATCACAAACATAACTAACTAAATGCACGGTTCCTCCCAACCGTTAATAGCATCATTAGACCATCGTGGATCCTAACCATCCCTCCGTGCGTAACATTTCAAAGCACCGAAGAGATCATCGGCTATAAACATAGTAGGAATGTCACTCCTAAAAACATCCTACTAACATGCAAAGTAAAGCATAGGATACCATCATCTAACATATGCAAACCATCAATATAAGAAACATACCAATAAATACATCCATCATAGGGTATATCATCTACCATAATGATCCAAGAACATAATGAAGATAAATACCAACCAATAATACTCCAGCCACAGTGTCTCAGATGGATCTCAAATGATAAGAATGATAAATCACTACCACCCGACCGTGTGGAACCTAAATGGTCCACTACCACCGTGCTGAGGAGATAATCTCAAGTCCCAAACAGGCTATCAAAATCACATAACACAAATCTCTATAAATCTAAGAATCCTAAAAGTATACTAACTCAAAGGTTCCAACACACACAAAATTGACATCTAATTCCCAGAGGCACACAATGACATGTAGGAAACCTACTTTGCAAGCGGGAAAGTGTCATCGCACTTATCTCGTACAAGTTACCCTGGCAGTTAGCTAAACTCCACGGGTCCATACAGATCTCATGCGGCCACTAGTATCCTCTCATACTAACGAGGCATACTATGGAATGCAAGGTCGCAACCATGCGTCTCACTACTCCCATCCTAGCTTGTACAAGCGCTCAAGGCATGGGCGAGAACCAAAACAATTATCTTTTTAGGTTCATTTAATCCTCATTTAGTGTATAAATGTTATCACGTATTAACCAAACTTACAATGAGTTACCCTGGCAGCCACTCAGGGCCCCGGCCCCCATTGCAAGCCACTTCCCGACACTACAAGTAGATTACCTACTCTAATGCTCATGGAATCATAAATCACCACAGTCTTGTACAAGCGACTGTAAAGAGATCCAAAAGATAATCCATAAAAAAGAATCATCAAATATCCGCAAAATAATCATCAAATATCCATAATAAGAATCATCAAATCTCCAAGATAAGAATCATCAAATATGCATAAAAGCATCAAATCTCCATGAGCAACATCCATAGAAAATCATGACCACAACAGTTCTCTATTGGCAACTGAAGGCATCACTGATAATCATAATAATCATTGGTTCTCAATAACCAAAATAAATCATCACATCCATTGGTTCTCAACAAGCAACCAAGAATATCTCAAAATCATACTGATCAAATATCTCAAAATCATACTGATCGAAGACTCCAAAAATGGTTGAGTCAAACATGTCACAACATGACATCATCAAGAAATAAATTCACATTTCAGTCCCATCATGGTGACTATAAAACAAACCAAGGATAACTGATCGATGACTCAAAAATGATTAGCTCAAGTGTCTCAGATACATATACATCTCAGCTTCACACATGAAGACTGATGAACAATAACAAACATTTCATAGAACATACGATCACATAACCATGGTTGGGCTTATAAAAATCGAGACCAAAAATATCAACATGCCAACACATCTCATAACCCCTGAGCCTCTGGTAACAACCTAGGACTGGTAAACACTAGTCAACCCAAAACCCCAAACAAGAAGCATATAGAATACACGATGCAAACACATGTTTTGGTTTACTAAAATCTCATAGTTGAATAATGTGTAAGGATTTTCAGTTTTCCATTTGCAAGTATACCTCAAGTGTCTAAGTTTCATTATTTGACCTACAAGTCAACCCAACTGTTCCCCGATAGCATTATCCTTCCATTATTAAGAATTACATTCTAAGAATAACTTAAGGATAAATATTCACTAAACTGATCATTATTAACCTTTAATTAAATTGTCCTTTATATTTAACCATGATCCATATTTTAATTAATTAACTCTTCTTTAATGTTACTTCAACTTTTAACATAAATCAAGGATCATTATTCATCTAAATTATAAGAAAGCCAACTATCAATCTTCGAGTAAGAAGATTATAACTTTATTAAAATGATCAATTAAATCAATCAATTACATAGCTACACAATTCCATGACCTATTGACATCTAATAGTTAAATCTCAATTAAATATCTCTAACACTTAAGCCTCTTGATTATAATCATTATAATAATTAAATCGTCGCTAATAACCATTAAATTATCTAAGTCATTATTCAAGTCATTAGAGTAAGACTTATCAACTTCGATATAAATAATCTACAATTCTCGTTAAAAGAATTATACCAATTAAATCTCCATAACTTAATTATTAATTAAACCTAATTAACTCTCATTAATTGATTTAATTAATAATTACATAATTATAGCAACGTTTCAGTTAATATCAGTTGACTAACTAACTAACTAGAATTCTATAAGTTAAAAGTCAACTATAATTCAATATTCAAATGATCATATTAATAATTCAATAATAATTACTGAAAATATTAAATGACCATATTCGTCATCTTTCAAAGAATACCAATATTCCCTCAACAAATTTGTATTATCATTAATCTTTTCGAATAAGACTCTATCGCACAACTTAATTATTAATATCATAATTATATTACCAACTCAATGAATATCAATTGATTAAAAATCAGTTATAATCTAAATCTAAAAATTAATATCTTTTACCAAACTTTAATCATCAAATAATCTCCTCTAGATTAACTCTAATCGAATTTATTGATAGTTATTTAAACTATTATTTATTAATAGTTTGTTAGACCCAACAAACATTAATAAATAATAAGCTTATCACAACTATAAATAATCATTCTAGAGAACTTTTACATAGAACTTCATTAGCTAACTCTTAATACCATTAAGGTATTCAAACATATTAACCAATAACATAATAATTCAATCTTAATCCAATATCATTTAGAGTTTCTAAATTTTAAATCAACATAATATAAATTATCATCTTACAATTTATTTAATCAATATTAAAATCAACCATTAGACTCCATTTTCTAATTGTTCTAATAATATTTTGTCTATATAAAGATCCCTATCACAAACCAATAAGACTCATTGTAGATTTTAACATGAATAATCTCTAAATTCTTAACATTATCATCTTCATTAAACAATTCTAAATTATTTAATATATATTAAAAAATATTTAATATACATTAAATAAAAACTGAGAGACAACCATTCTCTAATCCCTTAATATTCAATTGAATTTGATATCTCCTTCCATCAATTCTATCGTTCCCTTTAAGATCTCCATTAATTCATTTAGAACAATCTTATTAGTCATTAGACTAATTAAGTAATTATTAAATTTTATATTGCTTTATTGACATTTCAATGACTTGATTAATATCTTAAATGAAATTCCATTAATATTATATATATATATATATATATATATATAATTAATACTTCATTATGCTAACCAAAATTGAATTACAATATTATATATATACATATATCGAATTCATAACATATTTATAACATATGAGTTTTTTAACAAAACAAACATTCAAAATGAATCATATTAAAGTTAAAGGTGAGGAAAAGCACACCAAAAGCTTAAGCGATTTAATCATTGTATAATCGTACAAGCCGTGCGGCTTGCGGGTCACAGGTACCCTACGTACTCGCGGGTACTCTACGACCTGCGCAGGTACTCCGCTGGCCAAAAATATGTGGGGACCCCTAAAAAGGGTTGCTAATTTTTAATTTATTTTTTTTTAACATTTTTCAAAAACGTTTTTCCCATATCGCATTATTATATTTTAACTGCGATTTACAAGTATCATTTTACTAAATGTATATATATATATACACACGCAGAGATTGTTAATCAATTTAACAGCGTTTTAAATATATATATATATATATATATATATATATATATATATATATATATATATATATATATATATATATAATTGTATGCAGATTTATAAAAGAGAATATATACTTAGATTTAAAAACCTTCTCTAAACAAGAATTTATTTATTTTTTTCCTTTTAAGTCATTGTTTTTCTAAACATATCCACTAATCTATCCAATAGGTTTAATTATAAATTTGAAATCATCTTTTCTCAATTTAATTCTAATTCGAACCCAAACCCGTTTAGATCTAATGTCTCTTTAATTGGATCTAGGGTTTTCTAATGTTTTCTTCTCAAACAAATAAATACATATCTAGATTCCAATTTCAAATTGCAATTTCATTCATGGTATATAATCGGACACATATAACAAACATGATGAAGACAGGAAGAGATATGGTGCAAAGAGAATATGTGAATATCACGAGTGCACCTGGATACTGATGCTAATCCGCCATGCTTCAGAAGTCCATAGACAATCCCTTCCTTCTCTATCATTCGCAATTCCTCCAAGATCCAGCCAATCGAATCCTCCAAGTGACTAGAAGTGCTTATAGAAACATAGAAGCATGTAGATACATATGAGCATATAAGCTTCTCCAATGCATGTAAGCTTTGAAGCTTCCATTTTAGCTTGTGGCTTGTAGCTTCCATTTAAGCTATTCATTTAAGCTTGCCCAAACACACTAGGAGAGCCTCTATTTAAAGACCTCTAAGATGCATCTAGAGTGTCTCTAGAAAAAATTAGAAGATAAGCATGACAACCAAGCATGGGTCTTCTCCAACCTTCTAGATGAGTCTTAAGGTTGTAGACACCATGTGCTCAAATAAAAATGCTAACTCCTAAGTGTAGACAACTTAATGCATTCTTAGAGTGCAAACTCCAGTGTTGTCTACACGACAACTCTTGAAAATTTGCAAACTCCTATGTGAGCAAATATTAAAATAATACACATTAATTAATATAATAATTAATTTACTCTTCCCAATTTAATTTATTTATTTATTAAATCTCATGCACTAACTTTAATAATTCCACTTTTTCAATTTTAATATATTTATATTTTAATCACATGAATCTAGAATCTTTTAATAATTTAAAATATATTTTCCACTTTTAAATTTCATTTTCCAAAACTTAATTGCTAAAATATTTATTAGCTTTAATAATAATATTATTTAGTCATTTATTTAAAAATGAGCTCCAAATATATTATTATTAAAATAAATATTGTCACATTCCAAATTTAAACTTTTAACTTTTATCTTCAAATTTAATTATTTTATTTAATTAATTTTTCAATTAATTAAATAAAATAAATATTAAAATACCATATTAATTTTTTATTTAATTAAACTATTAATTAAATCTTTTAATTAGGCTTAATTAATAGAAAATACATCAAAGACTCACAACGGTAAAATATGAAAATCCATCATAGCCAAAATACATGCAAAATCAAACCAAGGGTTTGTATCACGAATTACGTTATCCAACGTATTCGGAGGGTACTCAACTCAGATACTTGTCCTAATTTTCCAATTAGAACAAATGGCTTAAGGGTTGGGATTTGGACTTGAGAATTTATCTCCCCTCTCTTATCATTGAGATAATGTGATAGGGTACACTCATCCTAGCAATTCAGGGAAGTCAATACCCGATACCTGCAACCTGCATAAAAACCATGCATGTACAAGCACAATATATACTAAGCTAAACAGGCAATGGCAGGAAGTGGTGCATCGTGTAGATCCCGACTAGCAGGTGACTACGACTCTCTTCCTTAACCACATCAGACACGCCATACAAAAGCAAACACGCACACCATACACATGCAAGTATGGGGTAAGTATCCATAATAATTAAAACATATGATAATAAATCATTTTACTAATCATCATTAATAACTGAAAGCAATGTAATAATCATCACACATACATGAAATATAAAGTCTAAGTAATATCATCACATAATAAACTGAATCCATAGCACAATATCGGTTAATCTCATAACAATGCTGCTAACCATCAATATAAAACTAGCTCCAAAAGGGTTCGACAATGATAACAAAATGCAAACTAGGGGTAGGCACTACACTAATGAGGTTACATCTAGCTACCATCAGTGATTCAAGTTACAAGTATCTTTATGTTGAATATAAGACTCCCACTAGATCTTTATTAGTTGAAAACATTGTTGAAAAGAAGAATCATAATATCATGATGATTGATATTGCACCTGCTCTCTGTTATGCTAAATTTGATGAGGTAAAAGATTGCAAATTTTTTTTTTAAATATGGAACAAACTAAAAGATATCTATAGAGGAGATGAAAATATAAGAAAATCCAAAGCAAAAAGCCTTAAAGGGCAATTTTATCGAATGAGAATGAGAGAAGATGAAAACATTGAAAAATATGTGGAAAGGATCAAAACTAGTGTATGTGCAATCAAGGAGGAAACTATTGTAAGTAAAGTGCTCAAAAATTTTCTTTTCATTTATGCAATTAGAGTATTTTCTATTCAAGAAATGAGATGTGATCCAACCAATAACATAGGTTTGGATGCTCTAGTTGGAAGATTAACTGCTTTTGAGTTAGAAAATTATGATAACTATGTTCCTACTTCAAAGAATATTGAATCTACATTTAAAGTTAAACTCTCACTCAAAGAAAAGGGTAAAAAGTCAAAATTCAGTCAATCAAGAAGTGGAGAAGATGGATCATCAAAAGAAAGTTCAGATAGTGATCTTAAAGTTGTTGAAGCCCTTCTTGCAAGGAAGTATTTCAAAGCAAGAGGAAAGTACAAAGGTAAAGTTCCTCTGATCTATTTTTCTTGTGAAGAAATTGGTCACATTGCTACTAGGTGTTCAAACAAGGAAATCAAGGATGAAAAGAAAAGCACTAGGAATAAATGCAAGAAGGACTCCAAGAACTACAAGAGCTTCAAGGACAAAGGTAAAAAAAAAAAAATTTATGGCCAAAGATTCTAATAACAATGAAGTTGAAATGTTATATATAACTGTGAAAGATGAATTTGATGATGAAGGAGATAAGATGGCACTTATCTCTCATGTTAGCAAAAATGATATATGGATTATTGACAGTGGTTACTCACATTATATAATTGGTGACAAAACAAAATTTGAGCATATGGAATATTATGATGGAGGAAGTGTAAGATCTGGAAACAATGAACCTTGTAACATAAAAGAAAAATGATGTATCTTGTTGACTAAAGAACTTGTATGTGATAATGCCTATTGGGTTGAAGGACTAAAGCATAATCTACTAAGTGTGGCATAGCTGAATAACATTGGATTCAAGGTAAAATTAATGAATGGACAAACTAAACTATTGGATGGGAAAGGAAATTTTGTTGGATCTGACAAGCAAATAAAAGATAATCTATTTTATATTGATTTCAATGATTGTTCCTATTTTATTGCTGAAGTAAAGGAAAGCTAGTTATGGCACAAAAGGCTATGTCATGTGAATTTTGATAATTTGGATAAGATAAGCAAACATAAAAGAGTAAGAGCTATCCCTAGTTTAAAGAAGCCTGACATGGGTCTATGCAAGAATTGTCAAATCGGTAAAATTTTAAAGATTAGCTTCAAGAAAAAAGACTATCAGTCTGAAGAAGTCTTGGAAATTGTTCATAAAAACTCATGTGGACCAATTGGAATAAAGATTTATAGTGGAGAAAAGTTTTTCATTCTTTTTGTTGATGACTACTCTAGAATGATGATAGTAATGTACTTATAAAAAATTAGAAGCCTTTCAAAAACTCAAGTGGTATCTGGCAAGAGTAGAAAAAGAAACTAGAAAGAAGTTGGAATGCTTAAGATCAAACTAAGGTGGTGAATTCATCTCCCATAAATTCAATAATTTTTACATTGAAATAGGAATCAAAAGACAAGTATCAGCCCCCAATACACCACAACAAAATGGTGTAGCAGAAAGAAGAAATAGATCTATCATGGATTGTGCAAGAACATTAATGATTGAAAAGAATGTTGCTCTCAAATACTAGAAGGAAGCTATCATCATTGTAGTTCATACCTTGAATAGAGTTCAGTTGAAGAAAGACTTAAACAAGACACCTTATCAGCTATGGTATGGCTACAAATCCAATGTAAGTTACTTAAAAGTATTTGGCAGCAAATGTTATATATTGAAAGAATCTAGAAAAGGAAAGTTTGATGTAAAAGGTGATGAAGGCATATTTCTAGGATACTCCTATAGAAGTAAAACATACAGATATTTGAATTTGTCTACTCACAAAATTATAGAGAATTCATATGTTAGAATTGATGAATATGCAGAAAAGAGTGAAGAAGAAAGCAACTATGAACCTGATACTTTGCTAAATCTATCTAAGAGAAAAGAAGCTTCATCTCCTGAGTCCCCAAACTTCTATAGTTACCGAGTTGCAAACAATGCAAACCAAGCTGCAAGGACCCAAGTCACAATCAAAGGCTACCAAGCTAGTTCAAATTGAGCTTGATGGACCTAAGTCATACACAGAAGGACCCAAGCTTGAAACTAAAATTCAAGAAGAAGATAGTGGAACTCATTCAAAGACTAAGGAGCCTCTATTAGCAAGATATGTCAAAAGACATCATGCAACTGATCAAATCATTGAAGATAAATCAGTTGGAACAATGACAAGAAGCAAATTAAAAGGTACATGTTTACTTGCTAAATTTGAACCTAGAAGTGTTAAAGATGCTTTAAAAAATAAAAGTTGGATTGAAGCAATGAATGAAGAGATAGAATAAAGAATAAAACTTGGACTCTTGTTCCTAGACCCAAGGAAGATGGAAAGCTATCAAGATTAGTATGCAAAAAATAAAGCTATCAAGATGGAAGCTGGATGAAGATGGAAAACTATCAAGAAAAAAAGAAAGATTACTATGTAAAGGTTATTCTCAAGAAGAAGGTATTGACTATGGTGAGACTTTTGCTCTTGTGGCAAGACAAGAAGGTGTTAGTACTTTACTAACATATGCAACACATAGAGGATTTAAAGGATATTAAATGGATGTCAAATCTGCATTCTTAAATGAAATTCTTGATGAGGAAGTCTACATTGAACAACTAGAAGGTTTTGTAGATCCTAGCAAAGGAGACATGGTTTGCAAACTACACAAAGTATTATATGGTCTCAAGCAAGCTCCTAGAGCTTGGTATGAAAGACTACATAATTATTTGGTATAGATTGGTTTCCAAAAGACTAATAATAACAACAGTCTATTTATCAAGGAAGGACTAGATAAGAAGATTGTGTTGGTAGAAATATTTGTTGATGAAACTCTATTTATAGGAAATGATGACTTATGCAAAGCATTCTCAGAAGAAATGAGTAAAGAATTTAATATTTCCATGTTTGGTGAAATAAAATTCTTTGTTAGATTTCAAATATAGTAGAACAAGAATGGTATCTACATCACTCAATCTAAGCATATCAAGGAGATACTAAAAAAATTTAGAATGGAAGATTCAAGACCAGTTGGAACACCTATTTCTACTAGACATAAGCTTTCCAAAAATAATTATTTCAAAAAAGTAGATAAGACCACTTATAGATCAATGATTAAAAAATTGTAGTATGTAGTACACACAAAGCCTGATATTGCTCTAGCAATTGGAATAGTGGCAATATTCTCAACAATCCTAAAGAAAATCACATGATGGCAATCAAGATAATCATGAGATATTTAAAAGGTACTCAAGACTATGGTTTATGGTACAAACTTGGAGGCAATTTTGTAATGACCTGCCCGAAGATCCTTGGAACAAGGATTCAATTCAAGCCAAGATTGTTTATTTATTTTTACAAGTATTAATGCACATGACAACATCATACAGGGATCACAAAGATTACAATAGAAGACTTCACCAATTTCGACAACCAATGAATCTTCGAACACCACTACCAAATAGACACACGCAAATAGAGGCCAACAGTGACCACACACATGATGAGGGCTCGAAGAAACATCCACTCATCAAAAAACACCAAGCTAAGGTATAAATGCAGAACCCTGAAATTTGGCTAAGTTTGAAATCCTGAAGCCCTAAAAATTTTTAGAATCTTTATCTTATCTTGAGGAGGTTTAAAACCAATCTCAAAATATTCGTCGCATATATTGAAATATATCTTAAGTATAAGAAATTAAATATACATCAACTTATACTTAAACAATATATTTTAAACCCCTTAGAAAGATTGTTTTAAACTAAAAAGGTGTGAAATCTAATAAAGTGTCCAAAACCAACTTTCAAAACTTCCTTGGCCAAGCCTAACTGCCCCCGGTTTCCTACTTGAGGAAGTGCACTGGTCTCAAGTTTTGCATGAGACTTTGCATCACTGTGCGTGAGAAAGTGCATGGCTCCACGTAAGGATTTGCATCCTTGCACAAGGAAATACATTCTCACATGATGAAGTACATTCTCATGTGAGAAAGTACATTCTCATGCGAGGAACTACCTTTCCACGTGAGAAAACACATCAGTACAACAAAAGAGCATAAATAAAAATCATAAAAATATGAAAACCTCCACACCAGGAAGTACCAAATCCACATAAATCAAGAAATGAACACTTGAGTGCATAAACAACAAGGGAAGAGGAACATATATGCATATAAACCAAAGCAGTAAAGAACATACTAAAAGCAACATCACAGTGAACATAAGCAGCATTGCAATGTACAAAACAACTAACTAAGTACGTGCTTCCTCCCAACCATCAATAGCCTCATAAGACCATCATGGATCCTAGCCATCCCCTGCACGTAACATCCCAAGCCACCAATTAGATCACTGGTACTCTTGTAATAGGGATGTCACTACTAAAACATGCTACAATATAAGCATAAGAAAATCTAATATGCTAGTAGTAAAGCATAAGATAATCCTAAAAGTAGATAACATCACGTATCACATGCTAATCATCATAATAAGGAAAACTAACATGCTAAACCAATAAGCAATAGATAATCCAATATAACAATTCACATCATCTAGTTATATGCTACACATCATAATATGGGAATGCATCAAATAAACTAACACCATCTAAACATGATATCCAAGCATTCCAATGAAAGCATAAATCACAAGAAAGCATACTCTGAAACCTGAAGCATCAAGTGAAACATCTAGCAATAGTTGCACTAGGATGAAAGACCATCTCTATACACTGGTCACTAGTAGTGGTATAGGTAGCTACGCCTCTCAACCATGTGGCACCTGTAGGTCCACACCCACTGTGTTGATGGAGATAATGATCCAACCACAAACACACAAAAATAACATCCATAGCTAACACTCATGCCAAACAATATGATGGTTGTAACCAAGAACCTAAGACAATGCAAGGAGTATAAGTCCTAGTCAAACACTCAAAAGGCTACCAAGTAGGGGCTAACATCATAGAGAATTGCTTGGCATCGACAAGCCCAAGCTAGTATTGGCAGTTGCTCTCCCCAACGTAAGGCACACAGTCTAGTTTTAATTATCTGAAATTTTATTACCATTTACACATTTTATTTAGTTATCACTTACTTAAAACTTCCTCTACCAACCCTCTGAGCGCAATGATCACTAGGTTGTAGGATAGAAGCCCCCTCCATATGCTACCCTACCCTACCCATGCTCATCCTAGGACAAGTGCCTATAGGCATGCATATTTCCAATCCAACCCCAATGATCATAACATCTGAAAGTACTATGAAAGATTGGGACCCACAAGTCTTCCAAAAAATGTACGCACACGTACTCATGTGTGGCACACCACCATCACAAAGATCAACACAAGGACTAGATGAGAACACAATGCAAAGTATAACACCCAACCAAAAACAACTCAGGAGGACGAATTCTACATGAATTTCAAAGCCAATAAAACCATATATCATGAAATCACTCAACTAGTCTCAATCTAGGAGTATAGATTCTACACAAATTTCAATGATGTAACAAGACCAAACATCATAAACTCACTCAACCAGCCTCAATTCGGGAGCATGGATTCTACGTGAATCCTAGTGTTCATGAAACAAAAGCAAAGGTCCAAAAGAAACCATAACATTAGGTATAAAATCACTCAATTGAACACAAAGTCGTGAGTATGGGTGTGACACACATCCCAATGCAACATAAAAGTGCAATAGTGGTCTGACTAATATCCAAACGGATCATCTAGGTCCACGACCCACATTGTGTCAAGAAAACTTAAGAAAATAGGGTGGCATGCAAAATAAGGTAAAAATCTTAAATTTTGAAAAACTTTGAAATTAAAACCCATTTGGCCTTTGGGTACAAAAACTCAAAAAATCCAAAAATAAATAAGTTTAGACACTATATGCAAAAATGGCTAGCATAACGACACAAAACCCCAAACCCTCATCCCAAAAAATAGGGAAATGTTCGTACTCGCCCAACTGGGTAGAACTAGCATATAGAAACAGAGGGGACCACTAGTTCTCAGCGTCCAAACAAATGGCTACCAAAAATAGAAGCAAAAATAAAGCTAAAACAATAAAATAGGAAAGTCCTACCTCACAGCCAAAAGGGCAAAATGAGAATCTGAAGCATAAAATAAATAGCCCACAAAGTAGTTGAAAATTGTGACAATCCAAGGTTTCTCTCAGCTAGATCTAATGAGCCCAATCTCGCAACGATCTCATGCTCATAGCTTCCACAATGAACAAAATAGTAAATCCTCATGAAGAGGATTTTGGATTTTACTCTCCAGCTTTCTAATTTGAAAGTGAGCAGTCAGGAATTAAATTTCTTTTTATATATTTATTCACTTTTTGAGTGAATAATCAATTAGGGCAACTAACTAGCCAACCTAGTTAAAACCTGAATTGGCCCAAATGAAAACAAGATATTTCTATAAATAGGAATTCATCTATGGCAAAGCTACCAGAAATTAAAATAAATCAATTAAAAGGCCTGAAAACCCAAAAACACAAGAATATCCTTCACAACTTTTGTGATAAAGAGAACCTCTAAATGCACAGACACGCTCACTAGTCTAATCACATAATGCAAATGAGTTTGGATTTAATAATCACCAAAAGGTTTAATTAAACAATTAAAATAAGAATATGTCGACCATATAGGGGGATGACATTGGTAAAATATGAATAGCTGATTCATTAACTCCATGTGCCACTACCAAGGATATAAATCCTACACACTAATTAACACAATCAAGTGCAATTGCATATAATAACATAGCTGAAGTAGGGTAAAAGCACAAACATGTGTCACCTTTTATAAAGAAACATGATATCAGAATGTGATAGTTCAACATTAATGACAAAAAAAATGGTATTTGTGTTTAAAATATGAAGATGATGTAAACTGATGAAATGTGTAGAATTGTATGAATTTTATGCCTATAATTTTTATAATTTTTTTGACTAAGACTTTATTCATTTTATTTTATTTTGAAGTACATTTTTTAACTATAAAAAATATAGGATGTAGTTCCCGTCAAACAAGTATGTGCAAATCATCTTTTTTTGTTCTGATTTGAAAATATTTTATAGATGACATGTATAGCTAGTGAATAAAAAAAGAAATAATTATTTTTTATGTATATTTTCTTTGTTATAAGTACTCAAGTTCAACCTTGTCAAAATCCAATAGTTTTTTCCTCCCGTCAAAACTTCCCTATCAAATCTATACCTTCTTGAAAAAAAATTACATATACGTGAAGAGAATTCTCTCCTCTAGTGATAAATATAAATTTTTTATTTTTTTGATATGATTTACTGTTTCTTTTCCCTTTTTGAGGGAGCATATTTTGAAATGTTGAAATATCAACTTATAATATTTTGAGATTATAACATATTATAACTAATCAAAACACTCAACAATTTATATAATGACGATATTGAATCTGAGATCTCTAAAAGGGTATTTTTAGTTTTTGAAGAAAATTGAGTTTTGATAGAGAAATGAGATTTGACCAAAACAGGATTTTGTATCACAAACGGTGACACAGATCTGTGCTTTTACCCAGTAATAAATGTATTAAATCACCTAATTTAACCATTTATTTAATTATATCAAAATAATATATTTACATCACTCACGTTCACATAAAGTATAACAATGTAGGAATGAAGTAAATAACCATAGCTAATCAGAGATCTATCCAAATACCAGATAATTGGATATCATCATAAAACACACTGTCATCTCAAAATGGCATCAACATGAAATATGATCAACTAAACATAGTAGTCTAAAATCTATGATACTAAAATCAAGGTATAACATCTAACCCTCAAGTCATCTCACATGTAAATCCTAACATAAGTAGATATCCACAACACATAACCAATGAATCCAACATGGACAATCCATTTCTAACTATTTAATCATTTAATAATAGTTGTTTACACCACATTAAAAAGGAACTTAAAACACATAAGTGAACATAGTCAAAAACATGACTAACCACTGCTATAGGAACCTAGTCTAGTGTAGCATGGTAATAGTACACAATGAAATCTCTACACGAATCTCAGGGTAATCATGAAACAACCTCATGATACCACATCAATCTTGGTAACCACTCGCACAAACCTCATTAAACCAAAAATCACATCATAATCTCATAAATTAGCAAAAGCATAAACAAGCCACTGATACATAACATAAATCAAATCACCTCTATGGTGTACACCACTCATGGTCACAATCATGATCCATCATAGCAAAAGATCAACAAAGTTGCATCCATCAAGATGACTTACAGAAGTCAAATGGGAGAGTCATTACAAATTTAGACTTGAAAGTATTTACTAATGTTGATTGGGCAGGAAATCTTGATGATAGAAAAAGCACTAGTGGTGCAGCATTCTTTCTTGGTAAAAGACTAGTATCTTAGACAAGCAAGAAGCAAAATTGTACATCTCAATCCACAACAGAGGCAAACTATGTAGCAACAGCAATTAATTGTTCTAACATTGTTTGGTTCAAACAACTATTGGAAGGAATGAAGGTAGAGATCAAAGATCCAATTGTCATATATTGTGATAACACTAGTGCAATCAATATATCAAAAAATCTAGTAATGCAGTCCAAAACAAAGCATATTGCTATACAATATCACTTCTTAAGAGAGTAAGTGCAAGATAAAGAAGTCAAATTAGAATATGTAAATACAAAGGAATAGATTGCAGACATATTCACAAAAACATTAACTAAGGATACATTTCTATATCTAAGAGGTAAGCTAGGGGTCATTCCCCTATCTGAAGTTCACTAAATAAAGTTTAGTGAATGCATCAACCAGAATATGTTGAAGATCAATTAGTTGGTGCAAAATTGGCAAGGGCATATTGTAGATAAATTAGTACTTAAGGTACATTGGTATTTATAGAGTTATTTTCTTTGGCATGTTGTCAAAGAGGGAGAAGTTTGCTATCATATCTCTGAGAAATTTTTGAAACCAGAATAAAGTTAGAAATCAGAGAGGAGAAAGTTCTGAATGAACTTGGTGACAATTGTTAAAGATAGAATCTAGTGAAAGGAAGAGCTAATACTAATAGAGGGAGTTCTCAAGTCTAAAATCCAAAATTTCATTGTGCTATGACATGTTGTGTTGCCATCAATGTTGAAGAAGGAGATTGTTGGATACAACTGGTTAATTATGTGTTGTCTTTGATGTTACATAAATGTCATATCATTAGTAGTCAGTATATGTCGAGCTCACTTGGGCAGTGAAGATAGTTCTCAGTGTCTACCAAACATTTCTGTGTTTGCCTAGTTCAGAAGGAAGTGTCTACCAAGTTCACTCAGGTGTCAAAGGAAAAGTTGCAGAAAGCGAGTTAGCTGAGCTCACTCAGGTAACAAAGGAAATTTGGATGGAACCAGTGCTAACTGAGCTCACTCAGTTGCCAAAAAGATTTTTATAAGTTTGCAGTGTTAACCGAGCTTCTATAGGTTAGCAAAGGAAATTGTTTCAGAGTTAGTTTCTACATAACTAGATCAACTAATGAAAGATTTTCTTTTTTTCTTGTATTAAGCTTAATTGATTTATCTATTCATTCTAGGCAATTAAGGTGATGAATATTGATTATTCTAAGTTGTATTTGAGCCAACTTGAAAAGGTGGAAGATATAAGTATAAGGTCAAGTTATGATTTCAAAGTGTGGAAGTGAATGTGTGAATTGTGGTGATGTGATTGAATATCTAATGATGAGCATAGGAAGCAAATTTGAAGGATAAGCATAATATTCTTATGGTGCAGCAATGCTATATTCGATCAGGAAGGATCAAATACAAGCTAGAACAAAGATCTAAAATCAAAAAATTAGTTACATTCAAATCAAGTCATCTCATTGTTACTCTCTAACCATTGTAACAGTGATCTAAATCTCCTAATAGAGTTGGCTTAATAGCTATTTGCAAATCCTCTAACAAGGTGGCAATTCCATTGAATTGCTCTCAAAGACCTCTAACAAGGCCACTCCTAACAAGGTGATTAAATCTTTTAATAGGGTCACACCTCACAGTGTGTTTTATAACTTTCAACAAGGTTAGTTCCTAATAGGGCTCACTTTAGAAGAGTGAAAATCAATAACTAGTTGATATTGGTGGTTTTTTACAAATTGGATTTCCACATTAAATCCTAGTATCAAATGTGTTCATGCTATTTTCTTTTATGCGTTTGCAACTAAGTTAAATAATGGTAATCATAGATAATATTTAATGGTTAATGTGTTAATAATTTATTGAGCTAATCCAGTTATTATCAAGTTACAACATTACATGTGTTTACCAAACTTCAATAGTATCTATTTGCATTTTGTACTGACATCTAAGGGATCTAGGATTTATTTTTGTAGTAACTGATTCACCCCTACCCTCTTAGTTACTCCTCTTATATTTCCAACAATATGTTCCCTCCCTAATAGTCTTTCAAGGATGTCATTTACTAGAAGACTAGGGCCATGGGGCATGTTTTCTTGATTTTTGCTTGTGGGTATACTTTGTTTGTTGAAAGATGTTTTCAAGAATTTTGGCTTGTCCTATTTGACATTTTGACTTACAAACATATCATCATTGATTATTTTTGTGAGACTACACTTGGGGGTTATCCTGGCCCTTATGCCTTGATACAGGTGTAATCTTGTCATACTAAACTTAGGGAATCTAATCGCATAGTTATCTTGATTTACATATTTTTGATGCTTAGATTAGATTTCCACATACCTATCTGATATTGATCATATTCATATCCTCATAGTTATACTAGTGATGGTTGTATGATCTCATGATGTCCCTAATCTTAATGATAAAATCAGAGTCTAAATGTTATGTTTTTCTTGCTGGTAAACCACTTTGCATATTAGCTTTCATTTTAGGTTCATTTTCTAGCTTAGTCTTGCATTCTTGCATATCGGGAGATTCTCTCTCTTTATCTTTTTTACAGACATATCGGCTAATTGCTTTCACATCTTTCTTTTCTTTTTTCTTTACTATGTCTTTTTACATTTTTTGATAGTTTGCTTCACCTTTATTTTGCTATCCTCTCATCACAAGGGGTTAATCTAAAAATCACATTTGATCCATCCAAGTGTCACATGTTTCAAAAACATAAGTCTATATCATACACATGAGAGCTAAAACATCATACATGAGAGAGATACATGAGCACATTCACGTAAACATCAAAGCAACACATATGTGAGCCAGAAATAGAAATAGAAACATCACATGAAAACTTAAAATTACTTAAACATCAATCAAAATGAGACAAGTGCACAAAATTTGTTGATCAAATCTAGTATCTCATAAATATATATCAAATGTGTCATAGCACATATATACAAATGTGAGATCCAAAATCTAGATATCCATCTCAAAAACATATGGTGTACAATCAAAACTGTCAAAACTATCACAATCAGCCTATGACTCACTCACATGCTCTACAACTGGTGGTGGTGCTTGTCTCCTATTCGGCGGCTGTACTACACCCTCTAATCTACCTACCTTTTCTAAATAGTTGAGAAGTCTCTGCCCTAGTGGCACCACACCCCTATATGTAGCATAATAGTATGCGGTACATGCACCATGATGCAATGCCTCTCACCTCACAGCATTTTGCTCCCTACAGAGCTCATCTCCTCATGCTCACTCATCCATGAGATGTTGATCCCGTACTACAATAGTAAACTAAGCTACTTGTAACTCCACCTCTAAAGTGTTGATCCTCACATCATGCTTTTCATCTCCCCTAGCTAGCTACTCTACTTGCACCTCCACCCATACCGCTCGCCATTGCCTCAATGGTACCTCCTCCTCCTCCTCCTCTCATCTACCTCTCTCGTGGCCTAGGCCTGCATCTACCTCCTCCTATATTAGGAACCCTCCCTGACCTCCATCTGTCTCCCTCCTCCACCTCTACCTCTATCTATGCCTCCTTTATGTTCCCCCACTGCAAGTAGCACATCTGGCTCTGTAAACCACAAAAATGAATGTCTCTACATCTCATATAAATAGGTAGGATCCACCTCTACATTAGCTACATCTAGGTGATAATCCCATGGAGTCCACACTAAAGCTACCATATCTTGGACCACTATCTGATAATCTAACATAGGCAACCATCCTCATGCCTCATCGGAGTGAAAACAAGCATAGGTAGTCATCTCCACTAAGAGTACGTAGCACTCTACAAATTGCTATCATAACCAACTGATCATGAATCTCTCCATAATCTCTAAGTGCCTACCTACTAGTGGCCTGCTATATCTCATATAATCCAGCTCCTAGGCATCTAACCATCTGTGACACTCTTAGTAGGACTACCATGTAAAAGTTATTAGCTCATCAAAATTACAATGGTAATATGTGACATCCCCACTATGAGTCTGTGGGAGAAATCCTGTGTATCCAAAAATATATGGCTAGCTTTGCTCTCATGGTTGTACCTATAGTTGGATCACAACAATGTGCTCCCATGCCCAGATTGGTGCTAGCATTGCTCTGCATACCCAGGAATGACCCTTATGGTACACAATCTCATGTGGCTTGTGATACATATCTGCTAGGATTGTTGGCCCTCGTGCCATCCTATGAGGCTACATAATTAGATCTACCACTAGTCTATCCCTTCCCAGTGGGAAGCCCTTCTGGCTTCTATCAGTCACCAAGGCCTTAAAAACTAATGAACACAAAAAGCTCGAGAGGGGGTAATCTACACCATACTCATCAATGAGTCACTCCTAACTCAGATGGTGGTCTAGGATGGTAACATCAAGAAACATGTGTTGCATTTTTGCTCGCCCCTTTGTCGAGGTCTGAGCATAGTACACCTATGACATAGTACCAAACTTGGCATCAGTATACTTTACATCAATATTAGAACTTGTAAAAACATGATAGATCAATCAAACATACAAATCACCAGATCGCTATACCAAGGTACATAAAGGATGTGATATACATCCTCTAATGTGATTGAGGCCTCTCCAATCAAAAAGTGAAAGGTGTTATGCTCACTATGCCACTGCTCAACCAACGCAATTAACAACACATAGTTCGTTCAAATATGGGGCATCTGTATAACCCATCTCAACCCCATACTTGATATAGTAGAAAGCTCATCATTAGTCAAATGTTGTACAACCCACAACCCCACCACTTTGGGGGCTCTGATGAGAAGCACGAGAAACACTTCTTGTAATCCACAATAGGCAAACATCAGTAACATATCAAAAACACACTCAAAACGTAAAACTTCAACAAACAAATGCTCAAAAATAGGTTGTGCAATATTTCTTTCTACATGTAGGTGACATAAAATGCTAGTAAAATATCACGTGATAGTTTTTGTGAACTGGTGCAATACAATTTTGTCATGCAACATTTCGCACTGGTCCGGGCAACAAATGGGTGTGTCCCATATGACATACCTAAAACTAGTGTGATATAGTTTGTGGTGCAAAATATCTCGTGATATTTTTTAAGTACCTGTGTGATACTTTTTAAAATATTGTGCAATATTTCATATTCTACCTCTAAAACATGTGAAAAAAAGACCAAAAAAGCTCAAAAAGTAGGAAAAAAGTACAAACTTACTGGTGCCTCATAGCGGTCTAGCCAGTTGTGCAACCAGTTGTATTCAAAATGGTGACGATTAGTCAAAATGTCCACTAATGTCATTTTCTCTCTCATAAGCGCTCTAAGCTCTCCAAATTCACAAAAGACAAATGAATTTGAAAATGACACTTGGGCCCCTTTTATAGCCTCTGACCCCTTTTTGACTTAATTTTCAAACTCCTCAGATTCCATGAAAATTGCACCCCTAGCTAATTTCAACATCCTGGATCCATTTTAAGGATCAAAATCAAAATCTGAGTTCATCTTGATAGTAAAAATTACATTTTAAAATTCTACCTTCTTTTAAGCAGTTAGCTGATCTTCTTTGGTCTCATCTTTGAATCATTGTTGGGGTATCTTCATTTCTTCATGATTTTATCGCCTCTATGCTTCATATCTACTCAAATTCACCTTTTCATGTCTAAAATCATCTTTCTACTCAATTTGACCTAATCTTTATGTTGTATCCTTCATGGTCAACTCTAGTCAAACTAGGGCATTCTATCACCACTTTATGGTCACTCTTAGGTTCTAATCATCTATCTATCAACTTGGACATTGCTATCTCTTGATTGACTCATATCTAGCTTGTTCCTACATCCCCTTACCTCATTTCAATTTTGATCCTAAGGGGGTAGAAATACTCTATCATCGCTTACTACAGTTATCTGTTTCCTAGGAGCATATGTTTGATCTTTTCATTTACTCTCGGTCTATCTACTTGCTAGGTGTTAGCATTTTTCTTGAATTTTGACATTGTCTTTCTCCTAATGTTCAGTACTACCACTATCAGGCTGTACATTCAGGATGTGCTATCTCTTTCTACATTTCGTTCTTCAGAATCAGATATCTATATCTATTGCTACTTGGCTTTTGTTTTCTTTGATGTAATGTGTTTCCAGATCAATCACACATTATTCAAAGAGAGAAAAATATAATCAACTAAAAATGGTCATGTAGACTATTAGCCCCCTTGTTAGCATTTTGGCTAATTTAATTAATCATTTACCTAGGCCAAATCGCTAATAATTAATTAATTTGATCATAACCTATAGCTTGACTATGCTATCCTAAGTTCATTATTTGATTAACAGAACATGTCCCCTTTTAATTAAATAAAAGACTCCATTCTTTTAACCCACTTAAAGTGTACACATAAAGTCATTTTTGTAATTTTCAAATTAAAAGAAAAGGCTTTGTGACTTTTGTCTCATATGGGAAGTCAGCTTATATTCTATTGGTTGACTTGTGTGTGCACATGGATTACTCCTCTTTTCAAACTCCACCGTTGATCATCCATCATTTTCACCTTGATCTCTACCATCCGTACAACTTTAAAAGGGAGAGATCTTTCCCCCTTAAAGGATCCATCCACCATTTGAATATTATTATTCTATAGGTTTTCTAACTGGTTTCTTTGGAGCTTTGAGGAGAACATCCATTTCTTGTCTTCATTCTCTCATTCCACCACATACTAGCATAAGATCATATGGAATTTTTAGTATAGTTGCATGTTAATGTAGTTTCTTTGAAATATCTTAAATCACATAGCATAATAGTGAGATTTGTAAGACTTGCATATTGCTTTGCATAATTACATTTTGCATTCTCATTCTAGCTTAGCTTCCATCTTGCATTACATCCTTGAGGAACTCCTTGTGGATATTTACATTCTTGCATCTCATCTTTGGAACCTACCATTGCATGGTTTACTAGCAAGAAGCTTATTTATAAGGCTTAGTTGAGAGCCTTTTGATGTTTGAAATATACTCTCTTGCACTCCATGGATAGGGAGTTCTAAGCCAACATCCAAGCATTCTGAACTCAATGGAATCCCTTGGACAGAAAGGTTTAGAGTGTGACACCCTTTGAGTGTACAAGAATATGTCATACATAAAAATAGAAGAAATACAAGCAAGTGTTTGGTTTTTTATGTGTCAGGTAGCCCTACAAACAAGTGTTAGTAGCCTTTGTGCATTTGAAGCCTTGACATGCATTCTTTTCAAGATAAGTATGCAAATTTTTTAAGGCAACGCCTTATAAGCACAATCATTAGTCCACCACAAGTTAGTCTAAAATAACATAAAAATATACAAATAGACCTCTGTCAGACTATAATGGACCTGTAAAACTCGACAAATAGATAACAAAAATTGAAAAAATGATCAAAACACCCAAACAAAAAGTAGTTTCAGGATGGGTGACACTTTTTACTTGAAGGTTATCGTATGATACTTTTCAATATACTTGTGTGATACTTTTCCTTCATGTGATATATTTTCTTAAGTCATGCGATAAAACTTTCTATAATGAGGTGATATAGTTCAGTATAGGCGTATGATACTTTTATTGGAAAAATATCACTTGATAGTACAAACAAATGTCGTATGATACTAGTAAAGTATTGCCTGATATCTGGGACTGTAAAAGAAATAGAAGACCAAACAAAAAATAGAATATGCAAGAAATGAATGCAGATTAGGAGTAGAACTTGAGTGTTCATCCCCATGGTGGGTGCAAAAAATGTACACTATAAATGTGTCATACTCTAAACCCTTCTATCCGAGTGATTCCATGATATTGGAATGCTTGAATGTCGGCTTACAGCTCCCTATCCATTGAGTGCAAGGCTATGTCTAGAGAAATGCAAATAGCTCTCAACTAAGTCTTTGAGGCACAACCCTTGCTAGTAAACCATGCAATGAGAGGTTCTTTGAGATAAGAACAAGAATACCAATGTCCAAGAGAACTCTCAAAATGCAATGCAAGTATGAAGTAAACTAGCATGTAATGCAAAATGCAACTATTATTAAACAAGATGAGAGTGTGTTACAAATCCAATGTATTTAAGCTAAGTGATCTAGATTATTGCAAGAAATAGAAACTACATTACATAAATCTAAACTAAAATGCCATGGTATGAGAGGAATTAGACAAGATGGTAGAAGTTCTCCACAAGCTCACAACATAACAATACTAAGAGTGTAGATCCTTTGAGAAGGGGAGAGCTCTTTCTTTTAAAGATGTACAATAGGTAGAGATAAAGATTAAGGGATAAATGATCAAGGGTGCAAGTTGACTTTGGCTTGATCCATGTGCAAGAGGAAGTCAACCAATAAGAAAAGAGTTGACTTTGCATGTGAGACAAAAAGCATTTTCTTTTAATTTGTAAAATAGAAAAAAGACTTTGTGTGTGCACATTGAGTGGGTTAGAAGAATGGGGTCTTTTATTTAATTAAAAGGGGACATGTTCTTTTAATCAAATAATGAACTTAGGATAGTATTGTCAAACTATAGGTTATAATCAAATTAATTGATTTTTAGCAATTTGGTCTAGGAAAATGATTGATTAATTTAGCCAAAATGCTGAGAAGGGGGCTAATAGTCTAGATGACCATTTTTAGGTGATTATAGTTACAAGCCAAATATGGTCACTTTTAAAAGAAAATGTTCATGTGACAAACTGATGCAATAGTGATATCCTTTTTTATTACATAGGTGCAATTAGGGATCTTCCTAACCTTCCCAAGTTTAAGCACTCTAGGACCTTCCCAAATCTCTTAGATATAGATTCCTTCCCTCCAAGGCTAAGGACTATCCAATTCAATCCCAAGTTCCAAATACACTACACTTCTCTAAGAAACTTGTATCCTTCCAACTAGCACTCCTACCACTCTGCTACAAGATCTTGTCCTTCCAAGGTGTCCAACACCTATACTAGTCCCTTACCACCACAATATTCCACTCCCAACAATGGGTTTTGGGGATTTCCTCAAACTAGCTACTTATCTTGGTGAGCTAATTCAATTAGCCCTCTGAAGTCATTTTTTCCATCTTCATTCAAATTTGGTCTAAACAAGGTACTCACTTCTTCATAGTTTTAGATACCCATTTGGATGGGTCATACAATATTAGAAATTCATCTATGGGTTTTTCTCCTAGATGCCCAAACCCAAAAACCCTGCCCAAACCTAGGGTTTCCATGATTTTAGGCTAGGTCCACAAAGTTTTCGATGAGATCTTTGAATGGAACTCCCAAACTAGTTTCAACACTTCAAATATTATCTCCCATGACAATTTAAATAATCTTTTCTTGCATACATGTCCACAAGACACTCTAGCTACTCCAAAATCTCAATTATATGGCTCAACATTCTAAGTGATTAGCCTCAAATTCAATGTTGAGCATCTGTCTAGTAGAGCTTGGTCTTGGGAAGGAAAATTCATGTTTATTATACATATCTTCAACACCCCACAAAGCCATGAAGAGTTTTAGATCGTGGAATGTTAGGATCGTCTCATTTAACCTCAAAACCATAGTTGTTAAGAAGTTGCAAAATAAAGCAAAATGTACACAAAGCTATTCTACCACAATAAAAATGTGCTCAAACCTATGAGATAGACATCCACCAACTGTAGGGGAACAAGGTTGTCCAATGTCAAACTGCTACAAGCATAAATGCAAGCAAACTGTACAGATTAGGATATTTGTCGAGATAAGAAAATGCTCAAAATTTGCTCAATTGATTGAACCTCTCAAAAGTTGGTTGTTTATAGGTTTTATATGCCTTCTAGATCAGTTATCATGCCCTCTAATTGATTTCATCAATTTTTGAGCAATTTGACAACTTTTTATCAAGAACTTGCAAAGTTGCAATTTTGCAACTTTTAGCAATTTTTCTTTATATTCCTCAAATCTTCTCTGCATGACTCCAAATTACATAGGGAGATTTATTTTGGCTAAAAATAACATTTCCAAGCCTTAGTCAACCTTTGACCAAGCATTGACCATCCTTGACTAATTGGAATAACTTTGGCTAGAAAGCAAAATGACCTATCTAATGAACACCTAGTGTTATAAACCTTGTTAACCTTGTTTTATTGTTCCCTAGACTCAACCTAACTAGGTTTTTGGTCTTGAGACCTATTCCTACCCTTTTGGAGTAAAATTTCACTAGTTGAGCTCCTACACCATACTCGTGGGGTACAAAAGAACTCATGTCCCATGAGTTGTCAAATCAAATATTGTATTTCCATGCTTGATAATGTCATGCTCAGACATCCAACTAGCTTCAACTTTAGGTAATCCAACCCATTTAACTTTGTATTCCTTGTATTACCCTTCCTTTTTTGTTTTACAACCTTAGTGTTCAAGATGCTCTCTAATTACACTAGTTGAGGTGAAGGGAGATATGTAACCTAGTCAGCTTCCTGAGATGGTTGAACTTGTGTGGAATCAACATCCTTGCCTTGACCTTTATAGGCATATAGGTCACATATGTTGAAAATTAGAGATATGCCAAAATTAGGTGGTAGTTCAAGCTCATAAGCATTAGCACCATACTTATGGAGAATCTTGAGTGGCCCAATTTTCTTCATTAACAACTTAGTAGGTTGTCCCTTGAGCAATTTTTCCTTCCTAAGGTAGCCATAACTAGATCACCTACTTTGAACTTAACCTCTCTTATGGTTTTATCTTCCTACTCCTTATACATGTCTACACTTTTTTGTATGGCTTGTTTGACTTGTTCATGTATGTCCTTGATGTGCTCAACAAAGTTCTCTCCCAAAGAACTTCTCTTCTCCATGTCCCTAATATCCCTAAGCTCCAATACTCCTCTAGAGTGATATTCATAAACAATCTCAAAGGGGCTTCTTCATGTGCTCCTATTCACAGAGTCATTATGTGCATACTCTACTTGTCCAATTACTAAGTCTCACACTTGTCCATGTTGTTTGGTCAATGTCCTTAGTAAGTTACCTGAGATTGTTTAACAACCTTGGTTTGACCATCTGATTGGGGATGGTAAGTAGAAGAGAAAGATAGGTTTGTGCCAAGTTTCTTCTAGAATGTTCTCCAAAATTGGTTCACAAACTTAGAGTCTATCACTAACTATGCTTAGAGGAAAACCATGAATTCTCACAATCTCCTTGAAGAATAACTCTTCTATGTATGAAGTATCATTTGTACTCTTGCATGGTATAAAGTGTGCCATTTTACTAAATCTGTCCACAACAACATAGACATTATCATATCCTACCATTGTCTTAGGCAATCCTAAAGCAAAATCCATACTAATGCATTCCCAAGGCCTAGTTGGAATTACTAGAGGTTGGTAAAGACCAGCATTTGATGTTCATTTTCCTCTCTAACAAATAGTGCATTTTCCCACAATTTTTCTAACATCTTGATACATTTTAGGTCATAAATAAGACCTATTCACTTGCTCTAATGTTTTGTCAATGCCAAAGTGACCTCCAAGGCTACCTTGGCGCTTCTCCTTGATAATATTGATCCTAATGGACCCTTGAGGAATGCACAATTGTGATCCTTAAAAAAGAAATCCTTCATGCAACAAGTAATCAGCATAATCCACATGAAAGTTGTTAACAAAATTAGAGAAAACCTTGTATGCTTCTACAAAATCCTTATCCTCGACATATAGACTCTTGAGATTGTCCATGCCTAGACTCTATAGTTGGACTTCCTACACTACCATCACTCCCCTACTAAGGTCGTCGACTACCTTTTCTAAGGTTCACTTTTTATGCTTGATGGTGCAGGTATATGCTTGAAAATATTCAACCCAATTTAGGTGCTTTTGACTAAGCTTATCCTTCTTGTTTAGGAAACTTAAAGCATGATTCTCTGTATACACAATGAATTCCTTTGGAATTTAATAGTGTCTCCATTTCTTGAGTGATTGAACCATAGCATACAACTCCAATTTATATGGAGAATACTTTTTCTTGGTCTCATTGAGCTTCTCTAAAAATAATGCTATTGGTTTAGCACTGCTCTAATAGCTAAGTTACTAGCACCGCACTCTATTGTAAAGGTTTTGTTGAAATTAGGAAATCAAAGGGTCAACAACTCTGCTACATTCTTCTTAATGATTTCAAAACTATCATCAGCTTTAGGAGTTAAATAAACTTGCATTTAACTCCCCCTTTGATGGTGTTGAGAATAGGAGTTAGCACATGACTAAAGTTCCTAATAAATTTCCTATAAAAATATGCCAAACCATGGAAACTTCTAGCATCTCCTATAGATCTAGGGGTAGGCCAATTTAAGATAGCTTCTACCTTGGACTTATCCATTTTCAAACATCCTTGAGACACAACAAAGCCAAGATATACCAATTTACTTTTAAGAAACTCACATTTCTCCAAGTTGGTCATTAACTTCTCTTGATGAAGTTTCTTCAAGACCATGTCCAAATGTTGTGAATGTTATTTCCTTGTCTTGCTAAAGATTAGTATATCAAGATAAACAATTACAAACTTACCAAAGAATTCCACAAGTACCTCATTCATTAACCTCATGAAGGTACTAGGTGCACTTGTGAGCCCAAATAGCATCACCAACCATTCACATAAGCCCTCATTAGTTTTAAAGGTTTTCTTCCACTCATTTCCAGGTCTAATCCTAATTTGATGATACCTTGATTTTAGGTCAATTTTGGAAAACTAACAAGCACCTCCTAGGTGGTCCATCAAATCTTCAATCCTAGGCATGGGAAATCTGTATCTAATGGTAATCTTGTTGATGGCCCTTGAGTTAGTGCACATCCTCCATTTTTCATCCTTATTGGGAGCTAATACAGTAGGCACTACACATGGACTTAAACTCTTCCTTATCAAACCCTTATCCAATAGTTCTTGAACTTGTTTTCAAATCTCATCATTGTGAGAAGGGGTCATCTTATAAGTTGCCTTGTTTGGTAAGGTAGACCCTAGTATCAAGTCTATGTCATGACTCACATCCTTCATAGGTAGTAGGTTGTCAAGTATGTCTTTCACAATAATATCTTTGTACTTATCCAATAAGCTCTAGACTTCTTTAGGCACCTTGTCTTTCTTATCCATCCTAGGTTCCTTCTTAGGTTTCAAAACTATGGCATACCCTTCTTCTTCAAGTTTTGTCTTTAAGATTTTAAGGGACTCCTTTCCCCTTAGTAATGTGACACTAGATCCCACTAACTTGTCTTCTACTACCTCAGGCAATGGATCCATCTAAAATTTCCTTCCACCCTTAGTTATGACATGGGAATTTGTTTCCCCATCATGTATTGCATTAACATCAAACTGCCAAGGACATCCTAACAATAGGTGGCAAGCATCCATTGGAAAGATGGCACATAGGACCTTATCCCTGTACTCACCTATCTCAAACTCTACATAGGCTTGTTCATCTACTAGGACATATTGACTTTTTTTTGTAACGCCTCGCCAAGGAACCCAAAAGAAATTATCCTCAAGTTTCACTAAGTTTGACAAACTTTTTTTTTTTGAAAGGTTAAAACAAGAGATAATATAGCAGGAGCAATAACTCACATACATACAAACAATCCATAAACAAATTACATCTTTTAAGGTTTCCATGGCATTGAATCACATATATAAGTTTTATTAATACTAAATTTGATACATAAAAAGATTGATATCATAGAATAACCACAAGTATGAACCCACATAAATAATATAAAATTACATAAGATGTCACATGGCATAACCAAAATGCATAATAATCTCATGTACAAGTCACAGGGTATGAAAAGTTCAAAGAAAATACATCATGAATAAATACAACATCTCATAAGATCTCTAGATAATCAAGTACAATACAATAGAATTATAACCATCCAATGGAACACAAGATCAGAATGAAAAGAACAACTACACAAGCACATCCAACAACGACATCCAACTGTTAGATCTCAATGGTATAAGAAACACTATCACCCGACCTTGTGGAAACTAAATGGCCCACTCCCACCGTGTTGAGGAGATAATCTCAAGTCTCATATAGATATCAATCCTAGAAGACATAACCAACATCTAAGTCAAGGAAACACCTAATAGCAATCTATCACAAAGGGTACCAAGACACAAATAGCATCTAAACCGAGAGGCAACAAATATACATAGGAAATCTATTGTGTAAGTGAGCAAGTGTCATCGCATGAGCCAACTCTAAGGTCACCCTAATAGCCTCTCTAGACTCCGGCCCCCTAGTGTCTTTATGCGGTATTAGTATCCTTTCATACAGACAAAGCATACTAATGAGGCAAGGTCACAACCAAGCATCCTCTCTGCTCCCATCTTAGCCCGTACTAGCACTCAAGGCATGGGCGAAGAAAAAACACAGTCTTATTAATTCATTTCAAATGCATTTAATGAAATGTTATCACTTATTGAAACAACCTACAATGGGTTACCTAGGCAGCCTCTTTAGGTCTTCAGCCTCCATTGCAAATAACTTTCCAACATACACAGATAACCTACCCTAAGCTTGTAAAAAGTGCAAGTCATAAAAATCACAATATTCACCTTGGTCCTATACAAGCAACTAGAAAGCATCAAAAGATAACCCATCGAAAACTCATAAGTTACTCAAAAAAATCACAATAATCACCTCAGTCCTATACAAGCAACTAGAAAGCACCAAAAGATAACTGATTGAAACTCAATGGTGACACTAGGAAAATCACACAATTCACCTCAGTTCTTTACAAGCAACTGGAAAGCACTAACAAGCAACTGATCAAAACTCATCATAGAAATAATTGAATACAACACAATTAGTTGGGTATAAAAGATTGTGACCAAATAATAAACATTGATCCATATCTCAAAGATCAAAACATAAACCACGACATCACATATAATATCATAAATAAGCAACTCTCAGGCCTCTGGTAAACATCCAAAACTGATCAACATACTAAGTCAAAGCCAACCCCAACTCAAAATAATTCATGCATCACACTAAAAGTAGTTTCATAAATCATTGTTTGAAATATAGAAGTTTTAATTTACAAACAGGGTTTAACTTTTCATTTTTATAGTGTCATATCTAACAAAAATTTTGAGCTCACAAAAGTAATAAAGTTCCCTTAGTAATAAAAATTGTCTCATGTAAAATGTACCATTTGAAACAAAAATATCGAGTCATATAAAAAGACAAAGCAATTTTCCCATTTAAAAATAATTTAATTGCAATTTCCAAATATACATAAATATAACTTCATTTACACAAAACTAAATTTTTCTTTTTATAAAAATACTTATTAAATTTTAATAAAAACTATTAATTTATTAATTATAGTAACTAGTAAATTTTAAATTTTTTTGATCGGTAAGAGGCCGAAGCCAAGGTTAATTACTATTATTTGTGGGGATTAATTATTTCAATTATTAGTTAAGCTTGTGTAGACTTGAACCCAAGACCTCCCAATTAAGAGGCTCATAATTTACTATTGTGTTGTACACTCTTGCTTAATAGTAACTATTAAATTATTAATAACTAACATTTATTAATTAATAATAATAATTACAAATTAATATTTATTAAAAAATTATTATTAATAACTTTAATTTAATATAGTTATTATTTAATAATATAAAATATATTTTAGAAAAATAAAACAAAATTAAATTAAAACTAACCTCGCCTTTTACTTTTTAAAGCCCATAGGCTGAAGAGGTCACCGCGGCAGCCTTGCTGTCATAGCATCAGGTCTTTGTCAGGCTGAAGAGGCCATCGCGGCAGCCCTGCTGTCGCAGCAACAAATCTATATCAGCAATACCGGTTGCTTTGGCAATAGGTCTATCGTGTGTGAACCATACACAACCACCAAGAAAGAAAGGAGGGGGAGGTGGGGGGTGGTGGTCTACCTCACATTTTTAAAAAATAATTTATTTGTAAAAACAACCAAATTCAAAAGCCCCTCCCAGCATAAACAAAATCACTTATTTTTATATTTTATAATTATCATAGTAACTATTAATTACTGTAGTAATTATATATATATATATATATATATATATATATATATATATATATATATATATATATATATATATATATATATATATATATATAATTGATAAATTTCTAATATAGATCTGATAAGAAAGATAATTACAACCAATCAAATTCATTAAATAAAATCCTAACTTTCTCTTCCAAACCCTACTCGAATTATGTTTTTTTCTAAACAATCTAATTACAAATATCAAGATTTCTCAAACAAGGGTTTCCAACTTGATTTCATTCACAGACATTTCCAATAATGAAGAACACTAAATTTAACAACCAGGGTTTCAACCAAAGCTAATTCTGAAAATAGGTCCATAACTAACATAGAGAAGATAGAAAAATTTCAAAGGAAAATTACTGTGCAAATCTCAACAAGATCCTACCTTGATCTGATGCTAACCAGGCGAATGCTTGGAGCTCACGAGAATTCATGTCTTCTTGAAAACCCTCTTTCTTGAAATTGGCTCCTCCAAATCTGTGTTTGAAGAAATGAGCTCTAATTTCTTAATGAAGAGCTTTCTCCTTTAGGGTTTCGGTTTTGAAAACACGCAAACCCCTTTTCTTTATTATTTTAATTTCATCCAAAAAAAATTATTTTTAATTAAAATAAACTTTATTTATTTATGCTCTCTCTCTTTTATTAAATCACAAGACGTCTTTAATCATATATTTATTAACTTAACTAATAATAATATTTAGACTTTATTATTAAAATGAAACTCCTCAATAAATTATTATTAAATTAAATAAATATAATTACGCCAAATTTAGAACTTCAATTAAATCTTTTAAATTTAATTATTCTATTTAATTAATTTCTTATTTAACTAAATATAGTTAAAATTTGATTTTTCTTTATAAAAATTTCGTTAAATAAAATCATTTAATAATCTTTTAAATTGATTTAATTATAATTGAAAATCACAACAAACTCACAAATCTGAATCAAAAAACTCATTATTAAGACAGAGTACTAAATCAAACTCAAAGGTCAAAATCTCAAATTCTCATAACTTGACAAATTTGGAAGAGTAAATAACTCAGATATGTGTCTTATTTTCTAGGACAATTGGCTTGGGGTTAGGATTTGGACTTAAGAACTATCTCCCCTCTTTACCATTAAGATATTGTGATAGGGCATGCTCATCTTGGCAATTTATGGAAGTCGATGTGCAGTACCTGCAATCTTCATAATATTTGGGCATGTACATATACATATAAATCTAAGCTAAACATGCAATTATGGAGAGTGGTGCATTTTGTAGATCCTGACTAGCAGGTGACTACGACTCACTCTCTCAACCACATCAGAAACATCAAACATGCATGTACACCATACACATGCAAGTATGGGGTAAATATCCATAGAAACTACATATAAATCATCCATCTATCATCATGAAATAATTGAAATCACTTTAAGCATCATTATCAAAAGAATTATCATGAACACATGAAATAATCGAGTATCAAGTAGCTCATCAAATATATAAATTGACTATGAAATAACATCCAATCAAATCGCGTAACCAAGTACCACTAATCATAAAACATAACCATAAAGCTAGCCTAAAAGCATTTGGCAAAACCACATGAAAAGTAAACTAGGGGTAGGTATTACATGTTCAACCAAGATATCATGTAAGGAATCACATGTGGCAATCCATTCGACTATAATTTTTCTACCATATCTAAAGACAATATTTTCAATTGAGCCATAATCCACTATCACTTTAAATACCTTGCCATGTGATTTGCATGTAGTCCTAAACAAAGTCTTCCTTTGTGGTGGCTCCTTGTGTTGGGGTATCTTCAACAAGGTTCTTTTTAGCATAAGATTCTCTCCTTCATATAAAGGTTGATCCCTTCAACCTTTCCTTTGCCCCACTAACCTTCTTATCTTCTATCACTGCCTTGAGGTCAAAGTGGTTATTTAAAGCATCTATCCAATCTAATAGTTCTTCTCCATTAAGATTCTCATAATAAAGGGGTGTTGGTGTAAATAAGTATTTACTATTTACACATACTTAAGTTTACTTAGGTTAATGCATTATTGTATTATTTATTTAGGTGAGACACTTAGGAGTTTGTGTACTCATGAGTTGTCATGTTAACAACACAGAAGGACACAACTCTATTTCAACACATGGTGTCTACAACACTAGAGTTTGCATCATTCACTGAGTTGTCATGTAGACAACACAGTTATTTGCACTCCCTTTTTAGCACATGTCTACACCATTGATTTGTGTGCTACACCATTGTAGGCTTATCCTCTCATCATCGCACTTAGCCTTGTGCTTAATGGAGGATAACCCATATCTGGTGGAAATGTGTCTCGTTGTATGACTTATCATGTTGCTAACTTCTATGCAAAAAGCTCTCCAGAGGCCTTTATATATAGACACTCCTAGTGTACTTTCATATGGCATATTGAATGAATATATCATCATTCTAATCATACTCTCTCTTTGGTCTATTATTGTGCTAGTGTTTGAGTTCATTGTTCTTGGGTGAATCCTGCCCTAAGGAAAATTCTTACATGGTATCAAAGCTTGAGGAGATTCTCTACACATAGTCATTCGAGACCGTTCATACTTCAGCCCCTCGACCCGAATTCAAAGAGTCTGTGAAAATTGGGAGCATCTAGAGCTAGATTTGACATCGCCATTGTGTCCAAAACATCGATTCGGTGAAGATCGACTATAAATTTTTTTATGTTGGGCTAAAGTCGACCATGAGGCAAAAAAATTTGCAAACTGAAACCTGAAGGCACCGATTTGCAAATTGGGTATGATCTAATTCAATCTGTGCATTTATTTCAGATTTGAAATTAATTTTAGTTCTCTGCAATTTATTTTTCAGATTTTATTTTTGGAAAAAAAATTTGCCCAAACAAGCTGTCGAAGAAAAAAAAATTGCAGAACTGGGCAGTCACAGCCCAGCCCTATAGAGAATTTATTTAATCGATGGATAGGACATATCAAATCTAGGCGGATCTAATTATTCCAGTGGCCACACAAATTTCCAACAGTACCAGACTAAATAATCCAGCGGGCCACATCGAATTCTAGGCAACCCAAATATGCGGCGATAGTCCAAATCCATCGCCGAGCTCACTTTGCTATCAAAGGCATGGGTTGTTGCTTTTGAGCGTCCCTCTATTCATATCTCCCATGAATGTGGGATAAACATTGAACATCTCAGCGGAATATACTTTGAATCTTGGCATGTCTGAATAGTTTTCCGACCCGCATTGTGAAAGATTCGACGCTCGCACAAAAGTTTTCGGCCATCGGTGTTATTAATTCCTCCAGCGCTCACTTCCGCAAGATTCCAGCAATCACGTGTAACAATCTAGCAATGCCTAAATAAAATCTGGCAATCAAAAACTCCGATGAAGTCTGGGACACTCTGACTGCTGGAGATGTGGCAAGTAGCAGACCCCACCAATGCAAGACACGTGGAGTATCCTCACTCAGCAAAACTATAGACACGTGGCAACCCACCATTTAATCAACCTCCACACAGGAAGTACATGTCAGCAGGGTATAGTCAGCTGCCCACTCATTGCTAACACATCAATCTTTGTGACATGTCAACTACTAGTGACATGTGACAACACGGTCAACACATCCACATCACACTTACATCAGCTCATACAACCAATAACACTCTGACACATGGCATACCTACCCAATCAGCTAAACACCCACGTCAATGACACGCAGGCATTTCGTATGGTACACATAGGCTGCCACGTCAGACTTTTCTGTATAGTCTGTACAGGTGACATCATCACTGGCTGAGTTTTCGCTAACGTCATCAAATCCACGAGCCTAAATTTGACGGTTGTCTGACTGTCATTCTAGGACAAATTTGAACTGCTACAATGGTTGTATGACTGTCAAATTTAACCCTCTCTTTTGCTAATGCAACCCCTCTCCAAATTGATTTTTGATTTTGCAATTTGACTTTGGGAGGCCATATCTCAATCATCCAGACTCCAAATCAAGTGTGATTTTTTTTTAAATTGGGTAGAATTTTTTAAAATTTTCAGTGATGCAGCTCTTTTTTAGTTTTGGTGTATGGATTTGTCAGAAATTGCATCTTTTGGTGACTGTACTTGTTCAATCCTGCATTTTGCAACTTCAAACACTCCATACAGGCACATCCAGACTCAAAAATAGGTTCTTTTTTTTTTTTAAGTGTATTATTTTTTGTATACTCTCTAGATCTGCAATCATATTATAGGGTTGTGTGGAAAAAAGTGTCACTTTTAAAAATAGGGCCTTTCTTTGCTTTGTATTATTTCAGAATTGTAGCATATTGTAAAGTTCCAGATTTGCAATCCATTAAGAGGTTGTAACAAACAAAATCAGAGGTCCACGAAGGCCAAAATTGGCAAGTGGCCATTGTAATCACACTAGTTAATAAGTGCCAAAAAGCATCTATTTTGGGAGGGTTTCTTGATTTAGTGAAAAGGGGGTGTGTTCTTGGTGTTGTGTTCTTTCTTTTTTGCAATTTTCTTTCATTTTCTGCATTATGGAAAATTTTAAGTTTCTAAAATTAACTCCACATAACTATGCTACATGGTCCATTAAAATGTGGTATTATTTAATGCACAATGGAGTTTCTCAATATGTAGATGGTACCCTTCCTATACCAACCGGTGATAATATATCAACAAGTGATAGTTCAACTTAGGTAGCAATGGATAGGAAAGCCCTAGGTAATATATGTTTGGGGGTTGATGATAAGATCATGTATCAAATTAAGAAGTATTCTACATCCAAGGAAGCTTGGGATACCCTCAAAAACCTATATGGTAAAGTGTCTGAAGATGATGTTTTCAAAATTGAAGATGAGCTTGTCTCCTTAGATCCTAAGTCATTTGATTCTATTTAGGATTTCATCATTAAGGTGAATGAACTAAGGACAAAGCGTACTGATTGTGGGAGTTCTCTCAAAGATGACAGATTGATCTATCTTATTCACAATAAGCTGCCATTAGAGTATTCCACATTTATTTATTCTTATAAGACCTCAAAGACTACATTAGGGTCTACCTATAAGAAAGTCTCATTTGATGAATATGCTAATATGTTGGATACAAAAGAAAAGAAGTTGAAATCAATGGGGATTCTCAAATCACCTAAGTCTAAAACATTGGTGGCCAACAATGAGGGTTCTCAAAATTTAGCTAGACAGTCTTCAAATAAAGGAAAGGTTAAGAATAAGAAGTGGAAGGAAAATTCAGAGAATGCAGAAAAGACAACACTACAATTCAATCAACAAGGCAAGTCTTCCTCAAATTCCAACAAGAAGGGGGACAATAATAAGGAGAAGAAAAAGTGTGCTTATTGCAAGAAAATGGGTCATAAAGAACATGAGTGTTATCATAAGAAGATTGATGAGTTGACCAATATCATAAAGAAACATAATGTTCCGCTGCCTAATGCTTACAAAGATAAAGGCTCTTTTTTAGATTCAAAGGGCAAAGGGCAAGCACTCATGGCTAATTCAAATTCTTCAATAGAATGGATCCTTGACTCAAGTGCCTCATATCATATGGGTTCTTCAAAGGAGGATTTTTCTTCATTGAAGCAGTCAAAGGTACCCCACACCTTCATAGGAGATGACACCAAAATGGAAGTTGAAGGAAAAAGAAACATGGAATGGATAATGGAGAGTTTCAAGATGTTCTTTATGTTTCAAACCTAAGTTCTAATCTCCTCTCGATTTACCAAATCACTCACCTCAGAGATGGACATAGAGTTGAGTTCCTTCCTGACTCAGTACAAGTGCATAGTCTAAAAGATGATTCCTTGGTTGTAGTGGGGAAAGTGAATCATGAAAATGCAAGGAGTATGTTTATTACTTGTGAGAATGCAGGGAAAAATCCTCTATATATCCTTGGCACTCAGCTTCTCGCACACCCACAAATATCATTTCCTTTTAGCTCACACCAATTCGAGGATGCATGGAGTGAACTTCTTTTTACCCACACACCTGCATCTATAAGGAAATAAAACACAAAATACTTCTAGTGGAGCAAGGAAAATCGACATGTAGCAATAAAGTGCAAGAAACATAATGTTTTGGCCCAATTTGATTTTAGCCCATAGTGAAATCAGCCCATAATGATATGTTACAAACCATCTATGATTGATAAGTAGGAGATAATTTCCACAGCAAGTCAAATTGTGATATTGCTATCAAGATTTAACTGCGTGATTTTGAGTCAAACTCATTGACCCATGTTTCATGAGTAGTGATTCAACATGAATCCATCTCTCATGAGAATAAATGGAACACTTAGCACTCATTGCATCTAGGTAATGCTCACAGGGGTGAAGCACTGGGACTTCTCGGGAGGTCACTCATCCCAGTACTACTCCAGCCTAAGCACGCTTAACTACGGAGTTTCCTCTATGGTTAAACCCAAAGCTTGCAACCCCATTTGCAAACCCTTCACCAAGTGTTGTGCCTTATGAACCATTCATTAGAAAGCCCCTTAAGCTCATCAATTGATAAGTAGAAGATAATTTCCACATCAAGTCAAATTGTGATATTGCTATCAGGATTTAATTATGTGATTTTGAGTCAAACTCATTGACCCATGTTTCATGAGTAGTGATTCAACATGAATCCATCTCTCACGAGAATAAATGGAACACTTAGCACTCAATGGATCTAGGTGATGCTTACAGGGGTGAAGCACCGAGACTTCTTGGGAGGTCACCCATCCCAATACTACTCCAATCTGAGTGCACTTAAATCCTGATAGCAATATCAAATCTATGATTGGCTTATGGTGGGAAAAATAACTTATACCACTCACATTATAATGATGTCTAACATCTAACATTTCCTATACATTATTAGTGTGAAGGGTGTTTTACCTAGTTAGTTCATCACCTAGATCATTTTCACAAATGTTACTTGAGCTTTCTTGTATTACACAAGATAGCTTTCACTCTCTAATTCAAGTCATAAGATTATGTAATGTTATAATATTATGCAATCTTATATTCAGTTGCAATCTCATATTGCTGTAATTTGTCATGTGCATTATTTGATAAAAATAGCTTTATTCTTTCATAGCTAGTCACTTTTGTGTTCTTATGAAGTCTAACATCTTGGACTGCTACAATCTTCAACCAAATTTTGCATTGCATTAAGCATCTATATCAATTCTTAAACTCACAAAATGCTTACATACAAGGAAAGTCAAACAACTTAATAGGATATTGAAACAAACAAGTCCACACATTCGTGATGCAACACAGAAAGTGTTGATTGTTATTGGTTTAGAAGAGCATGACCTTAGGCAACCTAACAAGTCAAGTAATGAGACGTTTGACATGGACTTGAGGATGATTAGAAGCATTCGACCTTTGGTCAATTATATTTGTTATTTGATAGTAATCATTATTTGAACTATAATATATTAATATTTGATATTTTAATCTTCATTCTTCAAACATTATATATTTTTCACTATAATACTTTTGCCATCCTCAAACTGAAGCTTTTGATTTCCCTATCCTTAGAGATTCATCCCCCAATCTTGATCCCTGATCCCTTATTCCAAGGCTTTGCATAGAAAGGTATTTAACTATCATGTTCTGAATTTCCCAAATCTCAACACAACAAAATTTCATGAGCATGAAAGAATACTTACCAAACACTAAAAAGTGAACCACTTTAGATATTTATCAAACATCATATTTCCAATAGAACATACTAAAGGAATAGCTGATTCCATTACAGACTTTGTAATCTACGCAGCACCTCTTTAAAAGAGAAAAACAGATAAATGATATCTTAAAACATCCTTTCCTCTATACCAAGCTTACTGCAGAATAGAGAGCTTAATATGCGCACTAACTTTCAAGCCTTTTCTTACTTTAAATTAAGTTGGCTGTTGATTTAACCTTGTGTAATAATAGGCTTCAAAATAAAAGCATATTTCAGACAATTGATTTGTATGCATATTACAACTTGAAAATGTAGTGAAGGATGTTCGACATGCTAGTATTACGCAAAATTCACAGATGCATCAACTACAGAGAATGCGAAGTTATGCTACAAGCACCTTGTCCAACAAGGAAAGGGAAGTGACAAAAAGTTATCAGATGTTCCAAAGGAACCCATGTGTTTCTTCACTACTGTGCCCAACTATCTCACAGGCACTTTAACCCAACCGTTAGCAAATGCCACTCCCAAAATAATGAACGGTGTTAAAAACCCGAAGATAACAATGTATGGAAGTGGAGTTGACATGGGGTTTACTCCATCACGTTCTGCTGCCGTCTGCCAGTACCTACATACAGCATTGATACATTGAGAATTGGATACTCAAATGCACCCCAATAGCCTAAATCGGTTAAAAACTGTCATATAATCCCTTTCAGCTGCTCCGAATAACCAAAAGTTGAAACTAATACATATAGAACTTCCGAAACTTACAAACCTAAGCAACATGGTGTAATTGCAAGTCAAAGAGACAGACAAATTCTCAATAGTAACCTATTTGTGTGTGGGGGAAATTGGTAATCAAACCATATATTATAATTTTTGTCTTCAGATCATTAGGTCAATCAGAATGATTCCTTGTGTAAGAAGATCTCACTGTTCAGGCTCTTGCTCCTTGGTGATGAACTTCTTCTTCTCACCCTCTTTGCTGCCATCACCCTCTCCGCCTCCTATTGATCAGAACAATGCACGAGTATTAAACTAACATGTGACTTTAACATGTGACTGTATTAAACAATATTACTCCATCGTATAGCCTTGTAATAGGTTGCAACAAATCAAACAAATGGTACTTGCAGAAAAAACCAATCCCCTGAACTCTCTAGTCTCTACTATGTTCATCTAGAGGTCTTGCCAAAATGTGATACTCCTGGAGGTAATCTCACTAGCTGTACCACCCTAACCATCACTTCGAATTTAGAATGGGTGATTGACTGCATTGCAATGTCACACAAATGGTGACAGGTCACCACAATGATGATAACATATGTCAAATTTAACAATTTCACATGAGAAACAAGGGCAGGTTAAGAATTGTCTTCTTTTATAGTTAAAGCTTTGATTCATTTTGTAGGTGAATTTGAGGTAGTTAGGTTGGTCTTCAATGTAGAAAAATGTAAAAGAATATAATCAATATGTTTCTATTTGGAAATTTGTATAATTCTTAATGTGCTTTTAGCCTTTTAGTTTGCTGATGAAATTGAAAGGTTTTCAATAAATCTATTAGAAATCAAGTCTTGTTGAGTGTAAGATTTCGATATGTAAATAAAGGATGAGGCCACAATCATTGCCCAGTTGAATTTGACAGAATGGGTTCCCCTCAGACCTTAGCTATTAGTAGAAGAGATTCAGCCAGACCTTGGCTATCAGTAAAAGAGATTCAGCCAAAGACCCGTGCCTTATCAGAGAGCTATAGCTATAATGATTTTGTGGATAACCTCCATAAAAAACTAATAAAAATTGTATAATCCCTTCAAATATTGTGCAGACAATTTAAGTTCTTATATTGATTAATTTTTACTAACAGACATATGATATATATACTATATTTTTTATAAAATAGATATATGACAAATAATATATAATAAAAGAGTTCAATCTCTTATGAAATTAAATATAGTACATTCAGTTATTCTAATTGAGAGACTTGTTGAACAACTAGTAAAAAGCTTAATGATAAGGTCCCCTGTTTTTCAATTTTATCCTATTTATCTATCTCTTTTCCAAACTCAGTATTTGCTATTATGTATATTGAATACAAATGAAGAGAAAAGAACATTGAAACTGCATGACTAAAACAAAATGATATAAATCTTCATACAAAAATTAAAATATATTTTCCTAAACAAGAACAGTTTCCCTCCCCTTTACTTTCATTCTAACAATGAATCATAGTGGCAAAAGCTATTCATTATAAAATCCAATTTTCAAATTATCATCGCTCCTTCCAAATTACAATAGAATGATCCAACTCTTGCCATATTAGACACACGGCAGATGAGATGTTTCTTAAATGCACAAACCAATAAACCCTAAACAGAAGCAATAATTGCTGAAAAACTAAAATCAAGATTGTGGCGTAACAAATCTTTAAAATGATCACTATAAAGACTCGCTTCTGATGAAATGTATTCCCCCAATAAATTAGGAAATTTAATTTCCATGGGAAGAAAAAAAAACATGTCAAGTAATGAAAATGAATTGCTGACCTAAGCGTGCGCAGGGACCTGGCATCATTCGCTTTCGATGAATGGTGAAGGGGCGAGCATTGGCATTGGGATTGAGCAGGCTGCCTCTGCTGCTTCTGCTTCTGGTTAGGGCAGTGGAACAGTAAAACGCTGGACTGCACGAGAGAGCAGCCATGGTCGCAACAGCCACACGTACGAATATGGTATTTATCCACTCAAAATGAGTATCATATCATCCTGTCTTGTAATGTAACAAAGAAATGGAGCAATAAAAAATTTTAACTATTAAAACAAGTTATCCATGATAAAGTGTTGTTGTCCAAAGGAGTTATACGGTAGAGTATTAAGGCTAATAATTGTGCTAAGTTTTATGTATCTCATTTTTTAATTACAAATTTTTAAAGGAGTGGAAAAAGTTGTGACGTAAAATATATTAATAATAAAGTTTCATGTATATCAATATTTGATTTTTTTTATTGGTATATAATTGATTCATTTGTTCAATATTATTTAAGACATTTGTTCATACATTGGCAATCTTATCTTTACCAATAGTCTATCATTCTTTAGTTCTTTTTTTCATACCTAATTGACTCATTTGTGCAACAATATTGGGACAATTGTACATGACTACTAGAACATTTGTCCGTAAGTATTGGTCATCTTGAATGTACAATTATGAGGGCATCTCTAAGTAGGTATGTGGGAACACTTTGAAATGGTGATGAATTTCAAGAGAGCTTCATGAATATCCAAAAGCCAAGAAAAATTTTCATAAGTAGCTAAATGACAAATAGAGAATAAGATAATCATCAAAATTCAATACTTTACGAGTATCAAAGTTATCTTTAACAAATATTAGTGCAACCATAGAAATCGTGTTTTACACAATCTTTTAATTAAACATATCATTTTAATTTTTTCGTTTAATTAAAAAAAATTCTATGATGTGATGGATGTTTTACTATCACTATGTTATATATCATTTCATGTAAAAAAATGTAAAGAACAAATGTTACTTGGTAGAAGTACTTGTCTTTCACTATATTGTAATAAAAACATTTTTTGTATTTATTAATTGTAATAACTTTCAATTATTATTATTGTAGATATCTAAGATTATTTTGTTTCATTAAATAGTTCATTAATAATTTAACATAAGTTTTCTATTGATTCATTAAATATTTTAAATTATTTTATTAATTTCCTACCTTTTTCTTCAATTATTTAAATAAATATTTTTATGATTTATATATTTAATTCAAACAAAATATATTTAACTATCTTGATCCCACCTCTGTTTGCTAGCAATTATTTAATGCTCTCACTTATTTAATAAATTCATTATCCTCTTCTTTCTACTTCTAGCCCTCTAACTTGTTTGCATGTATCATATTCAAATTTCAAGTCATGTGACAAGTGTTTCACATCTCTTCATCCGCCTTTTCTCTTCACTTTCTCCATGCATAGGTGAATTGAACTTAAAGATGTGTTACCAAGAGCTAATGCACCTCTTAACCTCATCACTCCATTCATGTAACCTCTTAAATCTAGTTACTCTCCATTCACCTTTTAATTGTAGTCTTTCTCTTAACCTCTTAATCATAACCCTTGATTACTTTGGAGACTTCTATAAAAGTCAAATTTTCCTATCATTTAAGTAGGAAAATCACTTTAGTATTCTTATCAACGTGTTATTTTTTTCTATCTTGTTGTGATGTTGCTATTTTGCATACTCAATCAATCAATGACATTACACTTTTTTCATGTCATTGTGTGCTAGTCCGCAATGTTTAGAGTATTACTATTATCTGCAAGGTCTTGAAAGATATGAGGGTAATAAGGTCAAGCTTATCAATGTGCGATATGTTCGTTTATTTCATGATCAAGCATTTCATTTAGAGCCCTTTTAGTTATGTTGAATTGTTTGTAGATTTTAAGCATATGGTTGGGGTATTGAGGGATTTACAATAGAGTTAAAATTTAACATTCACATTTTGACACACTACATATGACCCTAGTCTCATTTTTCTAACAAATATTTTTTGTATTTTTTTTAATTGCATATTATATCTACACATTTGATTCAGTTAATGAATATTGTTTTGCAATTTCATTATGTTTCAACTTGTATAAACTGTGATCATATGTATTTGAACTACAATCTTGTACTTTTAACTTATGATAATGTGCTCCTTTTTGTGATCATATGCAACGAATTTAGGATTTCAATTTATACCAGGGTTTTTATGCTTTTTTTAATTTTATATGTTTTTGACACAATGGATTATTTGGCTTGTTTTATATGAATTTTATTGTGCATTTGTTTGTTGTTAGGTTTCTATGTTACATCTACATTTTTTATCCATTTTCTAGTGCATCTAACCTCAATTTTTATATAACTAACTATTCCTTTTTTGTTATCAATTTTTTTATCTTTCTTTTGTTTGTGTCTAATTTTGTAGGTCATGTACTCTACATATGCACTTGATCACTAGGGTGGTGCATCTAAGCATATTTTTTGTGCATTTGAAAGGAATGCACATATTTTGCATTCATAGTCTGGCACATTTGATCCATAAATTTTCCTTTATAGTATTTCTTTGATTTTGGCTATAACCCTTTTGTTTAACTAAGTGATGCAGCTTATTGTATTTACATCCAAAGAGAAATATGGAGACTTCTAACACACTTGTGGTTGCAAATTTGGTTGGAAGAAGATATTGTCAATCAAACATTGCACCTATTATTTCTATATTAGCTCACATCTAGATTTTAAAGTTAATGAATATTGTTGATTGTGCTTGGTGTTCTTGCATAACTTTGTGTTACCAAGTTGTTTTGTTTATATCATTTCCCCTCATGTGTCATATGAACTTGGTTGTAAGGGAAGTACATAACTATTACCAAAAGATACTACCATTCATGGCTTTTATTTTGTCATTGGAGGAAACCATATATGTTTCAAATGATCACATGTCATGTCTCGATCATACTAGAGGTTAGAAGACTAAATTATCTAAGTATGGAGGAAACTAGATAGTGTATAATTTCCATTAATGAACTATTTCAGTATGGACCAATTACTTTGAGTTCTGGGCACCGAACCCAATGAACCTCAATTGAGGAATAATTAACCTCATTCCATCTCCATGATAGTTGAAGGCTTTAGGTGAACAATTTATGATCTTCTAAGTATTGGTTTTTCTCTTTGGGCGTGCATACAATTCACGAACTAACTTCATAGTAGAAACATTAATTTTGCTATGGAACTTTGCATGTTTTTTATGTAACTAAAAACTAGTATAGAAGTCATATATTTGGATGTCATCTTCAATCTCTTGCACATATTCTAGCCTAGGCCAATACTTTATGCAAGGTAGGGCCAATATCAATATGATGACATATAAAAGAAATTATTTTTTGGGAATGCATTAATCAATTAGTGTATCTTGATCTAGTGCATATCATTTGGAAAAAGAAAAACATTCATTCATCCAAGAAAATGGTATCTTCATCTCCTTTGAGTGTGTGTGGTAGTACTATAATATTTACAATTTTACCCTTAATGGATGTTTGAAAGATTCTTCTAGGTAGCTTTGACTAACTCTTCCTCTATGGATAGATTCAAAGCTTAGAAGTCTTCATCCTATACCCACCCCTCTTCATTATAAACTCCACTTGGGAGACAATGACGCCCTAGTGTGTATAGGTTCTCTTACCAACCAATGGAAAATTTTGTATTATCTCCATATCAAGAGTGATGAGAACTCTTTCATCTTGAGTTTTAATTTTCCTTATATCTGGATTGTATCTATTTATGCAATTCATTATCAAATCTATATACTCAAATTCTTCTAGGAATCAAACGACCTCTAATAATTCACTTTCAAGTAAATTATGCGTATTTGGGTGCATGTTTGGTTATGTGACCCTACCCCAAAATACCTTTAAATTTGCATGTTTAGTATCTCTAATTTTATTTAAGTAACATTCAAACCCACTTAAATTTTCATAACCATGATTTTAAAAGCTCATGATTAATTCAATTCTAAAACTAAGAGCTTTGCAATTCAAATTTAACAAAAAGAAATAAATTTGAACTCAATGGTTTTGGTTGTTGTTAATTGTAAATGAAATCACTCAATGCCCTATATATTCCTAGTTACTTTATATCAATCATAAAGAATGATAAAATATACCTTGTGATATTGATATCAAGATTTAACTATGTCATTTTTTAGTCAAACTCATTGACCCATGTTTCATGAGTAGTCATTCACATGAATCCATCTTTCATGAGAATAAATGGAACACTTTGCACTCATTGGATCTAGGTGATGCGCATAGAGATGAAGCAACAAGACTTCCTAAGAGGTCACCCATCCCAATTCTCTTCCAACTTGAGCACCCTTAACTACAGAGTTTCCTCCATGGTCAAACCCACTCTACTTGCAACCCCATTTTCCAAAACTTCACCAAGTGTTGTGTCTCATGAACCATTCATCAGAAATCCCCTTAAGCTCATCACTTGATAAGTAGGAGCTATTTTCCATACCAAGTCAAATTGTGATATTGCTATTAGGATTTAACTATGTAGTTTTTTGTTCAAACTCATTGACCCATGTTTCATGAGTAGTGATTCACATGAATCCATCTCTCATGAGAATAAATGAAACACTTGGCACTCATTGGATCTAGGTGATGCTCACAGAAATGAAACATCAAGACTTCTCAAGAGGTTACTCATCCCAGTACTATTCTAGCTTGAGCATCTATAACTACGAAGTTTCCTCTATGGTCAAACCCACTCTTCTTGCAACCTCATTCAAAAAAAACTTCACCAAATTTTTTTCCTCATGAACCATTCATTAGAAATCCCCTTAAGCTCATCAATTGATAAGTAGGAGCTATTTTCCATAGCAAGTCAAATTGTGATATTTCTATTAGGATTTAATTGTGTATTTTTTGAGTCAAACTTATTGACCCATGTTTCATGAGTAGTGATTCACACAAACCTATCTATAATGAGAATAAGTGGAACACTTCACACTTATTGGGTCTAGGTGATGCTCATAAAGGTGGAGCACTAGGACTTCCCAGAAGACCACCCATCCCAGTACTACTCCAGCTTGAGCATCCTTAACTACAAATTTTCCTCCATGGTCAAACCTTCTTCTTGAAATCTCATCCACATGAAGCATTCATTAGAAATCCCCTTAAGCTCATCATTTGATAACTAGGACTTATTTTCCATAGCAAGTCAAATTGTGATATTGCTATCAAGATTTAACTATTTATTTTTTGAGTCAAACTCATGGACCCATGTTTCAAGAGTAGTATTAATAAGAATCCATCTATCATGATAATAAATGGATTAGTTGGCACTCATTGGATCTAGTTGATGCTCACAAAGGTGAAGCACCAGGACTTCCAAGGAGGTCACCCATCCCAATACTACTCCAACTTGAGCACCCTTAACTAGGGAGTATCTTCCATGTTCAAACCCACTCTTCTTGTGATTCCATTTGAAAAACCTTCACCAAGTGTTTCTCCTCATGAAACATTCATTAGAAATCCCCTTCAGCTCATCAATTGATAAGTAGGATCTATTTTCCACAACAAGTCAAATTGTGATATTGCTATTAGGATTTTACTATGTAGTTTTTGAGTTCAACACATTGACCCATGTTTCATGAGTAGTGATTCACAAGAATAAATCTCTCATGAGAATAAATGGAACACTTAGGACACAGTGGATATAGGTGATTCTCATAGAGGTGAAGTGCCATAGTACTACTCCAACTTGAGTGTGCTTAACTAAAAAGTTTCCTCCATGGTTAAATTCACTCTTCTTGCAACCCCATTTGAAAAATATTCACCAAGTGGTGTGCCTCATGAACCATTAATTAGAAAGTATCTTAATCTCATCAATTGATAATTAGGAGCTATTTTTCACAAGTCAAATTGTGATATTGCTATTAGAATTTAACTGTGTAGTTTTTAGTCAAACTCATTGACCTATGTTTTATGAGTAATGATTCACAAAAATTCATCTCTCATCAAAATAAATGGAACACTTAATGGAACTCATTAGATCTAGGTGAGGCATTAAGACTTCCTAGGAGGTCACCCATCCTAGTACTACTCCTGCTTGAGCACCCTTAACTATGGAGTTTCCTCCAAGATCAAATCTACTCTGCTTGCAACCTATTTGCAAAACCTTCACCAAGTGTTGTGTCTCATGAACCATTCATTAGAAGGCCTCTTAAGATCATCAATTGATAAGTAGGATCTATTTTCTATAGCAATTAAAATTGGGAAGGTTTTACAAATAGGGTTGGAAGCAAAGTGGGTTTAAGCATGGAGGAAACTTCATAGATTAAGAGTGCTCAAGATGGAGTAGTAGTAGGATGGGTGTCCTCTTGGGAAGTGTTGGTGCTTCACCTCTATAAGCATATCCTAGATTTAATGAGTTCCAAGTCTTCCATTTATTCTCATGAGAGATGAATTTGTGTGAATAACTACTCATGTAAACTAGATCAATGAGTTTGACTCAATAACTACACAGTTAAATCCTAATAGAAATATCACAATTCATCTTAAAAAAATAAATAGATCCTACTTATCAATTGATGAGCTTAAGGGGATTTCTAATGAATTATTTATAAGGTTCAACACTTGATGAAGGTTTTCCAAATAGGGTTTCAATCAAAGTGGGTTTGACCATGGAGGAAACTCCATAGTTAAGGGCACTCAAGCTGGAGTAGTACTGTGATGGGTGACCTCCTAGGAAGCCTCAATGCTTTACCTCTATGAGAATCACCTAGATCTAATGAGTTCCAAGTCTTCCATTTTTTCTCACGAGAGATCGATTTGTGTGAATCACTACTCATGAAACATGGATCAACGAGTTTGACTCAAACAAACCATAGTTATATCCTAATAGCAATATCACAATTTGACTTGTTGTGGGAAATAACTCCTACTTATTGATTGATTAACTTAAGGGGATTTCTAATGAATGGTTCATGAGTAAAAACACTTGGTAAAGGTTTTGCAAATGTGGTTGTAAGTAGAGTGGGTTTGACCATGGAGAAAACTCCGTAGTTAAGGGCACTCAAGCTGGAGTATAAGGGCACTCAAGCTAGAGTAGAACTAGGATGGGTGACCTTTGTAAAAGTCCCAATGCTTCAGCTCTATGAGCATCACCTAGATCCAATGAGTTCTAACTATTCCATTTGTTCTTGTGAGATATGGATTTGTGTGAATCGTTACTCATGAAAAATGGGTGAACGTGTTTGACTTAGAAAATATATAATTGAATCTTGATAGCAATATCACAATTTGACTTACTTTGGAAAATAGTTCATACTTACTAAAAATATACCTCTAAAATCCTTACTAAATCTCTTTAGTTCCATTGTGTGGCTCTATTAATGTAGATCATTTCCTTAAATTAAATTCTCCAACCACTTTTCAACCATTGGGATGCACTAACTTTCCAAATTTTAAAATAAGCATCGTTTGTAGAAATGTCAAAAGTAAGCATTAAATATTTAACTTCCTCATAACCAAGTATGACTTTCAGATGATATTTTTACTTTTGGTGTAAAATTTTTGTTTTGATTAAGTAAAAACAGATTTTGAAGGACCTAAAACCTTTTACAAAGTAGCTAACAAAAAGAGCAAAGAGGCCTAGAAGTATTGTGCATTAGCATTAGAAAAATAGAACTAACTAAGACCATGGGTCTTAATACAAATAAAGGAAAAGACAACAAAAAAGAAAGCAAAAAGACAACTATATGGTCTTCATGACATCCGTAGGCTAATCTACAAGGATATTCATGTTAACTACCGAGGCCTTTAAATCATCCATTTCTTTGGCTTCCATGACCTTAGTCTTTTTAGAATTGGCCTTGGTACGTTTGATAGGTCCCTATTCCTCTTTCAAGTACTTTAAACCTTGGATTCTCCCCTACTCCATTTTTCTAGCAGAGTGTTAATTTTGTCTACCATAGTCTTCAAGATGGAGCAACTCTAATTAACAAGTTTCTTAACCACCTTCTTAGTCTTGACCACTCTATTATCCATGTCATCCACCCTTTTCTATAAATCCTTCATCTTCTATTCTATAGCTCTATTATTGGCTTCCAAGGGTGGAACTCTCTTCAATAGAGGTTATTACCAATCACCTTAGAAAGCTTATCAATATACTAACCAAGAATTTTATTGTTGGCTACTAGTCTCAATCTTAGTTCTTGAACTAAATTTCATCTCCACCTTCATCTCATTTTAAGCATCATGTTCCTGCAATCTGAAATAACAATCACTTATCTCAATTTTCACTTTTTCATCTTTTCCTTCAAGTTTTGATGGTATTTCCAAAACCTATTCTTATTTCCACCTTCTTTCCTTCATCCTTAAGATTGAATATAATTCTTAGTTATAATTCAATTTTTCCTTTTTCTTTATCCATCTCTGATGATGGCTTTGGAACTTGATTCTAGCTCTTCTTTATTTATTTTGTTACTTTCATCTTTTGAGCCTATCTTTTATTACCTAACTTGTTCCTACTTCTTCATCAAGTTTTGATGGGTGTTCTAGAATAATACTGCACTTCTACTTTTTTTATTTTTGACATTTAAGTAACTTTTCTTTAAGCTCTTACTAGTATGACTTCTATTGTTTGAACCCAACCATACTTCTAGCATCGATTGTGGGTTTCACTACTTGAATTTAAAACATAAAAGACACTAAATTGAAAAAGAAAGAAAGAAGACATGGAAATTTTCATGAAAGATCAATGAAAGGATAAAGAAATAATACTTCAAGGAAAAGGCACAAATTATTATATTAGACTTCGACAATTGTTCCAAGACTATACTTGGGTTCATACAAACTAAAGAAAAGAAGCTAAAGACTTAGAATTTTAAAGAAATATGACCAGACTCATACCATTTTTAAACTAGTGGGGGAAATGGGTAAAAAATACAAACCACAATCATTCTTAATTTATTTGGCATCTATAAGGAAATTTTCAAATGTTTTTTTATATTCTTTAAATAACTTGATTGTTCCATGGGAACAATGCAATATTTTCTTTCCCCTTTTTCTTTCTTCCATGATCTATTGGTTTTATCTCTCACCAAGATCACCTTATAAGATCAATATGTCATCAAATTTGGGGTGGAATCACAAGTGGATCATTTGTGACTAGTTTAAATCCAACTCTTTTTTAATATATTAGTATTGACTTATCCAACTACAATGGTCCACATTCAATAGATTTATAACTTAGATTGTCATCAAACACAACAATCTAGTTGATTTATTGGTGGAATAATTATATATAACTCATGTCTCACTTTATCCACAGTTATAGTCACTAAACAAGTCATGTTTCACTAGAGGTTCTATGAGGCTAATAACTTGTGTATCATCCATGCCATGAAGGATCTCATTCCAACCCTTCTCTCTTATCTTATAAGTTAAGTTTTTTCAACTCTACCAAAAGAAGTATATTTTTTATAACAACATCACCTAAGGAGCTCAGATAAAATCCAAGCTCAACATCTTAACATGGTGGATTGTACTTCCAAAGTTTTTTTTCTAGCTCTTTGTGCTCATTTTTACTCACTTGGTATTAAAAAAATTAAGGAAGGCCATATCGTGTTCTCTAGGAAACCAACCTTCTCCAAGAAATTTTTACCATTATGAAAACTTTTTCATTTCTCAAGATGCTTCATCTTATATAGATAGAGTTTTTCATGATTTCTTACATATCTTTTCCTCCCAACCTTCAAATTTGTAGAGGTATTTTTTGACCAAATACTCTTCATACAAAACCTCAAGGAAGTGATTTTCTTAATATTTAATGATAAGGCCCCTGGGTGAAAACGACTTTCTTTACAAAATTTATAAATCCTTCTAGATGAGGTGAAGGTTGTGGTTTGCATAAGGTCTACATTGAGACATTTTATAATGAATCTTTAAGCCAACTACTCAACAAAGAGAATATAAAATTAATACATAAGCTAGGAGACCTTGAAGACATTTGTAACTAATAGTTTATCATCTTTTTCTATGTCTCCTATAGGATTATTACCAAGCCTTGGCCTTAAAAATCCATCATTTTCTTTGAAAATTTTCTTCCCAAGCCATACTAGTTTCATAAAATCCAAATTCATTCTATAAAACATTATTACTATGTGAGAATTCATGGACTGGGCTACTTACTCCCAACAAAGTATCATGTTCCTTAAAATTGGTTTTCTTAGGCCTAGGAATATATTGAATAACTTTTTATTAAGCCATGATGGAAGCATGTGGATTCAACTTTCATTCACACAATCTATGAAAATTGTGTTTGGGGGTGCCACTTCATGCATTCTATTAGGCTTTTGGACTTTTTAGATTTATGTTTCAAGAGTGTCCTTTGGATACTTGTACCTTATGGTTACTAAAGGCTTGGGGTATTTTCTAGCAAACTCTATATCTTGGGGTGAGCCAAGGGGATTTATTTACTTGATTCCCTTCATAGATGGTCAATGATTATTTTTTATATGGTTTTTTCTCACCTTGATGGAATAAGAGTAGAATATCAAAAAGGCTGTTAAATGTCTTGACACCCTTTTCTTGGACTTTAATTCTACTAATTGATGACATAAAACTTAGTGATAATAATACATTATCCTCTAGCTCTATCTTTTATATTCTAATATGTATGGCAGTGGATTGATTGGGTGAAATATTTCATTTTTATTTCATTCCCTTCACCTTAGAGGGCTCTTTTGTCGGCCTTTGGAATGTGGTCCTTGCTAGAATCAAATTTATTTTTTCCTGTTAGATTACAAATATTCTCTCTCTATCTAGTAAATTTTAAGTGTGCTCTTAAATCCTTGTAACCACTTATATTTATTATTAATTTCATTGGGAAACCTCAAATGGATCTTACAACAAGCTTGAGAAGTTAGTAAGAGAATTTTTTGGGCTGCTTCTTGTAGTTTCATAAATTACACCTTGTGCATTTATGATATCTAAACATCTAATATCACACATTTATTAAAAAAAAATCCATATTTGAGTATCCACATTTCAACATCATGAATTTTAAGAACAATGCATTATGGTTGGATAAATATATGTTGTGCAAATGTCTACATGACACATGTTCACCCCCAAAAGATTCAAATTCAAACATAGATTACATATTAGCTTTCTTTTTATACTCCCTCTCTCTCTTTCATTGATATTCTACTTTTTGGGGACTTGAGCACTCACTTGCACTCTTGCATACTTGCATTATACCATAGTATTTCCTTTTATTGCATTTATCTTAGCTCATAGGTTAAACTAGGAAGAATTTCAATCTCTCACATTGTTGGGTCAGTTTACTTGTAGTTACATTACATAATACCTTAATCTTACATCATCATTATAGTTTATCATTGCATTGCATAATCACTTGATTCCTGGATACTAGTACTATCATTTCTTGTACTCTTGAATCTTGTGTTCTATGGTGTACCTTGCAAGGGTCTCCTATCTTGGTTTCATTTGAGAGCCACAATCAATATCATTTGGTTCCTTACACATCATGGATAGAGAGCTATAAGCTATTAATCAAGACTCCATCTCCATTGGATATCTTGGATAGAAGGGTTTATAGAACTATGCTCACTTTTTAGCATACATTTTTGGCACCCACCATGGAGATAGAACCAATTTTCTAGCTCCATTTCTTTACATTTTTGAATTTTCCTATTGTATGTTTTTTATTTACACTCTCTAGCATGAAATATCATATGTTCCTTCTCTAGTTTGTGTGCAATATTCCTCTAGTCTATAGGTCATACTTTGAATTTTCATATTTATCATGTACAAGTACTATGGTTTATCATCTAGTGCTTGCTAGATTATCATTTTGGTTAAAAATATTTGTTACATGGGCCTATTTTGTTGCCTAGCTTCAAACAATTTATCATATGACATTCTGGTTAACTATGATTTAACATACAAACCTTTTTGCTAATTTTTTTTGAGTTGGATAACTTATTTTTCTTATGTCTAACTTGCATTTCAATTTTCTAGTTTTTTTACAATAGCTAACAAGTAGTTTCACAAGTGTTATTGTTCTTTGATTTGATATTATATGTCCTAACTTGCAAGTTTGCTTGTCAAAGGATATCGTTGCTAGATTACTAACTTGTAGTTTTGCAAATTGCCTTGGATATACAAATAAGCATTATGCTTGTTGTTTATTAACTTTCATTTCATTTCATAGACACTTAATAGATCATGACTAAGGGTTCATATCTTTGGTAGGGAAGTATGCTTTTGTCTTTCTAAGACTATAGAAAACCTTGACCCATTATTGTAGAACAAGAAAGTGAGTTGGATAGGTTACTCTTTAGTAGCCTTAATTAACCCTTGCTCGGTGTGTTTGGGAGAATAATTTGGAGTAGGATATTATGTTCTTTTCCTCTTTTAGGGAAATAAACAATCTAGACCTCCACTTTTCATCCATTTTGTGTTAATCTCTTAGTGAGATCTTTTTCCTTTAGAGGGTTTGTCATTAAGGGAAAAATCTCATGGGAATGACCCAAGAGGGAACAAGTGAACCCAAATAATCCAACCCACTATAATCACAAAACCCTTGATAGAGACTAAAGCCTCAGGGGGACATAGTACTTCTATTCATCTTGTGAGGATGCTCATGGGATTGTGACCATGCCAAAAATTCTACGTGGATATTCTTACTTGGTGAGACCATCACATCTAAGTACTCTAGTGGTCGTGAGTCCCTAGTCTTGTATCTGGTGTAAGAGGGATGTTATGAATGGATACCTTACAAATCATCTTAGTTTGAAGGCACCCTATTTTTTCCACATTGATATCTTGGTGTAAGGAATTATCTAAGTGGACTACCTAGATCACCCCAAGATTTGAATCATTGAGTATGTTCCTTTGGATGTGTTAATACCACTCCACAACAAAGCTAATATCAATTTGTGTGAGATGAGGGAGTATCAAGTTGTGGGATAAGGTATTGATGCAAGTTATGACCTTTAGGTAGATTTTTCTTGATGTTTCTTCATTTTGTGCTAGAGTTGTGGAAATTGTTTGAACATACACGTAATGGTAGTTCTAGGGCTTCCATTTTGAGAGCTCACATGTGTGTGTATCATGCAAGGTTTCTTTATCCCTTTCTTGATTGGTTGAAGAATACTACATGTGTCACTATTTTTCTTTAGGAAATTTCTATTTTATACTGATATTGAGTGTAGACATTGTCACAATAGTCAACATTGCCAAAATCACCAAAATGACAAATTAAACTAGGTCATTTGGTCAAAGAATTAATCATTTTTTATTTCTAACCTTCTTTATCACCTATATACTTGAGGTATATTGTACAATACTATAAATTATTTCATAGCTATGTCATCTATCACCTACCTCTTGGTAATCTTTCATATGGCCTTTATCCAAATATTTTCTTAAAGAGTTTTATTATCTTCCTTCTAGCAAAATATTGTATTGTTGTCCTTTTGTCCCCTATTTCATTATGTTTCATTATAAAAATTATGTTCTAAGTCTCTTACACTTGAAAAAAATTCTTGATTGGCTAGGGTAGCCTATACTTGGTCTCTTTGGTCTTTAGACTATTCCAATAGGTTGAAATTTATCTCTAGCCAAGAAATGTCACTTGGATTCCTTGACTATAACCTTAGTTAGCATTTTGTTTGCTTGTCCATATCTTTTCCTATAATTTCTTTGGTTTCTTTTACTTTATCCCTTTTCTTTCTTCACAAGTATTAGACATAGGGCATATCAAGCCCACAACTTGGACATCTTGTGACAACTTATATTTGCTATCTTTTTACTAGATAACTGGACACTTTTCTCATTTAGTTTGGACATCAAGTCATCATAGTCATCCTATTAGCTTTTAAATCTTATTTTGTACATGTGATAACTAGATACCAAATCTACCTAGGAAAATAAACCCACTCTCACTTTGACAAGTCACCTAGAAAGGAATCAAAAACTTGGCTTGATCCCTTTTATACCATTTTTGAATCACCTCTTTCTTAACCTAGGACTGCACATGATGTTTCCTTGAACCTATCTAGAAAAGAATGAGAAAAATAATTAAATGAAATATTCATGGAAAATGAAAGACTTAGATGCATAGAGCTAGAAAAAAAAACCCACTAGGAAGAAGAAGCACAAAACTTAGCTCAACAATTCAATAGACAAACCTTTTGACATGGTTCATTCTCACCTCTAAGGTCACCTCAAAAATCACAACATAAAATATATGCTTCACCTCCATGATCATCACATATTAGACATGCCTTACATGACTCTCAACATGATAATGATTCTAATCTTGAGATTACTAAAGAGGAAATCCTATAATTTTAACAAGATAGAATTTTGCAAAGGCTCATGAAAAAGACTTTAGACCAAAATAGAGATCAATTCTTTCTCTACTTGGCCTCTCAAGGAGTTAATTTTCCACATAAATTTAATGTTGGTGACTTGATACAAAAGGAAGATCCTTCACCCTTAGAGAATTTATTCCAGCAATTGGAAGAAATGAGGAAGGATATGGGTATGTGTAGGACCATGGTGTACCAAAAAGTGGCAATATGAAAAAGTTGTAGTTTTAAAATATCTAAAAGTATTTCAAAATTTTCTCTAACTTTTTTCCCACCCATCTTGATATCGAAGAAGAAATCTAATACCTTACCTTATTGAGTACTTGATCCCATATTGAGTACCCTATATGAGATTGGGTACCCAAAACCTATGTATACAAAATAAAAACAAAAAACTCGAGAGCATTGGTTTTTCACTTGGTGTTTTGAGTTTCTTTACCCCCATATAATGTATACAATCTGAGAGTAGGTATAGGATCCTTCCCAATCTAAAGTAATCTCGAGCAAGTCAAAATTTTTGGTTTTTTAAATTATTTTCATTGAGTTTAATTTAAAATTAGGTTTTTTTGTATATAAATCAATACTTCTTTCATTTTAATTATAAACTATCAATACAATTAGTAAATTTTGAATTTGTTGCAATTGAATAGGCATGGATGACCCAAACAATATTGATAAAAATGAGCCATGAAATAATGTTCCTCATAACCCTCCACCAAACATTCCACAACCCCGTTGAAATCCTCTACTTCCACCAAATGATCTGCTACCCCTTCAAAACCCTCCTTGAATTAAGGATTTGATACAAGAAAATCTTACCAAACTAAGGGGTTTTCAAGACACATATAACAATATACCTACATTGGTTCCCATTTTATCCACATTAAACACCATTGAGGATAATATCCAAACGCTCATCAATCAACAAAATGTTGATCTTCACTAGTGTGAGCAAATGCCTACCCAATTTGATGATGGGTTGGACTATGATGAGGTTGTGGCTCTAAACATAACCAAAGATGATATAGTTAACCTTTTTGTGAACTCAAAAATTGGTAAAATGGTAGAATGCATAAAACCCAAATTATCAATTAAATGGTGCATAAATGAGGCTATGTGTGTGAACTTTTAGGACCACTAGTGGATGGTTTTTGACAAATCACCACACAAAAATTTAGAGGTCCCATTCTATTCCATTAAAAAATTGTATGCTAAATTTATGTTAGGACTCAAGGTGAACTACTAGAGCATGAGGCCCAACATGGGCATAAAAGGAGGAGCTCCCCAGGATAGATCCTTTTCCTAGCAGAAAAAAGCTGGCACTTTTGTCCCCCCTACTAATGTTTCCCCCCCCCCTCCTCTAGGGTAACATCCTAATATCATTACAGAGGTTAGCTCTTAGACTATTAGAGCCATCCATAGATTGAGTAGCCTATTGATCTCCTAGACTAAGCCAATCTTGCCTCCCTATGTTGATGATGCTGGTGCAAATTCATCATCAGTGAGCACACCACATGTTAGAATATTTATCTTGGTCCCATTAGTGATAATTTTAAGTTTCAACTTATATTTGTGGTGGAGGATACAACACACATGCCCAGTGAGATTGTAGACCCTAAGGTAAGAGAGGAGGAGGGGCATGCAAAGCCATGGGTTCCTTTTGTGTTGGTAAGTATATACATTTTTTGTTACGACATAGTTGATTTAAAGTTAATCTTCTAGTAGAATAATCTTAACCCATACCAACTTATACATGTATGTGAACTTAATTCATGTGTAGATTTATGACTGAGGAGGAACTCAGATGGGTTGATGATGTCATGATTTTGCTATTTCATTTGGCCTTGAGATATCTATGGTGCATTAATTTTTTTTCTCATTACTTTTCTATTTAATATTGGAACATACATGGTTTATAATCTTTCTTTTCCTTTATAGGTATGACCTGTTAGTGAGGGATAAAGTATGGGTGGTGAGCCACAATGCATTGACAAGGGAAAGGTAATTAGGCTTTTTTAAAGTGATTAAATATCAATGCATACTTGTTGCTTGTGTATACCAATGAAATGTAATTACGTTCTTTATTGTACAAGGTGTGGCCACTATGATGAGTCCATGTAGATTTGGCATTGCAGACCCTCTAGCATTTCCATTTGTAGCGAGAGCCCCATCATATACATACATACATACATACATACATACATACATACATACATACATACATACATACATACATACATACATACATACATACATACATACATACATACATACATACATACATACATACATACATATATATATATATATATATATATATATATATATATATATAATTTATTTGTTATTTTCCTTATTTTCAAGATTGATTTCCATGATATTGACAACTAGGATTTTGTATCTCATAGGAAACACCTAGTGCCTAGGAGGTTGGATGCTAGAGTTATGTATCTTTGCTAATGTAGTTGATGCTTCCAAAGGATCAACAGAGACAAGTTTTAGTTTTAATTCTTGATTGTATGCTACAAGTTTTGTATGCTATAAATTATAGTTTTATAGTTTAAATTTTAAATCCATCTCACAACCATATTTGAACATATATAGGCCATAACTAGTGAGGTTCGAGCACTACCGATGACATATGAGAAGACTAATGATTGTTGTAGGAAATCAATGAGAGAGGTAAATGATGAAAGTTTGAAACTATAAATCTTCATTAAAATTATCGTATTCATTTGATTATTTTAATGTTACATATTTAGAATCATATAAATTCAATAGATGAGCTTTGGGTTTTCCTTTATGTAGGAGGCATATGATCCACATAGTGTAGCGAAGAGGCTACATTTTGATGATCCACCAACAACATAGGATAGTATAGTTGTCATAGGATATGTCATGAGACATTTTGATATGGTATATGCCACATTGTATATATAAAATTTGATATTATACACATTTCGATGGCATGATTAGCCAAATTTTGTATATGGATCTATGTATTTTGATATATATATATTTGTGTAATTTATAGATATATATTTTTGTCATTTATGTGCACATGGATATAAATTTTATTTTATTATAGTATTGTTCAATTTATTGTGCATCATGTGTATTATTCATGCTTATGGAATATCATTCATTTGATCATGTCTATTTTGATTAAGTAAAAACAAGTTTTAAAGGACCCACAACCTTTTACATAGTAGTAGCAAAATAAAAATTGAGAAGCCTAGAAGAACTATGTATTAGCACCAAGAGTAGAACAAGCTACAACAAGTAGCTAAAAACAACGAGGTAGAAAATACAACAAAAAGAAAGCAAAAAGATATCACAAAACTAGCTATAGGGTCCTCAGAAGATCTATTGCTTGATCAGAAAGGATATTCATGTTTTCTATAGAGGCCTTCAGATCATCCATTTCTTTGGCTTCGACACCCTTTGTCTTCTTTGAATTGGCCCTGGTGCACTTGCTAGGTCCTTGAACATATTTCACTTCTTTGGAACCTTGACCTTTCCCTTGTTCAAATTTGTCCAAGAGAGTGTTAATGTTGTCAACCACTGTCTTTAGAATAGAACAATTTTTTTTTTCCAATTTCTTGACCATCTTCTCCATATTAACCACTCTGTTATCCAGACCATTTTTTTTTGAAAATCTTTTATCAGCTAATCTAGAGCTCTATTTTTGGCTTCAAGGGGTGGAACATGTTTCATTAAATTCTTAACCTCTTCAGCATTACTAATCACCTCAAAAAGTTTATCAATATGTTGTCTCAGAGTTCTCTATCCTCTACTAGATTTTTTGAGCTAGTCAAATTCTCTAACAATGTCTTGCATCTACAGCTGAAAACTACTAATCTCCTTCTTCATCAGCCCTAGATTTCCAAAAATCCCTTTCAAAAACCCTTGGTCATCATTACCCTTGTTATGAGGAAGGTCATCCTCATTCCCACTAACAATATCTCTTTTATAATCGGTCTCCACATGCCCTTTAGCATCCATCTTCCCTTGGTGAAGTGCATTTTTTCCTTTTTGCTCCATCCTCTTAATTAGAGGTTCATCATCAGAAGGTATTCTTGGGGCCCTATCCATTTTCTTCCCCTTGTTTTTACAGACCTTACTAGCAATGCCACTTTTCCATTTCCCCTCTTCCAACTCCTCTTTAGAATCTGTATCTAGATTTGAATCAGTCTCCTTAATCTTCCTTTTCTTCCCATATGAGCTACTAGGCTCCAACTTTTTCCTCTTCTTAACCTCAATCTCCTTAATATCATCCTCTATGTCTTCATCAAAGCCCTCATCCTATTCACTCCCCTTTGTCTCACATTCCATAGTTTTCTTAATGAATTGGGGTTTATCCATTTTTAAAAAAATTTAAGGAGGTTCATAACTAGCACCATTAGACCCTTGTGATAGGCATAGTCACCCTCAAAATCATTCTAAATAGCTAAAATTGTAGTACCCAATGAGTGCTTGAAGTAGAAGGGAAGATTAAGCCTAACCCTATGCCTAAAATGGTTCACTCTAACCATAAAGTGGTACCCAAATATCTTAGTAAAGTGGCCATCCAAAGTTAAATATTCAATAACAAGGAACATGAAAAACCTCTAGGGGTGAGATATAGAACAAGGGCTAAAATAGGAAATACCAATTTTAACTAGTCTATTCCATTACTTTGCCATTTTTGCAAATTCCTCCATAGCCCAATCCAAAAGCTTCCTATCTCTATAAAAGTTGATCCCCTCTATGTCTAGGCCTATAGCTTCCATTATGATGTCCTTAGTAACCTTTATTCATGATTCACCACCAAAATGCTCCCATCCTTCCATATTTTAATGAATTGGTATGTAATAAAAGGGTTATTGCTTTTAAGATTCTCCATAAAACTCATAAACTTCCCCTATTCTAGAATATCTCAAATCTCTTTCTTCTTTTTCCAATCCTTACAACAAGTTGGTTCAACCCTCTTTCCCCTTCCTCCCATTTTCTTCAAATTGTTGCAAATTTTCACAATCTCAAGGTACACATTCAGAAAGAAAATTCTAGTGTTGATATTAAAGCAGAGGGAATTGGTACATAAATGTTCCCCCAATATGTATGGCAATGAATAAAAATTATTTGCCCATCTAATCATAATCTGCTCCTCGCCAAATCTGCTCAAGTAATAATTAATTCTTATTCATCATTAATAAGCCTTTTTTTCCTACTTCTCACCTCATCATACTCAATTAAGGATACTCCCTCAAAAGGGATATTATCAACTTGATTCCAAATCAGCTTCTCATCACTTTTGCAAGCCATATTCGTAACCCAAACATCAACATGAGTAGTTTCTCTATAGTTATACGTGATTATATGATTATGAAAAGAATTGATTAAAAAATGGGCCTTACAAATAATATTATGAATTTTCCAACAAGGATTTTTAACTTTATTGAAACAATTAATAATATTGAGGGAGTCTCTGTCTAGCCAAATCTTGTCCAAATTCATACTCTTGGCATAACAAAGGTCATAGAGAGTAGCACTAGCTTCTGCCACATGATTCATTTGTTCCCTAATAGGGATGGCCATCACACCCAAATTATCCTCATTCATGTTTCTAGTGATGACACTAGAGCCCACCATCCTTGGGTTTCCCTTCAAGGCCCCATCAAAATTAATCTTACACTAGCCTTGAGGAGGACAATCCCACCTAGTCATATCCCTAAGGTTATTTTGATTTTGAGAAACACTTAACCCATCCAAATTCTATTTCTAAGTCACTTTTTCTTCCCAATCTATCTGGGGATGGTGTCTTTTCCCAATAATCCTAATATTCTCAATCACCAAATGCTTGATCTTATAGAACAACTGGATAGAGTTAGTCTCCTTACCCCTAAACACCCTATCATTTCTTTCCTTCCACACTCCCAAACATAGAAAAGGGAGGATAAAATCCCAAATCTTCATAATCAATGTATTACAAGTAGGAGTCTTGCATCCTTTAAGGAACTCTTGAATAGTAAAGGGGGAGACCCAAATCAAATCCAGTGAACCAAATATCCTTTCCCATAACCTTCTGGTATAAGAGTAGTGAATAGTTGGATGATTAACTGAATATTTCACTTCCTTGTAGAGATATCACCTATTAAAAAAATTCATAGCTCTCTTCATCAAATTATCAATGGTTAGAATTTTATCCTATAAAAGAGTCCAGGAAAATATTAACTTTAGGGGTCATTCCTTTATACCAAGCTTGAGCCCAACAAGGTACCTGATATTACTCAAAAGCATTGGTATACAAAGAAGAAAAAGAGAACAAACCATTGGAATTATATTTCCATTTTAAAGTATCCTCCTCTTGAATTAAAAAGACAACATTCAAGATTTTGTTGAGATCATTAAGATTGATATCCACTCTATTGAGATTAACCCATTTTTTCTCTTCCTAATAATCAACAACAAAGATTCCAAATAGGTTCTTACATTAATCCATAAATCCATTCCACCTCTGATCATAACTAAGGGTATGATCAAGAATCCAAATATAATCCCAAAAATGAATATTCCTACCATTTCTATCCTTCCATCTAACCCCTTTTTTATAATCTACTTATTTTTTTGAAGATATTTCCATATTATGATACCTTGTTAAGACATCTCATTACTAAGGAAGAAGTTAAACCCAAGGTTCTCTCTATTATATTTTCATTCCAAATGTCATTCCATTCTCCCTCTTCTTGATTCCATCTCCAAATAAGCTTAGCAAGAAGAGAATCATTCATTGTTAAAAGCATTCTAAGACCAAGACCTCTTTGATCATGTTTTTTATACTCAATTCAAATGTACTAATTTGTGAAGAACATTTTATGAAACTTTAGTATTAAATTTCAATGCAATTTTTAATTTGAAATTATATCATATATTTAATTTTAAATGATGTCTAGGGTTCCTTAAGATGTCTACAATTATCCAAATCCACAACTAATTTGGTCTTAGGAGTTCATCTTTGGTTTTAGGTAACACTTTGTTACTGGATGGCCACAAAATTTTGAGGCTCTTCATGGTTGGAAAAAGGGTCTCTCTAGGGTTAGCTCTTCCATCCAAAGCTAAATTTTGGTGATTTGATACCATAGCCAATAGTTTGTAAGTTACATAATGATGCACCAATGAACTGAGGTACATTGCAAGTTTTGGCATTAGGAAAGATCGATGTGCCAAATCCAAATGGAATGTGATATCTATAAAATAAGAGAGGATATTATAGACCTTAGCATCACTATCTTGTAGCATTTTGCATTTTATCAATAGCCTACATGAGCTTTGAGTTACATCCCTTGAAAGATTGATCTTCAAATGCACTTGGAGCATCTTAGGGACACTTTAGTATGGGGTGGCCGTGAACTTTTGAGGCTCTCCATGGTCAAAATAGGGGTGTCACTAGGGTTCACTCACCCACTTGGAGGTAAAAACACTAATGATTCGATGCCACAATTAGTGATTTGAAAGTTATGTAGTGATGTACAAATAAGCTAAGGTACACTACCAGTTTTGGCATCAAGCAAGATCACTTGCAAAATCCAAATATAATTTGATATCTCTAAATTGGGGGAGGTTATTATAAACCTCAACATCACCATCTTGTAGCATTTTATGTTTCATTAATATCTTGCACAATCTCTAAGTTATGACCCTCAGAAGATTAACCTCTAAATGTACTTAGAGCATCTTAGGGATGCTTTAGTACGGCGTGACCACAAAAATTTGATTCTCTTTGTGGTCATAAAAAGGGTGTCACTAGGGTTCACCTACCCATCCAAAGATAACAACATTAAGAATTTGATTCCATTATCAATGGTTTGAAAGTTACACAGTGGTGCACCAATGAATTAAGGTACATTGTAAGTTTTGGCATCAGGTGAGATCATTGTACCAAATCCAAATGGAATGTGATCTTTCCAAATTGAGAGAGGTTTTTGTAGACCTTGGCTTCACTATCTAGTAGCATTTAACATTTCATTGATATCCCACATGATCTCTGAGTTACAACCCTCAGAAGATCAATCTCCAAATGTATTTGGAGCATATTAGGGATGCTTTAATACGAGGTTGTCATGGACATTTGAGGCTCTCCATGTTTAGAAAAGTGGTGTCACTAGAATTTCAATGTCCATATAGAGCTAACAATATTGATGATTTGATGCCACAATCAATAATTTGAAAGTTACATAGTGATGCACCAATGGACTGAGGTATATTGCAAGTTTTGGCATTGGGTGAGACACATTGTGCCAAATCTAAATAGAATGCAATCTCTTCGAATTGATAGAGGTTATTGTAGACCCTAGAATTATCATCCTATAGATTTTGACATTTCACTAATAGCCCACATGAGCTCTGAGTTATGACCCTTAGAAGATTGATCTCCAAATGCACTTGAAGAATTCAATGCTATGATCAGTAGTTTGAAAGTTATACAATGATGTACCAATGAATTGTGGTAGACTACAAATTTTGGCATTGGATGAGATCATTGTGCTAAATCCAAATAGAATGTGATCTCTCCAAATTGAGAGAGGTTATTGTAGACCTCTACAACATTTGACATTTTATAGATACCTCACATAGTCTTAGAGTTACAACCCTCAAAAGATTAACCTCCAAATGCACTTGGAGCATCTTAGGGAATTTTCAAATGAATAGTCAAAGATCTCTATGGTCAAAATAAGGGTATCATTATGGTTCACCTACCCATCTAGAGATAATGGTGCTAGCGATTTGATGCCACAATTAGCAGTTTGAGAGTTACACAATGATGCACTGATGAATTGAGGTACACTACAAGTTTTGGAATTTAGTGAGATCATTGCGCCAAATCCAAATATAATGTGATCCCTCTAAATTAAGATAGGTTATTGTAGACCTTGGCATCATTTTCTTGTATAAATTGACATTTTATTAATAGTTTGCATGAGCTCCAAGTTAAAACCCTTAGAGGATCAATCTCCAAACATGCTTGGAGCATCTTAGAGATGCTCTAGTATGGGGTGGTGACAAACATTTGAGGCTCTCTATGGTCAAAAAGAGGTGTCCCTAGGGTTTAACTACCTATCTAGAGCTAATGAAACTAACAATTTGATGCCACAATCATTGGTTTGAGAGTTACACAATGATACACCAATAAATTGAGGTACACTACAAGTTTTGGCATCAGCTGAGATCATTGCACCAAATCAAAATAGAATGTGATCTCTCTAAACTAAGAGATTTTATTATAGACCTTGGCATCACCATCCTATAGCATTTGAAATTTCACTGATATCCCACATGAGCTTTGAGTTACGAACCTCCAAAGATCGACCTCCAAATGCACTTGAAGCATCTTAAGGATGCTTTAGTACAAGGTGACCACAAAAGTTTGTGGCTCTCCATGGTCAAAATAGGGGTGTCACTAGAGTTAAATTGCCCATCTAGTTAATGGCTTTGACAATTTGATGCCATGATCAATGGTTTGAAATTTATGTAGTATCACACCAATGAACGTAGGTACACTACAAGTTTTGGCATCAGACAAGATTGTTGTGCCAAGTCCAAAAGGAATGTGATCTCTTTGAATTGAGAGAGATTATTGTAGACTTTGACATTAGTTTCATATAGCATTTTATGCTTCACCAATATTTTTTGCATGAGCTCCAAGTGATGACCCTCAAAAGATTGATCTCCAAACACACTTGGAACAACTTAGGGGAACTTCGGTACGAGGTAGCCATGAATATTTGAGGCTCTTCATGGTTAGAATAAGGGTGTCACTAGGGTTGAACTATCCATCTAGAGCTAATGGAACTAACAATTTGATGACACTATTAATGGTATGAAACTTATGCAATAATGTACTAATGAATTGAGGTACACAACAAGTTTTGGCACTGAGCAAGATTGTTGTGCCAAATCCAAATAGAATGTGATCTATACAAAATGAGAGAGGTTACTATAGACCTTTGCATCACCATCATGTATCACTCAACATTTCACTAATAGCCTACACAAGCTCTAAGTTACAACCTCAGATCATCAATCTAAAAATGCACTAGAAGCATCTTAGGGATACTTCATTGTAGGGTGGCCAAATGTTCTAGGCTCTTCGTGGTTAGAACATGAGTGTTACTAGGGTTCAAAAGTTTTTACAAAAAATATAATTTGTGTTAGTATTGTTAGAATTCTTTTAGAATAATTAAGAGGGGGGGTGAATTAGCTATTTAAGGTCCAAATGTACAAAATAAAACCTTTCTCACAATTTAGTGAACCCATAAAACATTCATACCCATGCATGCACTCATTGTGTATCTACTAAAACTTATATGTTACTATCAAATCAACTTGCAAAAATGTTAAACATGAAACACAACACATTCATCAACACATTTGACACAATGATTTAACATGGAAACCCAATTTGGGAAAAACCACCAGTAGCATGCCACTCCTTTTCACTCTTCTGAAGTGATGCCTTATGAAAGGCCAACCCTATTAAAGGTTACAATACACACTATTAAATGTGACCCTGTTAAGGGATTTCAATCACCTTGTTAGAGGACTTTAGGCCATTCACTTGGAATGCCACCCTATTAAAGGATTTCCCAATGATTGTTAAGTCAACCTTAATCCAAAGGATTTACCCTAGACTAATACAATTGTTAGAGAGTAATAGTAGAGCTTTGATCTGATACAACTTACAACTTCACTTGTAGATTACAAATCTTTATTTAGTCCTCAATTCTACTTGGCTTTCATTCTTTGCAGCTCTAATAGCTGGTTCACCCTTCAAGCATTCATCTCCTTAAGCCTTCTTGCTTGGTACACCATTTTAGACACTTCTCTTGGGTCACTTGATGAAGCAAAACCCCTAATTCCTTTTCCTTATTAGATTCTCATACATAACACCAATCTCTCTAACTCTTTTTCTTCATGACCAAACATTCCTATATAAATGAAATTAAAATATTTTCTTGCTCATTATCCATCATCTAAATTAGGGTTTTGGATGGATTAGGTAGGATACAATGTATCTACCCCATATCTTGTGTTCTCCAAAAACTTCTCTTAGAATCCATTTGAATTTGCCTCCAAAATAGTTTACATAAAATTCTATGCCACCAACTCATCAATCTTATCTTCCTCCTCATTCACAAGTTCCAGGAAAACAAACTTGTTGGCTTTTATTTGGCGAATCTTCGATCTTTGTCATAATACAACAACTCAACATTATCAATCTTCTAATGCTCAACACATACTGCATCACTCGACATCAACTAAATTATACTAGTGCTCGACATCAATTGAAATTCACTCAACATCTACTATCTTGCTCGGCATCCATTAGAATTTGCTTTCACTTGACTCCAACTAACGGTTTGTACTACCTTTTCTTGGCACCTACTATCCACTCGGTCAAGCTTGGTAGATAAAACTTGTTTAACTTATTCCTCTAAAATTTGTAAGTGTACCCAACCATTTTGTAACCTTAAGTAGATCATCAATACATCATGTCATCACTATCTTAACTGATCCTTGTACTTCATTACATAATCATAGCTCAACCTTTTCTCTAGGTGCTTTTGTTACATCTTGTTGATCAAATCCTCCTCATCAATCAACTAAGTGATAGTACTTGAAACATGTGACAAATTGTCTTACTAGGAAATAGTAGGTTTGACAACAGTGACAAAACAATGATTGAAACACATAGTCTTCTTCAATAATCTCATTCTTAACAATACTCTTTTCAAATGATCTTTTCAATCAAATATCAACAATCTCCCTCTTTGGCATTGATGGAAAACCAAACTGATCAACCAAGTCCATAAAATGATGAACATCTTGTTTAACCAAACTAACTAGGTTAAAACAGTAAGAAAATACCAAAAAGAAAACTTGTATTGAAATTTCTCCCTTTATCAACAGCTTTCATCTTCTGATAAGATTAAAAAATATAACTCCCTTTGATTTCCTTCTTATGCCTCTCTTTCATACTAAATTGATCAAAAAAATATCTCCCTCTAATAATTATCCTTCTAACACTCTGATCAATGTTTGACTCTTTGTTCTAATTCTTTCTTTGATTTCTTTCTCCCTCTTTGATCTTTTGATCAATTTTTTCTATTTCTTCCTCTTTGACAACAATTCCAAAGACATATACCAAACACTTGGCATCTTTAATACATGCAGATATTGGCTTTTGTAGGTTCTTTAATTTCTCCTTCTATCAATTTGCTTGTGACTGATTTATAGTTCCAATTTTGTGATTACTTTAGACAATTCCTAATGCAAGATCCACTACATCATTTTGTACTATATGAACATTAGCTTGTTTGATGTAGGGCACTCCCTTTGTCTCTTACATAGCCTTTGATAGGGGTATCATCCCTAGTTTACCTCTTAGATACTCATAAGCATCCTTAGGTAATGTTTTTGTGAAGATATCAACAATTTGTTCTTTTGTGTTAACATATTCCATCTTCATCTCTTTATCTTGAACTCTCTTACATAATGATACTTGATTGTAATGTGCTTTGTCTTTGTATGCATGACTAGATTCTTTGATATATTGATAGCACTTGAATTATAACCATAAAGTATCACTAGTTCCTTGATTTCCTTAAGTAACTATTTGATCCATACACTATTTGTGCAATGGATAGAAACAACAATATATTCTGCTTCAATAGAATATTGGGAAGTACAACTCTGCTTCTTACAAGTTCATGTAACTAGTCTATTGCCTAAGAAGAATGCTCCTCCACTGGTGCTCTTTCAGTCATCAATGTTTCCAACCCAATCAACACAAGTGTAGGCTCTCAGTTCAAAATTTTCATTCTTCATATAGTATAAACCAAACTCTTTGGTTCCTTTATGTATCTCATTATTCTCTTCGCAACCATCAAGTGATTCTCTTTGGAATTAGTAGAGAATCTTGCACCTAATCCCTATAGCTAATACAATATTAGGTCTGCTATGTACTACATATTGCAATTTACCAATCATAGATCTATACAAAATTTGATTCACCTCAATTGAATCATCATTCTTTGATAGCTTGAGACTTGTCACCACAGGTGTACTTGCTGGTTTGAAATCCTCTAATCCAAATATCTTATATATCTCCTTGATATATTTTGACTCAGTGATATATATACTATACTTCATCTGGTATGCTTGTAATCCCACAAAAAATTTGATCTATCCAAACATAGACATTTCAAATTCTTGCTTCATCTAATTTGCAAAGTCCTTACACAAAGCATCTTGTCCTCCAAATATGATATCATCAACAAATATTTCAAATAATAGTATACCTTTGTCCTTTTTTGTCTTCATGTATAGATTATTGTTATCATCAATCCTTTCAAATCCAATCTTCATAAGATAAGTATGAAGCCTATCATACCATGCTCTTGGTGTTTTCTTTAATCCATATAGGGCTTTGTGTAGTCTACATACCATGTTCTTATTATTTTCATCAAGAAATCCTTCTGGCTATTCTATGTAGACTTCCTCTTCTAGTATGCCATTTAGAAATGTAGATTTGACATCCATCTGATAAACTTTGAAACCTTTGTATATAGCATAAGCAAGTAGAATTCTCACTCCTTCCATTCTTGTAACAGGGGAAAATGTCTCACCATAGTCAATTCCTTCTTCTTGTGCATATCCTTTGCAAACTAATCTTGCTTTGTTTCTTGTCACTTCACCATTCTCATCTAGCTTGTTTCTAAATACTCACTTGGTGCCAATCACATTCTTGTCTTCTGGTCAAGGAACTAGACTCAATGTTTTGTTCTTCTCTATCTACTGAATCTCTTATTCCATGGCCTTGTACCTATCATCATCTTCTAATGTATCTTTTACTATCTTAGGTTCCTTCATACTTAACAAACATGATTCACTTCTCAATCTATTTCTTGTCATTGGCCTTGCATCTTTGTTTCCAATGATTTGATCTGCAGGATGATGTCTTTTGACATATTTTTATAGTCTTGGCTTAGTTCTTGTAACTATATCTTATTTCTTAGCTTTAGTGTCACTGAGTACATCTCTGTTAGGTATTTCAACATCTCTTTCATGTATACTAATCTCAAAATCAAAATGTGCATTTTCTTCATTTTGCAACTTGACATTTGAATGTAGCTCAGTTCTTGAATGCAACTCAACCTTCACAGGTTGTAACTCAACAGTTACTAAGACATGCTATTGGTTTGAAACTTGATTTGTAGCATCTTCTTTAGCTGACATTCCTTCATAGAAGTATACAAATGATTTTTATTCTTCTGGTTCTTTAATAGGTTTAGCCTCATGTACTTCTGTAAACTCATCAAAATTCACATTTTCACTTTTCACAATTTTGTTAGTGATAGTATTTAAACACTTATAAGCTTTGCTTCTTGTAGAGTATCCAAGAAATATACCTTCTTCACTTTTTGAATCAAACTTTCCATTCCTAACATCTTTAAGAATATAACATTTTCTTCCAAATACTTTAAAGTATTTTACATTATGTGGATATCCATACCATAGTTGAAAAAGTGTTGAATGAGTACTTTTCATGACTTGCACATGGTTCAAGGTATATATAGTAGTACTTACAACTTCTCTCTAGTATTTTAGAGAAACATTCTTCTCCATCATAAGTGTTTTGGCATAGTCCATTATAGACTTGTTTCTTCTTTCAACAATCCTATTTTGTGGAGGGGTCCTAGGTGCCGATGTCTATCTTTTGATTCCTCTCTCATTACAAAACATCTCAAACTAATTTGAAGTGAATTCTCATCCTCTGTCTAATCTAAAGCATCTCAGAATTTTGCTTGTTTCTTTTTCAACTCTTGCCAAGTACCACTTAAACATTTGAAAGGCATCAATTTTTCATTTTAGAAACATGACTATTATCATCCTAGAGTAATCATCAAAAAATAGCATTATGTACTTATCTCCTCTATAGTTTTTCACTTCAATAGGTCCACACAAGTTATTATGAACAATCTCTAGTATTTCTTTAGAGGAATAAGTGTTACTTTTAAAGCTTGACTTTGACATTTTGCCTAGCTTACATTGTTTGCATAATATATTATCTGGTTTCTTCAACATAGACAAATCTCTAACTCTTTTCATGTTACTGATACTAACTAAATTGTCAAAATTAACATGACATAATCTCTTGTGCCAAAGGCATACATCATCAAATTTTGCAATAAGACAAGTAGCATCCTATATATCTAGATTGAATAGATTACTTCTAGTTTGATCACCTTTTCCAATCAACTTCCCATTTGTATCATATATCTTGGCAACTTTATTTTAAAATTCAACTTTTCATCCCAAATTATTTAATTATGACATACTTAAAAAGTTCTAATTTAATCCTTCAACATAGTAAGCATTGTCACATGAAATCTTCTGTGAGTTTGATAGACCCTTTTCCTTTTATCAAACATGGTGCATCATTACCAAACCTTACACTATTTCCATCATAACAAGTTAAGGTAACAAACTTACTTTTGTCTCCAGTCATGTAATGTAAGCATCCACTATCAATGATCCATTTATCATTCTTGTTCACACAAGTCACAAGTGCAGTTGCCTCATCCTTATCAGATTTCTCCTTCATTGCAACATATACCAAAGTCATGTTCATCAACAATGTAGCATACTTCTTTCCTTTGTCTTTGTAGTCTTTGCCATCATCTTCTCTTTTATTTTTGTGCTTGTTTCCTTCTCTGTAGTTCTTTTTCTGTGTGCATCTTGCAACAATATGACCAACTTCATTGCAGTTGAAACAGATAATGGGTAACTTTCCTTTGAACTTGCCCTTTCTTTTTTTGAAATCTTCTTGCCAATAGTACTTCCAATTGTTCAATGTCTTCCCATAAAACATTCATAATGCATGCATTCATTGTGTATCTACTAAAACTTATATGTTACTGTTAAATCAACGTAGAGAAATATGAAACATGAAACACAACACATTCATCAACACATTTGAAATAATTATTTAATGCAGAATCTAAATTTGAGAAAAACCACCAGTAACATGCTACTCTCCTTTTCACTCTTCTAAAGTGATGCCTTGTAAAAGGCCAACTGTGTTAAATGTTACAATACACACTGTTAAATGTGACCTAGTTAAGGAATTTCAATCACCTTGTTAAAAGTGACCCTTGTTAGAGGACTTTAGGCCATTTACTAGGAATGCCACCCTGTTAAAGGATTTCCTAGTGACAATTAAGTCAACCGTAATTCAAATGATTTTTACCCTAGACTGATACAATTGTTAGAGAGTAACAATAGAGCTTTGATCTAATACAACTTACAACTTCACTTATAGATTAAAAATCTCTATTTAGTCCTCAATTCTTCTTGGCTTTCATTTTTTGCAACTCTAACAACTTGTTCACCCTTCAAGTATTCATCTCCTTACTTCTTGCTTAGTATGCTATTGTAGACAATTCTTTTGGGTCAACTGATGAAGAAAAACCCCTAATTCCTTCTTCTTCTTAGGTTCTTGCACATGACACTAATCTCTCTAACTCTTTTTCTTCATGACTAGACATTCCTATATAAAAAAAATTAGAATATTTTCCTACTCATTATCCATCATCTAAATTAGAGTTTTGGATGGATTAGATAGGATACAATGGATCTACCCCATATCTTTTCTTCTCTAGAAAATTCTCTTAGAATCCATTTGAATTTGCCTCCAAAATAGTCTACATAAAATTCGGTACCACCATCTCATCAATCTTATCTTCCTCCTAGTTCACAAGTTCTAAGAAAACAAACTTGTTGGCTTTTTTTCAGTGAATCTTCAATCTTTTTCATAATGTAGCAGCTTGACATTATCAATCTTCTGATGCTTAGCACACACTGCATCACTTGTCATCAACTGTAATATAACTTGCAATCAACTAGATTTTACTAGTGCTTAGCATCAACTAAAATTCACTCAGCATCTATTGTCTTGCTCGGCATTCACTAGAATTTTCTTTCACTTGGCTCCAACTAACTTTCTGCTTAGCTTGTACTAACTTTGCTCAGCACCTACTATCAACTCGGTCAAGCTTGGTAGATAAAATTTGTTTAAGTTATTCCTCTAAACTTTCTAAGTGTAGCCAACTATTTTGTAACCTTAAGTAGATCATCAATACATCATATCATCACTATCTTAATTGATCCTTGTACTTCATTACATAATCATAACTCAACCTTTCCTCTAGGTGCTTTTGTTACATCTTGTTGATCAAATCCTGCTCATCAATCAACCAAGTGATAGTACTTGAAACATACAAGCAATTGTCTTACTAGCAAATAATAGGTTTGACATCAATGACACAATAATGATTGAAATACATAGTCTTCTTCAACAATATCCTTATTAAGAATACTCTTTTCAAATGATCTTTTTAATCAACTATCAACAATCTCCCTCTTTGGAATTGATGGCAAACCAAACTAATCAACCAAGTCAATAAAATGATGAACATCTTGTTCAACCAAACTAACTAGGTTAAAATAGTAAGACAATACCAAAAAGAAAATTTGTATTGATATTTCTCCCTCTATCAACAACTTCTATCTTCTGATTAGGTTACAAAATATAACTCCCTCTAAGTTTCTTCTTTTGCCTCTCTTTCATACTAAATCGATTAGCAAAATATCTCCCTCTGATAATGATCCTTCTAACTCTTTGATCAATGTCTCACTCTTTATTCTAATCCTTTCTCTATTTTCTTTCTCCCTCTTTGATCTTTTGATTAGTTTCTACTATTTCTCCCTCTTTGACAACAATGCCAAAGACATATACCAAACACTTGACATCTTTAATACATATAGATATAGGCTTTTGTAGGTTCCTTAATTTCTCCCTCTATCACCTTGCTTGTGATTGATTTGTAGTTCCATTTCTATGATTACTTTAGGAAATTCCTAAAGTAAGATCCACTACATCAATTTGTATTATATGAACATCAACTTGTTTGATGCAGGGTACTCCCTTTGTCTCTTACATAGCCATTGATAGGGGTATCACTGCTAGCTTGCCTCTTAGATACTCATAAGCATCTTTAGGTAATGATTTTGTGAATATATCCACAATTTGCTCCAGTGTGTTAACATATTCCATCTTAACCTCTTTATCTTTAACTAACTCTCTTACATAATGATACCTAATTGCAATGTGCTATGTTTTTGTATGCATTACTAGATTCTATGATATATTAATAACACTTGTATTATCAGAATAAAGTATCACTAGTTTCTTGATTTCTTCCTTCATTCCCTTAAGTAACTATTTGATCCATACAATATTTGTGCAATTGATAGCAGTAGAAAAATATTCTACTTCAATAATAGATTAGAAAGTACAACTCTGCTTCTTACTAGTTAATGTAACTAGTCTTTTGCCTAAGAAGAATGCTCCTCCACTGGTGCTCTTTTGATCATCAATGTTTCCAGCCTTATCAACATTAGTGTAAGCTCTCAATTCAAACTTTTTATTTATTTTTATAGTATAAACCAAACTCTTTGGTTCTTTTCAAGTATCTCAATATTCTCTTCATAACCATCAAGTGATTCTCTTTGGGATTAGCAGAGAATCTTGCAACTATCCCCACAACTAATGCAATACTAGGTCTGCTATGTACTATATATTGCAATTTTCCAATCATGGATCTATACAACATTTGATTCACCTCAGCTAAATCATCATTCTTTGATAGCTTAATTCCTATCACCATAGGTGTACTTACTTATTTGGAATCCTCTAATCCAAATGTATTCTATATCTCTTTGGTATATTTTGACTGAGTGATATATATACTATACTTTATATAGTATACTTGTAATCCCACAAAGAATTTGATCTCTCCAAACATAGGAATTTCAAATTCTTGCTTCATTTGATTTGCAAAGTCCTTACACAAAGCATCTTGTCCTCCAAATATGATATCATCATCAAATATTTCAAATAATAGTATACCTTTGTCCCTTTTTGTCTTCATGTATAGATTATTGTTATCATTAGTCCTTTCAAATCCAATCTTCATAGGATAAGTATGAAGTCTCTCATACTATGCTCTTGGTGCTTACTTTAATCCATATAGGGCTTTGTGTAGTCTACATACCATGTTCTTATTATTTTCATTGATAAATCCTTATGGCTATTCTATGTAGACTTTCTCTTCTAGTATGCCATTAAAAAATGCAAATTTAACATCTATCTAATAAACTTGGAAGCCTTTGTATATAGCATAAGAAAGTAGAATTCTCACTCCTTCCATTGTTACAACATGGGAAAATGTCTCACCATAGTCAATTCCTTCTTCTTGTGCATATCCTTTGTAAACTAATCTTGCTATGTTTCTTGTCACTTCACCATTCTCATCTAGCTTGTTTTTGAATACCCACTTGGTGCCAATCACATTCTTGTCTTTTGGTCAAGGAACTAGACTCCATGTTTTGTTCATCTTTATTTGCTGAATCTCTTATTCCATGGCCTTGTACCGATCATCATCTTCTAATGCATCTTTTACTATCTTAGGTTCCTTCATGCTTAACAAACATGATTCACTTCTCAATCTATATCCAGATAGAACAAATTACTTCTAGTTTGATCACCATTTCCAATCAACTTTCCATTTGTATCATATATCTTGGAAAATTTATTTTCAAATTCAACTTTGCATCCCAAATGATTAAATTGTGATACACTTAACAAGTTATAATTTAATCCTTCAACTTAGTAAGCATTGGCATATGAAATCTTGTTTGTGAGTTTGATAGACGCTTTTCCTTTTATCAAACATGGTGCATCATTACCAAACCTTACACTATTTCCATCATAACAAGTTAAGATAACATACTTACTTTTGTCTCTAGTCATGTGATGTGAGCATCCACTGTCAATGATCCATTTACTATTCTTGTTCACACAAGTCACAAGTGTAGTTTTCTCATCCTCATCAGATTTGTCCTTTATTGCAACATATACCACTTTATCATTATGTTCATTAGAGTCATGTTCATTAGTGATGTAGCATGACTTATTTCCTTTTTCTTTTTAGTGTCTACCATCATCTTCTCTTCTATTTTTGTGCATGTTTCCTTCTTTGTAGTTCTTTTTCTATGTACATCTTGTAGTGATATGACCAAATTCATTGCATTTGAAACACTCAATGGGTAACTTTCCCTTGAACTTGCCTTTTCCTCTATGAAATGTTCTTGCTAGTAGTGCTTCCAATTGTTCAATGTCTTCCTCATCTGTATTATTCTCATTGGATGCATATTTTATATTTCTTCTTTTCTTCTTCTTCTTCTTCTTCTTCTTCTGCCTTACATCCTCAGAATCCTTTAATAACAATTTAGCTTTGAAAGCTAATTTAAGACTCTCTGATTTGTGATTGTCAAAATTAGATAGCTCAAAAGCAGTGAGTCTAACTACCAAACCTTCAAGGGTGAGATTATTTCCTAGTATACATCTCAACCCTTGGATTGTAGAAACTCTAATAGCATAAACATGTAGTAATGTGCTCAAGACTTTACTTAGCATAGTATCATCATATATTTGACTAGTAGCACCTTTTATTACACTAACAACTTCTTTTATCCTAGCAACATATTGAGTAATGTTCTCACCTTCTTCCATTCTCATGTCATCAAACTTACCTCTGATGGTCTTAGACTTGGCTCTTTGAACATTTTTGTCTCCTCCATAGATGGTAGTTAGGGTATCCCACATCTTCTTTGTAGTGTCACATCTTTTGATATCATCAAATTCGGCATAGCTTATTGTAGAGGCAATCTCCAACATCGCCTGATTGTGTTCTTTCTTTTTCTTCATATCTTCAGTAGCTAGGGCTCCTACTGGATCAACATGCTCCACTGTAATGGAATATTGTGCATGATCTCCAAGTCCTCCAAGGTGTAGCTTCATCAAAAAATTTCATGTAGGAAAATTATCTCTGTTGAACTTGTACTTCTCTTTTAGACATCTTCGTCTTTGTGCTTCTAGTACCTTAAAACTAGTCCTTTTAAGCAAATGGCTCTAATAACAATTGTTGGAATTCTTTTAGAATAACTGAGAGGGGGGTGAATCAGTTATTCAAGGTCTAGATGTATAAAATTAAATCTTTCTTACAATTTAGTGAACCCATAAAACATTCATACCCATGCATGCATTCATTGTGTATCTACTAAACTTATATGTTACCATCAAATCAGCTTGCAAAAATATAAAACATAAAACACAACACATTCATTAGCACATTTGACACAATAATTTAACATGGAAACCTAATCTGGGAAAAACCACCAATTATATGTTACTCCTTTTCACTTTTATAAAGTGATGCTCTATAAAAGGCCAACCCTGTTAAAGGTTACAATACACACTATTAAATGTGACCTGATTAAGGGATTTCAATCACCCTATTAAAAGTGAGCCTTGTTAGAGGACTATAGGCCATTCACCTAGATTTCTACCCTATTAAAGGATTTTTGAATGACTATTAAGTCAACCTTAATCTAAAAGATTTACCCTAAACTATTACAATTGTTAGAAAGCAACTATAGAGCTTTGATCTAATACAACTTACAACTTCACTTATGGATTACAAATTTTTGTTTAGTCCTCAATTACTTGACTTTCATTCTTTGTAGCTCTGATAGCTTGTTCACCCTTCAAGCATTCATCTGCTTAAGCTTTCTTGCTTAGTATTTCATTGCAGACACTTCTCTTGGGTCACTTGATGAAGTAAAACCCCTAATTCATTTTGTAAGAATTTGGTATAGCTATGATACCATGTAAGAATTTACCTTAGGAAAAAATCAGCCAAGACCAAGGAACTCAAGCACAAGCACAATAGTAGACCAAAGAGAGTATGATTAGAATGACGATATAATATTCATTCAATATTCGATGTTATGAATTGATATGAAAGTACACAAGGAGTGCCTATATATAAAGGCCTCTAATATGCATCTAGAATACATAGGAATCAACAACATGATAAGTCATACAATTAGGAACATGTCCACCAGGTGTGGATTATCCTCCATTAAGTACGGGAGTAAGTGTGATGATAAGAAGATAAGCCTACAATGGTGTAGCATGCAAAATAATGTTGTAGACACCATGTGCTAAATTAGGAGTGTGAATAACTATGTTGTCTACATGACAACTTAGTTAATTATGCAAACTCTAGTGTTGTAGACACCATGTGCTGAATTAAAGTTGCTTACTCCAATGTTTTCAATGTGACAACTCATAAGAGTACAGAAACTCCTAAGTGTCTGACCAAATAAATAATAAAATAATGCATTAACCTAAGTAAAATTAAGTAAAGTGTATAAGTAAATACTTATTTACACCAACACCTCCCCTTAAGTGCAACTTATGGGAATGCACTTAAGCTTACAAAAGCTAGAATGAAATGCAAGATGGTTCCTGGCTACTAGGCCATGTTAGGTACCCATGTACACAATGAAATGCAATCTCTCATGAAGTATAGAAAGAGGGAAAACCTCATGCGAAAAGCCCTCTCTCAAAAAGAGAGATGAAGAGACAAGATGCATGGATGGATGGAGTAATCAAGACCCCCCCCCCCCCCCCCCCCCATTACAACATACATCAAGTATATACAAAAGAAAACTATGAGAAGGACAAAATCCCATAAGAGGAAAAAGTCCTCCTCATAAAAGAGAAGAAGAAGGAGACAAGGTAGTTCCCCCCCCCCCCCCCTAAATGTAGTGTGTCATGCAGTGATAGTTGCTCAATGTAGAAGCTAATCCATGACCATTGAATGGTGTTCCTCCCCTTTGGAAGAAATAATGGCAGAGGTATAGATGAGATGCTTAATTCTAAAAATGAATGTGGTCTTTGAAACTTTCACAACTATCCCTATGTCGATACTAATGGTTACTCCTTCCAATACTACTGAAAAGGAGTGCAGGTCAAGTAGGGAAGGATGGAGAACCTATCCCAAAGAACTATCTGTCTCCTTAAATGATAAAGAGACCTTGTGCAACTACTATTCACAAGTATCCACAATCATATCAATCTGTAAAGACTGATATGTAGAGAATGGACAAGAGGATCAAAGTCAGCCCTCACAACAACTAGAGAAGGATCATCGTCATCAAAGAGAAGATGTATATCATTAATGGTGTCTTCCAAATCTACTATGTGTGACTCCACAAAAAAACCTAAAATATCTATCAAGAAGTCATCACTTGATGTTAGAGCTAGAAGACTAGGTGTACCTTGCTATTTTGGACCTATCACTATGGTAATATGTGCATGTAGAATTTGCTGATGTTGTGACCTCTCCTTGTATCTGTCAATAAGACCCCACATATCTAAATCTATTGAAGCACTATTGTTGGTGTCATGATTAGTTTCCATAATTTATGAAGTAATCTCCTCAATAAAGAGAAGACGGATGGTATCGATGATGTCTCCCACATATTCAATGTGTGACTCCACAAATAGACCTGCAATATCTGAAAGGAAGTCATCCTATGAAGTTGAAGTAGGAAGACATATTGTTTCTTTCTATATTGAATTAGAAGCATCTATGGCTAGAAATGGATTAGTAGAATCAATAGGAGTTTTAGGAGGTGTGATCTCAAGTGGAGTTGGAGGAACCAATACTGAAGCTACTAAAGATAAAATGTCATTTGGAAAAGGAGGAATTGTGGTATCTCCATATTTTTTCCAAAGAGCCATCAAATATCATACAAGTGAATGAGCTTATTAATGACATGCTTAGTATCATAACTAATATTTAGTATAATAATATCCTAGAGTCTGCTAATAGGTGGCTATATTTCAATGTTAGAGATTAGTTCGTTGGAACATAAATAAGTAAATACTTCCTTATTCTCACTTCTTAGATGATTAGTGACTAAAGCACTCCATTTTTTATAGTTCCTTTTTGTCAATGGTGGTCTAATTCCAAATTGACATGTGAAAAAAAACTCACCCATGAGATCAATGAATGTATGTAACCGCCCCCCCCCCCCCCCAATGTATGATTTGGGCACCCTATAGCCACTTGCCAATTTAGGGCCTATTTCTGAAAACAATATTTCTATCCATAGAACCTATAATCTAATTGTAAATCTAGAAAGTAGGCAAAAATATATGTACTTTAAAAAAAATGGAACCGAATCATGTGTCCAGATGAGCCTGTACTAAGCATTTGAAGTGGCAAAAATTGGGATTAGCGAGTTGCAGAAAAATTTAGAAAAAAAGATCTTAAACAATCTGTACCAATGTGTAAATCATGAAATTATACCCCAAAAAAAAAAAAAAAATTTGCTCGCAAAAAAGAGTCTGTATGAGGGAGATATCGTTGTTTGAAAATTGCCTCTACTCTTATTTTTCCTGAATCACTGTCATTATGCCTCCAAAAAAAAATGACTCTAGATTTTGCCTCAGATGTCCAATTTGGATATAAAAAAATTTGATCTAGGGGTTTTTGGACCTTCTAAATGTGATGCAAATATCTAATTTGCACTAGCAAGCTCTAATATTCACCTGCAAAAATCTCTCCTACTGGCCTAATTGCCAAATTTTTTTCCAAAAAATAATGTAGATCCAAAAAAATAGTAGAGATTCAATGATAAAATATGTATATCTAAAATTTAAATTTAGAGATCTAAAATGATCATACCAAATCTTCAAATCGAGCCTTTGGGTTTCGATTTGCAATTTTTATTTTGCCTCAATCTTGACTATAGCTCAACATAGGTGAATTTATAGTTAAATTTCACTGAATCAATGCTCTAGATGAAATGGTGATGTCCTCTTTGGCTCTAGATGCTTCCAATATCTATAGATTCTCTAGATTTGGGTTGAGGTGCTAAAACAAGAATGATCTCAAATAACTATGTGAAGAAACTCTCCCCGAGCTTTGATACCATGTAAGAATTTGCCTTAGGGAAAAATCACCCAAGACCAATGAACTCAAGCACAAGAACAATAGTAAACCAAAGAGAGTATGATCAGAATAATGATACAATATTTATTCAATTTTCAATGTTATGAATTGATATGTAAGTACTCTAGAAGTGCCTGTATATAATGGCCTCTAAGATGCATCTAGAATGCATAGGAATCAGCAACATGATAAGTTATACAACCAAGCACATATCCACCAATTGTGCATTATCCTCCATTAAGCATGGGAGTAAGTGCAATGATAAGAGGATAAGCCTACAATTGTGTAGCATGCAAAATAATTTTGTAGACACCATGTGCTAAATTAGGAGTGTGAATAACTATGTTGTCTACATGATAACTCAATTAATTATGCAAACTTCAGTGTGGTAGACACCATATGCTTAATTAGAGTTTCTTACTCCAGTGTTGTCAACATGACAACTCATAAGAGTATGCAAACTCCTAAGTGTCTCATGAAATAAATAATAAAATAATGCATTAACCAAGTAAACTTAAGTAAAGTTTAATAAGTAAATACTCATTTACACCAACACCTTCTCCTTCTTAGGTTCTCACACATAACGCCAATCTCTCTAACTCTTTTGCTTCATGACTAGACATTCCTATATAAAGGAAATTAGAATAGTTTCTCACTCATTATCCATCATCTAAACTAGGGTTTTTGATGGATTAGGTAGGATACAATGTATCTATCCCATATCTTGTCTTCTCTAAAAACTTCTCTTAGAATCCATTTGAATTTGCCCCAAAAATAGTTTACGTAAAATTCTATGCCACTAGCTCATCAGTCTTATATTCCTCCTAGTTCACAAGTTCCAAGAAAACAAACTTGTCAGCTTTTATTTGGAAAATCTTTGATCTTTGTCATAATGCAACAGTTTGACATTATCAATCTTCTGATACTCAACACATACTACGTCACTTAGCATCAACTGTAAAATCACTCGGCATCAACTAGATGTTACTAGTGCTCAACATCAACTGAAATTCACTCAACATCTATTGTCTTGCTTGGCATCCACTAGAATTTTCTTTCACTCAACTCCAACTAACCTTTTGCTCAAATTGTACTAACTTTGCTTAGCACCTACTATCCACTCAATCAAGCTTGGCAGATAAACTTTGTTTAACTTATTCCTCAAAACTTTCTACGTGTAGCCAACCATTTTGTAACCTTAAGTAGATCCTCAATACATCATTTCATCACTATCTTAATTGATCCTTGTACTTCATTACATAATCATTGCTCAAACTTTCCTCTAGGTGCTTTTGTTAAATTTTGTTGATCAAATCCTCCTCATCAATCAACTAAGTGATAGTACTTGAAATATATAAGAAATTTTCTTACTAGCAAATAGCAGGTTTGACATCAGTGACAAAACAATGATTGAAACACATAGTCTTCTTCAACAATCTCATTCTTAACAATACTTTTTTCAAATGATCTTTTCAATCAGATATCAAAAATTTCCCTCTTTGGCATTGATGGCAAACTAAACTAATCACCAAGTCAATAAAATGATGAACATCTTATTCAACCAAACTAACTAGGTTAAAATAGTAAGACAATACTAAAAAGAAAACTTGTATTGAAATTTCTCCCTTTATGAGCACCTTTCATCTTCTGATAAGGTTACAAAATATAACTCCCTTTGATTTCCTTCTTATACCTCTCTTTCATATTGAATTGATCAGAAAAATATCTCCGTCTAATAATGATCATTCTAATCCTCTAATCAATGTCTCATTCCTTGTTTGTTCCTTTCTTTGATTTCTTTCTCCCTCTCTGATCTTTTGATCAATTTCTACTATTTCTCCCTCTTTGATAATAATACCAAAGACATATACCAAATACTTGGCATCTTTAATACATGCAAATATAGGCTTTTGTAGGTTCTTCAATTTCTCCCTCTATCACCTTGCTTGTGATTGATTTGTAGTTCTAGTTCTATGATTACTTTAGGCAATTCTTAAAGTAAGATCCACTACATCAATTTGTATTATATGAAAATCAGCTTGTTTGATGCAGGGCACTCCCTCTATCTCTTACATAGCCTTTGATAGGGGTATCACCCCTAGTTTGTCTCTTAGATACTCATAAGCATCCTTAGGTAATGCTTTTGTGAAGACATCAACAATTTTTTCCTTTGTGTTAACATATTTCATCTTCACCTCTTTATCTTGAACTAACTCTCTTACATAATGATACTTGATTGCAATGTGCTTTGTCTTTGTATGCATTACTAGATTCTTCTATATATTGATAGCACTTGTATTATCACAATAAATTATTAGTGATTCTTTGATTTCTACCTTCATTCCTTTAAGTAACTCTTTGATCCATGCAATTTTCATGCAGTTGATAGCAGCAGCAACATATTCTACTTCAATAGTAGATTGGGAAGTACAACTTTGCTTCTTACTAGTCCATGTAACTAGTCTTTTGCCTAAGAAGAATGCTCCTCCACTAGTGCTCTTTTAGTCATCAATGTTTCTAGCCTAATCAACATTAGTGTAGGCTCTCAGTTCAAACTTTTTATTCTTCTTATAGTATAAACTAAACTCTTCGATTCCTTTTAAGTATCTCATTATTCTCTTCACAACCATCAAGTGATCCTCTTTGGGATTAGCAAAGAATCTTGCAACTATCCTTACAACTAATGCAATATCAAGTCTTCTATGTACTACATATTACAATTTTCCAATCATGGATCTATACAAAATTTGATTCACCTTAGCTGAATCGTCATTCTTTGATAGCTTGAGTCCTATTACCATAGGTGTACTTACTAGTTTGGAATCCTCTAATCCAAATTTTTTCAAGATCTCTTTGACATATTTTGACTAAGTGATATATATACCATATTTCATTTGGTATACTTGTAATCCCACAAAAAATTTGATCTCTCCAAACATGGACATTTCAAATTCTTGCTTCATCTGATTTGCAAAGTCCTTACACAAAGCATCTTGTCCTCTAAATATGATATCATCAACAAATATTTCAAATAATAGTATACCTTTGTCATTTTTTGTCTTAATGTATAGATTGTTGTTATCATCATTCCTTTCAAGTCTAATGTTCACAAGATAAGTATGAAGTCTCTCATACCATGCTCTTGGTGCTTGCTTCAATCCATATAGGGCTTTGTGCAGTTTACATAGCATGTTCTTATTATTTTCATCAACAAATCCTTTTGACTATTCTATGAATACTTCCTCTTCTAGTATGTCATTTAGAAATGTAGATTTAACATCCATCTAATAAACTTTGAAAAATTTGTATGCAACATAAACAAGTAGAATTCTCACTCCTTCCATTCTTGCAACAGGGGAAGATGTCTCACCATAGTCAATTCCTTCTTTTGCATATCCTTTGCAAACTAATCTTGCTTTGTTTCTTGTCACTTCACCATTCTCATCTAGCTTTTTTTTGAATACCCATTTGGTACCTATCACATTCTTATCTTCTGGTATATGAACTAGACTCCATGTTTTGTTCTTCTCTATTTGTTGAATCTCTTCTTCCATGGCCTTGTACCAATCATCATCTTATAATGCATCTTTTACTATCTTGGGTTCCTTCATACTTAAAAAATATGATTATCTTCTCAATCTATTTCTTGTCATTGGCCTTGCATCTTTGTTTCCAATGATTTGATCTATAGGATGATATTTTTTGACATATTTGGACAGTCTTGGCTCAATTCTTGTAACTACATTTTGTCTCTTAGTTTTAGTGTCACTGAGTACATCTTTGTTAGATATTTCAGCATCTCTTTCATGTATATTGATCTCAAAATTAGAATGTGTATTTTCTTCTTTGGCAACTCGACATCTGAATGTAGCTCAATTCTTGAGTGCAACTTAGCATTCATAGGTTGTGACTTGGTAGTTACTGAGACTTGCTATTGGTTTGCAACTTGATTTGTAGCATCTTTTTTAACATGCATTCCTTCATTGAAGTATACAAATAATTTGTATTCTTCCCATTCTTTCATAGGTTCAACATCACGTACTTCTATAAACTCATCAAAATTCACATTTGCACTTTCCACAATTTTTTTAGTGTTAGTATTCAAACATTTCTAGGATTTGCTTCTTATGGAGTATCCAAGAAATATAACTTCTTCACTTTTTGCATCAAAATTTCCATTCCTAACATCTTTAAGAATATAACATTTGCTTCCAAATACCTTAAAGTATTTCACATTAGGTGGATATCCATACCATAGTTCAAAAGGTGTTGAATGAGTACCTTTCTTGACTTGCACATGGTTCAAGGTATATATAATAGTACTTACAACTTCTCTCCATTATTCCAGAGCAATATTCTTCTCCATCATAAGTACTTTGGCATAGTCCATTATGATGTTTGTCTTTTGATTCCTCTATCATTATAGAACATCTCAAACTCATTTAAAGTGAATTCTCCTCCTCTGTCTAATTTCAAGTATCTCAAACTTTTACCTGTTTATTTTTCAACTCTTGCCAAGTACCACTTAAATATTTGAAAAGCATCAAATTTTCATTTTTTGAAACATGATTGTCGTCATTCTAGAGTAATCATCAACAAATAGCATTATGTACTTATCTCCTCAATAGATTTTCACTTCAATAGGTACACACAAGTCAGTATGAACAATCTCTAGTATTTCTTTAGAGGTATAAACTTTACTTTTAAAGCTTGACTTTGACATTTTGTCTAGCTGACATTGTTTGCATACTATATTATCCAATTTCTTCAACTTAGACAAACCTCTAACTCTTTTTATGTTACTAATACTAACCATATTGTCAAAATTAACATGACATAATCTCTTCTACCAAAGCCATACATCATCAGATTTTGCAATAAGACATGTATCATCCTCTATATCTAGATAGAAAAAATTACTTCTAGTTTGATCACCTTTTCCAATCAACTTCCCATCTGTATCATATATCTTGGTAGTTTTATTTTCAAATTCAACTTTGCATCCCAAATTATTCAATTGTGATATGCTTAACAAGTTATAGTTTAATCCTTCAACATAGTAAGCATTGTCACATGAAATCTTGTTTGTGAGTTTGATAGACCCTTTTCCTTTTATGAAACATGGTGCATCATTACCAAACCCTACACTATTTCTATCATAAAATTACTTTTGTCTCCAGTCATGTGATGTGAGCATCTACTATCAATGATCCATTTATCATTCTTTTTCACACAAGTCACAAGTGCAATTGCCTCATTCTCATTAGATTTGTCTTTTACTGTAACATATACCAATCCATCATCATGTTTATTAGAGTCATGTTCATCGGCAATGTAGCATGACTTCTTGCCTTTGTCTTTGTAGTCTCTACCATCATCTTCTCTTCTATTTTTGTGCTTGTTTCCTTCTTTGTAGTTCTTTTTCTATGTACATCTTGTAACAATATGACCAAATTCATTGCAATTGAAACAAATGATGGGTAACTTGCCTTTGAACTTTCCTTTTCCTCTGCGAAATCTTCTTGCTAGTAGTGCTTCCAATTGTTCAATGTCTTCTGCATCTGTATTACTATCACTACATGCATATTTTGTCTTTCTTTTCTTCTTCTTCTACTTTACCTTCTCAAAAGAATTCAATGACAATTTAGCTTTGAAAGCTAATTCAAGATGCTCTAGTTTGTAATTGTCAAAATTATATAGCTCAAAAGTAGTGAGTCTACCTACCAAACCTTGAAGGGTTAGATTATTTCCTTATGTACATCTCAACTCTTGGATTGCAAAAAATCTAATAGCATAAACATGCAATAATGTCCTCAAGACTTTCCTTAGCACAGTATCATCATCTATTTGACCAGTAGCACCTTTTATTGCAATAGAAACTTGTTTTATCCTAGCAACATATTGAGCAATATTCTCACTTTCTTCCATTCTCATGTCATCAAACTTAGTTCTGAGGCTCTCAGACTTGACTCTTTAAACATTTTTCTCTCCTCCATAGATGGTAGTCAAGGCATCCCACATCTTCTTTCTAATCTCACATCCTTTGATATCATCAAATTTGGTATTACTTAGTGTGGAGGGAATCTCCAAAATTGTCTAATTGTGTTCTTTCTTTTTCTTCATATCTTTAATAGTTAGGGCTCTTGCTAGATCAACATGCTCTACTGTAATGGAAGATTGTGCATGATGTCCAAGTCCTCCAAGGTTTAGCTTCATCAAACTTTGCCATGTAGGAAAGTTATCTTTGTTGAGCTTGGGTACTTCTCTTTTAGACATCTTGATCTTTGGGGTAGGGGGGGCGGGCGAGCAATCGGTTATTCAAGGCTTAGATGTACAAAATAAAACCTTTCTCACAATTTAGTAAACCCATAAAACATTCATACCCATGCATGCATTCATTATGTATCTACTAAAACTTATATGTTATTGTCAAATCAAATTGTAGAAATATAAAACGTGAAACATAACATATTAATCAACACATTTGACACAATGATTTAATGTTAAAACCCAATTTGGGAAAAAGCACTAGTAACATGCTTTTAAAGGTTACAATACACACTTTTAAATATGACCCAATTAAGGGATTTCAATCACCCTATTAAAAGTGAGCCTTGTTAGAGGACTTTAGGCCATTCAATTGGAGTGCCACCTTGTTAAAGGATTTTCTAATGACCATTAAGTCAACCTTAGTCCAAAGGATTTACCCTAGACTGATACAATTGTTAGAGAGTAACTATAGAACTTTGATCTATTACAACTTACAACTTCACTTGTAGATTACAAATCTTTGTTCAATCCTTAGAATATTTTCCTACTTATTATCCATCATCTAAATTAGGGTTTTGGATGGACTAGATAGGATACAATGTAGTACCCCATATCTTGTATTCACTAGAAACTTCTCTTAGAATCCATTTGAACTTGCCTCCAAAATAGTTTACATAAATTTTTGTGCCACTAGCTCATTAATCTTATCTTTCTCCTAGTTTACAAGTTCCAAGTAAATAAACTTGTTGTCTTTTATTTGGAAAATATTTGATCTTTGTCATAATGCAACAACTCAACATTATCAAGCTTCTGATGCTTGACACATACTATGTCACTCAGTATCAATTGTAAAATCACTTGGCATGAACTAGACTTTATTGGTACTCAACATCAACTAAAATTCACTCGACATCTACTATCTTGCTCGACATCCACTGGAATTTTCTTTCACTTGACTCTGTAATACCCCAAAATTGGCTCATTGCCATTATACCAATTCTGGTCTATTTTGATCAATTCTAAGACCTATTCTAATAGGCAATTCTCATTCTGCTACTCGCTACTTGACTTAATTGTCAGATGTAGAAAACCCTAATCTGCATTCATCATGCTCATTATTTAATCCCTATAGTACGTACTCATATTAGCCACATTAAACCTATTTGATTTCAATTTAATTTAATCTAAAGTATTCATACTATACTAGATTAAATTATCTCCTAAGGCTCATGTACTACATAATTAAATTTATTTCATTTAATAAATATGCCTATTTTAATTAATTAAACAAAATTATTTAATTAAGTAGAAAAGCTATTTCTAATTAATTAAGCAAATTTATTTAATTAAATAGGAAGCCATTCCTAATTAATTAAATGAAGTTATTTAATTAAATAAGAAAAGTGTCTCCAATTAATTAAATAAAATTATTTAATTAAATAGAAAAGGCATTTATGAAAGCACATTTCATTTTATTAAATAAATATTCTTTCTAATTCTTCTCTTCAATTCAAAAATTGAAATTCTTAGATAACTACTGATCAAATTAGAAGTGATCCAGATCACTTGCTCTCACACAAAAGTCTATTTGAGTTAACTGACTCTTACACTCAGATCTGAGTTAGTTAACTCTCTTTAATTTGGGAATGTTCTACCTTAACTGAACCTCATCTTCAATCCTAACCATTGATTGAAATTGATCTCAACCATTAGAATATTTTAGAAAAATCTATTTAAGAGACCCTCATTTCTTCATTTTGAGAGTTTGAATTGAAGAAGCATCGAATTGCTGCTGCATTTTACACTCATCTAGCTTTAAGATATTCTCATATATTTTCATTTTTAGCTTAATGTCTTCTAGATTTAATATGCATACATTTAGTATTATTTCTTTTACATGTTTTTAGATTAAAAATGCATATTTCATTTTAGATTAATTTGCATACTCATATAGATTAATTGCATTCTCAAATCCTTCATTCTTAGAGGGTCTGGTTGCCTACAACTCAGTTTTGAGGATATTAATAGGAAAAATCCCTTTAGATAGAAGGCAATAGGTCAGCTTGTAGGGTAAATCTTGGGTGAACAATCTCATGTTCATTTTAGGATGAATCTGCATACAATGACTGTGTTGAAGTGTGTGTGTTAAACAGAGGCCACATATTCACGCATACATTTCTGGTGCCCACTGTGGGGCTTGAGAAAATCAAAATTTCAGGCTTTCTCTACATTTTTAAAATTAGTTTTCAAGCTTTCTATCCATACAATTCCATATAGATTCAAGAATCTTTGCACGAGACATTCTATTTTTGCACAAGGATTCTGAATCTTCGCACAAAGATTCTTTTTAGTTCATGCAAGAAAGTGCTCGAGTGCACGAATCTTCACGTGGCACCTTATTTCTTCACACGGGCCGTAAAAAGATTTTGCATGGCTCTGCTAGAGATTTTGCACGAGATCTTGTAATAGCAGCCTCTATTTCAAGCATTTTCACTTTGCAAGTTACTTAATTTCCTTAATGTACTTTTCTTGGAATCTATTTTGTTTTGTTTCTCTAATCTTTTGTAGCTTAACTATTGTCTACAAGACGATTTGTTGAAGATTCCTTTATACAACCCACTCAAACATGGACTAATGGTTTGTTTACAAGATGATTGCCAAAGATACATTTGATGAAGACCAATTTTTCAAACCCACAAACATTGTGTCTTATTTTCTTGCTTTCCAAACTAGACTAAATAGGGCTTGTGAACTTCTTAGGGTGCAAGATGGAAGAATAGGGGATTATGCTCTTCACCACTTGGAGGTCATGACCAAGGGTGAATCAGAAACCTAGATGCTTTTGAAAGATAACATTCTGAAGGAGGCAAGAAATTTAGTGGTTCTCCCAAATGAAGCCTTTAATGAAGGGATGATGATTTCCTTTTAAGGAATCAAAGTCTTGGAATAGGCCAAGGTGGGATTGATTAAGCTAAGTCAATGATTAAATTGTTTTTCATGTTTGGGTGAGAAAGTAAGGTAGAGGAGTATGCTCTTTCCCCTTGAGGGAAATCAGTAACTTTGACCCTTATGATCAAACCACCAGTTTGAGTCAATCCTTTAGAGGGCCTGTCTGAGTAATCGAACCTTTGGAAATGAACCAAGTGAGCACACTCCTTTCATTGAAGATTCCAACTCACTATAATCAAGATGCCTTGTAGAGTGAAAGACTCCAAAGTCAGATTAATTTCTTCCTCTTGATTCTTGATATCGCATATCAAGGGGAAGCTCTATCTGTGCACTGGTTGACGCCAGCCCCTGGCTTGTTAAGCAAGTAGTGTGCACTTTCAGATGCTGGTGTGGGCTATTGGTCTCAACTCTACTTGCAAAGCCACCAGGAATTAATACGAATGGAAGCCAAGTAAAAACCTTTAGTTAGAAGCCACCCAGTTTACCTCCGAAAGGAGGCATAATCTTTGTGCAAGGAGGGGGAAGAATCTCTCTTGTAGAACTCACCATAGGCATGCTACTAGACATTTGAAGGTGGTATACATGCTCATCCCTTGCCACAAGGGTGCTCATTTAGTGTATACTATTGAGTCCTTTGAATATACCAAAAACATGAGCACCCTCTAGGGGTGACACAGTTGTGTGAGGTACACACATGCGCATAAGATGTGGGACAAAGGTTTTGCCTCCTCTACCAATTTTTGTTTTTAGGGATAAAGTGTGTTTGTTCTTGAGTCATAAACAAGTTCAAAACTATCTACAAAAAAAAAAGGTCAAGACTCCTCTATCCTATCAAGTTTCTTTTCCCTTGGTAGGACTGTTTTTGACTACTGCTTGTTTTTCACTGTCTTGTTCAAACACATTGCCTTGATTGAATCCTAAAACATTGTCCAAACATCTTACAAGGTCAACCTCACTGTCTGTCCTATTGAATTTTTCTCGTAAATCTATCCAATCTGTCTGAACATTCTAAAAATCTCTTCGAAATCCAATGTTGTTGTTAATCTGGTCCTGATTTTTGCACAGACTTGTACTTTTTCGTGCGAGAATTCATCTTTTTGCTTGAGCTGGTTCAGGTCTTCGCACAAGATCTTGAGTATATTTGTGTGAGATCTTGCCTCTATCCTCAGCTATCTTGTCATTTCTTCATGCGAGATAGAAAAAGTACTTGCATGAAATTAAACTGCTATCATGAGTCTTCACACGACCCAGTGAACTTCCTCACATGGTTGGCAGAGAATCTTTGCATGAAATCCTACTCTAAAACTATCAAATTATTTAGTTTGACCAATCTACAATCTTAGTCTAGTCAGTTTCCTGCACTGAGTTATCCTTTTCTATTTGTGCATAGTCTTGAATAGTGGCATTTAGCTGAACCAAAGATTTGTGATTCACATTTTGACTAGTCTTACCTTTTACTTCTCTAGATTCTTGTTTCTTAATGCTTATCATACTCTATGTTACGATAGTCATAACCTTTTGCTATTCTAGCCTTCAAATTAGACTACTTGTGCCTTAGTCCTTGTCCAGGTTTTTTTTGCTTCTTGTCCTTGTCTATGACTATCGCAAATAGAAGCAGCAACATGTTTGATCCTCTTAGACTTAGGCAGGGTCATGCCAGGGGTCATAATTGTGGTATAGGTTGCTTACCTTTTGTTACACAATCTGTATCTAGTTCAACTAGTGAGGCATCTTCACAATCCTCCTCACTTGTTAGGTCACCTCGAATTTAGCAAAATTTTTCCATAAACCTGCAACAAATTAGGAATCCTTTGTATCAAGAGGATACTAAGACATGTAGAGGTCCTGTATCACCAAACATGATGTCTGATTCCTTTTTTAGAGGACCTTTTGAAACACAACACACTAAAATTTAACATGTTCCTATAATGACTAATCGTGAAATTGAACATGGTAGTTATAGTCAACATCAAGAACCACCTAGGAATGACAAAGAGAAAGAAAAAGACCATGACATTGATGAGGAACAGGAAGAAGTGGAAATGCTCCCTAAACACATAGAAAAATGTCAAAGAGACAAAAACTTTCAAAAGGTCATGGGAATCCTACTCAAAAAAGAAAAAGAAAATTACTTTCTCAAACTTGCCCAAAAGGGAGCTAAATTGCCCTCTCATTTCAATGTGGAAACCATTATCACACCTAAAGAAGAAATTAAGATTGCTAAACTCCAAAAATAATTGAAAATTATGCAAGACCAACTGGCTCAGATGATGCATAAGAAAGAGAAACCCACGAAAACATACACATTGGATGCTCTTTGTCCATTTCCATTTGACAAAAGCATAAACATGCCACCTTTCCCACGAGGCATAGAGCTACCCAAGTATGAAAAGTACTTTGGTACTACTGATCCCCAAGATCACTTGCAAGAATTTGGTGCTTTGTCTATGGAGTTTATACATATACAAACATACCTCATGTGTTTATTCCCTAGAAGCCTAGGTGGTCAGGCTTTGGAGTGGTTCTCACATTTACCTCCTAGTATCAAGATGTTTGACAAAATTGCCAATCTATTTGTTCAGCAGTATTCTCATAACATACAACATCTTGTCAACATTCAAGACTTATGCAACCTTAAACAGAAAGTTGGAGAACCTTTTCTCACATTCCTCCAATGGTGGAGACAACTGTACACTAAGTATTCTCACAAAAATCTAGAAATAGAGAAGCTTGACATTTTCACTGATAACCTCCTACCTGATTTTGGATATAGAATCCAACTTCAAGGTCCACGTACCTTTGAAGACATGATCATAGAGGCTATTCGTATTGAGGAATTTATGGTCAAGAAAGGTGAAATTACTCTTCAGAAGGATACAAAACAAGGTTCTACTTCCAACAGGGATAAAACCAAATATGTCAGCAAGAACCAAGAAATTGTACATGACAGAGTCGTTGACAATGTCACACCCAAACTTGCTAAAGTGGCATTTAGTCTCACAGATGGCCTCAAAGCGGCCAAAAACACTAAGAAACCTCCTCTTGACAACAAGACATCTGGGAACAAACCGAGAAACTCATGGGAAACATGCCCTAAGTGAGAGTATACACCCTTGGGAGAACGTTTGGACGTGGTTTATAAAACATTGCTACAACATAAGCTTATTTCACCAATGGACAATCTTTGTCCCAATGATCCACAACCACGTCCACCATGGTGGAATGAAACCTCATTTTGTGAGTATCACCAAAACAAGGGACTCAAAACTAGTAACTGCATAAACTTGTGCCATAAAGTTCAAGACATGATTGATGTTGGTGATCTTGTGGTAGATGGACATAGCAAAAACTCAAACCACAAAGCATTCAAAGAGCCTTTCCTAGCATATGAAAAAGGAAAGAATTCGAAACCACAATCCAACAATAAGTTCAACTATGCATATTCCAATAATGACAATGTCATCAACATGGTTGAACCTATGGATTCTAAATACTACGACGTTATTACCATTAAGGGAAAACAAGATAATGAAAAACCCAAGGTACCATTTGTCTTAAGGGGCCCTACTCCCAATGCAATGGATAATATGCCCTTGCAACACTGTGCTAATGCTATTACTCGCTCTTATGCCAAGTTGGTGCTCAAAGGCCCTGTGCCTCCTACTTCAAATCTTGAACAACACAAAGACAAAGCTCTTGCTAGTCCATCTGGCAAAGGTGCAAAACCCACAACAAACTTGACAGCAACTAGTTATAGTGTTCTTGATCAATTGAAATGAACTAATTCTTAGATTTCCATCTTTGAGCTGCTTAAAATCTTGCCTGCTCATAGGTAGATTTTAGACAAAGCCCTCACTGAGGAAAATGTTCCTCAAGATCTTGATCTTGAGTGATTCCAATCCATGGTAGGTCATCTAACCTCACCTTATCTTATGACCTTCTCTAAGGAAGATGATAACTCGCTGAGTCACCCACACAATCAATCTCTTCACATCAAGGTTATGATCCATCCGACATGTGTTCATCGGGTACTCATCAATAATGGTGCTGGCCTAAATGTTGTCTCTTCTACTCTTCTTAGACAATTGAATTATTTTGAGGACTCTATTGATCCTCGACAAAAGATCACTATCAAAGTGTATGACAAAATAGAACAAAAGTCTCTAGGTCTTGTGGTTTTACCAATTCATGTCGATCTTGTAGAAAGGGATGTCACCTGTCAGTTGCTTGACATTCCCTTAGCTTACAATATTTCATTAGGACGGCCATGGATACATGAGATGCATGTTGTACCATCCACATACCACCAATACATCAAGTTACCATTTCATGGCTCCAAAGTTACTATTCCTGCCACTACTAGCTATACCTACAATATGCTCAAAGCTGCTGAAACTTTCATCCCTGCTAACTATGAGTCCACTGATTATCACAAAAATAAGTTGAAACAAATTGAGCATTCATTCAAACTAAAAGAAAATGGCATGGGAGAGTATCACATTGAACCAGTGCTGTCATTAACATCTCTCCCATAGTCTCCTCGACATTATGGGAGACCCTTAGAGGCAAAGAAACCATTCGTGATGACACCCTAGACCAAGTAAAATGGCACTTTTTTCAAGGCTACAATTCCCTTAGAAGATGAGAGTGAAAACAGAGCCATTGCTACATGGCTTTATAGAGAAGAGGCTCCAATGGACCTAACATAGCAAGCTCGAGAAATCACTCTTGAGAAATATGGGCCTGGTCTTAGGCTTATGAAACATTTTGGTTACAAGGGAACAGGCCCTATTGGATGCAATAATAATGGCCTAATTGATCCCATCAAAGCAACAACTTGAAGCAATAGTGATACAATTGGCCTAGGATTTAAGAAGGTCCCTTTCCATTTGGGATCAAATAAATTCATACCCAAACCTAAGAGTTCATCTAAAAATGAATCACAATCTGAGTTAGATACTTGAGAGGAAGAATCTGATGATGAGGATTCCTATCCTCATCCTATTCCTCATGATCTTGCTAAATTATTTGTTGAACTAGATGACTTTGTGCCACGTGTTAGCATTGTGGATGATACTAGTGACTCTTCTCAAGAAAATGCTAAGCAACTCAAATATCATTTAGAAAAGGGAGAATCTAGTCAGTCATTTTGTATTGAGTATTTGTGTAAGAACCCAGAAGATGAAGGCGAGTATGTTCCTATCATTTTTGGGGAATTTTATAGTCTCTCCTCATGTAGCACTAATTCTAAGGAATATGAGTTTGACTCTCTTTCAGAAGTGACCACTGATAAAGACATTGACCAAGTGCATGTCTATGAAAACGAAATCGAAGTGGGTGAAACGTCTAGGGTTAGGTCACATGGGTTTGATCCAACTAGTGTCCTAGAGTCATTAATTACTAATGTTCATACTTCAAGGCATTTAAACACACCTATGGATGAGGTCGCTGCAGGTCTCTAGTTTCTGGTCCAAGGACTTAATGACTATACTATGAATGAAATTGAACTAGCCACTACTCTCTCACTCACACATCCTGAGCTTATAGACTAGAACCCCAATGCATCTAGCGAAGTCCCCATGTTTCAGAATGACTATGCTCTTGCCTGTTACCTAAATGCTATCGAACCTGTAACATCTTCCACCAATGAGCAGAGTGTCAACATGACTAAGGCTAACATCAAATATCTCAGTCATACAATTACAAAGAAAAAATACAAAAGGTATGATGGTGAAAACCACATTGTGGTAGTGTCAGAACCCAAAAAAGTAAAAACAAAAGATATATTCAAGGGTGAAAACCTCTCTGAGGCACCCACAAATGAGATATTTGATGCGCTTCCTGTATATGAGCAATGTTAGTATGCTCTCTTGTTGAGTGGCTTTGTCTAAATAGATAGGATGTATGCTCAAGCTTATGCTTCAAAAAGGGCTTCAAATGGAGTTGGAATTTGGGTGTGAGTGTATGGTTTTGATGTAAAATGGCTTCTTAAAATGGCATTATGACTTTACTTCATGGACTGTGTTCTTTTGCAAAGGAGAAGGATCCAATTTATAGGCAAGAGGCTTGAGGGATTGAGGGCTAAGATGCAAGGATGGGGAAAAGCTCATGGAGGGCTCAAATTGCATGAGAGGAGAGCACATGGTTTGTGCTTCCTTACAGCCAATTAGGGAGTGACACATGTCACAGGGTGAGAGGATGGAGGAAAGGGGAAGGATGAGTCAACAAAGGAGGCTTAAGGGATAAAATCTTCATAAAGACCCTCATAATGGCTTGTAATAGCAATGAAAGAGCTTGGAAGAGTCATTTATGGCCTAGTGAGCTTCATAAAGTTTTATGGTTGGGATATTTTGAGAGAGATGAGAGGAATTTCGACTTGGGCTTGATTAAGAAGGTTTTAAGCTTGCTTAGGATTGTGCAAATGATTAGAGGATGGATTAGGATGGTTTAGGATTAGCTCAAGGATAGGCAAGTGGATAGCATTTAATGAGGGTGGGTGAAGGAGGAGATATTTGTTAACTTTGGCTTGGGTTAGTAAGTCTTAACTCATGTTTAGGGAATGTGACAAGGTTAGGAGGGGATTAGGATTGGGTTTAAAGACATCTTCTAGAAGAGTCTAGACTTTGGATGAGGATAGAGACTTTCTAGAATAGTCTAAAACTTCCTAGGATGAGGATGAAGACTTTCTAGAAGAGTCTAGAACTTCTTAGGATGAGGATAAATTAGATTTTTAGGAAATAAATAAAGTTTTATTTATTTCAAGAGTTTGGGTTGATGAGATATTTATTAAAACTTTTTTTAATAAACATGAGGATTAATATTTAATCTTAATTAAATATTTTGATTTGGGATTAGGGGTAGGAAATGATGGGATTAGCCTTTAATCAAAATTAAAGAAGGATTAGAAGATTTTGGAAGAGGTTAGTGTCTTAAGGAAATTGGCCAAGTTTTGGACAAAAAATAAATTTTTAAATTTATTTTGATTTTTTTGGTCAATTTATTAATTAAATAATTAATAAATAAGAAAATAATGTTTAAATAAGATTTAAACATTTTTGGGAGGGATTCCTTAATTAAATATTTTTAATTAAGATAAAGGGATTTAATGGCATAAAAATAAATAAATTAATTAAATAAATAATTAATTAATAAATGATGATGTCATCAGGATTTTTTTCAAAAAATAAAAATACTTTATTTTTAAAAGGATTTAGGTGTCTACATTTTGCCCATCTTTGATGTGATGCTGCAAGTGGCATGACATCAAAGATAAGAAAATAAGATGCCCAAGGCTAGAGCAGAAGAGGAGAGAATGGACTGCGAGATGCCCCCTCAAGAAGGTGGCAGGGAGAGAAAGCGAGGCTCGACGACTTCTTGAAAAGTACAAGAATTTGAGATGAGGAAGGAGACTTAGATTGGCTTAAGAGAAGAGGTTTAGTTAGCTCAAACTCTCACTATGGGAGAATGATAAAGGGAGAATCAGAGGCACAAGAGGAAGCAAGCTTAAGATCTTAGGGATTATAGAGGATGAAGGAGTGAAGCACTATAAAAAGATATCCAAGATAGGGAGATGGATGATGGGATGATAAAGCTGATGCAATAGGATTTCAAAGAGTTAGATTGGCAGAAGATGGGTTTCGAAGATCCCTAGGACTAGGATTATGGAACTCGAAAGATGAGGCTTGGTGGATTGATTGGATTGGTGGATCCCTATGACTAGGATTGTGGATCCCTAAAGCTAAGAGTGATGATTGATTCTGAGAGATACAGTTGCACAAGCTAGGGTAGTAGAGATGGATGCTGGATATGGATGGGGGATAATGGAGATGAAGGGAATCCGTTGAAGCTTTTTGAGTAGGAGGATACTTCAAAGAGAAGTACCACCATGTAGTTGAGCACTAGATTTGCTATAGGACTGTTGGTTAACTGCCAAGGGTACCAAGAACATCAAGGCCTTTTCACCAACTGTCCAGAGGACTGATGAACTGACTCAAAAGAAACACGCAAGGATTGCCCCAGCATCACACATGAATCCCAGAGGAAGCAGTGTGGAACCAACACTGGGTAACCCACAAGTAGAAAAGAAAAATAAACAAAAGACCTAATCAAGACCTTATGCTCAGATTGCCCCATTCATAGTATACCATGATATGAAAGATTGTGGCAACCTTGAGGAGGGAACAAGGAGATTTCTTGGAAAAGATACTTCAAGACCCAAAAGGGAAGATTCCAAATCAAAAGAAAGAGAAAATCCAAAAGAGAACCATTTGCCAATGAGATGGGTAGGACGAGGTACTAACAAACCAAGATTAGACATGTGGAAAGCTATATCCTGCAAGGATCTATCGAAGAGCACCTAAGCTGATGGATTTTGGATGAGTGATGCATCTGGCAAGCTGAACTAAGAAGGATAACACTTTGGTGATAGGAGATCTAGCTAAAGGATGCATTGGAATAGCTAACCAAGGGTTGTGCGATGTGTATAAGATGCTGATCAAGGAGGAACTAACATGAAAGCTAGATAGATACAATGGTACTAAGCTAAAGAGGATGTATAAGCTAATGGACCAAGATATGTTACAAATGTACAAGGTTGTTCATGTTTTGGTTTTTGTGAGATGGGAATGTTTGTGAAGGGTGGGATGTTTGCAATAGTTGATAGGTAGATAGGTAGATGGTTTGCAAAAAGCTTAAGAAAAATGGGATTCTTTGTGTGCATGTGATAGGATACAAGCTAGGATACAAGATTTGGCATATAATACAAGTTGGAATATGGTACAAGCTTTGGACAAGATTTGGATATACAAGCTATGATACAAGGGATGATACAAGATTTACAAGCTGGGGTACAATATTTACAAGCTGAGGTACAAGATTTACAAGCTGTATAGGAAGTATTTACAAGCTTCATTAGATTTGGATATTTGGTCAAAACACCAAGGGAACAAGCAGGTGTTTTATTGGATTGTGAATGGATGGATGAGGGAAAGGATAATGATAGATAATGGATTAGTCTTAGTACAAAAGGCACCTAAATTACCAGGTTTTCACCAAGGTACCTATCCAAGGTGCTTGAATTGCCAAGTTTTCACCATTAGATGCTTATTTCTCTTTACTATTTTTTTGTATTTTTCAAAAGCTAGGTATACCAAAGATCTTCAAGCATAGAACTTCTTGAGATGAATGATGTTAGTAGGATCATTCAAGAGTTCTCCTTTTGGTGTAGATAGTTGATAGGTTTTGGAGCCAAAGATGGTAGTGACAACATAAGAACCAAGCCAGGTAGGTTCAAACTTGCCTTTCTTTTCACGATCAGCTTGGACTTTCATATTTTCTTTGAGGACCATGTCGCCAAGCTGAAAGTGTCATGGAAAAACCTTCTTATTGAAATTCCTTTTGAGACGAGTTTGATAGACTGTGAGATGATCATAGGCTTGTTGTCGCTTCTCATCTAAGAGATCTAGTTGGGTGAGCTGAGCTACTCTGTATTCTTCATTTGATATTTTCCCTTGCAAAGATATGCGCAAGGAGGGAAGTTCAACCTCTATGGGTAGTACTACTTTGGCACCATAGACTAAGGAGTATGGAGTTGTGCCTGTGGATGTATGAAAGGAAGTTTGATAGGCCGATAGGGCTGGATTTATTTGTAGGTGCCAATTGCGGCTGGAATCATTGACAACTTTCTTTAGGATTTTGAGGAGGGTTTTGTTAGTTGCCTCTGCCTGGCCATTACCTTGTGGGAAATATGGGCTAGAAAAGCAGTGATGGATGTGGAGGGAAGTGCATAATTCTTCCATGTTGAGATTTTCAAAGTTACCTCCATGGTCGGTGAAGATGGTGGATGGGATGCCAAAGCGGCAAACAATGTGGTACAAGATGAACTTGGAGACCTGTACTCATGTAGCCGAGACTAGGGGGACTACTTCCACCCATTTAGTGAAATAGTCTATAGCTGTTATTATCCATTTATGTCCATCAAATGAGAGAGGTGTGATAGTTGCAACTAGATCAAGGCCCCAACAAGCGAAAGGCCAAGGTGGTGCAATAGGCTATAGATCCTGTGCTGAAGCGTGCACAAGATTTGCATGTTGCTGACATGGGAGACACTTTCTGACAAAGTCACAGGAGTCTTCTTCAATGGTAGGCCAATAGTAGCCTGCTAGGATTTGTCGTGCGAGGAAAATACCACTCGTGTGGGCATCACAAAGTCTGGAGTGTACTTCTTTTAATGCCATTGCAGCCTCATTTTCATCTAAACATCGAGAGAGAGTATCATGATAACCTCGACGATATAGGGTATTGGCTATGATAACATAGTAGGATGATTTTTTGATGAGGTTTTGGAATTGGGTACATGTGAGGTGAGGGGAGATGATACTATCTTTAAGATAAGCATGAATCTCATGGTACCAAGGGGATTGGGGACTAACCAAGATACAAATACAGTTTGAGTCATCATTCGCATAGGTAGGTGTGAGGAGTTTCTCAACTAAAAACTCATACTACATAACCACTTGGGGAATTTCCAAGAGCGAGCTGATAGTAGCCATAGCGTCTACTGCTTTGTTCTGTATTTGAGGCACTTGTGTAAACTGAAGCTTTGTAATATGCTAGGTTAGCTGATCAACTAGCTCTTTGTAGGGTAATAGCTTTTCATCTTTGGTTTGATATTCATTTAAGGCTTTCTTGATGATGAGCTAAGAATCGCCAAAGATTTGTAACTCAGCGTTGTTCTATTCTACAACTATCTCTAATCCTGTTATGAGAGCCTCATATTCAGCTATATTGTTGGTGCTAGGGAATTGTAGCTTGAAGGTTTTTGGAATGTAATCTCCTTGAGGTGTGACCAACAATATTCCTGCCCCTAATCCATGAGATGTATATGAGCCATCAAAATAAAGTTTCCATGGGGGTTGTTCTTCAATTAGACAAATATGCTCATCTAAAAATTCTGTGATCAAAGGATATGTATCTACTAGAGGTGCATCAGCTAGGTGATTTGCTATATCTTGCCCTTTGATTTCCTATCTGTCCACATACTGGATGTCAAATTCACTAAGGAGCATAACCCATTTGGCCAAATGGCCTGTAAGTGCTATTCTAGAGAGCATATACTTAAGAGTGTTGATCTTGGAGACTAGTTGGATGGTATGACTTAGCATGTAGTGGCGAAGCTTTTGAGTTGAGAAAAAAATTGCCAAACAAGCTTTTTCCATAGGAGTATAATTGAGTTCATAACCAACTAGGGTTCTACTAATGTAGTAGATGGCTCTTTCTCTGCCATAGTCATCGAGCTATGCTAGAAGTGCCCCTAAAGTAGTAGGCATTGTTGATATGTACAAGATCAAGGGACAACCAGGAACTAGTGGAACCAAGATAGGGGGATTGATGAGATACTGCTCTAGATGATCGAAGCTGCATTGACATAAAGTATCCCACTTGAAGTTTTCATCCTTCTTCAGTAAGTGTGCAAATGACGTACACTTATTTGCAAGCTGGGAGATGAAGTGCCAAATGGATTAAAGCTTTCCCTAAAGAGTGCGAAGTTGTCACAATGTCTGGGGAGGAGGCATGTCTAAGATAGCTTTGACCTTCTTGGGGTCAATCTCTATACCTTTTTTAGAAACTATAAAGCCTAGAAGCTTGCCAAATGTGACCCCAAAGACACATTTCTTGGGATTTAGCATGAGATGATATTTGGCTAACCTATCAAAGACTTTCTCCAGGTCAGCAAGATGATCCATGAAGGTATGAGATTTAACCAAGATATCATCCACATAATCCTCCAAAATGCTATGTATAAGATCATGGAAAATGGCTATCATAGCTCTTTGATAGGTAGCCCCAACATTCTTTAGGCCAAAAGACATCATGTTGTAGCAAAAGGTTCCCCAAGGGGTAGTGAATGTTGTCTTATGCTAATCCTCTTCTACAATCTTGATTTGATTATACCTAGAAAATCCATCCACGAGGGATAGAATTTCATGTCTAGCTGTAAGATCTACAATCATATCTATGTTGGGCAAGAGAAAATCATCTTTTGGACAAGCTTTTTTAAGATCTCTAAAATTAGTGTAGATTCTGATGTCATCAGAAGGCTTAGTGACGGGGACCATGTTGGAGATCCACTTTGAGTAGTCAATAGGTCGGATAACCTTAGCAGCTAACATTCTTTCTAATTCAGCTTTGACCAGTAATGCCACCTTGGGGTGCATTTTTCTAAGCTTTTGTTTGACGGGCTTGATCTTTGGATCAACTGCAAGATGATGAACTACAAGCTTTGTATCAAGTCCTGGCATGTCTTGATATGACCATGCAAATTGGCCAATGTTCTCTCTTAAGACCTCAAAGAGGAGGTCAGCTTGGTCTTGTGATAGGGATGCAACAATGTGAACAAGTCTAGGGATCTCTGAAGAATTGATGTTGACTTCTTTAGTATCCTCAATTAGAATAGAAGACACCTCTGGTCAATTATTTTAAGGAGGCAATGCTAAATCATCATGTTCTGCTTGTGACTTTAGATTTTCTTGCTGAGGGGTTCTCTTTGCTACCTTAGCTAGTCTCGGATTCACCTTAGTTCTAGTTTTGGGTGTATCGGAACTAGGTTGGGGATTTTCTCCAAAATACCCCTTGGGATCTATCTTATAGATATAGGTAGAATCTGGCTTTGTTTGCTTGTGAGGAGTTTCAACTCCCATGAATCTCAGAAGCACTTCCTCTTATGTGAACTCATCAATGTGTATGATGCTTGGTTGGTCCCAATCTATGAGTTGTGGATGGGTGAGAGGTAGGTGAATGAAATGGATGGATAGTTCTTGGAGAACAGAGTCTTTGAGGAAGATTTGTTCTAGGATATTATCGTAGGCTCTCTTTTCAACTTCCTCAGGAATGTCTTCGATTTCAACAAGGTCATGGTGAATGTTTGAAAAAGTGTGACCATTCTCATTGGTGCCCCCAGTTGTGGGTATTCCAAAGCCAAGACCTGACTTTGATTCCCACTTGTGTGCATTGATGGGGCACTACATGCCTCTTTCTTCTAGTCCTAGACCACCACCTTGATAGTTCCATTTATCAGTGATGAGCTTATGTTCTTGGGGATACTTCTAGTTGAAGTGATCAAGGCATGCTTGATTTCTTGGAGGTGCATTCTTATGTAACCAATTGTTGATATCTGGAGTGAGCTCCTCATGAAGAGGGATTTTTGAGGATACAAAGGTTGTTGGGCCAAACTATTTGTATCCAGGAGGTAGAATCTCATTAGCTTTGTGATATGTCAGTCATCCATGGGTGTGTGGATCAAGTGGGAGTGCCTCGATAGCAAATGCATCTAACAGACTATACTCTCCATAGCCTTTGTTATTGATCTTCACGGTAGATAGGGTGGAGGCAAGGATGGTTTCTGGGTCATTACAAGTGTGGGATGAGCTGGCGATGGCTGTGCCGATATCAACTCTAGGGAAATGGTTTGCATATGAAGCTTCAATCACATTGTAGTATGAAAAGGGTTATGGATCGGCATGTATGGTTACATTAATGCCCTAATGCAGAAATTTGATGCACTGATGGTAAGTAGATGGAACAACTTTCATGGCATGAATCCATGGGCAACTGAGGAGGATATTAAATGGTAGGTTTAGATCAATGACATGGAAAAGTGTTTCTTGGATTACTGGCCCAACCTTGATTGGCAGAAAAATAGTTCCTTCTGTAGTTCTTTCCAAGTTGTCATAAGCTTTGATGGTGATAACCTCACTGATGATATCTGCCTTAGTATACCCAGCTTGTTTTAGGAATTTTAGGGTGCAAATATTCAAGGCTGATCCATTATCTATCAGTACTCTTTTTACGGCAAAATTGTATACCATAATGGCTATGCAGAGCGGAAGGGTGTGATCTAGCTTGACCACGGGTATGTCAGTGGGTTTGAATGATAGGGCACATGAGGAGGATAGGTGTCCAATGAGATTATGAAAATCAATAGCGTTGATATCTGAAGGGACACAAGATTCTATGAGAGCACTGTCAAGGATGTTTTTGTACATAGGACTAGTGTGGAGAAGGTCTAAAATGGAGATTTGGGCTGGCATGTTCCTAAGGTGTTCCAAGATATTGTATTGGCTTTTTTATGGAGCTTATGGTGCTAGTGAAACTAGTGGGCCTGCGATGTTAAATTACGCTCTTCGAGTGGTGACTGCACACTCATTCTTTGGTCCTTAGATATTGATAACATTGACAGAAGGCACTTTCTTAGATATACAACCTATGAGGCTACCATAATCTATATAGGATGAAGTGTGGTCATTGTTCTTCCCATGCTGTTGGTTTGGCTAGCGGTTGTTTGTGTTGTTGTTGTTGATTTGGATAGGTGCTTTTCTAGGATTTTGGTTGTTGTGAGGGGGAAAAGCATTTTGATAGATCTGTAAGCCTACATTGGGAGAGGTTTGGGCACCAATGGTGATTTCTTTTCGATCAATGAGGTCCTGCACATAATCTTTCAGTTTCATGCATCTGAGGGTGGTGTGACCTTTTACCCTATGAAATTTGCAGTACTCATTATCTTTGTACCATGCAGCTTTGGATTGGCCTGGGTCAATTTGCTGGTAGGAGGAAATTTGATGAGGTTTTCCTTAGTCAATTTCTCAAAAATGACATCCAATGGCTCACCAAGGGGTGTATAATTTCTAGGTGCAGGTTGGAACTTGGACTTTGGTGTTGTAGCTACATTGATGGCATTAGCTTGATTGCTAGACCATTGAAAGTTGGGTCTTGGATTGTGGTCTTGATAGCTTTAGTGATTTTGGTGTTGGTAGTTGATAGTTTGTTGATTGTTTGGTTGATAAGGTGGGTTGGACTGATTTTCAGAAGGACCAACAATATTCACATGTCTGGTGTCAGTGATGCCGTCTGTTGCAATGTGCTTGTTTTTTTTCCAATACCTAGATTTGTCATTGGAATGTGATTGATTTTGGTTGGCTTCCTTGTAAATATTGACCACACCATATTTAATGAGTCCTTGCTCAAGGATCATTCCTTTTTCTTTGATATCTTTGTAGGTCTGTAAATAGTTCATGGTCATGTGTTGAGCCAAGCTGGGATGGGCATTATCAATAAACATTTTCACCAAATGGCATTCTAGCAAGGTGTAAGATATGCGGGTGGTAAGGGTTTGCCATCTTTGTAGATATTTGGGAAGGCTTTCTCCACCTTTTTGCTTAGTGTGGACAAGATCAACTACTGAGAGCTGTGTTTCAACAAGATGGGCATATTGGGCTACAAATGCCTTAGACAATTCAGAAAAGTTTTTAATTGTTCCATATGGGATTCTATAAAACCATTCAAGAGCTAGTCTGGCCAAGCTTTTGGGAAAGAGACACAAGAGGAAGACGTCACTGTATGCCACTTCTTGTCAGTGCATGTAAAATTCTTTGATATGTGTGAGGGTCTCCTTTTCCTCTGAATTTTTCAAACTTGGGTATCTCAAAGTGTTTGGGAAATGGTGTCATGGTAATGGCTCTGTCAAATGGGTAAGGACACACATTTTCAAACTTGAAGGTTTTTGGATCATTTCCATCCTGGATGTTCTTCAAAGCTGTCTTCATGGCTTCCCATTCTAAATTAATGGGTGATGGCTAGGGTGCACCCAATGTAAGAGTACCTTGAGGTAGGTATGTGCTAGATGGGGCAATGGAACATGGATGGCTTTGAGGTATGGGCTAGTAGGGATTGTACATGGCTTGGGTAACTAAATGGTGGATGATGGGTTGCTGAGGTGGAGGAGGCACATATTGCTGCATGTGTTGTGAGGCTTGCTGCTGATATGGGATTTGGGATAGGGATTGAGGGACATAGGCTCATTGTAGGATAAATGGATTTCTTTGTGGAGGTAAGGTATAAGATGGTTCTCCATTGTGAAACTTGACTTGGGATTTGAGGAGTTTCACCAATATATGTGGGTTGTGCCCCCATTTGGGAGGGTATCAGGGAAAAGGAGACCAAGTAATTGGTGGTTGGTGGTGGTGGATTTCCTCCTGGAAGTTGCATAGAAAAATAGTTAGTAATAGGAGGTAATGGATTAGTTGGTGGTGGAGGTGGTGGGAATTGAAAGCTTGGGAATGGAACTGATGGGGTTTGATAGCTTGGTGGCTAGATTTGAAATCTTAGTAGAGTGGTGGTAGGAGCTTGGGTCACTTGAGAGCTTGGTAGAACATTGGTAGTAGTGTGTGGGGTTTGATAGCTTTGTGGAGTGAGGGCAGTAGCTTGTGGATTTGTGGTTGATGGCACTGAGCTGCAAGGACCTAGTGGAAATGTTGGAATTGTGCTCTGAGCTGAGGTAAAAAAAGCTGGGGGTGATGAAAGGTTGATTTCTTGGCCCCATGGGTGGCATCCCGGTTGTATATTGCTGAGGGTGGCCAAAGATGCTAGCATTGATTTGGGAGATGAGTGGATTTGGAAGGTTGGGTTGGAGAGCAACAACAACAATAGTGAAGGGAGTGAATGATGAGGTGTTTTGGGTGAAGGGTGTTTGGGATGGAGTGGTATGGACCAATGGTGGAGTGGTGGTGGCTAGATTGGCTTGCAAAAGGGAGATTTCAACTTGAGTGGAGGCTGGTATGTTTGGGTCTATTGGATCATAAGGATTGGCGTTGAGGCTCTTCTTTTGGCACATATTGAGGATAATCTGAATCATAAGAGCCTATTGGGAGTGGTAGTTGTCCAAACAATGGGTGAGATGGATTTGATAAGGGAGGAGGTCTTCCAAAGTCAAAGGCTCCTATATTGTCCCTTTGAAAGTTAGCCATGATTGTTTCTTTGTTCTTGTCTATAATGGCATTCACCAATACTACATTTCCTGGTTGGTTCATGAAAGCTTCAATGTTAGTAGGTGATGGTATAGTGTTCTCTGGGCTGAAGGATGGTTGAGTGCTCAAGGGGAGCGATGTTGTTTGATCCAAATGATAGGGTTCCATTGTTTCTTTCTTCTTCTTGGCTAAGCGAGTGATGGGTGGCATGAAAATGTTCCTAGGGATGAGATGCAACAATGTTGATGGATGCCAAGGGGTAAGGATTTTATTTGCAAATGATTTCTTGGGTTGAGGGAAAGCTATATGAAAAACCTAAGGAGGATTGGGTTGGGGATTCTAACTTCAAAGATATGTCGCCAAATCATGAAAGGTCTGCTTTCCTATGTGTAAGCTTGGTGGTGATTGTGTCAACTTTAAGGATAGACTGATGATCCTTTAGGAAAATCACGAGATTGACCACTTGTGGATCCCAACCTTTGGCTCAAGGTGATGAGGGATAACAAGTGACAAAGCTAGATTACCCTAGACAAAGCTTTGTCAGAGGGATAACCTCAGTGAGATTGGTGGATTTGCAAGATGGTAGGAATGGTAGACTTTGGCAAGGTGACAACAATTTTGAAGGCTTGGATGTGAAGTTTAGGATTTTGGGATGCTAGCTAGGTTTGAGGGGATTGGTTTGGTTCTAAGGCAAAGATCTAAATGAGATGGGTGAGCTAAAATTCTTAAGGGGATGACTAAGGGTGGCTGGCTTGCCTACAAGGATGACTCTAAAGTGGAGCTTATGCAAGAAGATGTGGAGGAACAAGGGGGCCTAATCATAGAAATCATGCCTAGTTGGTAAGGCATAAGAAGGTGACTAAGAAAAGAGGTGATACACTAGAAGTTACTATGAAGAAGTAACACACATGTAACAAAGAGGATTATATAGTTCTATGAAATACAGATAAAGCACATCTTCCTGTCAAGGCTTGCACAAGTGATTTATGATAAGGTTTCAAATTTCTACCTCACTTTGACTAATTTCACCTATAAACACATATCATAAGTTGAAGAAGACTTACTTTTCCACAAAAAGGTGTTGGAATGAGACAAAAAATAGGGAATAATGTAAACATTCACAGGTTAATTTATCAAATCATTCAAAAACACACACATAATTTGTAGAAAGGAAAAGAGCTTTAACAACTTACTTCATAAAGCATAATCACACTACTGTCACTGGCATTATTTCTTCAAAATGTTGAATTACAGACCCTGTAACAAAGCTTAGGATTCCAAAGATGTCTCCAAAACTCTATCATAAAATTAGAACTCCTTTTCAATGAGTTAGAAAATTCATTAAGTACAATCTCAACCCCCTGGGTCGTATCCAAATTGTAGCACAAAAAAAAGGACTTAAACACTCACATAATGAAGTCCTACCCCTGAGAAAACTCCATTATCTCATAAAGAACCCAATGAATCACTAATAACTACCCTAAAAACACTCTAACATTCAATAAAGGCCCTTCAATTGCCATAACAAGTTTAAAGTTGACCCTAGATTCCTTCCTAAACAAGGCTCTTGCTATCTTCAAATTTTAACATCCTCATAAAGATCATATCATGAATATCATGCCCCAATTTCCTTTTGCATTAAAAATAGAAGACAAATATTAAATGATTTATAATATTATCATTTCAATATTGTTTTCTTTACAACAATAACCATGAAAAAGAAATAACTCAATATAACCCCCTTTCAAATATACTAAAAATATGTGAAAAGAAATTTAAAAAAAAAACCCCACATAAAAGAAACCCCTACGAACTTCAAAATGTTTATGGAATATAGAAAAGGGCATAACAATTTTGAATACCCTAAGTGTCATTCAATTTTTTCATTCGCATGCTGGAGGTCTTGAGAAATTTGAGGGTTTTTAGTTATGTGCCTCCATTGATGAGTTCGTTGTATTCATCGATGAGTTTGTCATATTTGATACACTGTATGAGGTCAATGATCTCTTGATTTTTTTGTTGCATATTGCTTGGTCTTTCATTTTCCCATGACTGTGCACCTTCCATTATAGCCACAGAGGTACGAATTTAAATTTGTTGAATCTGATGTTGTCACTATGACTTTTCTGGGACAAATTCAAAACCATGACTGGGCTCTCTGCACTTTCAAATAGCATCTGAAGTTTTGAAGTTTCTCTTTAAATATATAGCAAATTATGTTTTGAAAAACCCAAATAGAATTTATTGCTTTAATCCACCATGAATGGAAGCATGGTCATTTATCTGTTGTTAATGACACTTCCATACGGGTTTTACTGGTTTTCTTCTTATTTTCATAGGAACCCAAATGGGTTTTCTTCTGGTTTTGGATTGAGGCCCATATTTTGTTTAGGATGACTTGAAGCTGGAGTGTTATCAGCCTGAATGGTGTTTCTATTATTGTAAATTGGATTAAATTCATCGAACTCACCTTCTCCTCTCTTTCCAAAAATTTCCAAATTCAGATGAAATATATCTATTTGCCTTTGTCCAGTTTCTGAAATTTTCTTAGATTGAGTGTCTAGTGGTAGATTCAAGTCACTAGTTGCATGCTTGCCAGAATAAATAGTCTCCTTGTTGTCATCTGCTAGAATATGAACATTATCATCACTTCTGAAACTTTCAAAACCTGATCTTGCACTCAACTCAGAAATTTTTACCTTTGCGAGATCAGCTGCTACGCGAGCAACTGCTAAAACATCTTGCAAGTCGATGTTGCCTTCACTTGACAGAATAAGGCTTTCACATTATCTTCACCATCACGCATAGCAAAGCCAGCATCCAAAAGAGTGCCCTTTGAATCTCCTAGCTTCAACTTGCAAGCATAACTATTTGTAAAGATTTGTGACTTTGTCTTCCTTAGAAAATTACTTCTCTCATCGTCTATATCCTCTTTCTCCCAGCAAATGTCCAAATAGCGTAATGCCTTTCTATACTTTCTTAAAGCCATTTTGTAATCCCCTTTCTTATAGTTCTCATTTCCAAAACTTTTAGCAGAATCCACTACCATCATCCACCATGAAATATCTACTAATTTTTCATCAAGATCAGCTAGCCAATTCTGGGTATAAATCTTCATCCTTAAAAAAAATCACAGATTCCATCATCGGCCCCCTTTGGAATCTCCCCATAATCTGCAATTACAATATCAACTATGGGGTGCTCATTAGTACTATCTATGGGAGTGTGCTCAATTGCACACATAGCTCCCATTCCCTTAATCACTTTCCCAAAGACTACATGCTTCCCATCTAGATGAGTAGTCCTTGTCGCGGTGATGAAAAATTGTGAACCATTTGTGTTGGGTCCAGAGTTTTCCATTGACAACATTTTGGATTGTTTGTTTGATTGTATGGATCGAGTATCATGCACTTAAGCCAACAATTTATAGTAGAAATTACCTAGATCTGCTGCATCCCATGACACTAATGCTCCAACATCTGTTATTGCAATGGTATGAGCTTGGCCACAAGCCATACGCAATATGCGATATGTATCTGAAATAGATATTTGAACAGGAGATAACTGTGACTCTCCAATGCTTGGTATTATTTCCTTTCATCAGCATTATTTAAGTTTGAAGTTTCTTACATATCACTCAGGTCCCTTATTAAACTTGATTACATAAGAGGAATATTTTGTTCGATTTTGATCCTTTTCAGAACTATTGCATATTGAAGTCTCAAAAGACATAGATAGATTCTGATGCTATTGTTGATATTAACTAATTTTCCTTTGGAGTCTAGTTGTTTCTTTCAAGATTGATTGCTAGAAAAAACCATCACACATTTCTTGGTTCAATTCATTGAGAACTCCAGTATTCAATGATCTATGTGTTTCCAATTACAAAGCATCATTGACCAACTTTGAGTGAATAATTTCCCAACTTCAACTGGCTATAAAAGCGTATCAGAGGTATCTATCTTCAATGAAGAGACAACATAATCTTTTATACAATTTGCACTAACCATTATACCCTCAAAACTTTTCTAAACCCTATCAAATGCAGAGATATTCACTTGGGCTATGACTTAGCTGCTATTGGGATCTCTTTAAGGGAGCATTCTAGTCACATGGTAATTTGTTACAACATAACCTTGTTCATCCTGTGTATGCCTTCTGAGATTTTTTCAACATACTTTCCAGTGGCATGGTTACCTTTGCAATGAAAAATCCTTGCTTCTTAGCGTTGCTTGAAATATTTTTTGTTACTTTTTTCTCATGCTTTCTTGTAGCAAGTACACTCTTGCAATCTGTGATGTTAATAATTATTTATTCATTGAAATCTTGTAGCATACTATTCTGTGAGGTTCGAGCACGGGCTCGTGACACTCATAAATGACTTTTATTTCTTTCAGCTTTCTTGTCTTTCATAATGAAATGCACCAACAGATAGAGTATGTAGTCATAGAGATAAGTAGTCATTTCTTAGATCCTTCAGGATCTAACATTAGTTGCTTTCATGTTTTTTTGCAGATGCTAAAGATCATGGAGTTCAGAGCTGAATCCTGCTATGCTAGGGAAAGAGTGCATAACCAGTCAAAGAAACAGGCAATGATTGGTTATCTCTACTCTTTATTTCTTTCATTCATATGTATCTCTATTTATGCATTTCCTTATGAAAGCCACCTAGCTAGTTATACTCATGGCTTGTGTGAGATCCTTTTTTGTTTAGCATATCATTTCATTTCATTATTTGAAAATGTCAATGCATATTTAAAAGTAAATTAATATAAGGACATTTCTATTTGTTTAAATAAAATGAAAAAGAAATTCTATACTTTCATTGCATGCATGCTTAAATTTTTACACATGTGCAAAAATTAAGTAACATTTTTGGTGACTTCTGCTGTATGTCTGCCTACTTGACATTTGACCAGTTGTTCTTATTTATTGGGCATAGAGTCTGATTATGCATTCCTAGCACCTAGACCTAACACAAAGTGACTTCTAAAGTTGCTGGTTCAGTTTTGAATGTATGTTCATCAATTTAATAAGACTGGAAATTCTTATTAAATTGATGGGTATGCAGGGTCAAAACTCAGGTATCAACTTCAGGAGTTGAACCATCATAGTTGACCATTTGGTTGGCATATGTGTAGATGTATGGACTTAAATGATTGTATGTATGCAATGTATGCATGTATATGCATATATGTATGGCTGACAACCAGACATATTTTATGTTAACGATATATATATGTGTGTATATGCGAGTGTGTTGGATATGTGCATGCATTTAAGCACACATATCTATGCATGCATGAATGAAATGAGTGGATATGACTACAAAATAATGTAAACTAGTAACTAAACTAAAGTAGACTACCAAACCAAAACATAATAGAAAACAAAACAAAACAAAAATGTAGATGCATTTATTGAAAATAGGGAAACTAACCTATTATATACGAGGTAGGACTGAAACTTATACCTCAAAACATGGTTTGAGGTGGATCCCATTCACAGGGATCGGTAATATGTCTCCTTCCATGGTAGCAAGCTAGTAAACATTATGCTATTTAAAATCGACAATTTGAAATGGCCCAGCCCATATGTGATCAAATTTATTGTGCTCGCCTGACCTGCTCTTCAAAACATCCTAGTTTAGTACCATGTCACCAACATGGAACTCCCGAGCTCGAGCTCTTCTGTCAAAGCTCTTCTTGATTTTCATTTGTTGATACTCCATGGTTTCCATGGCCTTTTTCCTTGTTTCCTCCAACTCCATTAGTTGAGCACACGACACTAAAATAGGGTCACCTTCCTCAAACAAAACTAGCTGTGTAGCAAGGTCAAGTGTGGGTAATTTTGTTTCAATGGATAATTTGGCTTCTTTCCCATAAACAAGCCTATAAGGCAAGTTTCCAATAACTTTCTTTGGAGTAATCCTATCAACCCATAAGGTGACTTTCAGCTTTGAATGCCAATCCCTCTTATTCTCTTGCAAGTTACGTTTGATAATCCTTATAAGATTCTTATTTGAAGACTTCGCTAATCCATTACCCTGTGGGTAATAATTAGAGCTGGTGCTAAGATAAATCCCATGATTAAAGGCCCAATCAGTTACTTTCATTCCAATGAAAGAAAGTGCATTATCTAAGATTATAGAATCAGGTACTCCAAACCTGTTCACAATGTCATCATAAAAACTTAGGACTGCTATTTCATTTGCGTCTTTTAACGCTGTTGCCTTAGTCCAGTGCATGAAATAATCAGTGGTTGTGATAATCCACTTGTGACCTACACTTGATGAAGGGTTAATAGGCCCTATAAAATCAACTCCCCACTTCTGAAAGGGCTGTTCTATTTTAATTGGCTACAAAGGCAAAGCTGGTAGCCTTTCTTTTCTTGCAAATATAGCACATTTAGTGCATTTTCTGACATGTGCGTGACAATCCTTGAACAAATCAGGCCAGTAATAGCCTACTATTAGAATCTTATAAGTTGTAGTCCTTGGAGAAAAGTATCCTCCTGAATGACCATCATGAAATTCGTGTAATATTTGGGCAATCTGATCTAAATCCACACACCTGAGAAGGACTCCATTGAAATCTTTTCGGTACAGAATGTCATTAATTAGCACAAAAGGGATTCATTGCAAGTGATATTATCTTTTCTTTGCTCTATCTAAAGTAGCTAGACATTGACTAGTTTTCAAAAAATGCATCATATCCTTTAACCAGGTTGCTGGTTGATTATCAGTTCCGGTAGCTCCACTCAACAAAACTGTATTTTCTTACTTCTCAAGTTCTGAAATATCCTTATCTGCAATTTGTTCACATAATCCCTTTCCTCTAACTAGCTTAGTGATCTAAATATCTATGTCATACTCCATGACGCGTGTAATCTAGCCAACTCTCTTTTCATTCAGGTCCTTACTTAAGAGGAACTCCTTGACACTTGGGTGCGTGACACACAAAATAACTTTGTTATGTGTTAATAGGTGCCTGAATTTCTTAAGGCTTTTCACAACAGCAAGGACATGTTTTTCAACAAAATTGTACCTTTTCTCATACTCTTCTAGACCTTTGCTAAAAATGTGATTGGCTATTCCAATCCTTCTGCATTTTGCTATACCAACATGGCTGAAATCACGTCATAGCCCCCATACGCATAAAGAATGAAGTCCTTACTAAAATTTGGATTAATTAGGATAGGTGTTGATGCTAATACATTTTTGATGGCTTGAAAATTTTCTTTAGCCTTCTTTGTCCATGTGAAAACTGCATTCCTTTTAAGCATAGCTATTAAAGGCTTTAGGAGTGCTGCTATATCAGGCAGAAATCTTTGCACGAAATTGATGCGGCCAATGAAACATTGATGGCCTTTCTTGTGTTGTGGTAAAGGCAGGTCCAGAATTGCTACAACTTGTTCAGGGTCCACCATGATGTCTACCTTAGACACAATGTATCCAAGTAATTTTCCTTCATGCACAGAGAATATGCTCTTTTTTGGGTTTAAAGAGATACCAAATTCTCTACAATGCTCAAATTTTTTCCTTAAATGATCAATATGATCTGCTATTTTTTGTGAGTAGACTATGACATCATCTAAATAGACCAAAAGAAAACCTATACATCAAATTTATGAAAGCCATCTCCATAGCCTTTTGAAAGGTAGCTCTAGCATTAGACAATCCAAATGGTATTCTTTTGTATGCCATTGTACCCCATTTTGTTGTAAACACTATTTTATATTGGTCCTCTTCTTTGACCAAGATTTGGTTATAGCCTAAAAAGCCATCTAGCAAAGAGAACCTTTTAGCCCTTGACACACACTATAATATCTACTCCATGGATGGAAGTGAGTGCCTATCTTTCAGTGAGACCCAATTCAAGTATCTAAAATCTACACACAACTATAACTGTCCATTTTGCTTCCTTACTGGGACCAAATTTGCAACCCAACTCGTGTGCTTGATAGGAAAAATTATCTTACTCTCGATTAATATGATAACTTCTTTGTGCATCAAGGGTTCCAGCTTTGGATTAATAGGCCTTTGCCTTTGCCGCACTGGTTTTGCTGATGGTTCCATCTCTATTAGGTGCTATGCCAATCTCGGATTGAATCCTCTTAAATCACTATACTACCAAGCGAACACATCGCTGAATTCTTGAAACAAGTGAAGAAAATCTTCTTTTTCTTTAGCTAAATTGACTTTACCAAATTTCAAACATTTACCTAGTGCATTTTCCAGGTCTGCATACTGATTTTCTATAACTAGCAAGTTAGCCTTTCCATATTTGAGCTGATCATCTGAATTAAAAATGCTCTCCAGCATTACTAAACCTTTTGGCAACTTTTTGTTTTTTAACTAGATCACCTAGTCACCATACTGATCCTTATACCTCTACTAATTAGAATTAGCAAAAACATCTTCTTCCAGCAAAAATTGTAAAAAATTTTCATCACTATCAAAAACTTGCCAATTAGTATCATTATCAGGAACTGAAGGCCTAGTAATGATTTTGATGTGTTGCTGATTAGTATGTGCAGACACGCTGTTAACAATATCATACTGAGCTCCTATAGCTATTAGCCTATCAGCATGCTAGTTTTTATTTCTAGGAATAGCCAGTATGTTAAATGCATCAAAATGTTCAAGTAAATCCCAAACATGATGTCTATAAGATTTCAAAATATCATTCTTTACAATATTCAGACATCTATTTTGATTTACTACTAATTCACTATCATCGTATACCTTTAAAGATTGATTCCACATTTTCTTGCCCATTCTAACCCTTGGATTAATCCTTCAGACTCTGTTGTACTCATGGTACAAGAAAAAATGAATTCAAAAGTAGCATAATATTTCTCATTATTAGGTGAAATCAACATGACACCCCCATTAGCACCTTGTCTACCTCTCAAACCATCAAAAAATATGCTCCATAGCTGATCTTTGGACTTTGCTGACTAACTTGCTAGTTTGACCAAAGCTAGAATGACTTCATTTTGTTCATGGATAATGTAGGTCCCTAAGTCAGTATTTGTTATATGATAATACTAATTCTCAAAGGTTTAACTAGAGGCCCATTCATCAAGAAGAATATTTGGAATGTTATCTAGCTATGTTCAATTTTCAGCTGTTGTATGACACTCCTCTTCATTAAATGCAAGCAGGTTTGCATTGACAACACAAGGTGTATAAGGTTCTATATAATTTTTTGCAAGAAACTCAGATTTAATGGTTACTTTAGTGCCATATCTAGTCCTAAAAAGCATATGAGACCAATCAGATGATAAATAACCACCGATCTTTGCTGTAAAGTCCCTAGACAAGTAGATAGCAAAGTACGAAGGTAAATCTATGACATATATATCTTGTTGAATGGAAAAATTAGGATAGGCATAAAGGGTGACACTTGCATCTTTAATCACACCTATAGTACCTACAAGCGTCCCATCAAGTTGAACAACACCCTTTTCAATAGGCTAGTATTTTAGTCCTAACTGGTCAGCTATCTTTTTTGGCATTATCGAGCTTGTAGCTCCACTATATACCATACAATTATGGACTGACTTATCACCAATTATCAAGGAAAGGTAAAAAGGAGGCAATTTTATTACTTTATTTGATTCCTTGGCAGTTTTCTCACTATCATCCTTCTTTTCACCAACGTTGTTTAACACCGCCTTTGCTGGTTCATTCATCACCTTTGTGAGATTTGCTTCATCTAAAAGAGCCTTTTGTAGGATATACATTTGACCAGGAATAGCTAAAGTCTCCCACATTGAAATAGAAACGTTCATCTTCTTCATATTCTCCACTATGTTGAATGGCACAACAAAGTGTGATTTCTGATGTATCTTAGCAGCAGCATGTTCTGCTAGCTTGTGAATGGTTTCCTTAGTGACAGGGATGTGAGTGTCTCCCACCATGTTTGTAGCACTTGATGATGGCTCAGCTGTATCAATTGCTTTACCCTTGTTTTCTATTTGGTCTATTTCAAGAGCTCTTTTCTTAGCTCAGGTATTTGCTGATATTGATGAGTTATTATTGATTGCACAAAACTCATCTCTTTGCCAGTTGAGGAAAGCAGTCTCAGGAGTCGGTGCATCATGTTGCTGTTCAGGTGCATCATTTGTGACATTTTGTTGTCCCACTACTGTATTTTTCATCATTAATGCCTAATTTATAACTCCATTTGTGCATGTAGTTTGATTGTGTGGTTCATTATAGGGATAACACCACTCAAAGTCCACTACAAGATTATTCTGCATGGGCACTATGTCTCTAACTAGATTTGTAGAATTAAGAGGAGCTGGATTATATGGCTAGAAAGGCCCTTGGTTAATATTTTATCTATAGCCCATTGCATTACCTTGAAATGGTGGCCTATTTCCTTGAGATTGGCTTTGATTTTGATGCTAGTAAGGTGGATTTACTACTGGAGTCTGCTGTTGGTAAGATGGCCTAGGCTAAAATTGTTGTTTCTTTAAATTCACTAGCTCATTACTAAACATTTGCATCATACTTTTGATTTTGAGCTAACTATTTTTAATATCCTACAACTCTAGTGAAGGACCTGCAGTATTTAAAGGGCCTGCCATGGTATTTTCTTGGCTGGGAGCGACAGGTAATGGGTTAAATGGTGGAATTATCAATGGCATATTTGACTGAATGTCCAAAAAAATGGGCATTGGAGGCCTAGGGGCCATTTTACCAGCCTGTATAAGACTATTCTCATCTCTAATAGTGATATCATAAGCTTGAGGTAGCGAAAAACCTCCCATAGACTGAAACATTTCTAAAATATCACTATTTAAGCTTCTCAAATAATAAAGAAAAGCATGATCTGCTGAAGGTCTTACCATATTGGGTATTCTAGTCCAGGTCCTTTGAAATCGGTTATTAAAATCCATCATTTGTTCTTGTGGTGCACGCTTTATGGTTGTGAGCTACTCCACAAGTGATAGAAAGTTTGACTTATCCTCAAAATGTCTTGTTAAAGCGTCACCCAAAGCATCCCATGAGCCTATAGAACCAACAACTAGGCTTCTAAACCATTGAAGTGCTTTTCCTTTCAATGATGCTACTAGTAGCTTGGTAGCCACATCCTCCTCTGTAACATGATGTATGTTGCATAAAGTTGCAACATCTCTTATGTGCTCATATGTTGTAGTTTGATTTTCTCTAGTAAAATCTAGCAGACTTTTCAATGCAGCCAGTGGTATATCATGGTGTTTAGCAAAATTCAAGGGGCTCCCTTGATTAAAAGGCACAAAAGCATATGCCCTCGCCATTGGTGGAGGTTTCTGTACAAGCTGTTGTACTAGTTACTACTGTACAGGTTGCTGTTGAAAACTTGTTTTGACTATTCTTGCTGGTATAAAACCAGTACTTGTCAAATTTTCAGTTGAATCAGCAAATATGTCAAAAGAATCAGCTCTTACTAATGGGCTTGCTAAATGTCTAACTTTACTTTGACATGTTTAGTTGTATACATGAAGACCAGGGGCTGGAAGCCACTTCCTTGATGCTAGCTTTGTCCTGGATAAGCTCCTTCCACGTCTTTTTGGAGTTTCCAACTGCAGATATTCAAAAGAAGTGGAACTTCATGTTTTAATCTTTCTCATAAATTCATCACCTTCTGCTGGCTAGTTGAAAAATGACCTTAAGCTATTCCAGCACAATTGAAAAATGTGCTCAAGTCCCAATGGGCATGCCAAAACTATTAAGTTTCAAGATTTGCACCCTACTGAACTAGCAATGTTCAGTAACCCTTACTTAACATGGGAGTCATTTCATTATGTGAGACTGGATAATGAAATGAAACCTCCAGATTCTAGGCTGGCTCCTATTAGATCTTTTAGTGAAACACTCTAAAACTTAATGAAAACTTAGAGGGAAAAGGTAAGAAAGTGCAGAAAATAAACCTAAAACCTAAAGCTTAAACTAAGAAAAGAGGTGATACACCAGAAGTTACTATAAAGATGTAACACACACGTAACAAAGAGGATTATATAGTTCTAATTTTATGATAGAGTTTTGGGGACATCTTTGGAATCCTAAGCTTTGTTATAGGGTCTGTAATTCAACATTTTGAAGAAATAATGCTAGTGATAGCAATGTGATTATGCTTTATGAAGTAAATTGTTAAAGCTCTTTTCCTTTCTACAAATTTTGTGTGTGTTTTTGAATGATTTGATAAGTTAACCTATGAATGCTTACATTATTCCCTATTTTCTGTCTCATTCCAACACCTTTTTGTGTAAAAGTAAGTCTGCTTGCAGGTTATGATATGTGTTTATAGGTGAAATTAGTCAAAGTGAGGTAGAAATTTATCCTCTTTTTGTAGTTTTAGTATTGAAACCTTATCATAAATCACTTGTGCAAGCCTTTACAGGAAGATGTGCTTTATCTGTATTTCATAGAACTATATAATCCTCTTTGTTACATGTGTATTACGTCTTCATAGTAACTTTTGGTGTATCACCTCTTTTCTTAGTTTAAGCTTTAGGTTTTAGGTTTGTTTTCTGCACTTTCTTACCTTTTCCCTCTAAGTTTTCATTAAGTTTTAGAGTGTTTCACTGAAAGATCTAATAGGAGCCAGCCTAGAATCTAGAGGTTTCATTTCATTATCTAGTCTCACATAATGAAATGACTCTCATGTTAAGTAAGGGTTACTGAACATTGCCAGTTCAATAGGGTGCAAATCCTAAAACTTAATAGTCAATAGGAATTGTATAACATATGAGCTTTGTTCTATATCCAATGATGATAAATTGTCGAGGCTTGGTAACCAGACCTAGGTTTAGATTTAACATAAGTCTTGCATTACATACTTCACTTGCATATGCATGCACTTCAGTTGTGATTCTATTTCTCCCCTATGTGGTGAAGGATTGGGGGCATCTTCAAACATATTAGGTTTCTCCACGGCTGCACAAGTATTTGATTTGTCAATTCGTGCTCCTCAATGGAATACCTTTCACTATCAAGTAAAAACATGCAACACTACATGAGATGTCAACCCATTTCCATATGCATTGCATCCATATACTCATAATATCTACTCTACATGTTCATAATCATATCACATCATATTGACATCTCATGTACATCAGAGTGAAACATACATAGACAATGACATGTACACACTGATACTCAGCTCAAAAATCTCATATATATCTATCAAAAAATGGGTAAGTACAAAAATGAGCACTACTCGAGTGCTATCAATCAAAATGATACAAAATAGTGTTGGCACACCAATCAATACATAGCCAGAGATCAAAATCAAGATCCAGACACACAACATCTAACTCTATCCTGTACCCTCATCTCTAAGAGGAGCAGGAGTAGGAGCCACAAGCGAAGGAGGAGGTGGTGACATGTTAGGTCTACTAGGAGGTCGTGCACCTCTTGACTCTCAAGCATACTATGAAAAGCATGAATCTTGGAGTGTCTCATCTGGTATCACTGTCAAATATGTAGCAAAGTAGTAGGCTGCCCAGGCTAACTGTAATCAAACCTCATCCTTCAGTGTCTCCACTCTCTACTTAGCAGTCTTGATGCACTCTCTACATTGATCAATCTCTTGTTGCCACTCCACCAGCTATGAGTCATAGACAACTACCTATATCTACAAATCTCCCAACTGTTGGGAAGCCTGACAAATCTACTCTTGATAGCATCGTACTATGTCCTGCACCCCAATCATAGGCTGATCTGGCATATCCTCATCAAGCATCTTAGGTGCTTGCTTCTGTGGTGGTGCTTGTTGCTGTGGTGGTGCCTCCTACTGTGGGGCCTACTCCTTTGTCCTTTGCCTCTGCCGCCGATCATGTCCTGTCCCACTACCCCTAGCACCTAGGTCTAATCCCATCTGCCATGGGGGAATTTGCAACTATTATACCTGATGTCAGACCTATGGCTGCTCCTATGGTTGCATATGTGGCTATGGCTATGCCTCCTACTACTAAGGCACCTATCTCTGTGTCTGACCTACCATCCCCAATGGATCAGTAAATCATGAGAATGGATGGTTGATCAAATGAGCCTAATAGGCAGGCGTCATCCCTACATCTGCTACCTCCAGAAGGTAGTTCCACTGAATCGCAACTAGGTTGTGCACATCTATCATGGATTGGCCTGGATCCATATGTGGAGGCCACCCCCGCCTTACATCCCTCACCAGTTTGGCATAGGAATAATACTCCTATGAAATATCCTATGGTCAGCCATACTTCCACCACACCCATGAAATTATAAATTGCTCTATGATCTGCATAGTCCTGCCCAACAGTGGCCGCGAGTTGAACATCCAGGGAAACTCTCTTTGAGCATCATCCCAATCCTCCATCTCTCACCAAGGCTGCCATACAATGGAGACCAAGTCATCAAGACGTGTCCTCTAGTGCTATGTCTTACCCAAGAAGACCTGGGTAATATGCCCCCGATACCTGTAGATATATGGCTCCATTAGCTCTTGGGAATCCTCATGAATGGGCCTACATATGGGAAGATGCTCCCATGCCCAAATCTGCAACACATACACACCGGTAGCCATAGTCTTCTTCTCATGGAAGACTATCTCATGCATCTCATGGAATAAGTGGGCTAGCATACACTGATCCCACCCAAAAATCTCAAGTGCCTCTACCATCCGGCATAGCATAACTCCCCATCCACACTCTAGCCTATGCTATCCTCTATCAAGCATTAGAAAACAACTCAGGAAGATCGCTAGCACAGATGCCAGTCTATGCATCTATCCATATGTGTGCATCAGCTCATCCCAACTGATAGCTCAACCTCTCTATAGCTCCCTCCCAAACACAGTAGAAAGTGCCTCTGTACCTACTCAAGGCACTGTATCATAAACCACTCAGGCTCCATGGAAAGGGATTTGCAATATCCTCCAGATGTCCTTCAGGGTGATCATCATCTCCCCCACTAGTAGATGGAAGGTGTTCTTCTTTGAATGGAAAAGCTCTACCATAGCTATGAGTAGGCCATGATTCACCATTGCAGCTAGGATCTAGCATAGAGAAGATAAACCCAATTGAGCGATATGTACCTGATCAGCATCATCTAGACTCCACAATAACTCTCCATATGGTCGATAATGTGATATGAATGTGACATTGTCAAAGACCTCCTGCACACATACAAACAACAATGATAAGAAAATGATTAGTACCATAATGAAATGGTGGAACAAAGCTAATCAAGATGCAAATTTTATGCACCAAATTGAAAATTTTAACTTCTTCTATCATGGGTTCTCACGTGAAGATCTTCATATCTCACGCGAAGATCTCAAAAACTCGTGCGAAGTTTCCCTCTTTCGCGTGAAGAATCTCTTCATCGCACGAGAGACAAAGTTCTTGTGCACAAAAAATCTCATTCTTTGCGTGAGAGGTGTGTATCTCCCACATGAGAAACCTCACCGATGTGCACGAAGAAACAATGCAACCTATTTCTTCGTGTGAGGAGAGAAAATCTTCGCGTGAGAAAGGATAGTCTCATGCGAAGACCATTTGGACAACCCTAAAACATGCTAAAACATGCAATAAATGACCTTGTAAAGTGTGAAAGCAAAAGTATGAAGGTGGAAAATTGATGACTCACTGGTGGTCCGTAGTCTGCTGGCCTACTATGTCATTTAGAGCACTCAAACCGATGATATCTCATGTTCACTGTCATGTCTCTCTTAGAACTCAATTCACTACAAGACAAAAAGCACAAATGAATTGAAAATGACCCCTTGGGCCCTTATATAGTTGTTGACCTAATTTCTCAAAATGCTCTGATTTGCGCAAAAATCACCCCTAACTAATTTGATCGTTCTGAATTGATTTTCAGGATCGAATTCAAAATCTGACATAGTTTAGTGCCTCAAAAATGCATTTAAATTTTTTTGGGACCGACTCAATCAAATGCTTGTGCAGTCCAAATTTTTCTAATACTTTCTGATTATTGGAATTGTTTCAACTCAAAATTCTTCATGTTTTCAAAATTTATTTTTTGAAAAAGTCAACTCAAGTCAACTGTAGCAAAATTTGGTCAACTTTTGGTCAAACTTGGTCTTCGGGACCTCAAAATCATTGCAAATAAACTCTAAATTTTCTTCTGATCATTAAGATTTCCTCTACATTCTATTGAATCTCAGATTTCTTCTACTCCTTTATGTCACATTTTTGCTGTGTCATCTTTCAATTTTGCTCCCAAGGGGGTAGGATGATTACATCATTGAATACTTATTGCTTGGGCCATCTCGTTCCCATCTTATGTCCTCATCATTCGGGGTATCTCACCACTAGGGGCATCTTGTTTCCCTCTTTTTGGCATCTTTGTCATCAATTTCATCTAGTCATTAATCAATTATGGGTATTGGGACAATCTAAACCTCTACTCTTAAGCATCAAGCCTTGTTCTGGGGATGATTCTATGTCTCATAATTTGATATTGCTATCTGCTTTCAATCTCAGGTATCTAGGTGTTCTATTTGGATCCTTAAAGATTAAGCTCCATTCTGGAGATAATCTTTTAAATGCTTATCAATCTTAGGTATCTAGGTGTTCTATCTAGATCCTTAAAGTTTAAGCTCCATTCTGGAGATAATCTTTTAAATGTTTTTGATCTTGGGTATCTAGGTGTTCTATCTAGATCCTTAAAGGTTAAGCTCTGTTCTGGAGATAATCTTTTAAATGCTTTCCATCTCGGGTATCTAGGTGTTCTATCTGGATCCTTAAAGGTCAAACTTCACTCTGAAGAAACCTTTTAAATGCTATCAAATATAGGTATCTAGGTATTCTACTTGGATTCCTTGGGATTAAGCTCTATTCTAGAGATAGTCCTTAAAAGCTTACCAATTGGTCTTCATATCATCAATTTTGGAACCAATCTCATTTCTTGATCCTCGCATCATGCTTTTTGATTTTCTTTGAATTGAACATGTTGCTCGCACATTCATTCAAAGAGGGGCAAAATGTAATACCCCAAAATTGGCTCATTGCCATTATACCAATTCTGGTCTATTTTGATCAATTCTAAGACCTATTCTAATAGGCAATTCTCATTTTGCTACTCGCTACTTGACTTAATTGTCAAATGCAAAAAACCCTAATTTGCATTCATCATGCTCATTATTTAATCCCTATAGTACATACTCATATTAGCCACATTAAACCTATTTGATTTCAATTTAATTTAATCTAAAGTATTCATACTATATTAAATTAGATTATCTCCTAAGGCTAATGTACTACAAAATTAAATTTATTTCATTTAATAAATATGCCTATTTTAATTAATTAAATGAAATTATTTTAAACAGAAAAGCTATTTCTAATTAATTAAGCAAAGTTATTTAATTAGATAGGAAGCCATTCCTAATTAATTAAATGAAGTTATTTAATTAAATAAGAAAAGTGTCTCCAATTAATTAAATAAAATTATTTAATTAAATAAAAAATGTATTTATGAGAGCATATCTTATTTTATTAAATATTCTTTCTAATTCTTCTCTTCAATTCAAAAATGGAAATTCCTAGATAACTACTGATCAAATTAGAAGTGATCCAGATCACTTGCTCTCACACAAAAGTCTCTGAGTTAACTAACTCTTACACTCAGATCTGAGTTAGTTAACTCCCTTTAATTTGGGAATCTTCCACTGTAACTAAACCTCATCTTCAATCCTAACCATTGATTGAAATTGATCTCAACCGTTGGAATATTTCAAGAAAATCTATTTAAGAGATCCTCATTTCTTCATTTTGACAGGTTGAATTGAAGAAGCATCGAATTGCTGCTACATTTTACACTGATCTAGCTTTAAGATATTCTCATATATTTTCATTCTTAGCTTAATGTCATCTAGATTTAATATGCATACATTTAGTATATTTTCTTTTACATGTTTTTAGATTAAAAATGCATATTTCATTCTAGATTAATCTGCATACTCATATAGATTAATTGCATTCTCAAATCCTTCGTTCTTAGAGGGTATGGTTGCCTACACCTTGATTCTGAGGATATTAATAGGCAAAATACCTTTAGATAGAAGGCAACAAGTCGACTTGCAGGGAAAATCTTGGGTGAACAATCTCATGTTCATTCCAAGATGAATCCGCATATAATGACCATGTTGAAGTGCGTGCATTAAATAGAGGCCACATATTCATGCATACAGACTCGAATTGACTTTCTACTCGACTTCTACTTACTTTGCTTGGCACGTACTATCCACTCAGTCAAGGTTGGTAGATAAACTTTGTTTAACTTATTCCTCTAAACTTTCTAAGTGTAATCATCCATTTTGTAACCTTAAGTAGATCATCAATACATCATGTCATTACTATCTTAACTAATCCTTGCACTTCATTACATAATCATAACTCAATCTTTCTTCTAGTTATTTTTGTTACATCTTATTGGTCAAATCCTCTTCATTAATCAACTAAGTGATAGTACTTAAAACATGTAAGAAATTGTCTAACCAACAAATAGCAAGTTTGGCATTAGTGTCAAAACAATAATTGAAACACACAGTCTTCTTCAACAATCTCCTTCTTAACAATACTCTTTTCAAATGATCTTTTCAATCAGCTATCAACAAGTATTTCATCAATAATACTTTCAACTATGTAAGCATTACCAATATTAATTAGAATAAGTAAAAAAAAATTAAAATCAACCACTTAGACCACTTGATCGTTAGAGAACCTTATATCAAAATGTATTAAATCAACAAGTTCATGTTTATAGTATCTCAAGTGTTCTATTATTATTACATCAATACACAGCTACCAAAACTTGTAGTGTCAAAAATATAATTGATTTTCCTTTATTTTGCTCCTTATTGGGTTTCTATCTTAATGCACTACTACTCTTGAGACACAAATGACATCTGTGTTAAAAATGATTGAAAATCTCATGAATGAAGATTAATGAAACTGGTGAAGAATGTTTTTAATCATTGTTTTATCATTGATGCCAAACTTGCTACTTGCAAGAATGACAATTTCTTTAGTAATCCAAATGGTAGAAGTTGGTTGATTGACAAGGAGGTGGCAATCAATAAGATGTAACTAGAGTACTTAGAGAAAGGTTGAAGTTATGATGTTGTAATGAAGTATAAGGATTAGCTAAGCCATTGATGAAATAGTGCATTGAGGATAGACACAAAGAGTGGGCACACTAAAACACATCAAAGATACAAGGTCTAGCTAAGTCATTTGTAAAGCCTAACTAAGTTCATTAAAAAGAGCTAAGCAAGCTAGTTAGTGCCGAATAGATTCTCAGTTGAAGCTGAGAAAAGTTCAACTTAGTGTATGCTGAGTGATCTTCAGGCATCGAGCAGTCTTCAAGTGCCAAGTGAAGATTAGGTGCCAAGTAGTAGAAAAGAAATAGGTGCTGAGTAGTCTTCAGGTGCCAAGCAAGAAATAGGTGTCAAGTAAGTTTTCAAGTGCCGAGTAGGATATAAGTGCCGAGTGATATTGAAGTGCTGAGTGAATTTCAAGAGTCGAGTTTCACAGAATTTGTTCAAGTGCTGAGCATCAGTAAATTAATAATGCTGAGTTGCTGCATTATTTTGAAAATTGAAGATTTGCTAGATCTAAACTGACATGGTTGTTATCTAGAATTGTGTGAATAAGATAGAAGATAAGAATGATGAGCTAGTGGCATAGAACAGTATGTAAAATGTTTTTGGCAAATACAATTGGATTCTAGAAAAAGTTTCTAGATAAGAGCAAGATGTGGGATAAATACATTGTATCTTACCTAATCTATTGAAACCCTAAAGTTGGAGAGGGAGAATCATGTGGGAAAGGTATTCTAGATTTCTATTTAAGGAGTCATAAGGTCATGAAGCAAAAGAGGTAGTCAAGCATGAAAGCATGAAGTGTTGAAGAAGGTGTTAAGGTGGAAGATAGCACAGATACTCTGCTTTGATAGGTGACCATAGATATGATTGCATTGGTATAATGAGTAAGAAGACTCAAAGTGATGAAGCTTGAGATGACAAGCTTTCAAAGCTGTAGTGATTAAAGCCAAGCAAAAGATTGAACTAAAGTGTGATCTATAATCTGCAAGATATGTTGTAAGTTGTATCAGATCAAAAGTCATTATTGTTACTCTCTAGCAATTGTAACAGTTAAAATAAATCCTATCTACTTAGGTTGGTTTAATAGCCATGTTGAAAATCCTTTAATAGGGTGACATTCCAAGTGAATGTTCCAAAGTCCTTTAACCAGGCCCATTCCTAATAGTATGGTGAAATCCTGTAACAAGGTCACATTTAACAATGTGTTGTACCCTTTAACAGGGTAGACCATCATAAGTGGTTAAAATCAATTGTGCAGTTATTTTGTGGGTATCATCCCCACTCCAGTTTTACCTTCTTATTCCTAGAGGGTTTCTAGGTTATCAAATTATTAGTGTTATGGTGTGATGCATGTTTACTTTTCATAATTGTTTACTATTCAATTGCATGCATGATAATTTTAGTTATGCGCCATTAAGGATTTGTAGAAAAAATATTATTAGGGCATTTGGACCTTGAATAACTGATTCACCCCCCTCTCAGTTATTTTAAAGAATTATAACAATTGGTATTAGAGCATTGCTGCAGACTCAGTTTAAAGGGACTAGAAGCAGAAAATATCAAAATGCCTAAGAGAGAAGTTCCCAAGCTCAACAAAGACAACTTTTTTGCATGGAAAAGATTGATGAAGTTACATCTTGGATCCATAGGAGATTATGCCCAAAACTCAATTATTATTGAACATGTTGATCCAACTAGTACTCTTACTGTAGAAGATTTGAAAAACAAGCAAGAACACAATCAAACAATTCTGGAAATTGTTTCTACACTCAACTATGTTGAATTCGATGATATCAAAGGATGTGACACTACATTCAAGATGTGGAAAGCCCTATTAAACATTTATGGAGGAGAGCAGAATGTCCAAAGAGAAAAAAGAGAAAGCCTCAGAGGAAAGTTCGATGATATGAAAATGGAAGAAAGTGAAAATGTTGCTCAATATGCTGCTAGAATAAAAGAAGTGGTAAGTGCAATAAGATGTTTGATTGGTCAATTAGATGATGATATTGTTAATAGTAAGTTTTTAAGAACCTTGCTCCCTATCTATGCTATTAGAGTATCAGTTATACAAGAGCTAAGATGTGTGCCAGGAAATAATCTCAGTTTTGAAGGTATAGTGGGTAGACTCACTACATTTGAGTTATCTAAATTTGACAGCTACAGACCTAAGAATGTTGAGTCTGTTTTCAAGGCTAAGCTATCATTGAAAGATGCTGAATAGGTGAAATAAAAGAAGGGAATAAAGATGAAATATGTATCCAGTGACAGTAGCACTGATGAGGAAGATGTGGAACAATTGGAAGCTTTACTAGCTAGAAGATTTCACAGAGACAAAGGAAAATTCAAAGGTAAGCTATCTATCATTTGTTTCAATTGCAATGAAGTAAGACATATTGCTGCAAGGTGTACACAGAAAAAGGAATACAAGGAAGGCAACAAGTACAAAAATAGAAGAGAAGATGATAAGAGAGATTACAAAGACAAAGGCAAGAAGTGCTATGTTGTTGAAGAAGATTCTGATGATAATGATGATGAAGTTGTTTATGTGGCCATGAAGGACCAATCTGATGAAGAAGAGCCTACAACACTGGTAACATGTATGAACAAGAATGACAAATGGATCATAGACAACAGATGCTCACATCACATGACTAGAGACAAAAGTAAGTTTGTTAACTTTACTCAATATGATGGAAATAGTGTTAGATTTGGTAATGATGCTCCATGTCAAATCAAAGGAAAAGGTTCCATTAAGCTTATAGAGAAAATCTCATGTGATAATGCATACTATGTTGAAGGACTAAACTACAATTTTCTAAGTGTCTCATAGTTAGGAAATGTAGGTTGCAAAGTAGAATTTGGAAATAAAACTGCAAAAATCTATGATGTTGATGGTAAATTGATAGGAAAAGGATATCAAACAAGAAGTAATCTATTTTATCTTGATATGGAAAAAACATTTTGTCTTGTTGCAAAATTCGATGATGTGTGGTTATGGCATAAAAGGCTATGTCATGTCAACTTTGATACTCTGGTCAATATTAGTAAGATGAAGAAAGTCAGAGGTTTACCTAAATTGAAGAAGCTTGACAATATCATGTTGAAACAATGTCAGGTAGGAAAGATGACCAAGTCAAGTTTTAAGAGTAAAAACTATACATCTAAAGAAATACTTGAGTTAGTCCATACTAACTTATGTGGTCCAATAGAAGTACAGAGCTACAAAGGAGATAAATATATAATGTTGTTTGTTGATGACTATTCCAAGATGATGACTATTATGTTCTTAAAGAAAAAATTTGATGCTTTTCAAAATTTTAAGTGGTATGTGGCTAGAGTTGAAAAAGAAATAGGAAAGAGTTTGAAATGCCTGAGATCATACAGAGGTGGTGAATTCACATCAAATGAATTTGAGATATTTTGCAAAGACAAAGGAATCAAGAGACAAATATCAACTCCTATAACTCCCCCACAAAATAAAATTGCTGAGAGAAGAAATAGATCTATGATTGACTATGCCAGAACATTAATGATGGAAAAGACTATTGCTCTAAAATATTGGAGAGAATTTGTAAGTGTGGTTGTTCATACACTGAACTGAGTATAAGTCAAGAAAGGTACTAGTGCAACACCTTTTGAATTATGGTATGGTCACTCACCCAATGTAAAGCATTTCAAAGTATTTGGTTACAAATGCTTTATCCTTAAAGATGCTAGAAATGGAAAATTTGATGCAAAAAGTGATGAAGACATATTCCTTGGTTACTCCACTAGAAGTAAAGCATATAAGTGTTTAAATACTAACATTGACAAAATTGTGGAAAGTGCAAATGTATACTTTGATGAGCATGTAGATGTCCAAATTGAAAAACCAAAGAGAATGGATGACTACAGAACCTTTGTGTATTCTTATGAAGGAATGCCTATTGATGAAGATACTACCAATCAAATTGGGATTCAACAGCAAGTTTCAGTCTTAGCTGAGTCACAACCAATGAATGTCAAGCTGCATTCAGAAGTCAAGTTACAAAATGAAAGAAATGCTCATTCTAACTCTGAAGTTAGTACACATGACAAAGATATAGAACTACCTGACAATAAAGTGCATAGTGATCCTGAATCTAAAAGATCAAACATGGAAACAAGAACAAAACTAAGATTGTCCAAATATGTGAAGAGGCATCACCCTACTAAACATATAATTGGTGACAAAGATGTAAGACCAATGACAAGGAATAGACTAAGAAATGAATCATGTCTATTAAGAAAATTTGAACCTAAGATAGTGTATGATGCATTACAAGATGGTGATTGGTATAAAGCTACAGAAGAAGAGATTGATCAAATAAAGAAGAACAAAACCTGGAGTTTTGTTTCCAGACCAATTGACAAAAATGTGATTGGCACCAAGTGGGTATTCAAAAATAAGCTAGATGAGAATGCTTAGATTACTAGAAACAAAGCCAGACTAGTATGTAAGGGTTATGCTCAAGAAGAAGGATTAGACTATGGGGAAAGATTTTCCCTTGTTGCAAGAATGGAAGGAGTAAGAACTTTACTTGCATATGTTGCATATAAAGGTTTTAAAGTCTATCAGATGGATGTAAAGTCTACTTTTCTGAATGGTATATTGAAAGAGGAAGTCTACATTGAACAACCAGAGGGATTTTTTGATGAGAACAATAGGGATATGGTTTGTAAACTACGTAAAGCACTCTATGGTCTGAAACAAGCACCTAGAGCATGGTATGAGAGACTTCACAAGTATCTAGTGCAAATAGGATCTGAAAGAACTGATGATAACAACAACATGTACATTAAGTTAGAAGAGGGTAAGGATATTATTGTATTTGAAATCTTTGTGGATGAGATAATTTTTGGAGGAAAGGAAGTGCTTTGCAAAATTTTTGCTGACAAAATGAAACATGAGTTTGAGATGTTTATGTTTGGAGAAATCAAATTTTTTGTTGGATTGCAAGTACATCAACTAAAACATGGTATATTTATGACACAATCAAAGTACATCAAAGAGATAATTAAAAAATTTGGATTAGAAGACTCCAAACCAGTCAACACACCAATGGCAACAAGACATAAACTATCCAAAAATGATGTATTAGCTGAAGTTAATCAAAAAATGTACAGATCCATGATTGGAAAACTACAATATGTTGTACATAGCAGACCAAACATAGCATTAGCAGTTGGAATAGTGGCTAGATTCTCTACTGATCCTAAAGAGAATCATCTCATATTAGTAAAAAGAATAATGAGGTATCTCAAAGGAACTGATGATTTTGGCCTATATTATAAAAATAATGAAAAGTTTGAGCTCAATGCATACATAGATGTAGATTGGGGAAGGCAACATTGATGATAGGAAAAGCACAAGTGGAGGAGCATTATTTTTAGGTAAAAGACTAGTTACTTGGACTAGCAAGAAGCAAACATGCACATCTTAGTCCACTGCAGAATTAGAATATGTGGCAGCAGCAGTCAATTGCACAAACATTGTGTGGCTCACACATCTATTGAAAGGAATGAAAGAAGAGGTAACCAAACCTATGATATTGTATTGTGATAATACAAGTGCTATAAACATATCCAAGAATTCAGTAATGCATGCAAAAACCAAGCATATTGCAATCAAGTATCACTATGTCAGAGAATTGGTAGAAGACAAACAAGTGAAGATGGAGTACATTCACACAAAGGAACAAAGTACATATATCTTCACCAAACTATTTCCCAAAGATGCTTATGAATATCTAAGAGGCAAGTTGGGAGTAATGCCCCTAACTCAAGTAGTTTAAAGCAACAAAAAGGCTACCCTGCATCAATAGGAACACACCATTAAAATATCAGAAGAATGATGCAGAAGATGACAACATGAATAGAAACTGCAAATTAGTCACAAGCATGGTGACAGAGGGAGAAAACATGAGATGCAAAGCTTATATTTCACATGTTAAAGATGCTACATCTTTGGCATTTATGTCAAAGAGGGAGATATATGCAAAAAACTTATCAATATAAAGTAAGAGGGAGATATATATGAAAGAGGGAGATTTATGAGAAACTGAAAGGTAAAGATATGGAGATACATAAGATTAGTAATAAAGGATGCAGTAGTCGAGAAGGAAGAAGAATGTAGCAAAAAATGTATATGATTTTGGTGGTAACTAAGTTGATCAAGTGATCAATTTGGTTTGTCATCAATGCCAAAGAGGGAGATTGTTGGAAATGATTGAAAAGCTCATGAATGAAGATTAATGAAATTGGTAAAGAATCTTTTCAATCATTGTTTTGTCATTGATGTTAAACTTTCTACTTGTAGGAATGATAATTGCTTTAGTAATCCAAATACTATAAGTTGGTTGATTGACAAGGAGGTGGCAATAAATAAGATGTAACTAGAGTACCTAGAGAAAGGTTGAAGTTATGATATTTTAATGAAGTATAAGGATTAGCTAAGCCATTGATGAAATAGTGCATTGAGGATAGACACAGAGAGTGGGCACACTAAAACACATCAAAGATGCAAGGTCTAGCTAAGTCATTTGTAAAGCCTAACTAAGTTCATTAAAAAGAACCAAGCAAGCTAGTTAGTGCTGGATAGATTCTTAGTTGAAGCTGAGAAAAGTTCAACTTAGTGTGTGCTGAGTGATCTTCAGGTGTTGAGTAGTCTTCAAGTGCCGAGTGAAGATCAAGTGCTGAGTAGCAGAAAAGAAATAGGTGCCGAGCAGTCTTCAGGTGTCAAGAAAGAAATAGGTGCCTAGTAAGTTTTTAAGTTCCAAGCAGGATATAAGTGTCGAGTGATATTAAAGAGCCGAGTGAATTTCAAGAGCCGAGTTTCACAAAATTTCTTTAGGTGCTGAGCATCAGTAAATTAATAATGCCGAGTTGCTACATTATTTTGAAAATCGAAGGTTCGCCCAATCTAAGCCAACATGGTTGTTATCTAGAATTTTATGAATTAGATAGAAGATAAGAATGATGAGCTGGTGGCACAGAACACTATGTAAAACATTTTTGGCGAATACAATTGGATTCTAGATGAAGTTTCTAGATAAGAGCAAGATGTGGGATAGATACATTGTATCTTACCTAATCTATTGAAACCCTAAAGTTGGAGAGGGAGAATTGTACAAGAAAGGTATTCCAGATTTCTATTTAAGGAGTCATAAGGTCATGAAGCAAAAGAGGCAGTCAAGAAAAAATCATGAAGTGCTCAAGAAGGTGCTAAGGTGGAAGAGAGCACAGATACTCTACTTCAATAGGTGACCATAGATATGATTGCATTGGTATAATGAGTAAGAAGACTCAAAGTGATGAAGCTTGAGATGACAAGCTTTCAGAGCTACAATGATTAAAGCCAAGCAAAGGATTGAACTGAAGTGTGATTTGTAATCTACAAGATATGTTGTAAGTTGTATAAGATCAAAAGCCATTATTGTTACTCTCTAGCAATTGTAATAGTTAAAATAAATCTTATGGACTTAGGTTGGTTTAATAGCCATGTTGAAAATCCTTTAACAGAGTGGCATTCCAAGTGAATGTTCCAAAGTCCTTTAACCAGGCCCATTCCTAACAGTATGCTGAAATCCTCTAACAAGGTCACATTTAACAATGTGTTGTAGCCTTTAACAGGGCAGACCATCAGAAGTGGTTAAAATCAATTGTGCAATTATTTTGTGGGTATCATCCCCACTCCAGTTTTACCATCTTATTCCTAGAGGGTTTCTAGGTTATCAAATTCTTAGTGTTATAGTGTGATGCATGTTTACTTTTCATAATTGTTTACTGTTCAATTGCATGCATGATAATTTCAGTTATGCGCCATTAAGGATTTGTAGAAAAAGTATTATTAGGGCATTTGGACCTTGAAAAACTGATTCACCCCCCCCTCTCAGTTATTCTAAAGAATTATAACAATGTGATCTTAAATGCCAATTCTCAACTTCAACACATCTTTAGCATTTGGAGAGACTCTTGAGCTAGAGTGCCAAAATGTTTTAATTTCTTGCTTCACATCATCAAAAATCTTCTTATCAAAATTTAGAAGTCTTCCACCATAAGCCCATGTATCATTTTGAAGAGGATCATCAATTATCTCTCTTATAGAAAGTGTTCTTATTAAAGTAGTACAATTTAGGTTCAAGTCAATACAAGTTTGTCTCATATAAATACCCTTTCTCAAATCATGACTTACAAAGAGGATGTAATAACCCTTCGAGAACTTGTCTTTTCATTCTTCCTACTATTTTTCTCAATGCTATTGAGAGCACTGAAAAGATTCTTCACAATAATGACATTTCTCTCCATTTTCTTGTTGACACAAATCTTCAATTTGGCAAGCATGGGTTTCATCTTTTGCATCTTTAATAAGTGTGAAAAAGGTTGGAATTGCTCCATCATTGTTGTGTTGCCAAACAACATCTCATAAAGCTTTGATACCCATAACTGAATAGTTCTATGTAATCTCTTCTCTTCCAAATTGTAAATAATGATTTCTTCAATTTTGATTAATCATTTTGATGTTCTAGGACCTTCATTTTAGTTATAATTAGGATATATGTAGGTTTCTTGTGAATTTTCATTTTACACATGATTAATCTTGAAATTCACATTATGAATTAGTACATTTTCATTCTCTACATTTTGAATCCCAACATTGTCATTATGAATTGGTATATTTTCATTCTTGAACTGAACATATGCATTTTCCAACTCTATAATTTCACCTTCAATCAATACATTGTTAGCTTGATTGATATTTAACATACCTTGTGTCTTCCTTTGGTGATTTTCCCTATCTCTTTCCCTATGTGCTTCTATATATTCATTTGATACCTTCATTTTTCATTTACTCTTTTGACAACTACTGTGCCCCATTTAGACAACAATCCAAGACACATTATCGTATTTTTTAGCCACCTTTTCAAACAATGGGCCCCACACCCTTTTTTCTTGCAAAAAGACTATTGATACTTAGGTTTGTAATGATAGATAATATTTTTGTAAAAGTTTACTAGTAAAATAGTTTGGGTACCTAATCCCATATTAACTACCCAAAATAATCAGGTACCCGATATGGGATCGAGTACCAGAAATGTGTACCCAAATAATGGAGGAAAATCAAGTGGGGACATATTTTTTAAGTTAGGGACATTTTTATGGGACCATTATATAAGTATATATAGTTTACTTAGTATATATTATTATATAATATAGTTGTTATATATTATGATATATTATATATTATTATAGTATTAACTATATATTATTATGTATTTAATGCATAATATAGTTATTATTTATTATATGTTATTATGTATTAATTATAATTACATATTGTTTATATGTTAGTATTTATTATATCACATATATGTATTTATTAAATCATGTTTATGTATTTATGTATCATGACAACATATGTCTAGGACCCCTAGGGACCTATGCCATTTGTTCATTTGGGTTGTAAGGGGTCATAGGTTAACCAATGACCCCTTTCAACACATATCATGACAACATATATCCCTAGGACCCTTAGGGACCTATGTCATTTTCTCATATGGGTTGCAAAGGACCATAGGTTAACCTATGACCCCTTATGACACATATCATGACAAAATATGTCCCTAAGCATCCTAGGATTCCTAGGGACATATTATCATTGATCATATGTTTTGTAAGGGGTCATATCTTAACCTATGGCCCCTTGTAACATGTATCATGATAACATATGTCCCTGGGGGTCTTGGGACCCATAGGGACCTATGTCATTTGATCATATGGGTCATAAGGGGTCATAGTTTAATCTATGACCTCTTTCGACACATATCAGAAAAACATATGTCCTTAGGAGTCCTCAAATCCCTAGGGACCTATGTCATTTGTTAATAATGGGTTGTAAGGGACCTATGATCCATTTTGACACATATCATGACAACATATGTCTCTGGGGGTACTAGGGACCCTAGAGATATATTATCATTGATCATATGTATTGTAAGGGGTTATAGGTTAACCTATGACCCCTTTCGACACATATCATGAAAAAATATGTTCCTAGGGGTCCTAGTACCTCTAGGGACCTATGTCATTTGTTTGTATGGGTTGACCTATGACCCCTTTCAACACATATCATCACAACATATGCCCCTAGGGTTCCTAGAACCCCTAAGGGCATATTATCATTGATCATATGTGTCAAAAGGAGTGATAGGTTAATCTACAACACATTTCAAGACATATAATGACAACATATGTCCCTAGGAGTCCTAAGACCCAACAAACATATTATCATTGATCATATGTGTCACAAGGGATCATAGGTTAACCTATAACCCCTTTTAACAAATATCATGACAACATATATGTGTTGCAAGGGGTCATAGATTAACCTATGACCCCTTTTGACACATATCATGACAACATATGTCCTAGGTGTCTTAGGACCCCTAGGGACCTATGTCATTTGTTTATATGGGTCATAAGAGGTCTTAGGTTAACCTATGACCCTTTTCAACACATATCATGACAAGATATGTCTCTAGGGGTCCTAGGACTCCTAGGGAGCTATGTCATTTGTTCATATGGGTCACAAGGGGTCGTAGGTTAACCTATGACCCCTTTCAACACATATCATGACAAGATATATCTCTAGGGTCCCTCGAACACGTCCTTAGGGGTCCTAGGACCCCTCAAGGCATATTATCATTGATCATATGAGTCAAAAGGGGTTATAGGTTAACTTATGACCCCTTTTGACACGTATCATGTAAATATATGTCCTTAAGAGTCTTAGAACCATTAAGGAAATATATTATCATGATATGTGTGGAAAGGGGTCATAGGCTAATCTGTGACCCATTTCAACAAATATTGTAACAACATATTTTCTTAGGGGTCCTAGGACCCCTAATAACCTGTCATTTGTTCATATGTGTAGTAAGGCATGATATGTTAACTTATGATCCCTTTCAAAATCTATCATGATAACATATGTCTATAGGGGTCCTAGTACCCTTAGGGCCCTATGCCATTTGTTCATATCAGTTGTAAGGGGTTATATATTAACCTATAACTTGTTTCAAGACATATCATGATAATATATGTCCTTGGGGTTCCTAGGACCCCTAGGGACATATCGACATTGATCATATGGGTCAAAAGATTTTGACACATATCATAACAACATATGTCCCTAGAGGTCCTAGGACTCTTAGGGGCCTATGTCATTTATTTATATGGCTCATAACTATGCCGTTTATTTATATGGCTCACAACAGGTCATAGGTTAACCTATGACCCTTTTGACACATATCATGACAAAATATGTCCCTAGGGATCCTAGGACCCCTAAAGGCATATTAATATCGATCATATATGTCAAAAAGGGTCATAGGTTAGCCCATGACCCCTTTTGACAAATATGTCCCAAGGGGACCTAAGACCCCTAGGGACATATTATAATAGATCATATGTGTTGCAAGGGGTAATATGTTAACCTATGACCCTTTTTGACATATATCATGAAAACATATGTCCCTAAGGGTCCTAGGAACCCCAAGGACCTTTATCATTTCTTCATATTAGTCATAATGGGTCAAAGGCTAACCAATGACCTCTTTTGATCCATATGATCAATCATAATATGTACCTTGGGGTCCTAGGACCCTAGGGACATATTATCATTAATCATATGGGTTGAAAGGGGTCATTGCTAAAATGTGACCCCTTCCAACACATTTCATGACAACATATGTTCGTAATATATTATCATTGATCATATCTCTTGAAAGGGTTCATAGGTTAACCTATAACCCATTTCAACATATATTATGACAACATATGTTCTTATGGGTCCTAGGACCCATAGGGACATATTATCATTAATCATATGTGTCACAAGAGGTCAAGGTTAACCTATGACCCCTTTCTACACATATCATGACAACATATGTCCCTAGGAGTCCTAGAATCCCTAGGGACCTATTTCATTTTTTCATATGGGTTGTAAGGGGTCATAGGTTAACGTATGACAACTTTGGACACATATCATGACAACATATGTTCCTAGGAGTTGTAGGAGACCTAGGAACATATTATCATTGATCATATGGGTTAAGAAAGGTCGTAGGTTAACCTATGTCCTATTTCAACACATATCTTGACAACATAATTCCCTAGGGCTCCTTGGACCCCTAGGGACCTATGTCATTTTTTCATATGGGTTGTAAGGGGTTGTAGGTTAAGTTATGACCCCTTTCAACATATATCATGACAAAAAATGTGCCTAAGCATCTTAAGGACCTATGTTATTTGTTCATATGGATTGTAAGGGGACATAGGTTAATCTATGACACGTTTCAACACCTATCATGACAACATATGTCCCTAGGGGTCCTAGGACCCTCTCAGGACATATTATCATTCATCATATTCTTTACAAGGGGTCTTAGGTTAACCTATGGCCCCTTACAACTCATATCATGATAATATATGTCCCTATGGGTCCTAGGACCCTTAATGACCTATGTCATTTGTTCATATGGGTCATAAGGGGTCATAGGTTAACCTATGACCCCTTTCAACATATATCATGACAATAAATATCCTTAGTGGTCTTAGAACCCTTAGGGACTATGTTATTTATTCATATGGGTTGCAAGGGGTCATATGTTAATGTATGACCCCTTTCAACACATATAATGATAACATATGTTCCTAGGGGTCTTAAGACCCCTACAAACATATTATCATTGATCATATTGGTTGAAAGAGGTCATACGTCAACCTATGACAATTTTGGACACATATCATGACAACATATGTCCTTTTCTATCCTAGGACACATAGGGACTTTTTTCAATTTTTTTTATGGCTCATAAGGGGTTATAGTTTAACCTATGACCCCTTTTGACACATATAATGACAACATATAACCCTAGGGGTCCTAAGACCCCTAGGGACATATTGTCATCAATCATATGTGTCATAAAGGGTTAGAGGTTAACCTTTGATCCTTTTTGACACATGTCATGAAAACATATATCCCTAGGGGTCCTAGGACCCTTAGGGACCTATGTGATTTGTTCATATGGGTCAAGGAATCATAGGTTGACCTATGACCCCTTTCATTATATATCATGACAATATATGTTCCTAGGGGTCCTAGGACCCCTAGGGACCTATGTCATTTGTTCATATGGGTAGTAAAGGGTCATAGGTTAACCTATCACCCCTTTTGACACATATCATGATAACATATGCCCCCAGGGGTCCTAGGACCCCTGGGGACATATGCCATTTGTTCATATGGGTTGCAAGGTGTCATATGTTAACCTATGACCCCTTTCAACACATATCATAAAAACATATGTTGCTATATGTCCTAGGACCCTTACGAACATTATCTTTGATAATATAGGTTGAAAGAGGTTTTAGGTTAATTTATGACCCCTTTTAACATACACCATGACAACATATGTCCCTAGGGGTCCTAAGACCCCTAGGGACATATTATCATTAATCATATAGGTCAAAAGGGGTCATAAGTGAACCTATGACCCCTTTTGACACATATGATGACAACATATGTCCTTAGGGATACTAGAGTTAGAATATTTAGAATAACTTAGAGGGGGTGAATCAGTTATCCAAGGTCTAGATGTACCAATTGAACAAATAATAACTTAGACAACTTTAGATCTTATTTTTCCATAGCTTGGTCTCTACAATCAACTTTTGGTAACATCAACTAATGTAGGTTAATGTATGACCCCTTTTAACATATACCATGAAAACATATGTCCCTAGGGGTCCTAAGACTTCTAGGGACATATTATCAGTATTCATACAGGTTGAAAGGGGTCATAGGTGAACCTATGACCCCTTTCGACACATATCATGACAACATATGTTCTTAGGGGCCCTAGAGTTAGAATATTTAGAATTACTTAGAGGGGGGTGAATTAGTTATCCAAGGTCTAGATGCACCATTTGAACAAACAATAACTTAAACAACTTCAGATCTTATCATTCCATAGCTTGATCTCTACAATCAACTTTTGGTAACATCAACTAACTATCCACTATCCTAAATATAATAGACTTGTAGAATGTAAACATTAATGAGTAAAACATCATAAATAACATCCACACAATTTTGACACCATGATTTAACATAGAACCCCAATTTGGAAAAAATCACCAGTATCATGTCACCAATATTTCACTTTTCTGAAGTGAGCTTTGTTAGGAGCCAACCCTATTAAAGGTTAGAAAACACGTTGTTAAATATGACCTTGTTAAAGGATTTAAACACACTATTAGGAGTGTCCTTATTAGAGGAATTTGGAACATTCCATAAGAATGTCACCTATTATAGGATTTACAAATGAATGTTAGGTCAACCTTGATTAAAGGATTTCAAATGCTATTTACCATGGTTTGAAAGTTATAATAGGTTTTTATATATCAAGTACAACTAAATTTGCATAGACAGATCATAGTTTGACTCATAAGTTAATTCACTTTTTGGCCTCCATTGTCATCTCAGTCTCTAATTTGCTTGGCAACTTTTCAAGAAATCACTCTTCACCTCTTCTCAACTCTTCTTAGCCTTCTTAGATTTTTCAATCAACAACATCAACAAATGCTCCAACTTTCAACAAAATTCTAAAATTCTCTAAACATTTTCCCTTATACCTCCTTAAATAGGTAATTCTTATCTTCTTCTTTTTAAACATCATCATAGATCTTAGGGTTTATGATTAGATCCACCACATAAAATGAATCAGATTGTCATCTTGTGTATCCTCTTCTTTGTTATAAGATTCTCTTGTAATCCATTCCTTAGGTTGTTTACCTAATCCTATCCTAGCATTAAATGATCCAATTCATCAACCCTTATCTTCAACATGCTTTCCATAACCCAAGAAATTAACTTAATTGACTGTAATTTACAATTACTCATAAACTATTAAAATATATTTCCTTGTCCATCACTATTTTTTGACACTCAGTCATCACTAGGTTGCTCAATTGTTACTAACTTTCTTGCTCAACATATAAACTGTCACTTGTTCGATACTAATACTCGATCAACACTAATTATGCTTGACTTATTTTGGCACTTGGTCAAAACTAGTATTACTCGACATATACTTCAATTTTATTAACCTTTTTCTTTTCTTTTTCTATTGCTTAGTCAAGCCTATGCTTTTGATCTATCTTTGATCACTTCTTCAAGGCTTTAGTGTTACTACCTTCTTCACTTGCAACATGATCTAAACAATCACTTTATCTTGTCAAAGTTGAACTAATCAAGTGTCCATTTATAATATCCTCTTCATAACTCAAAGTTTCCTCTAGATACTTTTTTAATGAACAACTCTACAAATTCTCTTCATCAATCAAATAGATATGACACTGAGATCAAATAGAAAATTGTCTTACCAATAAGTTTGACATCAATAACAACATAAAAAAACCTAATAGTAGTTTCCAACAAACTCCCTCTTTGGCATTGATGGAAACACCTCTAGTTACCATGCAATCCAAAACATATACTATCTCAAGCAATATTCTCTTTGTACAACATCAAAAATTCATTAATATCCTTAGTTTTAGTTTAATTATCATCGCTATAACTTAGTATCCAATAATTTCTTTCTTTTATTTTGATTCTAGTTCTCTTCTATGTAACTCTAATATGGAATACATAAGCTCTTTCTATCATATCAGATCTAGCAACACCTCTAGTAAGTTTTATGGACCCTCTCTTAGTAATCTTTCCCTCTTGTATGGATATCTCTTCTTATTTCTTATGGCAAAAACTTTCACTATCTCCCTCTTTCATTTTAATCTTCTCCTTCTTGATAATATTTCTTTATGTTGGATAACCTCTCTTTCTTTCTTATGGTAACTAGATAATCTTTCCCCCTTTGACAACAATGCCAAATACATGTCAACTCATGCATCTTTTCCATGTAAATATCTTCATGTTAGTTCTGAATTCATATTTGTATGACCGATCCATCATTATGTTCTTCTTCTTCACTACTACCTTAGAAAACTCCTAAAGTAGAATTGTCTACATCAATTTCTAAGATAGTCTGATCAACATGTTTGATCTAGAGCACCATCTTTTCTTAAATATATTTGTCTAGGGGAATTACTCCTCTTTTACTTCTAAGATATTCATGATCATCTTTAGGTAAAGCTTTAGTAAATATATCATCTATTTTCTCTCTAGTGTTCACATGCTCTAATTGTACTTCATTTTCTTGAACCAGCTCTCTCAAGTAATGATATTTGATAGCAATATGTTTGGTTTTTGTGTGCATCACATGATTCTTTGATATGTTAATAGCACTAGTGTTTTGATTAAGTAAAAACAAGTTTTGAAGGACCTAAAAACTCTTACATAGTAGCAAGAAAATAAAAGCTAAGAAACCTAGAAGAATTGTGAATCAACACCAAGAGTAGAACAAGCTAAAACAAGTAGCTAAAAATAATGAGTTGAAAAAGATAGCAAAAAAAAAGCAAAAATAAAACAAAAAACTAGTTATAGGATCTTTAGTAGATCCACTACCTGATCTACAAGGATATTCATGTTTTCTATAGAGGCCTTTAGATCATCCATTTCTTTGGCTTTGACACCCTCTGTCTTTTTTGAGTTGGCCCTAGTGCACTTTCTAGGTCCTTGGGCATCTTTCACTTCCTTGGAATCTTGACCTTTCCCTTGTTCAAATTTATTCAAGAGAGTGTTAATGTCATCTGCCATAGTATTTAGCATAGAATTTTTTTGATTTGCTAGTTTCTTATCCGTCTTCTCCGTATTAACCACTTTGTTATCCAAACTATCCAACTAGTTTTGGAAATCTTTAATTAGCTGATCTAGAGCTCTATTCTTGGCTTCGAGGGGTCGAACACATTTCATAATATTCTTAACCTCTTTAGTATTACTGATCACCTTAGAAAGTTTATCAATATGTTGTATCAGAGTTCTCTCCTCTCTAGTAGTTTTGTTGGGCTAGTCAAATTCTCTTAAAATGCCCTACATCTACTACTACAAACTACTAATGTCCTTCTTAATAAGCCCCAGATTGCCAAAGATCCCTTTCAAAAACCCCTAATCATAATTGACCTTGTTATGAGTAAAGTCATCCTTGTCCCGTCCTACATTGTCTCTTTCATAATCAATCTCCTCAAGCCCTTTTGCATCCACCTTCCCTTGAAAAGTTGCATTTTTCCCTTTTCAAACCATCCTCTTAATCAGAGGTTTGTCATTGGAAGATATTCTCAAAACCCTATCCATATTCTTCCCATTTTTTTTAGAGACCTTACCAGAAATATCACTTTTCCCATTCCCCTCTTCCAACTCCTCTTCAGAAGTCATATCCAATTCAAAATCAATCTCCTTAATTTTCCTTTTCTTCCTAGACAAGCTTCCAGGCTCAAGATTTTTTCTCTTCTTAACCTCAATCTTTGCAACCTCATCCTCTATGTCTTTTTCAAAGCCCTCATCCTATTCACTCCTCTCCATCTCACATTGCATAGTTTTCTTCTCACATTCCATAGTTTTCTCAGTGTAACAGGGTGTATCCACTTTTTTTTATTTAAGAAGGTTCATCACTAGCACCACTAAACCCTCGTGACAAGCATGGTCACCCTTAGGATCATTCTAAATAGCTAATATTATATTATCCAATGATTTCCTAAGGTAGAAGGGAAGATTAAGCCTAAACCTATGCTTAAAATGGTTTACCAACATAAAATGGTACCCAATTAATTTAGCAAAGTGGCCATCCAAAGTTAAGTATTCAATAACAACAAACATGACAAACCTCCAAGGGCAAGATATAGAACAAGGGCTAAAATAAGAATAACCAATTTTAACCAATCTGTTATGTTCCTTTGTTGTTTTTGCAAATTCCTCCACAACCCAATTCGAAAGCTTCTTGTCTCTGTAAAAGTTGATCCCCTCTATTTCAAGGCCTATAACATCTACAATGATGTCCCCAATAACCTCCATTCTTTGATTACCTACTAGAAAGCTCCCATCCTTTTAGGTTTTAATGAATTAGCAAGTAATAGAAGGGTTTCTACCTTTAAGCTTCTCCATAAAATCTACAAACTTCCCCTATTCTAGAATTTCCCAAATCTCCTTTTTCTAGTCCTTACAGCTAGTTGATTTGACCCTCTTTCTCCTTCCTCCCATCTTCTTCAATCTATTGCAGATTCTCACAATCTTAGGGTACACATTTAGAAAGAAAAGCTCAGTGTTGATATCAAAGAAAAGGAAATTGATAAATAAATGTATCCCCCAATCCATGTGGCAACAAATGAAAGGTCTCCACTAATTTAATCATAATTTGTGACTCCCCAAATCTGTCCAAGTAATAATTAATACTTATTGCCTTATTCATCATTATTAATACTTTTTTTCCTACTTCTAACCTTATCATACTCAATCAAGGATAATCCCTTGAAAGGGATATTATCATCTTGATTCCAAATCAGCTTCTCATCACTTTTGCAAGCTATGTTTGTAGCCCAATCAACATGGTTAGTTTCTCTATAGTTATGAGTGATGACACAAGTCTAAAATGAATTAATTAAACAAATGGCCTTACAAATGATATTATTAATTGTTCAAGAAGGGTTGTTATTTTTATTGAGAGAATTAATAATATTGAGGGAGTCTTCCTCTAGCCAAATCTTGTCCAAACCCATACTCTTGGCATAGCTAAGACTATAGACAGTAGCACTAGCTTCTACCACATGATTCATTTGTTGCCTAATAGGGATGGCCATACACCCAAACTATCCCCATTCATGTTTCTAATGATGACACCACAACCTATCATCCTTGGGTTGCCCTTTGAGGCACTATCAAAATTAATCTTACACCATCTCTAAGGAAAGGAATCCCACCTAGCTAGATTCCTAAGTTTATTCCCATTTTGACAAACAATGAACCCTTCCAAATTCCATTTTTGAATCACTTTTTCTTCCTAATCAGTCATATGTTGATGCCCTTTCCCAATAGTCCTAATATTCTCAATCACAAGATACTTAATCTTATAAAAAAATTGGATAGAGTTAGTCTCCTTACCCCTAAATACCCTATCATTTCTTTCCTTCCACACTCCCTAGGAAAGAAATGGGAGGATGAAATCCCAAAGATTCATAATCAACATATTACAAGAGGGAGACTTCTACCCTTTAAAGAACTCTTGAATAGTACTAGGGGAGACCCAAACCAAATCCAGTGAACCACATATCCTTTCCTATAACCTTCTAGTATAAGAATAATGAATACTCAGATGATTAATTGACTCTTCTACTTTCTTGCAAAGATAGCACCTATTGACAAAATTTGTACCTTTCTTCATCAAATTATCAGTGGTTAGAATTTTATCCTACAAAAGAGTCTAGAAATAATATTAACTATAGAGGTCATTCTTTTATACCAATCTTTAGCCTGCAAGGCACCTAATATTACTCAAAAGTGTTGGTATACAAAGAAGAAACAAAGAACAACCCATTGGAATTATATTTCCATATTAAAGTATCCTCATCTTGAATTAAAAAGATAACATTCAAGATTTTGTTGAGATCATTAAAATTGATATCCACTTTATTGAGGTTAACCCATTTTCCCTCTTCCCAATAATTAGCAACAAAGATTCCAAACAAGTTCTTGCATTAATCAATAAATCCATTCCACCTCTAATAAAAACTAAGGGTGTGATCAATAATCCAAATATCATACCAAAAATGAATAGTCATACCATTTCTAGCGTTCCATGTAACTCCTTTATTAATAATTTGCTTATTTTTTGGGTTATGTTTCTAGATTTTAGAACCCCCTTAGGAAACCTCATTACAAAGGAAGAGATTAAACCCAAGATTCTCCCTATTATATTTATCATTCCAAATGTCTCTCCATTCCCCTTCCTCTCAGTGCCATCACCAAGTAAGTTTAGCAAGAAGAGAATCATTCATAGTTATTACCCTTCTAAGACCAAGACCTCCTTTGTTGATAGACATGTGAATTTTATCCCAAGCAATTACAACCATTCTTTTCTTCTATTCCATACCCATCCATAAGAATTGTTTCTGAATTTTATCAATAGTTAAAACAAACTTCCTAGGAATCTTAAAAACACTCAAAGTATACAAAGGAAAATCCTATAACATGGATTTAAGAACAATTACCTTACTAACTTGGCTAAGGAGGGATCCTTTCTATCCAGCTAATTTTGAGTGGATTTTATCGATCAAAGAACTCTAGAAAGTTTCAAGATGGTTGAGACAGAGAGGTAACCCAAGATATGAGCTTGGAAGGGTACCAATCTCACAACCAATGACTCTTTTAATTTTATTTTGTCTATTTTTGTTAACATTGATAAAATAAATCACACTCTTAATCTAATTTATTATCTAACCAAAAGCATGCTCGTAATCCTCAAGATATTTCTTAATGTTTCTGGCATTTCACATAGAAGCTTCTCCCATAACAATTGAGTCATCCACAAATTGTTGATGAGAGAAAGAGAGATTCTTAGAGAAGGTTTGAGTCCAACAAATTCCCCCAAAGTAACCAATTTTTCTAATATCTACCTAAACATTCACCCATAAGAATGAAAAGGATAGGAGAGAGTAGGAGAGGTATAGAATAAAGGAGTAGGAGAACCATTAACAACATAGAGAAGATGGTAGAGGAAACTTGCAAAAGTACCATCTCCAAAAATCTCTTATTAAAACCAAAAGCTTCCAATCTAGAAAGGTACCATTCAATCACTTCAGGAGTTTCATATACCCAAAGAACTCTTTCACACCATTGAAAATATCCTCTTGAATGATCTGCAAGTACTTATGAAAAAAGATGAAAGGGAATCCATCTAGTCCAGGAGCTTTGTCTTCTTCAAAGGAAAAAAATTCCCTCGTAATTTCTTCATTGTTGGGGTTAGCAGTAAGTTTTTTATTTTGTTAATTAGAAATGTAATTTGGGATACAATCCAGAAACACTTTTTTTTATTATCCTTATCCATATTGGGATCACTCTCCAATAAGTTACTACAAAAGTTCATGGCTTCTTTTTTAATTTCTTCATCATCATCAGCAGGAACCCCATGAACATTAAGCCTAGAAATCTTGTTTACCATTCTATGCTTCAAAGTAGTCATATGAAAATATTTAGTATTCTAATCACCTCACTCAAAAAACTTTTCTAGACTACTATCTCCAATACATCTCTTCCTTGGTAATCATATCATGCATTGCAATCATTTTCAAATCTTCCTCCTTCCTAGATACATTCTCATAGCCCTCAACTTGGATGGTATCTTGAATCTCTTTTAACTTCTCAAGAATCCTCCTTTTGTTGTCAAAGATGTTCTGAAGGGTCTCCTTATTCCATTTTAAATATATATATATATATATATATATATATATATATATATATATATATATATATATATATATATAACATTTCTCAACTTTATGGTGACTTTAAACATATTTTTTCTCTCCACATGAATGTCCCACCATTCTTTAATAAGGTCTTCTAGCATAGGATGGAGAGTCCATATCTTCTCAAATCTAAAGGGATAGTTCTTCTTACTAGTAATAGGGTCAGCTAAGAGAAAAATGGGGCAGTGATCCAATCCCACTCTCACTAGCACAGAGAGGAAGCATTTATACTTCAAAAACTAGTCATTACTAATAAGGGCTCTATCCAACCTTACTTGGATCAGGTCCTTCCCTAACCTTCTATTAGTCCAAGTATAATCCACCCCATGTAGGTCCATGCCATGCAAAAGTTGACTATCAATAAAATCCATCAACTTCAATCTACTATCCAAATTAGTTTGGCTACCTCCCTTCTTCTCACTAATAATACTACTGTTATGACAGTAGATAACCAATAGATCTTTGATCTCTTCCTTCATACCTTTCAATAATTGCTTGATCAATATAATATTTGAACAATTTACTACTATTTCCACATACCCAGCTTCAATTATTGATTGAGAAATACAATTGTACTTCTCGCTTGTCCATGAAATTAGTATCTTTCCTAGAAATAATGCACCTCCACTTTTGTTCTTTCTGTCATTAACATTTCTTGCCCAATTAGAATTAGTAAATATCTTCAGTTCAAACTTATCATTCTTCTTGTAATACAATCCATAGTCTTCTATTCCTCTTAAATATGTTAGTATCCTTTTTATTGCTATCATGTGATTTTCCTTAGGACTTGCTAAAAATATTGTAACTATCCCAACTATTAATGCAATATTAGGTTTTCTATGAACAACATATTATAGTTTTAAAATCATTGATTTATATAATGTTTGGTTCACATTAGTAGAATCATCATTCTTAGATAATTTGTGTCTAGTGACTATAGGTGTACTAACTAGTCTTAAATCTTCCATTCCAAAAAAATTCAGTATCTCCTTGATATATATTTATTGAGTAATGAAGATACCTTGCTTCATTTGATACACTTATAAGCCAACAAAGAATTTGATCTCACCAAACATTAACATTTCAAATTCCTTCTTCATTTCATCAACATATGATTTGTATAATGCTTCCTTGCCTCCAAATATTATATAATCAACAATTTTTTTAGATAGAAATACTTTACTGTTCTTTCTAGTCTTCAAGTACATATTACTATTATCATTAGTTCTCACAAATCCAATCTTTACCAAATTGTTATGCAAAATTTCATACCATGCTCTCGGGGCTTGTTTCAAACCATATAAACCCTTGTGCAGCTTGCACATTAGATTTTTATTGCTGGGATCCAAAACTCCTTTAGATTTCTCAATGTATACTTCTTCAAGTATCCCATTTAGGAATGAAAATTTGACAATCATCTATTATACCTTAAATCCTTTTTAAGAAGAATATGCAAGTACAATTCTAACTCCTAGTATTTCTATAGGGGAAAATGTTTCCCAATAATCAACACATTTTTGTGAATATTGTTTGCATACCAATCTAACTTGTTCCTTGTGACCTTGCCATTTTAATTTATTGTGTTCCTAAATACCCACTTTGTTCCAATAACATATTTGTCTTTGGGTCTGGCTACTAGTGTCCATGTTTTTTTTCTTTTCAATCTTCTCAATTTATTCATTCATTGCTTGTATCCAATCCTCATTCTTCAAAGCATCTTTTATAGATTTTGGCTCAAACTCAAAAAGTAAGCATGTATCACTTCTAAGTCTTTTCCTTGTCATAACACCAATTTCTTTATCTCCAATTATTTTCTTAGTTTCATGATGTCTTCTCACATATTTTTCTAGTATAGGCTCTTTTCTTCTTTGTTCTTCAACAAGTCATCTTGAAAAATGATTTCAAGTTCATTATCTCTCTCTTGTCTAAGTTTTGATTCATGTTCTGCATGTTTGGTATTATCTTCCTAATGTTTGAATTCCTCTATCTATGACTCAATATCATTTCCCTATTACTTGGCACCCATAGTCTACTACTTGACAACATGCTACTACAACTCAACATTCCTAGTCTATTGTAGATTTGTAACTTTTTTCTCTTATTTAGGTTGGAGTTGGAAGCACTATCATTCACATATATGAATGAACTATAATCTTTAGGTTCTATCTTGTATTCAAATTCATTCCTTTATGTATACTCATCAACTTTTACATTTGTAATTTACACAACTTTATTAGTGTTAGAGTTCAAATACTTATAAGCTTTTCTCTTAGAGGAATAACCTAGGAATATGCCTTCATCACTTTTAGCATCCAGTTTTCCATTTCTATTATCTTTAAGTATGTAAAATTTGCTTCCAAAAAATTTTAAATACTTTACATTAGGTACATACCCATACCATAATTCAAAAGGTGTAACATTTGTACCTTTCTTGACTTGTACTCTATTCAGGCTATAAATAGTTGTACTCACAAATTCTCTCTAGTATTTATGTGACACATTTTTTTCTCCATCATCAATGTTCTTGCACAATCTATGATTGATCTATTTCTTCTTTAAGCTATTCCATTTTGAGGAGGGGTCATGGGTGCTGACATCTATTTTTTCATTCATATGTCATTACACACTAGTACATTTGCACTTGTTTTTTTACCAAAATTTTTGACCAAAGCTATGATTCCTTTTTTCTTTTTTTTTTTCATTCTTGCATTGGTCAAAAATAAAAATTCTATGCCCAATTTGGTCAAAATTTCAACTGACCTATGTTATCCCAAGTTGAATTTTGACCAACTCAATGTTATAACAAAAAAAAAAGGTTGATTCATTCATGATTCATAGGTAAAAAAGAAATTTTTTTATTGATTTGTAGGTAATCCTAAAGGTATGAGCATGGATAGGAGAAAATTTGGCACTTCATTCCCATGAGGAAAAATCTGCCTGTGTACTATGGCTTTTCTCATCGTGGCTTTGTGTAGATCAGTCGACATATGCTAAGTCCTGGGCGTGAAGCTGAGCTAGAATTCTATTGTTTTAGGTTCTTTAACTTCTCTTCCTATGTATTTTTTTGGATGCCCTTTTTTTGAGTGTTGAGATTGAAGAAAATAAAAATGACGTTGAAAGCTCTATGGGTGGTTTCTTTGTTGTTGAGCTTAAATGAGGAACATAATCTATCCCTAATTAGCAAGATTCAAAAGATTTGGAATTTGATATATCAAACAATGGTCTTGTGTACATTCTATATTCCTTTTATTTTGAAATTTAATATTTTTTTTCCTTGAGGTAATGGTCTATGCATATGATTCACACATAGCTTGTTGCTTCTTTAATTGCTAATTCACATGTAGCCTATTGCTTCTTTAATAACATAATGTCACAAAGTACACATTATTTTTGTTCAATGGGGAGAAACCACCTTTATGATTGATCATTGTATAGAGTTTATGTAATCCCTAAAAACCATAAGCAAGCTAAAGCCATAATTTACTAAACACACTTGTAGACCTTCTATAGAAATGTTCTTACAACATAAGAGCTTGGTCTCTCTAAAATTTTAAATATTTGCATGTGAGCAAAGCACTTGAATTTCAATATTATTGCATATAAAACTAAACTATAATGTTTTTACTATAGTATTTATAAAGAACATTGCGAGGATTTAGTGAGAAGGAAAGAATTGAGCCACATCAAATGCTTAAAGTGCCAGCTGGAAGTTTGGGCACTTTGCTGACCGAATTCTAGATGTCATGTCCATGGGATCATGTGGAAGCCCAACTGGCTATGAAGCGTAGAAACCATTAGACCAAAAGGATTTCTAAATGTGTCAAGGGTATTATATGAGGTTTTCATCTTGTAGAAGTTTTTTGTGTGTTGCTCTCTCATTGGGATGTCTATAAGCTACTCTTTGATTTCATTCTATCCAGGTATTTAGATTGATTTCAAAAGGCTTATCATTGTTTTTCAACTTAGATTTCTACAGTTCAACATTCAAAATAATTTTTCTAGAATCAATAGTTAATAATTTAAATCTGAATGACATCTCTAGGTTTTAAGATACAATTTATTGAGTTGAGTCACTCTTTCTATTTAGATATTAGGATATGCTTTAGAACAAGTGTTGCTATTTTCTTTGACAAATGTAAATTAAGTTCATCACTACTGAGTTACGGCTCTACTCAGTTTAAATTAAATTAATATAGGACCATGAAGTTGCTACATTTTTAACCTAATGTAAGATCTATCTATGAAAACTTTGGCAACTAGGCCTAAAATAAAGATTCTCACTCTTGAAACAAAAAGTCATTACATTAAAGTCCATTTTATTATTATTATTATTTTGTTGAGAAATGAGATTTGTATGCTACCTATCTTTTACACATCACGTAAATGTACTATTATTCTCTATCTTAGGTATTTCTTTTCTATTCATTATTTATTTATTTGTTTCAATGTTAGTACTTTTTGAAACACTGATTTTGGTCATGGGAGAAACATAGGAAAAGAAGAAAGGCATGGGAAGAAACTGTACAATGTTGAAGAGAACTCTTCTGTATACCATGGTGGGCTTGATGAGCTACTATATGATGTCTTCAAGAAGATAATGGAGGATAGACATGAGGTATGCTCTCATTATTATCTTACTAGCAAGTTCAACTTTTAGTTGTAATCATCACATATTAATCACTAGTTATTGATTCTTAAGAACATTAATGTATGCTACTGATAATTGAATTATCAATTTGTTAGTCCCTACTGCCCATAGGTGGGGACTAATGTTTTCACCTAACTTTTACATTTAATCGTGCCTTAGGAATCATTCAAAAAGAAAAGTAATCCCATCAAATAAGAATCATTTGTCATTTTCTATTAAATATTAGTTTTATTCTCAAATTCGTAGTTGTCTCATTGGTTTGAACTTATTTTCTCAATAGTCTTTTGTTTTTTGGAATGGAAAATTCTACTAAAAATATGTATGCCTAGGTTGTGCAAAGAAAACCACATGTGCTTTGTATAACCCACTACATGTGGCTTTGGCATGCACTTGTCACAATGGTGTCAATATTATTACTATAGCTATGTTTAATTATTTTTGCATGCAATTCTACTTTTGAAATGCATAGAATGCAACTTCAAATTAGCAGGTATGGTCATTGGGCTTTTAATCTTTAATGTGATTATTCTTTCTATGACATTTTGATCCAAATCCTCAGAGCAATTGAAATAAATTCAATTTTAAATGATTCCTTTGTAACTTTAATCAATTCTTAGAGTTAACTAGTTGCAAATATATAATTATTAATTTCAGATCAATAACAATTTGAATAAAGTTTTTGTGCATTTAGAATTTTCCTAGATTTCAATCTTAACAAGTTAGTTCATAAAGTTAGGGTATTTCCCAAGTTCCAATAACAATAACATATTAGTTCATGATGTGCAATAAAATATTGATTATAGAAGCTTTTCTATAATAACAATTCTATCATACGTACAAATACAAATCGAATTGATAAGCTGACAGACCTAAGAAATATAACTTCCATGATCTAATCTGTAAGTGTGCTATTGATTGGGTACCTTGAATTATCCTCTTGCATATTATTTCTTGTATGATCAGTATTGGCTTTGAAGCATGGTAGGAATTTTGGCTTACCTTTAATAGACTTTTGAAGGTTTTGTCTTAGAAGCTCAATGTATACAAGGCATATTTCTTCAACTCCTCGAGATACTTAAAAATGCAAACATCCACCTCATATATAGGGGACAGAAAAAAATCAAGAACAGGTTAGTCAAAAGATTTTATATATTTTGGATTATGTTGGCCTACCAAGATCAAAATATTAGATATTATATAATATTCTATTATTTAAAATACCCTTAAGTTTTTTTAACTAGAAAGAAGAAGATGAATATAGGAATTAAAATCAACCTTTAGCCAAAAAAAAAAAAGCTACTCAATCCTTTTTGGACATCAATTTTTTCTAGATCTATAATGCCTATGTTTTGTGTTAAAGCAACTAGAGAAGAGATTTATAGTGGCATGGCATCATAGGAGATTCATGTTATGAGTTGGCAATGAGGCATATTCAATCTTAGTTCATGAAACAAAAGGACTCCTTTATTGGCAACTGTAGTAAATTCATGTGGTAGGGTGTTTTCAAGGTGGGACAACATATTTGTTTTTATAAGTGTTGATCATTCATGTATATGGCTATCTTTTATTCAAGTGCCTTCTCATTTTCATATTGTGATCAATTTTGAAGAGCTTTTTTATTGTTGATGGAATTCTTAGGGTCATTTTTGGTGTAACTACCATCTTCGTTATGGTCCATGTGTACGTGACTTTTTTGAGTGACCGTTCATGTTAGTTGTGTCACTCAAGGCTGTGTAACAACAACTCTTTGCAAGGAATGAGATCCTATAACATTTTTTTTGATATCTTTGAGATGTGTTATTGGTAATGAGTATTTCCATCGGCAAGAATTCCATATGAAACTTAAGTCATTATATATCTCATGTTTTCTGTTCGCTTCTTGGCAAGATGAAATTACAATATATTGGAGAGTTTTATGTTATCACTTCAATGATGTGTTTGGTTTTAGGTATATCCTAGAAAATCATTTTTGTATAGAGAATTACCTTCAGTTATCATGGGTAGTGTCAGTTTAGTCTTGAAGGCGTTGGTTCATCCTTAAGTGTTGTCTTGTTTTGAGTGACTCTTCAACTTTAGTGGGTTTTGGTGTTTGGAATAATATATTTGAGTATTTTATGTGTTTGTTGTGGATGAGATCGTAGTGTTGGTAATAAAAGTAAAGCGGTCCTATTGCTTCAATGTTCTTTTCAACTTGAAGAAAAGTATGTAGGCATATTCCTTAAGTACTAAATTTTGAAAGGATATTCTTAAATGAAGGATTATTAGGAGCTGCCTATATAGTAGCTTAGTTCATTGAGAGTTAACAACCTATAAGTGTGTTGGAGAGCTGACTGTGTGTATGTATGTTGGGAGTTGTCTATATAAATGTGTGCCAAGTTTTGATATTATTGTCAGTATATGAGTAAGGCACTAATTCAAGAAGTTTTCTAGATACTTGTAATCTGCATATTCAGCGTATTGTGAAAAAAGGCTTATTGATTGACTATTGAGGGTCATCAAAATTATAAGCATACAGATCACTCTACTTGTTTTGGACTTACAATAAAGAATCTATACTTTTTGCTATGGTTGGGTTTTTCCCTTGAGCAGGAGTGTTTTCTTGGGGTAAATCTTTGTGTCTCTAGTGTTATGGTGATTTTATTTTATCTATTATTTGTTGATGTTATTCTAGTTCCAAAAGCTAACATCTTAAATTTTCAACTTGGAATTTCAGCTTTATGTTTTGGTGGAATCAGAGGGGGGCTTGGACACACATGTCCAAGGCAAGCACAGATTCCACCATCTTCTTGGAGAACCTTGTTCATGGTAGTAGTGTATTCCATCACTCCCTTGGAAAACCTTCAAAGTTTCCAAAAATTTCCTAAGTGTTTTATTTTCTTCTTTGAAACTCAAAACTTCATTCCCTTTCACTTTGAAACTCTCCTCTTCATTTTATCCAAGTGACCTCAATCATGCCTTGATGTGCTTTTGATCACTTTTGTCTCAGATTTGACTCCAATTTGCTTCCATTCATACTTTGAAATCCAATTCCTTTCTATTGGCCAAAGCTTGCTTCAACTTAATTATTTCATATCCTATTGGAAAAAGGTTTCAATTTTGTGTTATCATGCTGAAATCTTGTTCATGATTTGTTGATTGCTTACCCTTATCCACCTAGAAAACCCTTAATCCTTTCCAATTTGACTCCAATTTTCTCCTAATGAATAGAACTTGGGCTTCAATTCAGAATTTCACTATCCTATCAAACTTTGACTAGATCTCAATCCCATTCAAAACTTGGGTAAGTGGTGGATGAATTTCTAACTTATAGTTCAACTTTTTAAAATAAGATGGTTGATATGTCCCAAAGTTGGAACTAGACCTATAGGGGAGTGGATATGAGGAAACAAAAATGGAAGCACTGGGGAAGAGAATTAAAGATTGATAACTATCACCTAAGTTATTAGTTTGGTATAGATCCTAGTTCTAGTTTGTGAATATAGAAAATTTTTTTTCATGATTCTACTATAGAAAAACATTAAAAATTATATATATTATAATGATATTTATGACATTAAATAAAATAGTACACAAAATTGCACATAATTATGCAATCAATTCAATCAACTTGCTCAAGCATATACAAGAATAGATACATGATAAAAGATCTTGACATACTATCTAGGAAAAGGCTTGGTAAAACTTAGTGAAAATATTTCCTTTATATTAGAGCACAATTTCAAATGCATAGACTACAAATAGTACAAAATTGAAGACAACCTTGATAGGAACTGTTGATGTACTATCCTCAAGTGCCTTGTAGGTGAGAACATTGTTGAAGCACTCTTCCACCCAACCAAAAAGCTTCACACTCCTATGGAATCCTTCCTATTGAAGTTATGTAGCTATGAGAGAGATCAATTACTTGTGGTGATCTTCTATGAAATTCTATGGAAGTTCTTTGTCATGTTTATGTTTATCTTTGTTGAGCTTCCAGTGAAGTGTTTATCATTTTTTTATTCTTATAATCCCTCATGTTTTGTGATGACTCATCCTTCTCTCCCATTGGCCTCTTGTATTCAAAGGAGTTTATTTTTGGTAACTATGTGTGCTAACATGGTTCTACAAACACATATGTATAGCTGGCTGATTTTATCATCATTCAAAGAAAAATGAAGTGTTGATGGTCCATTTACTAGAGTTGTCATTTCATTCTTGGTTGTCATTGATTAATTAATATCATCTCATCAATATGTGTGATTCATTGTTTTTATCCATCCTAATTATTGAAGATGTCATTTTCTTATTATAAAACCATCGATAATTGCTCTATGAATTTGGCCTTTTGTGTTATGTAGTGTAGTCTTATTCTCATTGTGTGGGGTTTTTAGACTTTTATTAGTATGAGAACATTAACAAGAAGAAGGCTCAGGGGATTCTTGACATCTACCTCTTTTATATTATCATCCTCATTCTTACTGTCCAATGACCTTATATTTCTCATCTATTGGCACATGGAGGTTAACTTCATCTATTCAAATGTAGCTTTAATTCTTGTTTTATTGGCATTATTTAAGGATTACTTATCTTGCATGCATTTTTTTAGTGTGATGTGTTATCATTCTTTTGTGAACTGATATCAAAGATGGAGGGTTGTTGCAAATACTATCTTCAACCATGTGTGACTTCAACACATGTGAAATTTTAACAAATCTATGACTATGGAAGGTTGTTATTATCTATGATAACATGTGACATGTTTGCATCAAATTTATTCTGTGTATGATTATTCTAGTGTGTATATCATTTTTTTTTGTATTGAGTCTCTGTGAGGCACATTGAAGAAGTGATTCTTCTGATAAAACTTGTGAGTTTTGTATTGAGTTCCATTTTTTTATTAATGAAAGAGATCTTTTGGTGTGGTTGGGTGTTTCCCTTGAGTAGGAGGGTTTTCCTAGGATACCTCTGGTATTGATTTTTTTTGTTCTATTTGTTATTTGATCATGCTATTCTAGTTTGAAACATTAACACTTCCTAACATGAAGGGTACCCAATCTTGCATGAGGATGCTTGATAATTGGAGAGATTTGGGAGTGATGGAATTTGTGCTACATGATATATCTAAATTTTAATGCTATTGTAACACTATTATGAAATGGTAAAGAATTTCATATATAACAATCAAATTAGTAGTATAGAAAAAATAAAATTTGATCAAATGAGCTATCCCAAAGCATCTTTTAAGTCGTATCTATCTTAGTTGAGGAAATTATATGGGCATATAACACCATTGGTGATGCATATTTGTATCTCAAAGAACTAATTTTCTCTCAGAAGGAAAATTGTTAAAATACCTCCACATTATAGATTTAGCCAAAAAAATGAAAATATTATATATGAAATTAAATGAAAACCCTAACATATAGAAATGATCATTTACTCAAGCTATAAATGTATGACTTATTAGACTAAAATTTATGCAAACATGCTTTATTAAGGATACTACCTTGATATTTGGACTTTGGATAGTAAACATCTTCACATTTTGGATAGTAAATTTTCACTATGCTTGTCCATAGAATATCTGACTAGCCCACTGGGAGAAATGGCTAACCGGAATAGTACACTATTGGGCACCTTCCAAAATTAGTATTCTTCTATTTCTCTAGCTGCACATGTAATATGAAGAGAAAAAAAAGGATCATATGCAACTAGCACAAGCACCTAAATCCTGTTTAGGTTCAACTAATTTATGATCACATCATACCATAGCATCCATCCTCTTTCTTGTTAAAATATAATGGACATTGATCAAACCATAAAGCATCTTAGCAGCAGACTCCACTAACTCATTTTGTTCCTCAGTTAATATATCATCTATAAGAGAAAAATATAGAAGATTTTAGTCATTTTTATTTTGATATTTAAAATTAAACAAATACAAAAGGAGGTGTTGCATATCATTCATATAACTGATTCCATGTAGAAACTTTGCCAAAATGCAATGAATGGACTTCATAGAAACATTGTGAAAAAAAAATGGTATTGAGAATTATTATAATGAAGGAAGATTTAAAAAGTTTCTCAACTCCTACAATATTGATGAATATTTGGAGTTGTATCACCTTGATTGGGATGATCAACAAAATGTGCCAAAAGATCCAAACAGAAAATAAACATCAATAAGCTCCAAATTGAATCCTAGTATGCACCTTTTTGATGGAATTAGTAAACACCAAACTTGCATATGGCTCTATTTAAGATGTGCCAATGATCGTGGTGCACATGGCATGTGCTCCTACCAGTTGGCATGTGTAGATGGAGTATCTATGGTGGAAGACACATTTTTCCTCTATCATGTTGTGCTTTGTAGGATATGTTTTGTTGAGATATTTTTGGTGTGCTCTAAAGCTTTGGCTCTCTTAGAAATGATGGAACATGGCTATTCATCTTGGGATTCTCCCATCTATGGAGATGTTTTAGATTGATAGCCTCTAAAATACCATTATGATTCTTGATGTTGATGCCTAAAAGATTATTAAGCTTATAGTAATACAAGGGTAGGATGGTAGTGGGAGTATGGACATTCTCAGAACTAGTGCTTTCATTTTTGTTAATTGCAAGGATAAACTTAATGCTTACATTCATCGTCTACCTATCTAGAGTGGGTCTTAAAAGTAGTTTTCCTTTCTATAGAAAATATTATTTTATATGATAGTTCAAATGAAGGTAGTATGGGAACAATAGAGTAATTATTTTATTTGATAGTTCAAATGAAGATTGTACAAGCATGGTAGAGTAACCAGCTAAAAGCTTGGTGGCATAACTCATAACCTTGTGCAAGGAGATTTAACTAGTTTATTCTAAAATAGAACTAGATTTTTTGGGTTGAGATCTTGCAATGGATGTAGATGGACTGCTAGTAATTCTCTGTAACGAGTGTTGGAAATTTCCAATTTTGTTAATTCTTCTTGTTATTTCAAAAGATGGTTTGATTTGCATTTTAAAAACACTCTTTTAAAGAGCTTAGTGTTTAGCTTGCTACTGGTTCTGATGGTAAGGGAGTAGGGGAGGAAATTGGGTGATGTGTGAAATATGTGTTCATTGGGCAAATCTTAGGGTTGTCAGCTTATTGTAGATATGGCTAGGTCCCTATTTCCACAATATAAACACATCTATTTGAATACTAGCTTGAGAATGGTGGATTTTGGTATAATGCCATTTTTTGTTTATTTGCAGGGTCAGTTATTAGGTAGTTTAGACCATGTTCATTTTGGTACATGATTTTTTATTTGGTCTATAGTTATTCATCAGAGGCTTACAGGTGTCCAGATTTATCTAGCTCTTGTATTTCATATAGTTTTTAAGTAGCTTTAATGGGTTGGGGCCCCATTATAATCCTCAAATTATCAATAAAAATTACAACTGTGACTTTTTTATTTATTTTAAGAATGGTGTATTCCATCTCTAGTTGAAACCTTGTACTCTTTAAAATGAAAAACAGCTCTAGGAATAATTTATTATCAAAAATTGTGGTTGGAATTTTTTGGGTAGTTCTTATTGATATGCTTTATTAAAATAAATGTATTCTATTATGAGATTGATGAACTCTTATATGGTCTAGAATGTAATCAGTTTCTTATTCATAATATATCTATATATGAACATGGTTTAAGTTTGATGTAACTTTTACTATTCCTATAGAGAAAAAGGTCTTAAGTGGCCTGGCAATTGGTGTAGCAAGCATGCAAGATGGTGAACATGCATTGCTTCATGTGAGATGGCAACTGGGATATGAGGAAGAAGGCAACTTTTCTTTTCAAAATGTTCCTCCTAAGGCTAATCTCTTATATGAGGTTGAGCTTATTGGTTTTCAGGAAGCAAATGAGGTAAGTCTAATTCTTCTCTTCTCACAATAATTGGTCAAGCAATATAAGTAGGCACTAAATATGTAAGAGTAACAGAGGCTCAAATATTAAATGCTACACATTGTGTCATCCAATTTTCTTTGGAATGGCTAGTATTAGGGAGAAAAAGGGTGAAGGATGTGGTTATATGTCAATGCTATTTTTTTTTTGTATCATTCTTAAATCTCAATGTCTTTTAGTAAGATGACAAGCAGGCTTTGTCTAGTGTTAATTTTGAGTGCTTGCTGCATAATAGACCTAGATCGAATTCTTGCTAGTCTTCCTCTTCAACAAATGCAAATTAGACTAGATACTTATTCTAGCAATCTTGGTAGCCTACAATTTCAGAACCAATTTTCTTGTCATGTAGTTACATTGCAATTCATAAATTATAATTTACTTTTCATTTATTATAAAATTTTTAGGGTAAGGCACGAAGTGACATGACAATAGAGGAATGGATTGAAGTTGTTAATATGAGATGTATAGAGGGTAATGCATTTTTTAAAGAGGAAAACTAGCAGAGGTGATATAGCAATATGAAATGGTGACATATCTATTTCTTCGTTGACTCTTCTATTTACTATATTCCAAATTACCTAGGTTTAGGTTGTTTGCCTACCTAGCAAATTTTTCCAAGATGTGGTTTTGCGCAGGCCTTGGCATACATGGGAGATGATTTTATGTTCTAGTTATTTGGAAAATATAAGGACATGGAAAATGTTGTTAAGAATCTATGCCATCTCAACATGGCTACATGTTTGTTGAAATTGAACCGTTATGAAGATGTCATTGGCTAGTGTAACATGGTATGCATTGTGTAATGATATATCAAGTCATTTTTTAATTATAAAACTTGTGATACTTTTGTACCCAATCTAATCAGAGGCCAAGGATTCCATAAATTGCATAATGAGGCATGTTATACTTCAATAGTTCTACTTTTTTTTACATTCTTGGATGCTTTCATTTCAAACAATACATGTTTGTGTTATATGTTTAGTTCTTCTTTGTTCCATACTATATCAAGCAATTGTTTCTTATCCAAGCCATTTAATTTGCAACCTTTTAAATCTCTACAAAGATAAAGTTGGAGTAGGAGAATTGTTCTTCTCAAAGGTGTCCTCTAATTGCAAAGTGTCCATTCCATTATCTATTCAACAAACAAGACATATCTAGTTCAATAGATAATGGAATGGACACTCTACAATCAAAGGACACCTTTGAGAAGAAAAATTCTCCTACTCCAACTTTATCTTTGCAGAAATTTAAAAGGTTGCAAATTAAATGGCTTAGATAAGAAATTATTACTTGATACAACATAAAAGAAAAAAATTGACCAAACATTGGTGGAAATTTTGGCCAATTCTTGATAGTTTTCTACCAAGACTTGGTTGAAATTTCCACCAATTATTAAAAAAATTCGACCAAACATTGGTCAAAATTTTGATCAATTCTTGGTAGTTTTCTACCAAGAATTGGTCAAAATTTCTACCGGTTCTAAAAAAACTAGACCAAACATTGGTGGAAATTTCAACCAACACTAACAAATTAGAGCTAATAAAAATTAAAAAATTTTGATGATTGTATTGGTCAAAATTTTGACCAATCTACATTGAAATTTTGACTAAAATTCATAAAAAATTGAGTTCAAATTTACTAGTAATAGAATATGTTAAATTCATTAGAAATGAATTCACCACCTTTGTCAAATCTCAAGAACTTCAAACTCTTTCATCTCTCCTTTTCAACTCTAGCCAAATACTACTTAAGTAACTTGAAAGCATTAGATTTTTCTTTAAAAAAACATCACAGTCATTATTTTAGAATAGTCATCAATAAATAAAATTTAATATTTTTCTTCACAATAGCTTTGAACAACAATAGGTCCACATAAGTTAGTATGAACCAATTGCAAAATATCATTTGATGAATATATCTCAATCTTGAAACTAGACTTTATCATTTTTCCCAATTGACATTGTTTACACATAGCATTATTGAGTTTCTTTAGTTTTGGTAAACCTCTTACTCTTTTTATTTTACTAATGCTGACTAGATTGTCAAAATTTACATGACATAACCTTTTGTGCCATAACCAAGTATCTTCATGTTGTGCAAACAAACATGTCTCATCAGATAAATCTAGTAGAACAAATTACCTCTTGTTTGATCACCACTTCTAATCAATTTACCACTAGTATCAAATATTTTGGCTTTTCTATGATAGAATTTAACTTTGTAACCTGATTTGTTTAATTGTGAAACACTCAACAAATTATAGTTAAGACTTTCAACCCAATAAACATTGTCAGACTTGATCTTATCAGTCAATTGTATTGATCATTCACCTTTCACAAGACAAAACAACTTTACTAAATTTAACATAGCTACCCTTGTACGGTCCAATACTCTCAAATTTACTTCTATCACCAGTCATGTGATTAGAACAACCACTATAAATTATCCATCTATCACTTTTATTCACATAAGAGATTAATGTAATTTTCTCATATTCATCTGAATCTTCTTTCATAGCAATATGGACTACTTCATCATTACTTTTAGATTTAGTATCAGTTTCTTCTTCAATAATATAACAAGATTTCTTACCTTTGTCTTTGTAGTCCTTGTTCCTCTTGTTGTCTTAGTCATCTCTTTATCATTTTTACTTATTTTCCTTTCTCTCATCATTGTCTTCTCTATCACGACATCTTGCAGTAATATGACCAACTTTGTTACATGAAAAATAGATTATAGGAAGTTTGCAAAGACCTTTTTATTTTCCTTTTCCTCCTCCAAGTCTAGCCATCAATGTGTCAAGATCATCAAGTTCATCATCACAAGTATCACTATCACTTTTCACATGTTTTCCTCTTCCTTTCTTGCTAAGAACTAGTTGTGATTTAAAAGAAAATTCAATAGTAATAGGAGTGTAATTATCAAAATTTAACATCTAGAAAGTAATTTTCCTACTAATCACACCTTCTAGAGTTAGGATATTACCTGGAGTAAATCTCATTTCTTGTATTTTAGAAACCCTAATAGTATATATAGGAAGTAGAGCTGTCAATACCTTACTTATTACTATTTCATCCTCAATCTTTCCATTTGCTCCTATATTAATAGCACTGACATCTTCTTTCATTCTCATTTCATCAAAATTTCCTCTTAACACTAGTAAATTTGGATCCAATTTTTGACCAATTTTGGTCAAAATTTTGACTTAGGTTTTCCGCTATTTTTCTCATCAAAATTTTGACCAAATTGTAGGTTGGTCAAAATTTCTCGTCAAAAGTTGACAGTAGAGATTGAGCTATGGAATAATAACATTATTTGTTCAATTAATACAGCTAGACCTTGGATAATTGATTCACCCCCCCAACCCTCAGTTATTCTAAATATTCTAAGAATTGGTATCAGAGAATTGGTTCTTGTATAGGTAAGTTCAAAGGTACTCAAAGCTAAAATCATGATGTACAAAAAGGACGTACCAAAGTTGAACAAAGAGAATTTTCTTGTATGGAAAAGATTGATGAGGCTACATATAGCTGGTATTGGTGATGTTGCACAATTCATATGTGAATATAACAATAGTTCCTTTGACCATCAACAACTAAAAGAAAAGCATGAACATAATAAGGAAATATTAGAGATTTCTTCAGCCCTAAGCTATGTTGGGTTTGATGACATAAAAGATTGCAAGAATGCAAAGGAAATATGGGATAAACTAAAGACCATATATTGAAGAGACGCTAATGTCACAAGATCCAATTTAGAAAGCTTGCACTAGTAAATTTGGACCCAATTTTTGACCAATTTTGGTCAAAATTTTGACTCAGGTTTGTTGCTATTCTTGTCATCAAAATTTCATTCATCAAAATTTTGACCAACCTACAATTTGTTCAAAATTTTGATGAGAAGAATAGTGATGAACCTCAGTCAAATTTTTGACCAAAAGTGGTAAAAAATTGGGTCCAAATTTACTAGTGCAAGCTTTCTAAATTGGATCTTGTGACATTAGCATCTCTTCAATATATGGTCTTCATTTTATCCCATATTTTCTTTGCATTCTTGCAATCTTTTATGTCATCAAACCCAACATAGCTTAGGGCTGAAGAAATCTCTAATATTTCCTTATTATGTTCATGCTTTTCTTTCAATTGTTGATAGTTAGAGGAACTGTTAATATATTTACATATGAATTGTGCAACATCACCAATACATCATATGGAAAATTTTATTGATGCTATTGCTATCCCTATTGGTCACTCAAATAGCCATATTGCTGAAGCTACTATTGCCCTTTATACCACTATTTTAGTTGTTGAATTGGGGTATTCCAAATTATGGTTGGAAGGTGATTCTCTGAATATTATTAATATCCTTAAGAATAAAAATTCTATCTCATGGTCTATAGAGGCAACAGTTATGAAAATCAAAACCTTATTTCAAAATTTTGAAAAAGTGGTCATTTTCCATACTTATAGAGAAGCCAACGAGGTTGTTGATTGGATAGCAAATCATGTAGTTCAAACAGGGCAAAAGATGAGGTGGCTCAATGAATTAAACAGGCATGTGGATCTTAAAGCAATTATTAATTATGATGTTATTCATTCCAAAGTGGGAAAGATTTGCTTGGATTAGAAATTTAATGATTTGTAGGAGTGGCCTTATGACTATCAAATTACCATCCCCAAAGAGGTACATTCATGTGAAGGTTATGTGTTCTCTGCATGTATCATCAAAAAGGAAACCTTGATATCATGTCACAAAAAACTGGTCTCACTTCAACCTCTTTGCTGTCAGTATCTGGGTGTCTCTAGTTTTTTGCTCGCTCTGTAATATGTGGGGTGAACCGAGGAAGCAGGAGCCCAAAAAATGTGATGATTGGAAGGCTAGGCAGGATATCTGGAAATTCTCCAGAAAGGGAAGGTGGTCAGCTACCTGGAGTGGTTGCATGGATTCAAACCCCATGTCACCACCGCCTTCTTCAAAAACTAGGTGGATGAAAAAGTTACTTTACATGGAGTCTTTCTAAAGCTTATTGAGGAATTAATTGCCGAGGTCACTGGTCTCCCCATGAAAGGTATCAAATTCTAGAAGTAGACCAATATTTCCAATGTGGCCTACAAAAAATTCCCAAAGATGGATGAAGAGGAGATGCAATTGGAGAAGAATGGAGACTTCTTTGATGTGCAATAGATTAAAGGTATTTGGCATGATGTGCTTGGTTGTATTCATGAGTATTTTATCCTTAATGGAAGGAATAAAAGGGTGCACAAATTCCACTTTGTCTTTCTCAACCATTTTAGGTACAAGGATAGAATTTCCTTCCCTTTCTATTTGCAGTTTTCTTTGCTCCAAAGTTTGAATGCCCATAGAAAGAAACAATTTTGACCCATCTTACATGAAGGTCTAATTTTTCTCATTGAGGGTTTTTCGTAAAAATAAATCCATTGCTTCATCTACTTCCACTGGCAAGCATAAGAATCCTAAACCCTTAAAAGGTAAAACTGATGAGAATGTTAAGGAGAAAGTTAAGGCTAAATTGAAACCCTCTAGCTCTCGAAGACAAATTGTGGAAGAGGATACAAAGGTGGAGAGTATTGAAGGCTCAGATAAGGATGTCCTTGAGGAAGAGGAAGGGACGGATGCTGGGGAGTTTAGCTCTAACCTAGAAGGTTATCTGGATACGAAAGACAAAAATGAGGGAGGGAGAGAGGAAGATACTAATAAAGATAACTCAAAACAGAGCAAGTCTGATAATGAGGGTACTCATATTGTGTCTGGGGGAGGTGATAAAGAGAAAGAAAATTTAATTGATGATCTAGCCATTTTGAGTGAGGAGGAAAACTTGGGGATAGCTTCCAATCCTATAAAGGAGACTGAGGGACAAGATAAGGAGGTCCTAAGCCAACATATCCCTATGGAGTCTGGTGAGGAGGAGCCATTGGATGGGGAGGTACAAATTGATAAAGTTGGCCCCTTATCACACACCACTATTGATGATGCAGGTGATTCCCCATCGAGGGAAACCAAACTTTCCTTCCTACACTCTGCCAAAAAAAAGTTGACTCTTTCCTTTAGGTCGACTCCTAGATTTATAATAAAGAAGAAAGTGGAAACCTTGCAACATAACCAGGAGGCTAACTAGGATATTATTCAACACATGGAGGTGCAAATGGGAGATATCCCAAAAAAACTTAAGGATTATGAGCAGACTCTTAGAATTCTTATCAAGGAAAGTGGAACAAAAATGGAGTAGGTAACCTCAAGCATCTGTGCTGCTACAACGACATTGGGCCCTAGCAAGAGCACAAGAGAGAGTTTGAGGAAGAAATATTTGATTGTTGCTGCTTCTTCAACTGCTAACTCCATCCAGGACATGGCTAAGATTGGTAAGGAGGCAATTAAGTTGATCATGGAACTGCAATAGTTTCTTGGGTCTTCTTTTCCAGTTGGGTTCCTATTCAGGTCCTATTTGCTGGTTATTACTTCTGGTTCTTGTGTTTGGTCCTATTTTTTAGCTTTTAGTTTTTAATTAGTACTAATGGTTCTAGGTCCTTGTAAAACTTGGGTACTTTATTTGGACTTTGTTAGTGGTTTCAGGTTCATGTAAAACCTAATTTTGGTTTTGCTTCTAGTAGGTATAAGGACTCTTTCTTGATGGATGGCTTGTTTTTTCCTTTTTTGAGGATGTGAAAGGGTTTCGGGGTCCCTTCAAAACCTATTTTTACTGTAATCTAAAACATCACCAGTACTAGCTATATGTAGCCTCATCAATCTTTTCCATACAAGAAAATTCTCTTTGTTCAACTTTGGTACCTCCTTTTTGTACATCATGATTTTAGCTTTGAGTACCTTTGAACTTACCTGTACAAGAAACAATTCTTTGATACCAATTGTTAGAATATTTAGAATAACTGAGGGTTGGGGGGGTGAATCAATTATCCAAGGTCTAGATGTATTAATTGAACAAATAATCACTTAAAAAACTTCAAATCTTATCATTCCATAGCTCAATCTCTACTATCAACTTTTGGTTACATCAACTAATTGTCTACTATCCTAGATATAACAGACTTGCAGAATGTAAATATTAATAAGTAAAAAACCATAAATAACATCCACACAAGTTTGATACTAGGATTTAATAGAGAAACCGAATTTAGAAAAAACCACCAGTAACATGTCAACAATTTTTTAGTCTTCTGAAGTGAGCTCTATTAGAATCCAACCCCATTAAAGGTTACAAAATGCAATGTTAAATATGACATTGTTAAAGGATTTAATCACCCTGTTAGGAGTGGCTTTGTTAGAGGACTTTGGAAAATTCTATTAGAATGTCACCCTATTAAAGGATTTACAAATTACTATTAGTTCAACCTTGATTAAAGGATTTAAAATTGTGTTTACAATGGTTAGAAAGTAAGAGAAAGTTTTGATCTATCAAGTACAACTCACTTTGCATATATAGATCTCATTTTTTTTCATAAGGTGATTTATTGTCTAGCCTCCATTTTCATCTCAGTCTCTTATTCACTTAGCAACCCTTCAATCAATCACTCTTCACCTCTTCTCAACCTTCTACTTAGATTCATCAGCCAACAACATCAACAACTACTCCAACTTTCAATAACACTTTGGAATTCTCTAAAAGTTTTTCCTTCTACCTCATTAAATAGGTAATTTTGATCTTTTTTCACTTAAACATCACCATATATCTTAGGGTTTATGATTAGATACACCACATACATTGAATCTAATCTCCATCTTGTTTATCCTCTTCTTTTCTAGAAATTTCTCTTGGAATCCATTCCTTAGGTCATTTTTCTAATTCCTCTCGTAGAATTAAATCATCCAATTCATCAATCCTAATCTTCAACATGCTTTTCATATCCCAAGAAATCAACTTAGTCATCTGGAAGTTACGATTTCTCATAAAATGTTAAAATATTATTCCTCAACCAACACTATTTTCTAAGATTTGATCATCTCTGGGTTACTCGGTCACTACTAAATTTCTTACATGGCACATAAACTATCACTTGGTCAATGTTGATACTTGGTCAACATTAATTCTTCCCAACTTTTTTTGGTGCTTAGTTGACATTAGCATCACTCAAACTATACTTCAAGTTTCTTAATCTTTTGTTATATTTCTCAATTAAGCCTATACATTTTATTTATCTTTGATCACTTCTTCAAGGCTTTAGTGTTACTGCCTTCTCCCTTGCAATGTGATCTAAATAATCACTTTTTCTTGTCAAAGTCCAACTAATCAAGTGTCCATTTATAGTGTCATCTTCATAACTCAAACTTTCCTCTAGATACTTTAGTTATGAACAACTCCTCAAGTCCTCCTCATCAATCAAATAGATATGACACTCGTATCAGATAGAAAACTATCTAACCAATAAGTTTGACATCAATGACAATATAATAATTATCCCAAATGTAGTTTCCTATACCTAAGGCCCTTAGGGACATATTATCAGTGATCATATGTGTTGAAAGGGGTAATAGATTAACCTATGACCCCTTTCAACTTATAAGAGATTATATTTGAATTATATAGTATTAGATAAGAATATATTTATTTATTGAAATATCTAATACTACAAAATATTTCCTAATACTATGTTAAAATATATATTATAGTAGATATATATGAATAATTATAATATTTATTATATTATATATAATAATAAAACAAAAAATAATAATGTTGATATATTATTATATCTTAAGTGTAAAGAATAATTAAATTTTTTTCTAAATCTTTTGATTTATAATGTACAATGTGGTCCCCAATATGTCAAATTTGAAATTTTGCTTTTTGCCGCCAACTTTGGATACATGAAACTAGATCAGGTACTTGATCTTGTTTTAGGTACCTGATTAGGCTTGGTATTTACCAAGCCTATTTTCTCCACTCAAAAAATGTGTTTAAGCCATGTTTATCTGACATCTTAACTTTGACTGACCTTTGACAACTTTTTTCATCCAAATTCAATGAAACAAAAAGGGTTTCTTGAGAACACTCTCAATATTCAATTGATATAGTTATTGTCAAATTATGAGTTTGATAAGTATTTATTAGTTAATTTCTAATAAAGATGCATGTAAAGTGTTGATTGACATATTGATTGAAAAAGTGCTATAACTTTCAAACCGAATAACATTTTTTATATCCAAAAGTTGTGTCACATTCTATGCTTCATCTACTATAAGAAAAACTATTGTAAAGTTTTCATTTAGTTATGGTGGTTGGATACAAGATTTTTTTTATTCTAAAAATGTTATGGTAGAAAATTTATAATTAATTATTTACTTGGAATAAAAAATACCCAAAATTATGTGTCACATCTGAGCATGAGTCTACTTCCTATATCTAGAATTATATTAAAAAATATTATCATTTGATTTTGATGAAGGTGGTTAAACATACACTGACTTTTATTTTTGCCCTAAAATTTTTGTACTGCTAAATTAACATCAAAAAAATTGACCATTCAAATGATTTTTAAATTTATTTTTTCCAGTTTAGGCCTCGTAGTTTATAAACTACATTCAATTTCTTATAGATTATTCTCTTACAATTTTTTTACATAAAGTTCATAACTACTTCAAAATAACATGTCAAGTTGACAAAACCCTAATTTGTTGATTTTTCACTACCACTTAAGGCCATAGTTTGGTTGACACTTATCCTACACATTCCCATATGTCACATATTAAAATAGAGAAAGAGAATCCTAAAACAACATTCTCACTTGAGGCTATATGCACACTCCCTTTTGAAAAAAACTTATACATGTCTCCTTTCCCTGATAAGGTTGAGCTTCCAATATATGACAAATATGATGGTAATGGGGATCCTCATGACCATCATTAGAGAAGTTTATGCTTTAATTATTAAATTCTTAGATTAACCCACTTATCTCAAGAGCTTATTTCCAAGGAGTCTTATTAGAAAAGATAGAGTAGTTTACCAAACTTTCTCCACCTCTTAACTCTTTTTACGAATTGGTAGAACATTTCATAAAATAAAATTCTACAAACTATTAGATAACTAAGAGGAGGGTGAATTACTTATCCATGGATCCCTTTAACCATTCTCAATACTTTTAACAACTTAAACTTATCAAAAAATTCACTCGCCATACAAATTAAACTTATTCAATTAATCCACAATAGTAAATAAATTTTTTTAATAGTTTTTACATGCAAACATGAAATAAAATGTAAAACATTCATGCACACATTAACACCAATACTTTTAATTTGGAAACCCAATATGGGTAAAAACCACCTGGGACTTTTCACCCAAAAATAACTCACTCTTCTAAAGTGAGCTCGGTTAAGAGCCAAACCTACTAAAGGTTACATACACATTTTCCAGGATGTGACCTTGTTAGGGGATTTTCACCAAAGATAATCTAGGCCTTACCACATATTTAAAGGACATTGAAAATTCATTGTAATGTCACCCTACAAAAAGGATTTACAAATATGACTATTAAATCCACTTGCTTAAGAGATGTTTTGTTGCAATGGTTAGAAAGTAATAGTGAGATGATATGATAAATATGCAACTACTTTTGTTCTCAAATCTCTATTTTTCTTAAATATTTCCTTACTGACTAGTCATCACACTAATTCCAATAATCCACTTCACTTCACACTTCATATCTAATTAGTATGCATTTTTGTAATTTCCCTTGTCTATCAACTCGTTCAACAACTTTACCATCAACTTGACCAAAAACTTTTTCCTTCTTGTCCAATCCTTATATAGAAATATTTTTGGTTCTAAATTATATTCATTAGGGTTTCCATGAATTCATCTTATCTAGATGATCAATTACCAACTTAGATACATTGAATATGTCACTAGGTAAAGCATTTTATCAATCATGCCAATTGTAACTTCACCTTGGAACGTGAACTTTTCTTGGATCTCAAAACACATTTTGAATCTTTACCATTTGATTTTACCTTGCCAATTTCATTTCTTGATCTTGCTAACTAAATTTCTCCTTATCTTAGAATCTTCTAGATTTATTTAGATCTTCACTCTATTTTGTCCTTTAATCAATCTTCCATAAATTGTTCTTTCTTCTTAAACACCTCGATCACTCAATTGAGATTACACTTGATTACCACTATTCTCACTTGGTAAACATCCTTTCTTTGTAACATCCCTTTCTTAGTAACACTATTCTCCAAGTAACTTGACTTAACCTTATTTCCTCTCTTTTATGAACCACCATTTTTATCTCAGTGCAACTCACTGATTTATTATTAACTTTTCACTTTACAACTTCATTCCTTTCTTATCAGCCAAAATAACTCACTTATGCATCATCTTAGTAATTCATCAAATTGTGTAAAATAATCAAACCAATATTATCTTTCCAAAGCCTAATTCATCAATTTTCCAATAAAGTTCACATATGTAACATCACTTCATGTCATCTTCTAACTTTACCATCCATTTCTTGATTCAAACCATGTTCTTTAGATTATTTTTAACTTACATGAATGAGTATTATCAATCAACTTGACATTATTGACAACATAATAACTAACCTAACTCTTCTACATAAAATTCATAGCTTGGTTGATTAACCTTGCTCCTCATCAACATCACTTGTGTAAATATAATCATTATTTTATTCATCAACATCAATTATGTCTAGCAACAACCTCCAACATCTTATTATTATCCTTGATCTTTGAAACACTAAGAAATGTGTAGGAGATCCATTTACTTTCTTTTGATGATGGAGGAAGGTTCTCTCATGTTATCCACATCAACTTCCTAAAAGTGAGAGAATTGAAATCTTTGTGAACAACCTTGTTCCCAAACTACACTGTGAACTAAGAAAGCAACTTTTTCACAAGTTTGATCCTATGGTAGAATTTGATTTGTGCATGAAGAATTTATCATTGAGAAATGGAAACTTATATTGAAAAAAGATAAATTGAAGAGAAATAAATCCAACAACAACAACAACAAATACAAAAGAAAATTGTGGAACAAAACAAACATGTGGTGAATGATGGTGTTGCAGATACATATAAGCCTAAGGAACCAATCTTCAATTTGACTACTGGTATTCAAGAAACATGCCAATAAAATACTTCAAAGGCTAATGACCTAAACAAATCTAATGATTCTCAAAGAAAACCCACATAGGTATCAAAAACTAGATGCAATTTATGTCTTTAGGAGATTCACTTGAGGTAGTGCTTAAGACCTTGGTCTCAAATAATATTATCACACTACTAAATAACTATAAGCCCTACAAACCAAATGTTAAACCCAAATGGTGGAATTATGATCATTATTTCAATTTTCATACAAACAAAAGTCACAAGATAGAAAATTATGTGAGACTTAAAAATACTATCCAAGACCTCATTGATGATAAGAAGGTTGGAGTTGATGGATTCATGACTAATATAACTCATATGCTCTTCACTAAATCCCTACAAAAGTATGAAAAGGGAGAATCATATAGGAAGAAAAATGGGGATGCCAAGGTTAACTATACACATGCTTGAACCCATTGATGGGAGCATACACATGGTTAGAGATAAACATGACATGTAAAACTATGAATCAGATGTTGATGAACCACCTAAGGTTGTCTTGAGTGGTATTAGCATCAACACCTTAGATTTTCTTGAGTGGTATTAGTTCATCTTCTACACAATCATGACCTTAAGATAGTGAGACTAAAAGTACAAAAGAACTACCTTTGATCATTCCTAGAGGCATTGATTCACCATCACAGACTAAAAACTTGAATATGATAACTCAAAGTTAACTAAAGGTAATCCTTAAGGGTCCTAATTCTTCCAAGAAATAAAACTCTAAACAAACAAGGACTACATCTAACAAGCATCTACCTCTTCCAAGTTTAGCGATAACTTAGTGGACCAATTGCTTAAAGCACCCACTCAAATTTATATACTTGAGTTGCTATAGCTATCACCTACTCACAAGAAAATCCTAGAGAAAGCATTACACACATTTTTAGTGTTCCTAATGATATTTATGTTGATCAATTTTAGACTATGGTCAACCATATCATTTCTCCTTACTATTTCACTTTCTCTGAAGAAGATGATAAATCCCTTCACTAACCACACAACCTTGTCTTGTGTATCAGATTTCAAATGTATAGAACCCATGTAAAATATGTGTTTATAGATAGAACCACAAGGTTAAATACTTGTACATACAATTTGGTCAAACAATTTGGTCTATTAGAAGTCAATATTAAACCTAGGTGAAAAATCATCATCAAGGCATATGACAAGGAAGAGAGATAATCTGAGGATCTTATGGTTTTGCCTATTTAAGTGGGACTAGTCGAAAAGGATATTATCTTTCAAGTATTAGATATACCTCTCACTTATTAAATATTTCTAGAAACACCATGTATTCATGATATGCAAGTGGTATCCTTGACCTATCATTAATGCATCAATTTCCCTTACAATGGTTTTGAAGTCACTAGATATAGAGGTAATTCTATGTTTGTTAATGCTCTTAATAAATCCTTAGTACTGCATAATAGAGATGCTAAAGAAACTAAGAATACTCTTGTTGAATGTGAGAAGAAACTAAAACTACTGAATATTGGGATGGGAGAGTATTGGTTGGATTATACTGCCACTCTTCCTATTTCTCCATGTTCTATGGTATACCTTCAAAAGACATGAAATCATAAACTTTTACTATGACTCTTTATGGTACTTTTTTCAATCCTTAGTGCCTTTGGAAGATGAGAATGAGGATAGGTTTTCTAGGGAATATATCTATAAAGAGGAAATTCATAAAAAGGTTACACTTATTACTAAAATATCCCCTAAGAAGTACGGAAAATATTACAAATTCCTTGCTAAGATAGGTTATCTATGCCATGGAACTTTAAGTGATAGAAAATATGATCTTGCTAAACCTTTGAGTCATACTAATGGACATAAGTCTATGGATAAGGTTGTGTTGGGATTCTCCAATGCTAATAAATAACCCATCTTTGATCAAGAACATGATAGTACTCATGAATTTGAAGAGGAGAGCTTACATATTAATGATATCACCAAAGAAGATGAAGAATTTTTTATTTCTACTTATATCCGTTGGCATGAAAATGAGTCACCTATTGATCATAGTATCAAAGCTTCTATATCTTGTCAAAATGAGAATTCAGAGGTTGAGGATGCTACCAGAGAAAGAATCTAAAGGAATATTGCATGCTTTCTAGAAAGGAACTATTGTATGGACTCACATGACTATGAATAAGATTCATTTTTAGTCTATGAATAATTCTATAGTTAAAAATTATTGGAATGATTATGAAATTGAATGCTACCTAAATGCTATTGATCTTTTAGTCTCTTCCACCAATGAACCTACCTCAAATATGAATGAATCAAACATCATGTACCTTTGTCAAATTTTTTTTTTAAAAAAAAGACAAAGAACAAGTGCTATGATGGTGAAACAACTCTATGGTAGTGTTAGAATCAAAAATAGTAAAAAGAAACATATCCAAGGGTGAACCTCCCATAGGTGCCCAAGGATGAGATAATTTGTAGTCTACCTAACTCTTTTTAAGAAATATTAGCAGTCCTAATAAATCCAACTCACTTGATCAATATTGGAATAGAAGAAACTCCACACATTATTCACCTAACTTAGTCCTTATTAGAAGAAGAAAAGAAGCAATTCACATATTTCTTTATGGAAAAGAAGATTAAATCTTCTTGGATATATGTAGACATGCAAAAGATTGATGCTAATCTCATCATGCATCATTTATTGATAGATTCTAGTGTAAAACATGTTAACTAAAATTTGAGAAAAATGCATCTACATGTAGCTCTCTTGGTTAAAGAAAAATTAGAAAAATTCTCAGTGTTGGATTTATATGAGCTATTGACTATGTTGAATGGATTTTAGAAATTTTACCCATTTCAAAACATGATAAGTCCATTTGTGTATGCACCTACTTTTGAGACCTAAATAAAAATTTCCCTAAGGATGATTTTCCACTCCTAAATTTGACATGATAGTGGAAATTGTGGAAGGATGTCAAATGCACTCTCTAATGGATGGATTATCAAGTTATAATCAAATCAAAATAGCTCTTGAATATCAAGACAATTTTTGGAATGTCATGCTATTTGGGCTAAAAAATGATGGAGCTACATACCAAACAAATATGACCACTATCTTTCATGATGTGATGTATAAAAGTGGAAAGATTCTATGGATGATACCATAGAAAAATAAAAATAAATAAATAATCATCTCAAAGATTTAGGGTTAATCTTTGATCAAATGGAATAGTTCAATCTCAAATTAAATTCAAAGAAATGTGCTTTTGGTGCCACCTCAAGAAAACTACTTGGCTATATCATTTCATCAAAATGAACTGATGTTGACCTAAAAAGGTTCAAGCTATAATGGATATGCCCCCTTCCATTAGTATCAATCAAACAAGAAGTCTGTAAGGACATCTCTAATCCATTAGGATGTTCATATCTCAACTTGTTAATAGAACACACCCTTTTAACTAGAACTTGCACAAAGGAGCTACATGTGTATGGAATGAGGAATTTGAAAAGACCCTAAAATGGATAAAAGAATATTTAGTTGGTACTCCTATTTGAATTCCTCCTATTTGAGGGAAAACTCTATTTATTTGGTACTCCTATTTGAATTCCTCCTATTTGAGGGAAACCTCTCATATTGTATATCTTAGCTAGGAAGACATCCCAGAGGGAATTATTAGCACAATAGGATGAGATAGGAAAAGATAGAGCCATATATTATATCACTAGAACACTTTTGGCTTATAAAATCAACTAAATTGATAAATCTTATCTTGAAATAGTGTTTTCATCCCAAAAACTCAGATACTATATTCTAGGTCACACTATACAAAATTTTGCTAAGATTGATCCATTAAAATATATCTTAAGAAAAGCCACCCTTATTGGTTAATTAGAAAAATGGATGATTATTCTTTCTAAATTTGATATTGAGTATATCTATTATAAGGAAATAAAAGGACAAGCCATTGTTGATCAACTAGTAGATTTCCCTCTACAAGATAATGCATCAATGCAGATTGATTTTCTTGACTTTTTCATCAAATACATGATTGAGTGCACCTAGAAGATGTTATTTTATGGTTCATATACACAATACAGTGCTAGTTTTTGAGTCTTATTAGTCACTCCTCAAGGATATACTATAAAAAATTATTATAAGAAGTTGTTTCCCTACAAAAATTATATGAGAATCTTACTAATTGAATCAAGCTATCAATTGCATGGAGGATATTGAGCTACATATCTTCAAAGATTCTCAGCTTGTCATCAATCAAGAAAAAAATTATTATCAAACTAAAGATGAAAAATTGATGCCTTATCAGAAGATGATTGAAAATCTTAAAAAATACTTCCCCTTTGTGGATTTTAACAGAATCCTAGAGCTAAGAATAAAGTGGTTGATGTTATGGTTACATTAGCTTCTATCCTTCAGTTACATGAGCATTTGTCAAGATATGAGTTCCTAGTGGAAGAGCTATGCTAACCTGCATATGACTCCCCTAACAACTGTAATCACCTAAAAGTGGTCATCTAGACTATTAGCCCCCTTTTCAACATTTTGGCTAAATTAATTTAATCATTTACCTAGACCAAATTGCTAATAATCAATTTATTTGATTATAACCTATAGTTTGACTATGCTATCCTAAGTTCATTATTTGATTAAAAGAACATGTCCCCTTTTAATTAAATAAAAGACCCCATTCTTCTAACCCACTTAAAGTGCACACATAAAGTCCTTTTTCTATTTTGCAATTAAAAGAAAAGGCTTTGTGACTTTTGTCTTATATGACAAGTCAACTTATATTCTATTGGTTGACTTGTGTGTGCACATGGATCACTCCTCTTTTTGAATTCCACTGTTGATCATCCACCATCTTCATCTTGATCTCTACCATCCATACATCTTTAAAAGGGAGAGAGCTTTCCCCCTCAATCCTCATTTTTTAATATTTTTATGTTGCAGGTTTTCTAATAGGTTTCTTTGGAGCTTTGTGGAGAACTTCTATTTCTTGTCTACATTCTCTCATACCATAGCATTTTAGCTTAGATTCATGTTGCATGTTAGTTTAGCTTCTATTTTGCAATAATCTATCTCACATAGCTTAATATTTGGATTTTAACACTCTCATTCATATTCTATCATAGCTGCATTTTGCATTCTCATTCTAGCTTAATCTTTATTTGCATTGCATTCTTGAGGAACTCCTTGAGACATTTGCATTCTTGCATCTTGTTTTTGGAACCTCCCATTGCATGGTTTACTAGCAAGAAGAGTATCTCTAAGGCTCATCAGAGAGCCCTTGAACTTGAAATACACTCTCTTGCACTCCGTGGATAGGGAGCTCTAAGCCGGCATCCAAGCATTTCAAACTCATGGAATCGTTTGGATAGAAGGGTTTAGAGTGGGACACTTTCGAGTGTACATTTTTTGCACCCACCGTGGGGCTTGAATCAAATTTTTAGCTCCATTTGCTTTCATTTCTTATCTCTGGTTTTTTATAGCAGCGTATTGAATCTAATCAAGTGCTTTTGTAGAATTATCACTTTGGTTTTAAGGCCAACCCATAAGTAGATTGGTTTGAAGGCCAAAAATCTAGTTGGTTTAAAGATTTGATCATATCTTTTAAACCACTTAGAGTTTGGTTCTGAAATTTTGTTTACAATTTGGGTATATTCTCAAAATGTCTCAGTACAATTTTCAAAGCACTTTTATGTGATTTGTGGGAGTTATAACTTTTTCTTTATTTTTCATAAATAGCCATTTCTGATCGTAAATCAGCGTATTTTTCAGAAAAGTTACATTTTTAGAAAGGTTTTTGAATTCTAATAGAGGTTGTCTCTTTTTATTTTGACTTTGAGGTCATATTAGGGATCAAAAACTCGATTTGATAAATTTTGCCTATTTTGACAAAATCAGTCTCTAGGGTGCAAATAAAGAGATTTTTTTGAATTTTTTGCATTTTTGGAAAGCTCTCTAATTTTTAGTAGGGGTCTCTTCTTTTCATTTATGTTTTTGGATCCGAAATAATAGCAAAAAAGTCTAATCTTGTTAACTAGGTCAAAAGGAAAGAGTAAAAATGAGAGCATTTGTGATTAGTTTCCACTTTCTTTGCATACACTTGATTGGAAGATAACTTGGATATTTGAGGCAACTAACCACTTTTTATTGTAGTATTTTATGTTATTTCACACTAACTTGTGGTGCTAACAAGTTGTGATTGCAGGTTGCCATCCTTGTGAAAAAAAATCAAAACATTGCATAAAAAGAACGCATGTCAAAGCTTTAAATGCACAAGGGCTACTAATGATTGTTTGCAAGGTTGCCCAACGCATAAAAACCCAATTTTTCTTGTTCTTTACTTTTACATGTGTGACATATACTAGTTGTTTATTTTTAGGCACATTAAAACTTATAATTGGGATCTTTTGGTGATAGGAGGGTATGTTGTTCACCCTTGTGGTGAATTAGAAATCTTGACTTACCATTTGGTTTCAAGAGTAAGAGGCAACTGAATCTTCCTAGTGTTTTTGGGAGAAAATGATTGGAATAGGAGAGTATTCTCTTCACCTTTGTGGTGAATCAAAAATCTTGACTTTCGAAAGTTGATCCACTCTTTGTGTAGTTAGAATCCTTTAGAGGGCGTGCTCTCGGACAACCTGAGAGGAACGACCCAAGTGGGGAAAAGCAGATTACCCGACTCTTCCAACCCACTATAAACTCAAGGCTATCAAGGACACAAAATCTTGGTAGACATAGTGTTTATCTTCACCTAGTGTGATCGCTTATGGGATTTCAACCATAGGGAGATCACTAGGCAAGAATGCTTAAGGTACTCTTGTGATCGCGAGATCGGTTACTCATCGCAAGGTGAGGTGTCCCATAATTGGGAGCAAGAGGAACACTATGAATGGAAGCCCTATCTAAACATCCTAAGTTAGTAACTACCCTTTTTAGCCGCTCAACTTCTTGGTGCAAGGATTGATCCTAGTGGACTACCCGGATCACCCCAAGATTTACACTCACCACATGTGTTCCCTTGGTTATGCTTATGGCATTTCCATGACAAAGCCAATATCTCTTGTGGGAAACCACTTGGTTTGAGGCGAAGGAGCATCACGTGTGGGCCAAGTTGTTGAGTAATGAACCATGACATTTAGGTAGATATTGCTTGATGTGTTCTTGAATGTGGTATACTTGTAAAAATCTTTTGAACATACACATGAAAATAATTCTAGGGATTTCTTTTGAGACCTCAAATATGCTTGTGTCATGCAAGGTTGCTTTTTTCCTTGTTTGATTGTTTTAAGACTACTTCATGTGTCACTATCTTTCTTGGAAAGAAATTTATTTTGAACATCAAACTTTCTATGCTATCAACTATTGTCAAACTTTTTCAACCAAGTCAAAACATCAAATGAAAACATTTTTTTGTGTTTCTTGCTAAGGGGAGTCTCATCATTTGATTTTTATTTTATATGTCTCTAGTTCTTGAACATGCTTAAAGTGGCTCTTTGGTCTTAGTTCTCTTGGTCTTTTTGTCTTCATGGTCTATGCATGCTTGCTAGTTATCCTTTTGCTAAAATGGTTGCCTTGATTTCTTGACTACACTCTTGGGTTGGAGAGTTTTTCACTTGTCACCCCGCTTGCTCTATCTATTTGGCTATTTGGGCATCTTGCCCAGCTATTGACTTGAGTCATTCATGTCATAAGTTTCTTGGACATATTGTTTGACAAGTCACTTTAATCTCTCTCTACTATCTTGGCAAGTAAACACTCTACCTCCTATAGTTTCAACATCAAGTTATCTTCTAGGCTCTTTTATGCTTGGCTTTGCATCTAAAACTATGAGATCTAAACCTTGTGCTACCAAACTTCTACCGAATCTAGATGATCATGATATCCTCCATGTCACTAAAGAGTTTCAAGATCTATATGCACAATACAAAGAACTAGAAGAGACAAATGATCTTTTTTACCTTCATCTCTCTAAGCGCATGATGGAAATGAAGTCTAAACTTGAGAAAAGGTTAGAGGAGAAGATTGCATCAATACATGAATCTTCCTTAAGGTCTTTACATGCATGTGAGTCACCTTCTTTGAGGTCATCCTCTTCTTCTAGGTCTACATGCTCTACTTCAAGACATCAAATGTCTTCATCTTCTAGATGTAAAGATCTCTTTAGAGAACAAGCAAGTGATACCTCCTTTGAGCCTATGCTAAAATTTCATGATGGACCTATCTTTGACCAAGATAATGATGAATATATGGATACATACCATTTACTTGAGAAGCAACCAAAGGACTGTAGACATACTTTTGAGAGAAATTTTACTCCCTTGGGGAATTCTTATGATGACATTTTGAGAACACTTCTTGGCAATAAGATCATCATGTTACCTAAGTCTAGCTCCTATGGAAATCCTTTCTTGGATGATTATTGTGCTTATCATCAATCTAATGACCATGCTACTTTTGATTGTATAGAGCTGAAACATAAAATCCAAGATCTCATTGATGATGAGATTGTTGATCTTGGAACCTCTAGTGACTCATGTGGTGAAGATACTTCTCTTGAGCAAGATTACATTAATGAACCTATGTCTAGTAGCAGCTCTATTACATCTTCCACTTCTTCCAACACTTGTGCATCTCCCAACACTTCAAATCTTTCCAACATGCCTCCATCAAATAAAGAACCTAATGCTTTCCACATTGACTATGTGTATCCTCAAGGGCTATCTCTAAAAGAAACTCAAGCTAACCTTCACTTGGCTGCAAACCTTTTCCATGCTACTAATCCTAAACATCCTCAACCTTCATGCACCACTATGTCTAATCCAAGCACTACTCCATTCACTCTTCATTCTCCCTTGTCCTTAGAAGTGGCTCCATGTCAAGAGGACTCTCAAAAAGAAAAAGCTATAAATGTCAAGAAAGATCAAGATCAAGAACCCTTTCATCTCTTTCAAGATTTTTCCCCTCCATATCCTATATCTTGTCCACCCCCCAAGTATTATTAAGATACCACTTCCATTATCTCCCTTGAGCTTACTGAAAATTATGAGAAAAGTTCTCTTCCTATGATATCCAAAGCTACTTGTCAAGATCAAAGCATCCCCTCATGTTCTACTTCTCTACATCCACTTCAAAATTGTGGTCAAGCTTCAAGTGCTTCAATTAAAAATGTTGTTCCTATGAAAGGTACTCATGAGTCTATTGATGGCTTTGACCATGTTGCTCACTCTAAAGATGTTGATATCCCTTTCCAATATCCCTCTGCATCTTCTAAATCTATCCTTGGTCCATATCCATCTAAGCTAAAGCATTCAAACCTTCCATTCATATTGGGGCCTTATGTTCCTCCATCTCCTACATTCACTCCTAGCTCATTCCCTAGCTCTTCCATCATACCTCAAGATCAACAAAGACACTCATCCTTGGTGAATTTTCACCCATCTATCCATCTAAACTAGTCATATCAGCCTTATTCATCCACAAATCCCAAGTCCTTTGGAAATGAGAATAAACATAAGAATCCATTGAAAAATGAAGATCACTATGTAACATCTAATCGACATGTGAATGCTAAGAAGGAAAATGCACAAAAGAGACTGCAAAGGTCCACTATTAAAAAAGCTAAATCAAAGAAAATATGAGTTCCTAAACCCATTATTGAAGAAATGTGTTTTGAAGTATCGAAAGGAAAATCTAAAGCTATATGGATTCCCAAGTCTCTTTTAAAAGACTTGAATATTCAAAATACTTCAAAGTTGACATTCAAGCTTCCAAAGGTTTCCATTCCATCTTCTTCCAAAAATCTTTCTAAAAATATTCCAAGGCCTTCCACTCCACCTTTTTCCAAATCTCTTCTACCACCTCATACATCTAAACCTCAAGCTTTTTCATCCATGATTCCTCCATCATTCCAATACCCTTCAAGGTGTGTGTCAACGTTGAGCTTGTCCAATATTTCAGCTACCCTCATGAAATCCTCTAAAGCTTACACTTACTTTCTATACTTGAACTATTATCCTCCATCTACTCTTGCTACTACCATTTCTCTTTCATCACCCTATCAACATCTTTGAGCATAACTTTCTATGGTCTTGGCTTATCATGACTTATCTTTTCTATAGGAGCGCTATCTACATTCAAACATCTTGAGCTCTTTCTAAAAATTCAAAAAAAATAAAAAATTTCAAAAAAAAAATTCAAAAAAAAAAATGAAAAAATGAAAATGTGCCTTGGTGAAAACCACTTCTTGTGGCACTTTGGTAGCAAAAGTAAAGAGAAATAAATTTATCCTATGGTGAAAACTACTTCTTGTGGCACCTTGGATAAGTACCATGATGAAAACCTGGCAAACATGCATCATGCGTAATTCTTCCATCATCCATCTATCCCTTCTTCTCTCTTTGATCTTGACAATGTTGAGCTATCTTTGCATATTGGCTATCTTATCCACCAGATTTTCTATTGTATTCTCCCATTCACTCATAGCCTCTATCTTGAGCTTTATTTTTATTGCTCTATCCCATTGCTATACTATCTAGTTAACCCCTTGGTCTTGATCATAATAAATGAAACATGGTTCTCATAGGTCTCTTGACATGGCTACTCTTTTGGACTACACACTTCATGCTACCTCACTTGTTGGCTTCATTTCTTATCCTACATGCTATCTTTCTCATTACTTCCATTGCTTATCCAAAACATGCTTCATATGACTATTTCACCTCTTTCCCTAGCTTGGGTACTCTTGAGGAGTTAGTCCTTGAGGATCACTTTTACTTGCTTCATACTCTTTTTTCATCCATCTTTTCTTATCCACTCAACTTGTTTCTCCATCGTGTCCTATACCTTGCTAGACATTGGGAGAAAATGATGTGATCTTGCTTGAGAACTTCTGATCTCTAAATTATTCTAAAAAATTCAAAAAATCATATATGATGCTGAAAAAATTCTAAAAATCAGAAAATGTCTTGAAAAAATGATCATCTTAGTGAAAACCTCACTTTGATGTATCACCCAAAAAAAAAAAAAAAAAAAAATCTGTCAAAGTGGTGAAAACCTGGAAACAGGCGCTACTTGAAACCCTTGCACCTATGTCTATCAATCTCAATCATCCACTTCGCTACACATTTCCTAGCTTGGAATTGTTTCTTGTCCTCATCTTGGGGGCATAGCTACTTAGCCTATTGAGGTATTCTTGTGCATTAGGGTTTCTTTGACAACTCACAAAATAGTGTTTCTCAACACTTCCCCCACTTTGACATCAAGTGTTTTTCAACACTTTATAGATAGTTTACCTACGGTCTCTGATGTCGCGATATTTCTCACTATCAGAATCAAGTCTGGAAGAAATGGCCAAGTGACTTACACACACACACTTTAACATTTAAATGACTGAGCTATGCTGATATTTATCTACTTTCTGTGCTGTCTATGATGATTTCTTTTCCATGTGTTACCTCCCTAATAGTCTTTTGAGGATGTCATTGACTAGAAGACTGGGGGCATAGGGCATGTCTTCTTGATTTCTACTTGTGGGTATACTTTTTTTGTCTATAGTGTTGTAAGCATTTATGTTGGTCCTATTCAACACGTTGACTTAAAAATGTATCATCCTTGACTGTTTCGCAAGATCACACTTGGGGTTTATCCTGGCACTTATGCCTTGATATAGGTGTAATCTTGCTAAATTAAACTTAGGGAATCTAATCACGTAGTTATCTTGACTTACATGTCTCTGATGCTTAGATTGGATTTCCACATACCTATCTGATATCGATCATATTCATATCCTCATAGTTATACTAGTGATGGTTGTATGATCTCATGATGTCCCTAATAAATGCTAAATGATGAAATTAAGAGTCTAAATGTTATGCACTTCTTGCTGGTAAACCACTTTTCATATTAGCTTGCATTTTAGGTTCATTTTCTAGCTCAGTCTTGCATTCTTTCATATGGGGAGAGCTCTCTCTTCATCTTTTCATAGACATATAGGCTAACTCCTTTCATATATTTCTTTACTTTCTTCTTGTTCATGTCTTTTCACCTTCTTAATCTTTCACTTCATCTCTTTTCTATCTTATCATCACATTATATAAAGTTTTGACCTCTTAAATAATTTCAACGTCCTAGATTCATTTTTAGGATCGAAATCCAAATTTGAGTTCATCTTGATGGTCAAAATCGCATTTTAAAATTCTACTTTCTTCTGAGCAGTTAGCTAACCTTTTGAGGTCTAATCTCTGAATCATCATTGGGGCATCTTCATTTCTTCATGTCTTCATCATTTCTATGCTTCATATCTACCTCAAGTCACCTTTTCATATCTAAATCATCTTTCTACTAGATTTGACCTAATTTTTATGCTATATCCTTCAAGGTCAAGTCTAGTCAAACTGGGGCATTTCATCAGTTTCTTATAGTCATTCTTGGGTTCTAATAATTTATCTGTCATATCAGACATTGCTATATCTCAATTTTCTCATATCTAGCTAGTTTATGCTTCCTCTTACCTCATTTCGATTTCGATCCCGAGGGGGCAGAAATACTCTATTGCTAATTGTTACAACTATCTATTTCTTAGGAGCATTTGTTTGACCTTATCACTTGCTCTTGATCTATTCACTTTGCTAGGTGTTAGAATTCTTTTCGGATCCTAACATCATCTTCCTAGTGTTCAGTACTACCACTATCAGGTTGTGCATTCAGGACTTGCCATCTATTTATACATTTCATTCTTCGAATCAGATATCTATATCTATCACCGCCTACTTGGCTTTCTATTTTCTTTGACATAATGTGTTCCCAAATCGATCACACATTAGTCAAAGAGGGGAAAATGTAATCACCTAAAAGTGGTCATCTAGACTATTAGCCCCCTTTTCAACATTTTGGCTAAATTAATTTAATCATTTACCTAGAACAAATTGCTAATAATCAATTTATTTGATTATAGCCTATAGTTTGACTATGCTATCCTAAGTTCATTATTTGATTAAAAGAACATGTCCCCTTTTAATTAAATAAAAGACCCCATTCTTCTAACCCACTTAAAGTGCACACATAAAGTCCTTTTTCTATTTTGCAATTAAAAGAAAAGGCTTTGTGACTTTTGTCTTATATGACAAGTCAACTTATATTCTATTGGTTGACTTGTGTGTGCACATGGATCACTCCTCTTTTTGAATTCCACCGTTGATCATCCACCATCTTCATCTTGATCTCTACCATCCATACATCTTTAAAAGGGAGAGAGATTTCCCCCTCAATCCTCATTTTTGAATATTGTTATGCTGCAGGTTTTCTAACAGGTTTCTTTGGAGCTTTGTGGAGAACTTCTATTTCTTGTCTACATTCTCTCATACCATAGCATTTTAGCTTAGATTCATGTTGCATGTTAGTTTAGCTTCTATTTTGCAATAATCTATCTCACATAGCTTAATATTTGGATTGTAACACTCTCATTCATATTCTAGCATAGCTGCATTTTGCATTCTCATTCTAGCTTAATTTTCATTTGCATTGCATTCTTGAGGAACTCCTTGGGACATTTGCATTCTTGCATCTTGTCTTTGGAACCTCCCGTTGCATGGTTTACTAGCAAGAAGAGTATTTCTAAGGCTCATCTGAGAGCCCTTGAACTTGAAATACACTCTCTTGCACTCTGTGGATAGGGAGCTCTAAGCCGGCATCCAAGCATTTCGAACTCATAGAATCCTTTGGATAGAAGGGTTTAGAGTGGGAAACTTTCGAGTGTACAACAACGACATTATTTATACCATTATTGGTCATGATTTCTCCTACTATGATAACATATATTCCTACCTTCATGATAAATCATTCTTAATGTCCATACTCATAACGATAAATGAAACTTATCTGCAATATCTATTGCTATACCCTCATTTCTATGTCTTGTGTAGGAGTGGTCTAGATGGATTACTTCTTAGGTACTTAGAGAGAGAAGAATATGTATGTGCATTAACAAAAGTCCATGAGGGCATAAGTTTATCTCACTCTAATGATCTTGTGCTAGTACAAAAATGACTTATGGTTGGTTACTACTAACCTACTATGTAGATATTTTGTTAGATTTGCTAAATCTTGTAAGTGTTAGATGTACTGTAACTTGATCCATGCTCAAGGAAGGGACCTCATTCCCTTTGTTTTAATAGTGGGCTTTTGATCTAGTAGGCCAGATACATCCCAACTCATCAGGAGGACATGAGTTCATCATCACTACTATAGAGTACATCAATAAAAGGGTTAAGATTTTACCACTTTTAGTTTCTATAGGGAAACAAGTGTCACTTTTCATCCTAAATTATATTATTGGTAGATATGGTGTGCTATCCTCCATAGTTAATAATAATGGAGGTGAGTTCAAGAAAAAATATTTGAAACAACTATGTAAGAAGTTTGAGATTTAGAAATACTGGTCTCCTATCTACTATCCTCAAGGAAATAGATAAGATGAAGCTTGAAATAAAATTCTTCTCAAAATATTACAAAGAACTTTTGGTAAATTTGGTAGGGATTTTCACCTTCAAATCAATATTGCTTTGTGAGCTTATAGAACAAGAATATGTACACCTACAAGAGATACCCCTTTTCCCCTTCTCTATGGGGCTAACATTATTTTACCTACTGAATTTTAGATACCATCACTTTGAGTCTTCCTAAGATGACATATCACAAATGAGGATTATTACATATCACACATGAAAGAACTATAACTATTGAATAAACATAGAAAAATTGCCTTTGATCAGATGAGATTATAATAAAAATGGATGGATAAGAGATACAACTAGAAAATGCATCACATATATTTTTAGTTTGGTGACTTGGTCTTGAGAGAAAATCCTAAGAATCAAATCGACAACATAAGGAAAAAATTAAACCAAATTGGCTAGTTATTATTATTATTACTATTACTTTTGGATCTAGTACTTATCATCTCTCAATGCTAGAGGGAGACTAGCTCCCCAAACTATCAATATCCTCCATCTAAAGGAGTTCTATACTTGGTGCTCTTTATAGCTAGAGCTTTTGTACATAGTTTACTATCCTAAAAATTTCTTAAAAATATAAAAATATCCTTAAAATGATCATCTTAGTGAAAACCTAGTAGTAGGGACTTTGATGTGTTATCTAAAATCCCCAACTTGAGATAGGATTTAAAATAATAGACAAGTATTAGATGTAAAGTTTATAATATTAAAAGAACTATTAGAATTTTAGGTGACACTACAACACCCCTAGAATCAAATGAGAAACCAAGATAACTTCTACACTAGATTGACAAGATAATTGCATGAAGATAAGAATGCTATTATTTATAATTGACTTGATTGACATCCAATGGATTGATTTAAAATATACATAATATACCTCCTTATATAGGAAAGGTGATAAGATAAGCTATGACCTACACAAGGTAGAATCTCATGTCCACCAAAGGTAGATCATCCTCAATTATGCAATGTAGTATGTGTGATGATGAGGATGATAATGTGATAAGTGCACTAAAGGTGGATTGAGATAACAACTATGACCACCTAGAGTGGAATTCTTCTACACCATGTGCTTAATTAGGGTGCAAACTCCTAAGTGTCTCAATGGAAAGATACCATGCAATGCATTATTCTAAGTAAGCTTAAGTAAGTGTAATTAGTGAATATTTAATTACACAAACACCATCCTTTAGTGCAACTTAGGGAAGAGCATTTAAACTCATAATGAAAGATGGGTCCTAGCTACTAGGCCATTTTAGTACCCATGTACAATATGTAATCAAATACATAAATTGAAATCTCTCATAAAGAAGAGAAAGACACAAAACCTCATGGTAGAAACCCTCCTCCAAAAAGAGAGACATAAATACACAATGCATAGATGGATGGAGTACTCAAGACCCCCCATGAACTACATACATCATTTATATATAAAGAATGAATCCCCCATAAGAAGGAAATAAAGAGATGTGATATCCCCCCCATAATGAAGAAGCTCCAATGTAGATGAAGAGTATCTACAAATAAAAGATAATCCAATGCCTACAAGAAACCTGCATCCCCTTAGGAAGAGATAAATACATCAAATGATAAAGAAGCCACTTCATAAAAAAATTGAAGGAGGAAGAAGCTATCTATGCATGCATCTTGGAAGACTAAATATGTGTCTCCAAGCTCAAAGATTCCATCATAGATGACCTATGAGATGTGACAAACCAAGAAAAAATGGAGATTTGGGAAATCCAATATCCAAAGAAGGTGAATAAGTATCTCCAAGAGAAGCCTCTTAGATGTATTAACCAAATCTACATTATGAGAATCATCTAAAAGAGCATCCAAGAATTCATCCCACACTACAAATGTGAAGTATAAAGATCATCTTTATGAATAGTAGAACTCATGTCTGACAAAGAAGGAGGTGGAGGAGTAGAAAGTTCAACACTTGTATCAAGAAAAAAATGATTCAAGTGTCCAATATTCTCCCCACATGAATCATTCACCCTTGATCGAGGGTTAGGTACATCATGAATATCATCATCATCAACAAAAAATTGTGCAAAAGAAAACAAGTGCAATGTATGATCAAAAACTCCCATAGCTATGACATCTCTGGTCTCCATGTCTGTAATATAGACATAATCAAGAGTAAACTCAATATTTCTACCTTGTGCCCCATGAGTAATTTGGTAAATGGTAAGCAAATTAGTGGTTAAGGATGGTACATAAAGAACATCAATAAATTTCCCCTCTCCCATACAAATAGAAACTTTACCAAAAATATTCATGTATGTACTATTACCCATTAATATAGGTGGAGAAGTACAAGGCTCAATATAAAAAGACATATCCATAGAAGTTGTCATATGATGTGATGCACCTAAATCAAGAAGCCATTTACCTTTCATAGGATGTGTGGAAGCAATGAATGCTTGTCCTTTACCTTTGGATGATGATGTAGATGTAGAAGCTACTTGATATGTAGAAGAAGGAGAAGACACTGATGAGGGAAACTGGATATTATTCTTTTTAAGAATGTGAGTGAATTCATCAATCTTCTTATGGAAACATTTATGCTCACCATGTCCTAGATTTTTATAGTAAGCACATTTATCTCTCTTTCTTCTAGATGATTCCTCTCTTGAAGAGGACTTGGATTCAATATTATGTTATGAAGAAGATTCATCACCTTTGTCATGTTGCTTAGGACCCTTGAGTTGCTTCTTGTCTTTGGAAGCTTTTTTAGTGGAGTCATTTGCAACCAATGCTTACTGCTTTGAAGGCTTTGATTGATCCATCTGTGCTAACTTTTCTTGTTCCCTTGTGAGATGAGCTGAAAATTCATCAAGAAAAGGCATTTTGTGTATACTACTAAGAGCATCCATAGTAGCATAGACTGTAGAAACAAAGATTGAATATTCAAGACCTAGCATGGAAAGAATAGATAATATCAATTTCTCATCATCTTTAGTAACACCACAACTAGAAATATCCAATCTAATGGAATTGAACTTAGAGAAAAGGTCTTTAATATTGTCAAGATCACATGGACTTAGATACCCTCCAATATTGTCTAGGCATCATGAGGATGTGTTCAAGATACAATGTGATATAGAAAATTATGAGAGATGGTAAATATAAGAGAGCCAAGTGCTTTATCCTTTTGATCAAACCATTTCCTTCTTTTTACAACACCTTGAGTTGGCTCTACATCCTATCCAAGAATCATTATAAGCAATCCAATATAAATCAAATAATTAGAAACTAATTATTTCCATTCATGATAGTTATAAGGAGTATGTAATGTAACTTTTAAAAAATACATAATGAAATCAAATGATGACCGAAATCAATTGATAACTCTTTCAAAATATTGATTCAATTAAGAAAATTGAAACCCAATTATTCACCAAGTACAAATATAGCCAAAAAAAACCTATTTCTAAAAGTGATATGTTCACTCCAAATCACTAAAAATTGATTGTAGATCTAGAAACTAGATGAAAAATATGCACTTTCAAAAAAATTAAACTTGAAAATATTATGAGATGTGACCAAATAAAGCCTTGAAAGTTGAAAAAAATGGGATTTCCAATTTTAAAAAAAAATTAGAAATAGAGATCCAAAACCACCTACACCACTGCATATATTCTAAAATTATACCCCAAAACAAAAAAAAAATTCTTGAAAAAAGGAGTTTGGATGAGGGAGGTATCACTATCTAAAAACTATGTCTAAAATTATTTTTTTGCATCATCATCACCACCCTCCAATAATCAAATGGATCTAGATTTGGCATCAAATGTTTGACTTGGATGAAAAAAATTTGATTTAGGGAGTTTTGGACCTCCTCTATATGATGTCAATCTTTGATTTGCACCAAAAATCTCCAATGTTCACCTGCAATAGAAGGTGACAAAATAAAAATCCTTAAATTTCCTACAAATTGTGATGTACAAATTACCAAATGTTGCACTAACAATGAGTTAAGCCAAGATTGCACTTCTTGAGAGGAGGTCTTCACACCATGAGAGCTCTAATGCCATGTTAGAGTTTTAGGTGACTCTACAACACCCCCAGAATCAAATGAGAGACCAAGATAACTTCAACAAGAGATTGACAAGATAATTACATGAAGATGCAAGAATGTTGTTACTAATAATGGACTTTATTGACATCCAATGCATTGATTTAAAATATACATAATAGGCCTCCTTATATAGGAAATGTGATAAGAGACAAAGATAAGGTGAAGATAAGCTATCAATTACACAAGGTGGAATCACATGTCCACCAAAGGTGGATCATCCTCCATTATACAATGAAGTATGTGTGATGATGAGGATGATAATGTGATAAGTGCACTAAAGATGGATTGAGATAACAACTATGAGCACCTAGAGTAGAATTCTCCTACACCATGTTCTTAATTGAGGTGCATACTTCTAAGTGACTCAATGATAAACTACTATGCAATGCATTATTATAATAAGCTTAAGTATGTGTAATTAGTGAGTATTTAATAACATCAACAAGAAAAAATAATATAATAATACTAAGATGAATATATAAATTATAATACATTTTATATACCATAAATATTAGTATATCATATATGTATTAAAATTATATATATATATATATATATATATATCAGCTATTACACTAATATTATTTTATTATACTATACAATAATAAAAAAAAATTAATATATGAAATAAATATATTAAGAATTATTATATGATATTTAATATATTGAATGTTTAATCATATAAGTCAAAGTATAAATGATTAATCTTAATAATATCGTTGGAATTACAATAGGAAAGGTAAACTTTTGAGAGGAGGGTGATTTGAATTAGTAATTAAAACTTTGATCAATAAAACTTTCACCATACATCAATTTCATGCATTTAATGAGTAAATTGAAATAACAGGTAAAGCATGTACATCTAAAACATGTAAACATATAAATATTCACAGACATATGACACTAGATATGATTATCAAGAAACCCTCCAATGAGATGGTAAAACTAGGGCGGGGATGACACCAAAAAATCTTTAGTACTATAGTAATAAAGTGTATCCAATGAAGGTTACAATTTTTTTATCATAAGACATGATCTATCTTGTGAAAGGTCTACCCTATTAAAGGCTTACAAAGACTGTTAGGTCTCACCTTGTTAAAGGATTTCAACACCTTGTTAGAAGTGTGCCTTGCTAAAGGACTATAACTCACAATTAAGTAGCACCTTGTTCAATGATTTTGATACAACCTTTTAGGAATACTTTGTTAAGAGATTTAACTAATTCACCTGCTATAATGATTCAACAATGATCTAATGGTTAGAACTTGGTGGCTTGATGATAGATCACCTCTAAACTAATGTCTTCTCAATCCTTCTAGATTAGATGTCTGTTTGTTGTATGATTTTCTCTTCCTCTATTATCCTTTAACTAATTCTGTAATGCAGTCTCATATCATAACTCCTTAGTCACCATGAATGCACTATTTGTGTATGTAAACTTCTCTCTTACTCTTTCTCCACACTCTAGATAGTTTAGAGTTTTTCCTCCTTAAGAAGACTTAGGTGACTTAGGGTTAGGTATGAATCGATGACTATGATTCATTCATTTTGTTGCTCAAACCTTCCCTTTTTATGATTGGTTGCATGTAATTGCATTGAGAATCCAACTTAAGATTTTTCCTTATCTCCAAAATATCATAATTCACATTTAAGTTGGCTCAAAAATAGTTTACATAGTAGCTTGTGCCATTACAAACAACTATGTCAAAAATGTCTCACTCGACATCTAAAGTATCTAATGCTCAACATATACTATCGTCTATACTGTGACTTGACATCTATATCACTTGACATGCACTACTTTTTTGGCTCTTGAATCACTTGGCATACATTGTTTACTCGGCACTTGAGTGAATAAGCACTCACTATGGACTCGACATGCTCTATAATATATATGTTGTGCTTGACATGTACTACTTGTTCAGCATGAACTAAATAAATAACATAAGTGTGTAGAAATTCACTTGTCAAAACCAATTTGAGATCAACAATCTTCCCGTTTGATATGAGTATCAAAAATACTTGGTCATGCATTAATGTCCTTATCTTTACAAGCATAACATATCTCTAATTTGAAATATGTAAAAACTTCAAAATTTCAAAATTTTGTAACAACTTAGATACCTCAAAAATTGATAACTCCCCTTGAGTTTATTATCAATTCTATACCCAAAATTCTATACTTCTATTGAGTATGTCTCAACTGATATTCTTTGACTTCATGATGTTCTGTGCTTGCTCCCCTTTAGCTTATTCTATCTTTTTGTCTCCCTTTTCTTACTCTCCCCCATTCTTCTCTATCTCTTCTCAAAATCTACAACTCCCCAAAATATCTCTCCCTTTTTCTTTCTGTCCTTCTTTTTAACACTTATGTCAATGGGCTATACACTTATAGTATATTTGTCTAGAAAAGATTTATGGACCTCTAGTATTATCTTAAGAGTGGCATCCCAAGTTTCAAATGCTACATTGAAAGACTTGATTTAGATAGCTAGCTCAGCAAAGGTGGACTAGGCCATCAAATGTTGAAATATTTTGGTCTTTCTTCATAAATTTTTTAGTGTAGCCTAATTCATTGTGAAAAATTTCTATGTGTGGGGTGAGTTTTGATTAGACGCTAATCAGTTTTACCCTTGTATTGGCTTCATCTACTGACAATGTAGCTAACTAACCCTAGGTTTGTAGCAATGTTCTAAAGTTCTTTTCACTTTGAATTGGATTCATAGGCAATTTTACACCTAATAAATTAATTTGACTTTCCAAACTCAAAATGTGACTTCTGGTTTCTTGGGTGAAGAGTGTCAAATTACGTAGTTTAGTGTACAATCAAAAAATGTTCTCAAGTACCTTCTTCTCATCCTCAACCTTAGTTTCCAATGCAACTTGTGTGAGTGCTATATAACCTAATATTTTCTCATTTACTTTATTCTAAAATTTATTTTCTAACCATTCTAACAACTTTGCATTTGTGTTAAGGTCTACATCACTAAGCTTTTCCACTATGTTTGTCAACTATTCAATTAGTGGTTTAGTCTCATCTAGAGTTGAAAAACTTAATGCATCCAAAAAGATGTCTTTGATGTCCATCAATGCCTACTTTTGCATGTGCTCCCTTCTAAGCAATTCTTGATGCTTCTTTCTTGCTAGGGCTTGTTGCAATATACCCATCTACTTTATTGTCATTGTGTCATAGTCATACTCGTGTAACACAATCTCTTCATCAAGGCTCACATCTCCATATTGTATTACCTCTTTAGCCTTTGATGAGCTTGGACTTAGCACTGCAATCTATAATGGTGTTGCATTTTTGCTCAACTTCTAAAGAGTATGACTTGAAGGTGTGCCAGACATTGATAAGGTTACTAGGGCTTGAATGACTACTTGCTTCATCACCTTTGATGTCAACTTGGTCTCTTCAAGCTTGTCCTTGTGTTCCATAATTCCTTGAGTTGCACCTTGTACATGTGTTTGTGGTACAAATAAGAATATTTGACCTATTTCACTTTGTGTTTCTATAGTGGCTTGAGTTTCCACTATACTCTTCTCAATTGTATCAATCTTTTTAGTTGTATCAACCTTTTATGATGTAGATTCAAGTACTTTTTCCAAAGGTTATACATGAGTGACTTGAGGGGCAGTAGTAGTTGGTTCTTGTGTATTCACCTCTTCCCTTAGATTTTTAGTCACTTGTTTTTGCAATTCATCTATACTCACCAAAATAGGATTATCACATAGTTTTTCTTGTATTGTAGACTAATCTAGTATCTTCTTGAGATCTTTCACTATAAGGGGATTTATGTTCTAAGAAAATAGATCAAAAACATCCTTAACTATTACTATTTTAGTATGTTCACTTGTTACATGTTGATGGTTGACTTTAGGCAATTGTGTATCTGGTACACTCTAGTCTACTTGCTGCTCTGCCTTACTTATTGCCTTGTCATCTAATTGCATTTCTATTCCTCCCTCAATAATGTCTTCATTCTTATCATCTTCCTCATCATCTTTCACCTCAACAGGCTCTTGTTCACCTTCGTTTACTGTAACAAGCCCATAAGTTATCTTCTATGTCTATGTGGACTACTTCACAACATTTTCAATGTTATTTTTTAAAATTTTGAAGGCTCTATATTTAGATACACATCTGATTGCATACTTCTTCATAGCCTTATCAATTTGTGCCTTATTGAGTTCATGCATGACTTGTTCAAGTAAAGTCTCCTTTATTTGTCTTTCCAAATTCAAATAATAGTGCCACTTCTGCTCAATCTCTCATATAAGCTTTTTGGTATAGAGTTAGAAATTTCTAGTGGGGCTTCTTAAATTTTTCCATCATGGCATATATAGCTTCCTCCACTTGATTATTTTTTACTTTACTAAGATTTTCAAAATCAACATGAGAGAATCCTGAGAAATCTACACTATTCTTAACATTTTCACATAGATTCTCAAGATCTAACAATGGATTGTGACTCACTACTTTGAATTGGCTATTTTCATCTAATTATTTTCTCCTCATTAGATTATGCTTGTGTAGTGTACTTCCTCCTTAGCTTTTTCTACACTTCACCTCCCTACTCTGCTAATTTGGTCTTCTCTTTTTCCTTTTGTGTAGTCACACATGCACTAGCCCTTGTAGTAGGTATTGTAGGCTTGGCTTAGCTTGGTTTAAAATATTCTTAGGCCTTGTCACTAGTTGAGCCTTAGCCTTCCTCTTCTTTTGATAAGTAGGTATAGGTTCTTCCCTAGCTTCTTCTCCCTTAGCACCTACAACAACTTCTATTTCCTCCTCTTCTTGATCTTCATCCATTCCTTGTGTTAAAGCTAGTGGTGCTTGTGCCTAGATGTCTTCTTCCTCTTCTTCCTCTTCCTGCTCTACACTTTTACCAAATTTGACTTTCAATTTCTTCATCAATCTATCCTTCTTCTTTATTACAGAGGCTATCTTCAATTCCATGGTAATTTTGCACTTAGCCAACTCATAGTTTCTGAATTCCTTGGCATTTTTGTCTACCTCTTCTATTAGTAAAGTTGTGATAGCTATAGAGGCTTCATCTACATTTATTTCATATCCTAAGAGTCTCAACCATCTTACCCAGAAGCTTGAACAAAAGTGTAGTTGACATCCACTAGAAAATAGATATCATCAGAATGCTTTTCTACTAGTGACACTGGAATTCTCAATCTTTCCTTCATTTATTGCTTAAAGTCCTCAAAATAACTCATTATCATAGATTCAAAATTCTCACCCAATTGTTTAATGAATTCACCAATCTATACTACCACTAACCTATTTTTTTTCCATCCCATAGTGCCAAATGTAGGGAATGTGTTTTGAACATAAAAGAATTTACATATCAAGATAGAACCAAATTTGCATTGTGCACTGTTAGTCTTTCTTATTTCTCCTAGGTTCTCCATCAATTGTTGTAATTATAGCATTGCAATATCATATGTGTGATCTTTCTAAACAATTTTATAACCAATATCCACTGCAATATAGGGCACACTATTCAATCTGCTAGATTGGTAGAACTTGTGTGAAATAACCCTTATTGCAAAGTCTATCAATGGATTAGTTATGTGTCAATAATTATTCCTATCCTATTCCATATGGCTCCAATGTTCTTTTCAATCACCTCTTTTTCTTAATGTCCTGGGCTTATCTAGGGTTGGATACCCTATTACCCTATGGCTTATCCTTTTCATTATTTTAATAGGTCTATTAGCTAGCCATAGTGAACCATCATGTATCCTACTCAATACTATCCTAATCCATTTTTTTTAACACATTCAGGAAATCTAGGGCTCATGTTAACCCTTTCTTCTCTATAATTTTGAATTCTTCCCTTAGTACACCATTCTCACAGAGTCTATCATATGCTTGCCTACTTTCCATATCACCAATGCTACCAATTTTATAGTTATAACATTTCCTAACATCTTGCACGATTAAAAATTTTGGTGGTATCATGGATAACACACCAGAGGGGTCTTGCTTGTGAGCAATGTCAAGAATGGCCTTGAATATAGGTTTCTTAACTTCATTACTAACTAGCTAAATATTTAAAACCTCCTTAGCCTCTACATTCTTTGAACTAGATGCCATTATGTGAAACTAGGGTTTACAAAAATATAAACAATGTAACTCAACACTTGGTAAATACCTTGAAAGATTTGAAGAATTGGTGATAAATCATTGCACAAATATTTTGCAATCACTTTTTATGGATTTATAGATTGCCTCTTACTCTCCTTGCTTGTTCTCAATTTTGAGATGATGAAAAATGAGCTAAAATCAATCAAATACCCTTTTGAAACCTTGCAATTAATCTTGAGTGCTTACACAATTGTAAGCTTGACATTGACCAATTTTAGGCTCACTCAACATCCATTAATAGTTTCATTTACTTGGAAACCATTATGAGCTCAGCATCAACTAGTCAGTCTATTAGCTTGGCATCCTCTAGCATTTCACTCGACACATACAAGAAACTTTTCATACTTGGTAGTAACATGGAAAACCTAAATATTTTTCTTAAATAACATCTTCCATCTTTGTTCATGCTTATGTAATCTTTTTAGTACTAAATCCTTTAGAACTGATGTATGATATAACCTTTAAATATCAACCCTACATACCGCTTGATTTCCTAGTTTGATGGGTGAAGTGATCTATTCTCCATTTGATGTACTACAATCATCTTTATTCTTTCATGTCTTGTTCATTTCATTTTTGATATTTTCAACATTTTCTTTTCCTTTTCCTTAATCAAATTCACAACTTGGTGCCTTTGACTTTGTTGGACAATATCTGCTGATGATGCAGGAGCATCCAGAGGTATAAGGGAAATCTTGTGTCACCCAAAAAATGTACTTAGACTTAGTTTCTGTTTCATGTCTTTACATTTTTGGATACCCATTTGGGTCAAATAAAGGTTCCAACTCTCACAGTTCCACTATCAGTGTGTTTGAAAATCTCAAAAAAATAGGAGCATGCAATTTGGCCATCATTTTGGTGACCTAGAAGGTGTGAATTGGCTAGATGAATATAATTGTGATTTAGAGCATTCCAAAAAAAGAATCAGGTCAAAAGGCCCCACGGTTTGAAAGTTATTGCAGTTTTTCAGGTTTTGGAGACCCCCTAAGAATGCTTTGAAGTCAGGTTAGGGGCATTAAATGACCTCAAAAAGGGTCAAAAAATGGGGGACAAGCGAAGCTGGTCCATAGGGCTATACAATGCTTTGAGAGCTTTTCAAAAATGTAAACAGTTTGTCAATCAAAGCTACGGTTCAAAAAATATGACTCCCAAAAGTTCAGTTACCGTTTTTGGATTTTTCTAGATTTGCACCGACTTCTAACGCAGCTTCTAGAACCTTCTATTTGGTCGGTGGATGCCTACTAGCACTTTCTAGAATGTACTCCTAGTCCTTAACCCTCCAGGGTCTATTTAAGGAGATTTTTGGCATTGTAAAAGGCAGTTCGGAGTGGAGTTTGAGAGGAGGTGCTAAAAGGAGAAATATTCTCCAGATTTATGCTATTGTAAGCCCTTAGGGCATGTTTTGAAGTTTATTTTCTCGGTACTATTTGTACTAGCTTATTTTCTCAGTTAATATAATTTCCCTTTTCTGTTGTGTCCATCCTGTTCTTGGGTTGTGTCCCCATCAAGTGGTATCAGAGCGGGTTTTCCTGAGTGTGTAGACAGAGCGCCGACTGTGAGCAATTTGCACCAGGACTGTGTGGTTGTGAGTTTGAGTTAGAAGATGCCTCCATGAAGAGAGCATGGCAAAAGGGCCAGAGCTATTGATCCTGAGGAGGTTAGAGCCCTCCAGAGGTAGGTACAAGCATTGCAAGAGGAGCTTCATAGAGGAGCAAATGTTGCCGCAGGTGACAATACTAAGGATGAAAATGAAGAGGAAGTAATGGGACCAGAAGAGGAAGTTGACAGGGAAGTTCTAAATCCTGTAAACGAAAAGATTTTTAGGGCCATTACTAAGTTTGGGAAAAGACCTACAATTGAAGTGGGTATATTTTCAGGAAATCTGAAACTAGATGAGTTGATCGATTGGGTCAATGAACTGGAAGAATACTTTGACTATGAGGATATAAGGGACCCATATAGGGTTAAGTTTGCAAAGGCCAAACTAAAAGGCCATCCCAAAATCTGGTGGCAAGAGGTTCAACTAGAAAGACTTAGAAGAGGAAAGGAGAAGATCACAAGATGGGATCGCATGGTGGACAAATTGAAGAAGTAGTTGATTCCTGTGGAATACGAGCTTGATCTATTTAAGAAGATGCATGGGTTAAAGCAAGCAGGAAGATCAGTCCAAGAATATACAGAGGAGTTTTACCGACTCTTGATTAGAGTGGGGCATGCAGAAGCAAATAAGGAGAAGGTTGCTCATTATATCAGTGGGTTGCGACCTAGCATCCAAGAGGAATTAAGTCTGGTAAGAATGACCAGCATTGAAGAGGCATACCGGTTTGCCCTACGAGTTGAAGAGAAGCTAAATAAAAGGTTTGAAGGAAGACAAAGAGGGCATGGTCAAGGAGGAAGGGGAAGCGGTAGATCATCTAGAGGCCGCAATGAAACCCAAAAAAAAATGAAGATGTGGGTACTAGCAGAAACCAGAGGAATGAGGGTTTCAACCGCTCCCATGATCAAGACTTTGGAAATCAAAGAGGAAGAGGTAGAGGACTTGGACAAGGAAGAGGAGGCTTCCATGGTACCTATTTCCATTGCAATGAAGAAGGTCATCATGCCTTTGAATGCCCTCAACAACAAGGAAGGACAGATAGGAGAGCTGAGGGCCAAGCTAGGGTTGCTTATGTGGATGAGGATGCACAATCATCACATTCAGAGGATACAAAAAGAGGAGAGACCTTGGTAAATGAAAGAGTCCTACTAAGTGGTGAGAATGAACTAGGACAACGAAGGAGTTTGTTTCGTACCAAATGCAAGTGTGGGATAAATATTGTGATGTGATCATTGATGGTGGTAGCACTGAAAAACTAGTATCAAAAGAGATGGTCTCTAAGCTGAAGCTCAAGAGGGAGAAACATCCCTAGCCCTATCAGATTTCTTGGGTAAAAGATGATCATAAGGCCCTGGTAAGTGAACAATGTTTAGTGAAATTCAAAATTGGGAGTTACCATGATGAAGTTCTCTGTGATGTTATTTTGATGGATGTTTGCCATCTATTGTTGGGTAGACCATGGTAGTTTGATAGACATGTGGTGCATGATGGACATGCAAACACATACTCTTTGACAAAGGATGGAGTTCGCCACAAATTGAAGCCCATGAAAAAGGAAGGTGAAAAGGTATGTAGCAGTGCTAGGATTTGTCTTGTTGATGGAAGGAAGTTTTTAGATGGCATGAAACATTAGCATATGTGCTATGCTTTGATTCCTAGGAAAGATAAAGAAGGTAGTAGTGAAATATCACTTGAAGTTTCAGATTTACTAGGGGAGTTTGGAGATATTATCTTTGATAATGTTACAAATGGATTGCCACCAGTAAGGCAAATCAGTCATCAGATAGATTTGATTCCAGGAGCTAGTTTGCCGAACAAGGCTGCTCACAGGATGACTCCTACTGAAATAGAGGAGCTAAATAGATAGGTTCAAGAGTTGTTGAGGAAGGGCTTGATTTGAGAGAGCCCGAGTCCATGTGCAGTACCTACAGTACTCGCACCAAAGAAGGATGGAGAGTGGAGGATGTGTACAGATTCCTGAGCTATAAATAGGATAACCATCAAGTACCGATTTCCTTTGCCAAGGATGGATGATCTTATGGACTGCTTGAGTGGAGCTCAGTACTTCACAAAGATAGATCTGAAGAGTGGCTATCATCAGATACAGATTCGAGAAGGAGATGAGTGGAAAATGGCATTCAAGACCAAGGAGGGTCTTTATGAGTGGTTAGTCATGCCCTTTGGATTGACGAACGCCCCAAGCACCTTCATGCGGCTCATGAATGAGGTACTTAAGAAGTTTTTGGGAAAATTTGTTATTGTCTATTTGGATGATATTTTAATTTTCAGCAAGACTTTGGAAGAACATTTACTGCATATTCGTAGTGTCCTTGAAAGGCTAAGGGAAGAGAAACTATTAATTAATCTAAAGAAGTGTGTCTTTGCAAAAAGGGAGTTAGTCTATTTGGGATTTGTTATATCACCTGAAGGTCTCAAAATGGATCCAGAGAAGGTAAAAGCCATCTTGGAATGCCTACTCCAAGGACTGCTACTGAGGTAAGATCATTTCATGGTCTGGTTAGTTTTTACAGGAAGTTTATTAAGAATTTCAGTGGCATATGTGCACCCCTAACTGATACAATAAGAGGGGATAGAAAAGAGTTCAAATGGACTGCAGCAGCTGCGCAAAGTTTTAAATTGCTGAAGAAGAAGGTAACAGAATAGCCTGTGTTGGCACTTCTAGATTTTAGAAAGGTTTTTTAGGTGGATTGTGATGCTAGTGGCAGTGTTATTGGGGCTGTATTAAGCCAAGAAGGTAAGCCTATTGCATATTTTAGTGAAAAATTGAATGATGCAAAGAAGAAGAAGTATCCTATTTATGATCAAGAGTTCTATGCAATAGTTCAGGCCTTAAAGAAATGGAGGCATTATTTATTGCCAAAGGAATTTGTTTTGTATACTGATCATCAGGCATTATAGTACCTAAATAGCCAAGGTAAATTGAATCAGAGGCATATGAAGTGGGTAGAATTCTTTCAGAGTTATACATTTGTGTTGAAGCATAGCAGTGGAAAATCTAACAGGGTTGCAGATGCACTAAGTAGGAGACAGTTGTTGCTTACAACAATGCAGGTTGAAGTAGTTGGGGTTGATGAACTCAAGAATTTGTACCCCAAGGATCCTGATTTTGCTGAAGCATGGAAAGCTTGTAAAGAACCTGTTGCTGTAGATAGAACCAAGTGGTTAGACTATTTGATTTAGGATGGCATGTTGTTCAAAGGTAGTCAATTGTGCATTCCAAGGAGTTCCATGAGGGAAAATCTGATTAAGGAGAAACACAGTGGAGGGATGGCAGGACATTTTGGTCGGGATAAGACCATTTCCATTCTTAGAGAACATTATTTTTGGCCTCAAATTACACAGGATGTGAAGAAGTTCGTACAAAGTTGCCAGGTTTTTTAGGTTGCTAAGGGGTTTAGTCAAAATACTAGTCTATATCAGTCGTTGCCTGTTCCATCAAGGCCATGGGAGGACATAAGTATGGATTTTGTTCTTAGATTACCAAGGAAACAAAGGGGTAATGACTCAGTATTCGTGGTGGTTGATAGGTTCTCCAAAATGACACATTTCATCCCATGCCACAAAACTCATGATGCTATCCATATTGCAGACTTGTTTTTCAAAGAGGTGGTAAGACTACATGGTCTTCCAAGGAGTATAGTTTCTGATAGAGACACTAAATTTGTGGGGTATTTCTAGAGGACATTGTGGGAAAAGTTGAGAACAGACTTGAAAATCAGTTCCACGCATCACCCGTAGACTGATGGCCAAACAAAAGTCTAGGAAATTTGCTGAGATGTTTAGTTGGGGATAAGCCCAAGGGATGGGATTTGATTCTACCACAGGCAGAATTTGCTTATAATAACTCTATAAATAGGAGTACTGGAAAATCACCATTCCAAATTGTATATGGGAATAGCCCAAGGACTGCACCAGAGCTGAGGAAGATAGAACAAGGGGAGAGGACAAGTGCTAAAGCTAAGGAATTTGTTGAACATATCAAGCGTCTACATGAGGAGGTTCAGGCACACATAACCAAGATAAATCAAGAGTATAAAGCTAGGGCTGATCAAAGGAGAAGACATAAGGAATTCCAAGTAGGAGATTTAGTCATGGTGCACTTACAAAAATAAATATTTCCAGCCGGTACTTACAACAAGTTGAAAATGAAGAAATTTGGCCCTTGCAAAATTTTGAAGAAACATGACCCAGGAAATGCATATGAAGTGGAGCTGCTAGATGGTATTCACATTTCTCCCATTTTCAACATTACAGATTTAACAGAGTATCATGATGATGGTGCAGATGATGAGCTAGTGTTAGAGCCATGTCCAATTCCTGCTTCTAAGAAGGAGGAGATAGAAGACATTCTAGATCACCATGTGGGTAGGAGTACCAGAAACAGGCAGTATGAAGAGTATTTGGTCAAATGGAAAGGACGACCGATCGAGGACTCAACTTGGATTTCAGTAGCTGAGGTTTCCCATTTGGGATTTCCTCTACCATCCATAAAGTGATAGGGTCACTTTTCAATCTACCCTGGGTGTCTGATGTAGGAGCATCCAGAGGTATAAGGGAAATTTTGTGTCGCCCAAAAAATGTACTTAGACTTAGTTTCTATTTCATGTCTTTACATTTTTGGATACCCATTTGGGTCAAATAAAGGTTCCAACTCTCATAGTTCCACTATCAGTGTGTTTGAAAATCCCAAAAAAATAGGAGCATGCAATTTGGCCATCATTTTGGTGACCTAGAAGGTGTGAATTGGCTAGATGAATATAATTGTGATTTAGAGCATTCCAGAAAAAGAATTAGGTCAAAAGGCCCCACGGTTTGAAAGTTATTACAGTTTTTTGGGTTTTGCAGACCCCCTAAGAATGCTTTGAAGTCAGGTTAGGGGCATTAAATGACCTTGAAAAGGGTCAAAAAATGGGGGACGAGCAAAGCTGGTCCATAGGGCTATAGAGCGCTTCGAGATCTTTCCAAAAATGTAAATGGTTCGTCAATCAGAGCTACGATTCAAAAGTTATGCCTCCCGAAAGTTCGGTTACCGTTTCTGGATTCTTCTAGATTTGCACCAACTTCTAACGCAGCTTCCAGAACCTTCTATTTGGTCGATGGATACCTACTAGCACTTTCTAAAATGTACTCCTAGTCCTTAACCCTTCAGGGTCTATTTAAGGAGATTTTTGGCATTGTAAAAGGCAGTTCGGAGTGGAGTTTGAGAGGAGGTGCTAAAAGGAGAAATATTCTCCAGATTTATGCTATTGTAAGCCCTTAGGGCATGTTCTGAAGTTTATTTTCTCGGTACTATTTGTACTAGCTTATTTTCTCAGTTAATATAATTTCCCTTTTCTATTGTGTCCATCCTGTTCTTGGGTTGTGTCCCCATCAGCTGATGTGACTAGTCTTCAAATAGCTAAAACATGTGGCTTGACTCAACTACCTCTTGTAGTCACCTCTGAAGTGTGTCCTAATAAAATTTTCAAGAACATGTCCATATTCTTGATAATAATGATAGCTATATCTTGTATTATAATCCCAATTATAAGAGTTTCCATTGTTCCTTACCTTTGTTTTCCTATGTGATGACTACATGGGTTTGGATCTGCACTCAAAAGCTCTATGTCCATAATTCTAATAGTTATAATAATATCCTTCATATCTTCGTGTGTGTATGGTCTTGGTTCTACATTCATGTGCCTAATGACCTTGTTTGTTGCACTTATGATTGACATTCTGATTTGTAGTTATGCTCTTGCACACATTAGTAGTATGTCCTTTCTTACCATAATTATGACAAGTAGTTTGGAGTTCTTACCTTTGTTGCTCCTTTCTTTAGCATTTTTGGATGACACTCCTTCTTTAGTACTTGTGTATCCTAGTCCAAATGTGTCATTGTTGGATCTAGGGGATCTCAATAATTGCTCAAAGTATTTGATGGCTTCATTAGGCTTATTGTAACTTTCAATAAATTCCTTTTCCCTTTTTAGGTCACTTTAAAATTTCTCATTCTACAACTTCAATGTTGTTATCTCAATGTCCTTGACATTTTAGCTCATTGTTGGCTTTTATCATTTGACTCAATGTATCCAATTATATTGGAAATCTTTGTTACCTCTGATTATTTCTCCTCTAGTTTTTTGTCTAAAATTATTTCTTCTTCTTCAATCCTGGCTTTGTCTTCCATAGCTTTTTTCTTCTATTTAGTCACCTCACATAGTATTATGGCTTGGGATTCTTTCTCTAACTTGAGATTTCTAATTTCTTCTACTTGGGCTCTATTCTTTTCCATTATATCTACAACTGTTGTATCAAATTCATTGGAGTCTCCATTATGAAATACCTTATTAGTGTCTATCTCTATCTATTGTGTGTCATTCTCCTCAATAGCAATTTCCTTCCTTCTCTTCAAAGATTTCTTCAAGTCTTCTCTTGCTTGATTTAGTTGATCTAGAATGAGATGTATTTCAATCTCTTGATTTTAAATAGTCTTACCCAACTTGTAGACTTCCATTTCAACATCTTTCCTCAAAGATGCAAAGCTTCTCTTTTATAGAACAAGGATCTAATACCAATTGTTGAAATTACAATAGGAAAGGTAACTTCTAGGGGAGTGAATTTTTAGTTTAAACTTTGACCAATAAAAATTTGACCATACATCCATCTCATGCACTCAATGAGTAAACTAAAATAACATGTAAAGCATGTATATCTAAAACATGTAAACATATAAACATTCACACAGATATGAAACTAGATATGATTACCCCAAAACTCTCCAATGAGAACATAAAACTAGGGTGGGGATGACACTCACAAATCTTCACTATTGTAGTAATAAAGTGTATCTAATGAAGGTTAAAATTTTTTTATCATGAGAAATGATCTACCCTATGAAAGGTCTAACATATTAAAGGCTTACAAAGACTT